>JASDDO010000022.1:518039688-519250856 GCA_030015575.1 Agapanthus africanus | reverse complement strand
TTAACCATATAATATTTTTACAATTTTTTATATCCTTCTTAATTTATTCTCTCAGCCAATCGCAACCTCCCCTTTAACCCTGTGGGCCCCACTTTCTCTCTCTCTCTCCACTTTTTTCTCTCTCTCCCTCTCCCTCATATATTCTCTTGTACTTCTCTTTATCATTCTTTCTCTTCTTGCTTTATGTTCCGTTTTTCATTTTTTTTAACTGTTCTTTTGTTGCCGGAATTCCGTCGTGCCGGTGACGCTTCTCGACATTCCAGTGAGATACCCCGACCCGTGTGGTTCCTTTGTTCGTCGTTTGGGTTCATTCCGTGAACCGTGCGCCCGTCGCGAGTTTTCCCCGCCGACGGTTAACGTTCCATTTTCCCGATTCGCGACCCATCGAGGCAAGTTAATCTTGCTACATACTATATACTTTTATAATCTTTATTTTATAATGTTATACATTTGAAAATCTTATAGTTTACACATGAAACGTCGTTGAAAAATCAGATATGACAAATCTGAAATTTACTGTACACCTTATCTTATAAAATTCATTATAAATCATAGAAAAATCATTAGTATACGTTCTTTAGTTCGTTACGAAGCTAATTCAGAATACTATAACTTTATGAAGTATTTACTGGCAAAATAAATTGTTTAAATAACGTAAAATGCAAATGAAAATGCCTTTAAACTGCTGTCCAGGGAAATTCCAACAGCAAACTTTCAACTTCGAATATTCATAACTTTTTGTAGGGATAACCTGAGATGCTTATACTTATAAAACTAAAAACCTTATTGAATTATCTTTGTTTTGGTATAAGATACGTCTCTTTTGGAGAACATTTGTTATTTTTAAGCTATTTTACAAATTAGGATGACGCTGAATTTCTGAACGGAACCTTCTTGTGCATGGTTAATCAATACCACTTTTATAGTTATTAATCGCTTTGAATATGCCATCCATATTAATATTATTATATCAATATTTATATCACATATTGCTTAGTTGTGCATCCCACATTACCATTTTATAGTTTTATAACCTTTCGGATACCCGTTTGCATCCATCGCATTTAAGTTGCATATAATTGCATCCTTGAAGTCTTAAACTTATTAACATGATTAAATGACTATAATTGTCTTACTGCATTCTTGTAATGTTGAAATCCTCTCTGTGACACAACTAATAACTGTACTGCAAACTGAGTGCATCTGCCTATTGCTTAATTCATTGCTTATATCATGTTGTTGATGACCATGCTTGATTCTATAACTGACTATGAATTCACATATGATATTGTTCACAACTTGACCTGACTTACTACATGTATATGGATCTATCCGACATGGTACCGTATACTGTTTGACTTGACCCGTTACCTAATCGTGTGTCTAATACCAACAAACCTAACATGTAGTTCTCATGGACCGTTCCTGTTGTCTATCCAGACAAACCTGTTTACCTGATCCTGTGTTGGCATTAGTTTCTTGATTACGGGATACCTGACTTGACTTACACATATAACTTGGGGTATGGGGAAATCAGTATTGTAACCGAACGTAACTCCAAGGGCCATCCTATTGTTTGCCGTTTTTCCGGGCGTTACGGAATATCCTATTTTTTGCCGTTTTTCCGGGCGTTACGGAATATCCTATTGTTTGCCGTTTTTCCGGGCGTTACGAAATACCTATTGTTTGCCGTTTTTCCGGGCGTTACGGAATATCCTATTGTTTGCCGTTTTTCCGGGCGTTACGGAATACCTATTGTTTGCCGTCTTTCCGGGCGTTACGGAATAACTACCGACGAGTTACGATGAGGATTACCTTACCTGGTTTCAAAGACTTTAGAACAGAGAACCTGATAGCACAGTTTAGTTTACCCACTGCATACAACCCTGCACTGCTCTGATTCATATTATTGTTACTCTTGCTTATTTCATGTTCATATTCGCATTGCCTGTCTATTATGTTATTACTGGTTGACATGACGCGCTGACGTCTGGGTTTTGCATGGCCCAGATTCCGTACCGCTGTCGCCGACCGAGCAGGAGTACTTCAGCCAGCAGGCTGATTTGTGAGTTCTGTAGTGATTTGTTTATTTCTTGCATTTTATTTCCAGATGTGAGCCCGCATTATGGGACGTACTTTTCTATTATTGTTTTGGATCATTTGCTTCCGCACTTATTTATCATCGACTCTTGTTATTCTGGATTTGGACATGTGTTAGATAGTTTATTTATCTTATTCTTGATATCTCTACAGCCGTAATGTGACTGTGGATGGTTACTTCCTACCCACAGGTAGCATGGTTGGCTATGTCACGTGTCCAATCTTGCGTACTCTGGGAAGTGGGGCGTGACAAAAGTCCTCGCCCGACACCCCAGAGCCATTTGTTGAACCTGGACTGAATACACATTTCCGTCGTAAGTAGAGAGAGCAGCCTTAGGGATCCAGCCACATATGGAGTGGAACCCGTTTCATGACTGGTTACAGAGCCATAGGAAACTATTTCTTTAGTCCGCATGCATTCAGCTTCAGGATCTGTCGTATATGTGCGTCAGTCTCAGTGGTCTCGTGCCTTCCCACCCAGCTCGGTTTCGTCATCGATACTTCTCCCTCTTGTTGGGACTGTGTGTTCCGTCGCCGTCTCGCCAACGTGACGTGCCCAACCAGGACTTAGTACTTCGTCAGTGCAACCTCGTGAGGTTGGGCCAGTTTTCCTTTCCACTTTCCCAGGGCTGCCTTTGTGCTCCGCTCCCTCTCTTTGTCCTCCCTTGAAAAACCTTTGGCTACCCTTCACACCCTTCAAGCGCAATTGGTCGTCTGTGCTTGCCATATTCCCGGGGAAACTCTCTTAGGTTTCCTTCTTGGCTCAGTATTATAAGCTACATTCTTTCGATTCGAAGGCCTTCTCTACAGCAGTTTGGTAAGTAGCATGCTCTTTGTTTGGTCTGGTTCTTGTGTTGTAACGGCACCCTTAGTTTCGTTTGTTGTGCAGAAGGGATATCTATACGATACGCACTCTTTGCTTGGATCGGACAGGGAACTTCTATAAAAGACCTTTCCACTCATTCATCATACTATAAGTCGAAGTCACGGCATGGAGGGGCTCAGAATAAGAACGTCGTGCTGGTGTTACGAGATGGCGATTTCTCGTATAGAAGAAAATAGATCCGCAGACCTATTGAGATGCGAACCGATCGATCGGTATCTAAGAGAAGAAAAGAAAAGTCGTTCTTCTATCTATCGTTCAAGGGCAAGGGGAGAACATGTAGCGGCTTTCCTAGATCTCGTATTTCCCACGTAGCTCAAAAGTAATAAAGTAATAGAGAGATTTTTTTCCGATATGTAGTGTAGTTCCGCGAGCTAGGAGCGCATCATCGGGGCAGGGCGAAAACGGGTCATCACTTCTTCTTTCTTTTGTTTGTATCCAGTCCGTTGTGTGTCTTTGTTTTTAGGCTTATCTTATCCGAGGGTTCTGGGACAGAAAATGCTTATTTTTACACGACTTTTTGCTGCAGATCTCAATCTTCGTGTGATCTTTTTCACTTGTTCAGGGTCGATCTTCCTCCGACTCCGAGGAATCGGTCAAGCGAAGCAGGAGGACCTCGACTCACCTTTCTCTCTATGAAAACCCCTCCACTGAACTGAGGAGAGCAGAAGCTCCGGATGAATATGTCCTGGATTCCCGGATTCATTCTCGTCCTGATCCACCATTGACATTTTCGGAATCTACAAAAACATTAAAGGAGAGGATTAATAATAAAATCTTCTCAAAGATCACAAGGTGCTGAAGTGGCTGGAGGGGGGAGGGGGGATCCGTAGGTTTTTGTGAAAGGGATGCTCTTATCATGCATGTTATTGCTGATATGATAAGAAAAACCGAATTCCTCTATTATCATAGAGATCTATACAAACTTCTATTTGATGTCGATTCATCCACAGTTCCATTCCTTGCAGAGGAAAGCTAACTGCTTGCTGGCTGGGAGCTGTATGAGCGGTAACATCCACGTACGGCTCCGTGAGAAGGTGGACAGAAATGGCCTTGTTGTACCTCACTCCCATCTTCAATGGGGTCTGCTCTTTTTTTTGGGGAGAGTATGCCAATATGATCTTAATGAGGTGCGGGGCTTTGCATCTGACATTCGTTGGGCTTCCCTCTGCGAGAGCCAGCGTCCCGGCGTTTTTGTGCAATAAACCCCTCCGGCCGAAAACTAGTGATAGGTGGTCCCACGGAGCTTTCGGAGAAGGGTAGCCTAGTGTGTAAGCACAGCAATGAACCGCGGCGAACCCTCAGACGACCCATCTAAGATTAGGGGGGAGATCCTCAGTAGTGGTGACCCTTTGACTCTTCCACGGACTTATACATGTACTGAATGCTCATACGGGAAAGTGAACTCCTGAGTCTGGAACCAGGGTCCGAGAAATCCTTTCTTTCTCGTCCACTCCAGGGGGTGCGGACACACCTGCGCGGATTACAGGTGACGATTACAAGAATGGCGGGGAAGTGAACAGTACCCGACGACATTCAGGGATGAATGTAGACCCATCGGGCAGGGATAATCATTCCGGTCCTGGGAGAGGTGGCGACACCAGTCTGAGCTGAGGGAGGCCCTATGAGTCACTGAAACGACCGCTGGAGGCGCACCCTAAGCCCAGCTTCTCGGAGCTGCTATTGCGAAATACCGCTGACCCTTACGACTATAAGCAACAGGGGGGCTGGGCTGCTCGCCTTCATAGAAAGGAGATGTTTGCCTTTTTTTTTTTTAGAATAGAAGGAGAAGGTTGGGAGATTCTTGAAAGAATGCATGGCTTCTTCCTATTCCGCTTCAACACAGAAGAAGATTGTTACTCAAGTCAGTGAACGAGTTGACGAGTGATTCGAGAGTCCTGTCTGGTGAACAAGTGTCGTTGAGTTGAGTTCAGTGTTGGGGCTAACGAGTTTCGTTTTGCCAGTGAAGTGAGTCTCACGAGTTAAGATGAGTACGGCGCATTCGAGAGTTTGAGTCCTGTCTGTAAGTATAGTATACCATAGGTCTTAGAGAAGGCACTGATTGACCTAAGGGGGAAGAGTAAGTACCCAAGGGCTAAGCCGGCGTAGAGCAAGGTAAGACTCTTTTTCTATTCCCTGCTCCTAACTAGGTAGAATAGAGAAGACGGGAATAAAGGACTAAGATACTTCTTTCGATTCCTCTGCTTTTTTGTCTAATTCTTCCTTTAAACAGGAAATTGTCCATCAATCCGACTAGTCTTTAGCATTCTTTCGGGCACTGCATTAGAAGTCCTCCACTGCTACCTTGACTGAGGCTGGACTTATCTGATTGTCTGATTCCGCTAGTATTTTTTTGCTATTTCGATATCGCTCTTCCTTCTCCTCTCCGGCAGGAGTTCAAAATCGTTGACGTGACATCGAACAGAATAATTGATGTGCATCTAACTGAAAGCGATCATGCTCAACCTCCTCGATTACAGTCAACTGGGAACTCATTGATGAATAGGGCATACGGCGTGACAATCTGTTGACATACTATACTAGTGTACGACGCTATCATATACATTTCCCTTGGTATACCTCTACAAAGAGATTAGAGAAAGAGAATCATTTCACCGATTGTAATGAGAGTCACCCTGCCTGGACTTCCCAATCAAACACGGACAACGGCTACCAATATGACAGTGCAAGAGTGGAACTCGTATACTCCACTTCTTGTTAGTTAAGTAGAGAAGGCTACCGGCCCTGCCATCTTGCTTTACAGACCGACCGCTGAAACTGATCTTTCTTATGTCATATTTCCGGGCCTCATCTCTCTCATCACGGAATCTTCTTATACGTTGATACATGAGTTGGACAAAGAGAGGCAGGCAAAGGGAGTAGCAGCCAAGTGCGCCAACCAACGCCCTGGGTAGTCAACCATATCAGGTTCTAATCTACTTTATCTCCCGTACTGATCTTCCTTGCCTTTCCTTCCTTGTCCAGTAAGGTATGAAGCACTAGCTCAACCACAGCTACAGCTTCTTCTCGAGCAGCTCTTATTCCACCTGTAGCACCGCTTACGAGAGCAAGCGAGTGACGATTGGCCGAGGGGAGTTCCATCATGTAGCTGGGTACAAATAAGCCAGTGCTTTCACTGGCCCGCTACAATCTATCCCCTTTTTTTATTGGAAACCTCATTTTTGTCTTGCTCCTACGAAATTCTCCCCAATTCCAATTCTATGGGAAAGAGAGAGAGTCTTGCCTATTATTTGACTTTCACCATACCTAGCCAGGGAAGGGGACCTACATGGGAGGAAAGAGACGGAAGGCCAAGCCGAGTTGGGTCGATCAACCGGCAGTTATGCACTAAACAATCTCGTCAGTGAAGCTAGCGTAGAGTGAACATTTCTCGAGAAGGCAAAAAAGGAGAGGTTAATTTTCATAATAGGAAAGAGGCACTGCCCGCAGATGAGAACTAGTTTTAGGTAGGGCATCAGTGAATCGTTTCACTAGAATACCGAATCCCGTCACTTTGAACGGAAGCTGGCCTAAAAAAAGATGTATATAAAGAAAATGGATAAGGCCATCCCAGTATTGGAATAAGCAAAGAAAGCGAGAGCTAGAGCTTGAATCACACAGTCTCTAACGGGGTCATTACCAAGTGGGTTTGGGTGAGAAAGAGGAGATCTAGACAAACTACGTACATCGATGGAATTAGCCAATTTGTGTGCTCCTAAGATGAGTTAGAAAACGTCCCGGCAAGACAGAATTCATCCCAGAAGGTCAATTACCGTTTCTCTTGTGCCTGCATTCGCTATTCCCATTCCGCTTCTCCAGCTTAGACAGCTAGCCCCGAAAAGGCGCTTCAGCTACGCTTTGGAATTGACCAAGCAAACCAGCCCTTCCCGAGAGGAGCCAAAAGCGAAGGAGTTTCGGTGAGCAAGAATAAGATTAATGATTCGTGAAATATACTATTGACAACATGTTTCCGCCTAGCAAGAAAGAAGGCTGACGTCTCGTCTCTTAATTACTTGATCAAGACGGGTGCAATCGACGGTAATGTCTAGATTGAGATCGAGATTAAGCTCCAAGTCGTGTAGGTTCACGAGAAGGACGTTTCCTACCATAAAAAGAGGAGTTCGGTTGCATTTACTAGGATGAATCTTTCGCTCGATCGCTGGCAGTTGGACAAGGAAAGGCAAGAACGAGCAGCCACACATGAACCGCGATAAACGATGTCATGCTACGCTTTCCATAACCATCTTTCCCGACGTTGGTAATCAAATCCTTCTTTCAGTCTCACGGGCAAAGACTCGGAATTAGGGAACTTTAACATTGAAGCTATGTTTGTTTAATGCACAATTCAGAATTGGAGCATGTACTGTTCAAATTATGAAAACTTATCTCCAACTGTTATAATTTTTCTATTTTGCAATATATTAAAATGTCCCGTTTGTAATGATCATAACTTAATTATCTTGAATATTTCTTATAACTTACGCAATCAATATACTATGTTTTGTCCTCACTTACCGATATTTCTGGCTCCACCACTGTCAGAAGAAATAGATATTTGTTCAAGTTCCAATCACTATACCAAAAATCTGAGGTTTCTTTGGATCAAAATATTTATTTTTTCATGGAACAGTATATTTTTGTTCCTTTTTCAAAATGGAATTTGAACTTGAAATCTCCGATATATGCCATCTTAAGATTTGTGACACTACATCAGAACTTGAAGTTACAGCGAGACTAAAACTTACATTTTATATTCTATTATAGTCTTATTGATGTAACATCTTGGGATTTGTTTGGCTACATTGACCATAACCTATGAAACTTTTGAATAGGACGATGATGAACTTGAGACATATATTGCAATGGACCAAGGCAGGCAAAATAAGCTTCTGACATGACGTCTGTTCTCTTCTCTTTTTCGCTAAATTTTGTAGTTATATCTAAATTGAATAAATTTCAAGCTTGGTACTGGTTCCCGATTTCATTTTAGTTCTGTTTCTTTCTTTTCTTACCTAATATTTGGATCTTCGCTATCAGTCACCATATGTTGAAAGAGAAGCAGAACCTGATACTTACTAAAATGAAAGTATACTCCATGGGCATTTTGGGTGGCTAATTATCCACCACATTTCTCAAAAAGAAAACGTAGGGCTTTTGGCCAAATTTTTAGATGGAATTAGAGTGATCCTATACAAATATAGCATGTTATTGAACGTTGAAATAAATAAAGTTGAAAGTTGCAATGTAAACTTAAAAAGAGATGAAATATAATAAACAAGTTCCAGAGTTAAATTAAACAATCACTTGCGTTGTTTAAGGTTGAATTTGAGTGTTTTAAGTGTATCAGGCGATTATCAGAAGGTGTGTTTACCTTGATAACTCACTTGACGGGTACAAGAGCTACACAGGGTAGACTACAGGGGAAAATCAGGTAATTAACCTTTATCTTTATGAAAAATCTCTACTATAAAAGCATATATGAATCATAAATTTTAATTATAGCTGACAACTTCACTGTATCCTTCAATAATTCAATTCTCATGAAAAATGAATCATGATTGTTTAGGCAGAAGATTTAAAATCAGTTTTTGTTTATCGATCGTCAACAATAAATTACTTGTCAACAACAAGTTGGTTTGTAATAACAAGGAGGGTGGAGGTTTGGGTATTAATGATCTTACTAATCTTTTCTAAATAAATGGGTCTGGAAATTCTATAAGTCAAATATTTATACTGCCGCTGTTCTCAGATCCATATATATAATGATGATCATATCAGACTAGATATTTCAGTTTACTATTCTTGTTTTTTTGGAATGGCTTATAGATTGTTAAGGATTCTCCTTCCAAAATGTTTGCTATAATCTTGGAAATGGTAAGAATTTTTTTTTTTGGGAGTAATATATGTGCCACTATATCTCCATTCTCTGAAGTCTTCCCACATATTTTTTATGTGACTGGTAATTAATATTATATTGACAACACACAAGGCTATTTTCACCGAGCTGTTTGGAGTTGAGAATATGCTTTTAATAATTTCTTATCCTCTCAAGGTAAAGATGAATTAGCTTCTATGTTGGATACACTAGTCATTTTTCACATTACAAGATTATTTGGAAAGCCGAACCTCTCAAACTTTAGATTTGTATGTTGCTTACCATCAAGAACATAATACTTACCAAGAAAAACCTTATTGTGAGGCATTGGTTTGGCCATGCCGGTGCATTTTTTTTCTTAATATGATTTTGGATTTGGCTCAACTTTTTGTTGAATGTAAATCAAAAGGTCTGGAAACAATTTTACACCTCTTTGAATATCGCCACTTTGTTAGTTTTCATTCTTTTGAAGCGTTTAGAGCTAACTGCATTCCAGGTACTCTGGTAAAGTTGTGTGGTCTTCTTTCGTCATTTGTTGCGCAATATGGAATGAAAGAAACAATTGAGCTTTCAACAATTCTGCCGGGAATGAAGCTCAAGTGACTGATATAGCTTTTTCTTGTGCTTTCTTGGATTGGCTCCTCATCTGCTAAACTCAAAGGTAAGCTCATTGGTAATTCACATTTTAGGGAACTTGCAGAGCTTTACAAAGGAGATGGTGCCATTGATAATTTTGATCTATTCTTTTCAGGAGGGTAAAATTTATTTATTTTTACTGCATCTCAATATCCTTCCTGTTTCCATCCGTATAATTTATCTGGGACTAAACCTGTGATTCTCAAATGCTATGTTTCAATTAGTCTATGTAGACTTATAATGACAGTTTTTTAATCATGATGCACTGCAGTATCGATCTGCTTATAATTTCCTGGGTTTAACTGATTCTGTTATAATTATTATGGCTACATACATATGCTATGCTTACCTCTACAGTCTTATAAAACATCTAGAATACATTACTTTATTTTTGCCCGCTTATGTATTTTCTGTATATACTTTAGTTTCCTATTCAAAATTTTTGAAGTGGGGACGTACTCTTGTATCATGTCAGTATTGGGCGTGTGCTTCTTCTACAACATTGATTTCTCTGCAAATTGATACATTTTGGGTTACATATTGCAGTCATGTGGTTTTTGAGAGCGGAAAAGTTTGTCAGGGTTTGTTGGACAAGATTCTTCCGGCAGCCGAGGATTTTTTGATAGTGGAAAAGTGCCAGGGTTTCTTTCTTACAATTTTCCCAAAAAAAATTTGCATGTTGTTTTATATTTTCTTTTTGGGTTATCTCACCAAATCCATTTTGCGGCCTGCTCTTGGAATCATGGCCTAAGACCACCCTCGCCGATAATACTACCGAGAAACCTCCTATAGTTTCATTCCGGTTTACGTGAGGGATCATGTGCTGCAAACCTATCATCGGTTGATAGGTGTAATGTTAAAATCCACTATTCAGAGTGTGCTATTATTCCTTCCTACTAGGAGGAACTATTAAGATGCAACAGTCAATAAATGAGTAAAACATAATGTGTCACTAGGATCTTGTAATAGCTCAGAAAATAGCACAAGATAAGAGCAAAGGCTCTCATTTCTTCTTCTTTTTGGCAAGAGAGTCTGTAGGCTTTGGCGAGGCTTCGCAAAAAAAAGAGAGAGAGAGAGAAAATCCTAAATTCCCAATTGCAATCCTCAATGTACCATATTATATTTTCACCATCTGCAACACACCAAGCTGCATGTATCACGAAAAAGCGGTAATCATGACAGAGATGATCCTATCAGGTCCAATTCTTACCCCTTCCGTTTTCATCACAATTCACTTTGAATAATTTTTCACTGATTCAATGCACCTCATGCTTTTGCCCATTTTTAATTCAAATGTATCATTATTTCTTGTGTTGGTAGTCTGATGAAATTATCTTAACCCCTGTATACATGTGAAGTGCTTGCCATAATGCCGTAGTGGGCCCTAAATCTTGAAAGCTGAGTAAATCATAGTTTTAAGTCAAGTCTTTTGTTTGGAGGATTCTTTTAGCAGCATATAGGAATGATTAGTTGTTATAATGTTATACGTTGTTTGTTGGATAAATAAAGAGAGAGAATCTGGGACCATGGCCTTTGATTCTCTCATTGTTAGGTTCATTATTGACGAGCGTTTTCTTATTTTCTTCCTCTTTTTTCTTTCCTGTTAGTATTCTTATTGTTTTTGGGCCATGCGAATATGTTCCATCTATTTCGCTTTTGATTTAGAGTTGATCCTTTTGCAAAAATATCGTCTTTCCGCTGGAAAATTGTAGATAGACAGAGATGGAAAATAGTTATATAATAGAATAAAATAATCAAGCTTTGCAGGCTTGGAGACGCATGGTTGTGTACTGCTATATTTAAAGTGCTCATAGCCCCCAATTGTATGAGTTTACCATACCTCTATGGAGAGATGAGAAAAGAAACATGACCCATTTGTATGAATCGTAGGAATTAGTTATATTTATCATTTAGGTTTAGATGAAAAGGAAGCATTGAAAAACATAATTCAATTCCGAATTAGAGTGGAAAATAGTTCAGTATACCCTTGTGGACCTACTTACGAAAAGAATACTACTTAGAGTTGAAGTAGATTTAGATGAAAGGAAGCTTGAAAAGGGTAAGAGATTAGAGGGAGATTTGGATTCATATCTATTGAACTTACCACAGTTAATTCAGCATTAACAAAGGTTTCAAATCTCGATAACGGTATCAGATGGTCACGTTTCAGATTGGAATCGATCATCTCGGCCACTCAGCTTCTCGGATTTTATATCGTCTGACCAGTAGTCATTTAATAAATATTGATAGTACAAACAATTTGGTAAATTCTTCAGTATTTAATGACGTCTAAATGATTTATTTTAGTACTTGATAAAAATCATCACAGCTTTTTGATATCAACAACCTAAATAAACTCATTATCGCATTAATAAACTCGGTAACTCATTAATAAACAATTTACCCATTAAGAAGCTAATTACTAAAGGCCCCCGGTTGTAACCAATAATACTCCGTGTCATTATGATATGATATCAACACTCGGATTGTTGTAATTGTTTGGAGTGGAATTGCTCATCCAGGATCGGGAAACCATGCATTTAACCCCAATTTAGATTTTGGATGGAAATGGCTCTTTTTATATAATGATAGATATTTTAGAATTCAACAGGTTGTATGAAAAGAATATGAAATGAGACCGATATTATATGGAAATAGGTAATTTTATTATGTGGGTATAGGTTTTCTTTTTTGTTTCCTTTTTTTGGGGTGGGGTAGGGGTACAAGGAAAAACCTATAATTTTATGAGGAAACGGGGCCTGCAGGGACCCTGCAGGCCTAATCTGCAATAGCCTCTCACATAAGCCGGTGAGGCCCGCTGTCTATTTTACAGTTGGGCCTCTGGACCTTACTGGCCTATGCGAGAGGCCACAGCAGTTTTGGGCTTGTAGGGTCTCTGCAAGCTCCGTTTTCTCTAATTTTATATACAATGTTGTATGTAAGATTAGCAATGCTCATATATTATCAACGTATGTTGGAAACTAAAAATGGTGCAAGTATTTCATATCACAGATGCTATGCATGTAAACCATCAAACTTCATTTCATATTTTTTTCAACAATAGTCATGTAGCATTAATCAAATCGTTAACTTTTAACTCATAATTTCACCGAGATATGTCCAATTTCCTTTCGTCTCTTTCTCCATTCTTCTTAGAATATATCTATTTCATTGTATTCATCCCAATGCAAGAAAGAAGGGAGCAGCCCTGTATATTAGAGGATAGGCTAGATCCGACATCGGTCCAACTTTATAATTCCAAAAGGTTCTTGGTGAACTCTTCCTATGATGTTTTTGTCTTTGGAGTAAGGTCAAAATTGTTATAATTAGTTCTCAAGCCCATCCCACATCCAACCTCTATTAGATTACTTAATGCTCTATTTTCCCCTAGATTATTTGTTGAAATTAGGGAATCTAGACAAGGATTAACATATAACAAGATATTTATCTAATCCAAGGTTGCACAAATACGGGGACACGGACACGATACGATGTGACATGAAGATACGTCAAGATTCCAAAATATAAGATATGGGGACACAGATATATATACAGATATAATTATAAGTAATATAATATCATATCATTGCAACAACATATTCAATAAAAAAAACCTTAGCATTTTAACATTTTTGACTGTATTTATCAAATCTCAGCAAAAAAAAACTTAGTTATTTTAGAACAACTTAAGCAATTTTCGTAAAAGAAATATGATTTTAGCATTTTCTTTAACTGTATTCAACATAATTTCAGCAATATCAATATAATTTCAGTAGTTTCCTAACTGGACGTAACATAATTTTAGCAAAATCATATAATTTCAGCATTTTGCTAACAATTTATCAAAAATACCATATATATTTCACATGAAATTATATTAAGCAGAGTAAAATAAAAAGAAATATCAACAAATCAAGAAAGTTATGATAATATTAGGGTTTCTCGCTTTTATTTTTAAAAAAATAGTTTTTCTTGTGTCGTAGTTTCACTAAAATGTGTTTGACACGTCTTCGATACGTGTCCGACACGTAACCAAATCCAAAGCCGTCTTGTTTCGAACTGGGACAGAAAATATATGTCGGGCACGTGTTGTGCAAGTGTCGGGCACTAATCCATATCCGACATGGATACGGCAACCAAAAAGACGTGTCCGTGCAACCTAGATCTAATCTGTTCGGACAAAATTCAGTTTCACATACAAATGCACAATTTGTTGATCAGGAGTAACCAGACAGTTACACATCACAGATTGAATGACAAGCAGTAGAGGGATAAAAGAGAAAATAGACATAGGGAACTGACACATGATACATATATAGACAACAACTATTTCATAGTTACCTATAAATAAGCTTTTCAAGGATCTTCCTTTTTAGGTTAAATCGGCATTAACATCAATTGCATTATTCCCTCTAGCTCTGTTGTTGTTTCCAATTGATGTGAAAGAAGTTTCCTTGATCCCAGCTGCATGGACATCAATTTTGTTTATAATTGGAGGGACATAAAGGTTCTTGTTTTCTCTCTCATTACTGTTCATAACAAACACTTGTGGTTTGCTTTCTCCACCATCGCTATTGCCTCTTTTATCTCCACCACCACCACTGCTGTCTTTGCAACTCATTATGCGTTGCAAAATAGCAAGAAGGAGAAATTCAAGTATCATTTCATACACTGAGAGTGAGTAAGAGGGGCAAACCATTTTCTGGAGCTTGATGATGGTTAACGGTTCTATTAGGATTGATGAATTAGGAGATGAGCAATTTGTAGAAGCATTTGGTCATTGATCACTGAAAATTCATTGTGCCCCACAAAAGAGAATACAGACTGAATGGGCATGTACCCTTGATCAGCTTAAGGTCCTTGTTGATTCTACCATTGAAATATTGCACTTATCACATGCATGGAAAAAAGAATGAGGCTTAATTATATAGTCGGGGAAAGATAAAACATGCAGAAGTTGAGCATTCTTCTCTGCCTGTAATGCGATTGACAACGCTGGTCCACATTGATCATGAAAGGAGAGGTTTCAATTTGGTGCTGAGAAAGACGACTGATATCTTATAACCTTGTTATGTTTTGAATCCTTTGCATGGGAAAAGTAAATGTGTGTGGTGTCCTAACGCTTTCAATCCCATATCACGCGTTCTTTATATATACAGTTTGCAATAGTGCCATATGGGTTTGTACAGGTAGCCAGTGATCTTCTTCCTTTTTCTTCTTCTTCTTCTTCATTCCATACCTTGAATAAAAAAAGAAGAAAGAAAGAATTGAAGGTTATAAGCCAAAGAGCCTTTGCTCATGCGGCAATGACACTCCCCCACTTGGTGGGAGGTCTTGGGTTCGAGACCCCCCATTTCCGTGGGGGGGGGGGGGGGGGGGCGGAGGGGGGGGGATTTTTCAACCAACTACGTGGAGAAAGTTTTCATGCCCCCCCTCCCCAAAAGCCTACGATAGGCTGTTGCCAAAAATAAAAAATAAAAATCGAAGGTCATAAGATGGAATCATAGAAGGATTATGCCATGAGTGTAGTTTTTTCTTGTCTTATTTTTCGAATCGTTAATCATGACTGTAAGTCCTTTTTATTGGAGGTAAATGGTGGGATGATCAAGCCCCCCACAGTCATTAAAAAGCTTTTAGTGAGCAAAGCATGTTACCATAAAAAGGGGATAGCACCCTACGAAGGACTGCAAACCTGCAGAAATTACAAGAGGCAGGTTTCCTAGGAATCAACAAGATAACATAAAATTTTCAGCTTTCACAAACAGTCCAGAATGCATAAAAATCCCTCCAACCGGCTGCTAATAGAAGGCTCCGGAAAAAAAAAACATAGATGCAAAAGTATCAGACCAGAAGTGCCTCCAGTTCTCAGATGAAGCTTGATCCCTTGGCCTCGTCCTCCTCTCGAGTATCACGCTGTGAATCAGATTGTTGCTTGGAGAGTTTTCTTATTTCTATTAACTTTTTTTCATAAATTATTTTAGAATTGGGGAAGTAGGAAAAATATACCCAGGAACAATAGGGATAACAAGAGAATTGTGTGAGCTCACCATATCTCTAGGGAAAAATAAGCAAAAAGTGTGCCCTGTTGTATCAATCTTATTTCACTTACATAGAGGGATAACAAACTAAGTAACCAGCTGATATTTTGAATGTGTTGTATAATCATTTTCTATGAGGATTCTCTCTATATTGATTTCTCTACATTTTTTCTGTATCTATTGATTTAGAGCTGTCTTAATTTTGAGTCAGGTAAAAACATTGGCATCCTTAAACTCATGAGGTTTCGAACCTCAATTAAATTTATCTAATGCTCTGCTTGTTTCGGATATCCATTAATTTGTGCTCCGTTGAAAGAAGGACGCAAGCAAGAGTTAAACACTTTTAATAATCCTTATCCTTGTGTAGTATGCAAAATCACCTTAGATGCACAATATTCATCATGAAAATTTGGGCATAGATACACATCAGAAACGAACATACAAGTTATCTAGCAATTTACTTCATCATCAGCATCAGCATCTTTATCAAGGGTCTTCCTTTCGAGGTTGATCAGAAATATCGAGGGAATTATCCCCACTCGCCCAATTGTTGTTTCCGATCGATGTCTCAGAAGTTCTTCTGATCCCCTCTGCCTTCACATCGATCGTGTTTATGATTGGAGGGACAAAGGCTTTTGCATTGCCGCCGCCGCCACCTCGTCCTCCACCACCACCATCACCACCACCACTCCCAGTGTCTCGGAAACACACTATACACTGAAGGAGAACAGAAGACAGAACATTACTTTTTTCAGTGTTTATATAAGAGTAACATATATTGAACAAAAGAGAGTTAGAAGACAGCTGACCATTTTCTTGAACTGTGTTCGTCGAATGATCTTTGGAATGTTGAGTCTTTCAGCAGTTGAGGAGATGGACATTTTATAGAGGATTCAGTGATGAACATGACAAGACAGTATATAATATAAATTGGCATCTACCATTAATTATCATGATAAGGTAAGATTTCATTCGTTGGTATTTTTCTCTTTTCTTTTCTTGTATCTTGTAGCTATTTTTGATAAACTACTAAACGGTTGCTGCAAACGTAGCATGAAACCTTAATAAAGTATCAAATACGGGATAGGCAAACAGGAAAGGATCAAAAGGCTTTACAACTTTTTCCCTGGATATGAAGCTTAATTAATCCATAATTAGGAGCTGATAAAGCATGCGGATGTTGAAGTGAGAACTATTTTCCTTGGGTCATCCTGTGTGCTGCCTTTCACACTACCGGTCCATGTGTGCTTGATGCATACATGGACTGAATCCCTTGCTTATGAGGGAAAGAATGTTCATGAAAGTGTTGTTGAAATTTACATTTTTTAGGTATTTAGTTGATTTAGCCGTGTGAAGGAACACATAACTAGAAAAAGGAAAAACGAGGACTAGATAATTAAATATGGATTACGCTTTTATCTTCTGTGTTTCTGGTAGGGCCAAGTTCATGATTTATATTTTATAGTTTGATTGCTATGTGCGTGCACTTTGTTATCTTCATTTCTTCTTGATTAGTAATCATGCTATTTTGTGTTAATACTTAGCTCAGCTACTCTAGAAAAGGATAAAGAGGGCAACACCTCTGAAACCTATTAATCAAGACAAGACTTCTACAACCCAATTCTATATTGAGATTTTGCCAGCACTCTATTACATTCTCATTCCGGTTCCATCTCTAACTTTTAGGTGCCTTTATGTTTGGACCATTTCTGGCTGTTAGCTTCCGAGGAGGAGCAGGACCTTCTTTCCTTTGTAGAGAAGGGAGAAGCAGAACCTAATACTTTTCTGATACACATCCACTCACTCTTTACCAACAGCAATACAGACCACGGCAAAGTTTGCATTTGTTATGGATCAGTCAAAATATTTGTTTCCGTTTCCTCTTTTATTGGGCGGAATGCGATTTGGACTTGGTCCAACTGGCCACTACCCAACAAGATTTCTCGATGTATAGTGCATCGATGCACTGGACTCACGCTCGTTGCAATTTGTAGATAGACCGTTGAATTTTGTCACTGTTTTTTTCCCCTGATACATTGTACAAAAATGGAGAGCCTAACACGTAAAACTTCAGCACGTGCAACCAATTCAAAGTTGTCACCCTGGATTAAACCCTACTCTGTTTGTTTTTCCTACTCATATTTTTATGCTCCGTTGGAGACAACAAGACAAGAACTGACGCTTTAAAAGATTCTTATCTTAGGTAGCAGCAGCTTCACACAGATGCAATATATGTTGATCATGAAAATAGGGATATAGATACATATTACAAAATCGGGGAAATGAAAGGAAACTGAGAAGGGCTCAACAACAATTTCCTAACCTGATGAAATGATAAAAGATGCACATCTTGATGAAGTGAAAGGGAACAGTAATTAGCAAAAATAGAAGGCGGGGAAAGGAGAGAAACCGAGACTCTATACAAGATATGGATTACATGACTTGATATATGTTCTTTGTTCGTCTCGGTGTAGGATAGTGGCATGACATCCATTTTCTTTTCTTTGGTCATAAATTGGAATTAATTTTAGATTGAGTTACTATCAAGCTTTGGACTCTTTCCCATTCTCATTCCATCTTTCTGACATGTCTTGAGTTTTGGACGATCGTTGGTCGTTATCAGCCAAAGGAGAAGTAGAACCTAACACTTTGGAATCAGGCTACTTTTTTTTTTTCAATTCGCATTAATCAATCTGTAATATTCTTAAATTAGTATAATTTAACAGCCATGTAGGCATAGTCCTTATCCATATAAGAGGTTTTTCTCATATTTCTTATTTAACCAATAGTTGGCAATTTCTTAGGCTCCGTTTGGAATCAGCAAATATTTGATTCCTTAAAGAAGTGTTGATATGCCTGTGTGCACGTATAAGATGAAAATTTTATCGAGAGGTTAAGGAGGTAAAATCGGTAAGTGTTCCCTTATGGAACATATAAGAAGATGAAGAAATGAATGATTAAGATCATGTTAGACAATGAAAAAGCCTGAAACAAAATGTCAGCTGAAAGTGAAGAAGTCAGACAATTTTCATGTTTGACAATATGCAAGGTTGTAAAAAAGCACTAGACGGTGCTAGGCACTTGGGGTAACACCTAGCTCGTAGCGGCTAAGCGCCTATGGTTTTCATAACATTAGTTAAATGTGTTTAGGGATGGAGATATAACGTTTTCTAGTGAGGAAAATGATAGTTTTGAAGATTTAATTATGTGTGGTATTCATTTTTTATATTAAGGAGGAACAAAAACATACCATTGCAATAAAAAGGTCAATTTATTAAGCTGGTTCAGCCTTTCAAGTGTCAGCACAAGCGCCTGCCTGGACAGTTTATACTGTCTTGGCCTGGCTTAAGCAGGAGCTTAGGCCGCTCAACCCACTTAATTCTACCATTCAATGAAAAGCGAAGCGATCTTGTTCCGCTTTCGCCGAATACTACTACGAATAAGGCTTGCCCTACGGTTGGAGCCGTAGCGGCAAAATTTTGACAAGTAGGGACAACTTCTATAGGGGCAGATAAAAGTCCCTACGGAAAAACCCGTAGGGGTCTCTGCCCTACGGTTTCCAACGTAGGAGCAATTAATTTTTTTATTTTTTTTAAAAATAATAATAACTTGTCCCTACGGTTATAACTCTGCGCCTTTGGTTTCAACCGTAAGGCCAAAGTATCAGGTTTTTTATTTTTTATTTTAAAAAATAATAATATCTTGTCCCTACGGTTAGCATCGCAGGGGCAAAATATCAATTTTTTCTAACATTTTGTTCCTACGGTGGAACCGGTAGAGGCATAGTTTGCCCCTACAATGGTAACCGTCGGGGCAAATATTTAAATTTATTTTTAAAAAAATCCTGCCTTTTTTTCTCCCGTTCTATACACAATAATATATCACACACTATATCATATATCTAAATACAGAAATATATATCAATAACATCCCACGCATAATATATAACGAAATTAACGAACACAATAAAAAATCAGTCTAAAATGGGGATCATAATCATCATATACAACACATCCAAAATATACATGTCGCAAATATAATACAGAAATCTTACAAAAATCCAAAAAATATTTAAAAAATCACTGCTAGCTCGGTCCAGGTGGTCGATCTCCAAGTATCTGCCAAATCTGGCGCATCTGGTCCTCGTTGTAGCCCTGGAGCCTCAAATACACCAGAAATGATGATGTGGTAGTGCCTGCAGCTGGAGCTGAAGCAGCTGGAGTTGGAGCAGAAGAACCTGAAGGAGTGGCCTGCGGAGCCGCAACTGGAGTGACCTATGGAGCCGCAGCCGAAAGAGTGGCTTGCCGAAGCTGTAAAGTTTTTAAGTTTGTGTAATAAAAAATTAAGGAACGGTGTACTAGATTTGTTCTATATGTCTTATGAAATTCTATGTCAAAAAATTAAGTCTTGCGAATTGAAATGATGTGTTATTAATCTATAGGATTTGTGTCGGATTCGTATCAATATCGGATTCATACCGATCTGCGAATCCTACCCATATCCGTATTCGAATCCGTGCTATGCACATTAGAATATCAAGATATACATATACACAAACAAAAGTAACATACGTACCAACAACTTCAACTCCTCCAAATTGGACTTCAATATGGCTACCTCTTTCTCCAAACGTCGTTCGCGGGGTAGGAGAAGTAACCGCCGGAGTGGAGGACAACCTCGGATGTGCTCTGCTGGGACCAAGTCCCCAGCCTCTCTCGTAGCCACCATGGTGCCCTCCGTGTACGACATCTAATATAAGGGTCAGCATAACTGGATTGGTCCCTCTGTTGAAATCAACCCTGATACGTTCGCCTTCTCCACTACCCACGCATACACCCATATAAAGTATTCAAACGTAAATAAACCATTTAAATTTAAAGTTATCAAAATAAGATTTCATTCGAATTAGAACAAATATTAACACTTACGCAATAATCCTCTGTAGCAGCATCGGGATATCTAAGCATGCTCGTGGCCGGATCTGTCGATGTGGCGTGGACGGACAGATAATCCTGCATCACGCTCGGTGTACCACCATCAGCCTGGTCCGAGCTCTTTGCAATTCACCAAACACACACATATGTAATATAACTTTTCATATTGTATCATATCAAAAGAAATATATTATAATTTACCGCTGCCTCTGTGGCACGAGTTATGTTTTTCGAGCCACCGATGTAGGTAGCTTGATCTCTCTTCTGGGACTTCCGATTCTCCAAGTTCTGTTGGGTCTGCTTTTGCACAACACAATTAGATTTACTTTTCTAATTCAGCAATAAAAAATAAATCATATACTAAACACTGAATTATATTTAAATTACAAACCTGCATGCAAAACCCCTCACAACCCTCCGGCTACCACCACCTCCAGCCGTCGCACACCACCTCTGGCCGCCGCCGCCCCGCTCCCCATCGCTTCCCATCCCTCACAACCCTCGACTTTCTCCTCCTTTCCCACCGCCTCCTTCTCCTAACCCTAACCCTCACCCTAAACTCTAGGGTTTCATGCAAAACCCCTAAATTTAAACATCATAAACTAATTAAAATTAACACTAGTTCTTCTCCACATTCTGACCGGCAGGAATTTGCCTATTTTTAAAAAATTACCTAGAAATTCGCCAACTCGCCACTGGAGGGAGGGGCCGGCGAGGATGGTGGTCGGCGCTGTTGCAGAGGAGGGGTTGGCGAGGAGGCTCAAGCCCTCGAGCTAGGTCGACAAGGAAGGGGGCGGCGGCGATGGACGATGGTGGCGGTGATGGTATAGGCGGGCGACACTTGGTGGACAACAACGGCGAATGAGGAGGGTTCGAGTGTGAAGAGGAGGGTTCGACAACGGCGAAGGAGGGTGGTTTGAGGTCGGCGAAGGAGGAGCGTTCGAAGGCGAAGGTTGGGGAAGGAGGAGGTTCCAGGACGGCGGCGAAAGAGGAGGAAGAGGAGGTTCCAGCGAGGAAAAGGATCGGGAAATTTTTTGGGGGAAGGGGAGGGGATTTTCTGTTTTATTTGTTTTTTAAAAAACCCCAACTTTGCTGGTACGGCAGGGGTTTCTTTTAGGGCACCCTAAGAGAAATTACAAAAGTTAATTTTTAATGTATAAATGCCCCTACGGTTACTATTGCAGGGGTACTGTTTTCCTCTACGGTGGGAATTGTAGGGGCAACATAAAATTGTCCCTATGGTTTTTCCCACCCGTAAGGACAAGCCATCTTTGTACTAGTGTAAGCAGCCACCTAAACTGTTTTTTACAACACTGGCAATCTGATAGTGGTTGATAAGGTGCCTGCATTATATGTACTATAATGGGAAATTTTATTTTCAAATTTAAGGGAAAGATTTAACTTGTCAGGCAATTTGATATTTTGTCATTTAACAGTATTTAAGGTTAATTCTTACTCCTTTTTAAATAAGGGACACTTGGAATATTTTGACAACTTTCTAGCTTTTATCAAGGAATTGTACTTTCTTAGTTTCTTGTGCTGCTAATGGATATCTCACCCCCTGTTCGCAGTTTTCAATTAATACATATTGATTTGTATTTGTCTCGGAAGCTCAAAAATTATATTGATGAGGGCTGGGGCATGTGTATCAAGGAAAGATGCATGGATGTAGAAGTAAGAAATATAATAGAGAGTTTCCCCTTTTCTGTATTTTTTTTCTATATGTATAAAACTATAACAGCATTAAAAAAACCTAAGTTAACCCCATATAGCACTGACTCGTTCATTTGATTTGTTAGCGCGCGCACACCCTATGCTCGACGAGCGATGGAGGTGTTTCCACTAAGAAACCACTTGAGAGAAGGGGATTTAAGTGTTAGGGTTGTGTCTCATATCCATTTGCACACCTAGAGCAGTTGATTGAATCGCGATGAGTCCATCTTTGGATTTGGGACTTTTAGGCCGGATCATCTATTTTTGTAGGCTACCAATAGATGATGGTGGCAGTGGGGTATCCTTGTAACACTATGTTTTTCATGAGTAGGAGCTAAGGACCAAGATGTAGTCTTTTGTTTGAGTTTGTGTGGCCTCCCTCTATTGTTTATAGCAAGGTTAAAGAACTCGGTTTCGGTTTCGGTTTCGGTTTCGATGGTAATACAACATACATAAGTGTAGATATATTAAATACTTAAATTTATGATTCTATATCATAAGACAATGATCCTAGTGTTTAAAAATCCAGCCATGATGCAAAATATATTGAAAAGTGTATTTAGAAAAGTATTAATATAGGGTTTGGGTTCACATTTTGTGGTTTTCTAACAATGAAGACCCATAATGATTTCAATGACAGTAAAAATGGTATTAAAAAAATATGTTTTTAAAACTTTCAGCCGAAACGATATTTGTATGGTTGGTTTCGTATCGGTTTCGGGTTTCGTATCTGATGATGCTCAATATTGGCGACATCCAAGATCAGGACACGTGGCAGATGACGTGTCCCAGGAATCAGAAGAAAGGGCCCACAGAGGCCGACCAGGCCACCCTACACTCGACCTGCAAGCACAAGCTGGCCCTCCTCGAGGCCCCCTGCAAATTAGCCTCCTCGGCCATTCAGCTCGCCCCGAGCCGCCACAGGACCAAGATTCCTCGGCCTCCCCGCTCGTCCCCGAGCTCCCTGCCGAGGCCGTCTTCCTCGGCCCTCCGACCAACTCCACCACTCACAGGCGTAACTGCCGCTCCGCGAATCTCGCCATGCGCAGATTCTACGCCAGCAACATCCCAAGTTCCACGCCATCACGATCCCCATTAATGGGCGATCCGCTCTCTACGCGGGCGTGACGTCGGGAGCGTAACTGCCGGCGAGATTCTCGCGCCCGCTGCTGCATGCCACCACTATTATATAAACCCCATCACAGAGGGATCAAGTAAGCCATTTTTTACTCTTTAAGCCGTTACTCTGCTCGGATCTCATCACTGACTTGAGCGTCGGAGGGTCCTCGGTGGTACCAAACTATCCCGGGACTTCTTTGCAGGCACTCGGCGCTGAACTCCTCATACAACCCTCAAACCACCAACCTCTTCAAACCCATTGAGACTCACACGCAACAGGAGATCACCTTCAAAATCCACCGGGAGATCGACGGAAGACAACATCTGACGGAGACCCGAAAAAGACCTCCATCAGTTGGCGCCATCTGTGGGAAACTAAAATTCCACAAAATACAAAGTTGGCCTTCCTATCTCCTCCTTTGTGGCGGACGACCATCTTGGGGGTCCCCGTACCAGCCGCCGCCTTCCACTCACCGAAGGCGGGGATGAACCTCCGCCCATGACCATCATCAACGCCCTCGCAGGCCGGATAGACTGCTTGCAGTCCCTCGTGGAGGCCCCCGTCCGCGTCCAAACGGCCGCGCCCGGGCCCGGGTCCCAGATCGCTGCTCCACCGCCTCCAGAAGACTCTATCCCTGTCTGGACGGCCGACCACCAGCAGGCTGCATCCTATGGCCGCCGATCCCTCGAACCGGTGCCCCCTGAGGCCCGCTAGGCACCCCAGGGATCCATGCCGAGATCAGCCACCAGAGCGCCTCGCCCCGAGCCTCCTCGCGACCCTTACCCCCCTGAGGAAATTTTGGCCACCTCTCCTATCCACGAGCATGGCCGACCCCACCATGATCGACGGGGCCGCACAGAAGGGGTCCGCCCTGGCGACTCAAGAGCTACCCTATCCCGGGACCTGAGGCACCTCATCGAGAGAAACCGGGGCCGCTCCCAGACGCAGGTCACACGCAGCGGGGGCCAGGAATCCCGAGGCGCCGATTCCTCGAAGTACCACGGTCGGCTCGACGCCCTCAAGAAGAAGATCGAGAGCATGCGCCGAGAAGCTCACCTCTCGAGCGACAGGGCTAAGTACGCCTCCGACTCGCTCACGAAGTCGTTCACCGAGGAACTGCTCGCCGTGCGCGTCTCCTCACATAACAAGCCCCCGAAGGTCTCTCTGTTCGACGGGAAAACCGACCCGAAGGACCACTTGGACGCTTTCACCGTGGGAATGAGCTTCCAAGATCACTCCGACGCCGCCCAGTGCAGGGCCTTCCCGGCCACCCTCATCCGCACGGGTCGGGACTGGTTCCGGGGGCTTGAGCCCCGCTCGATTTCGACCTTCGACGAGCTGGCTACCTAGTTCCTCAGCCATTTCATGGGGAACCGTCGACAGAAGCGCACGGTCGATTACCCCTTCACGGTTAAGAGTGGGGATAAGGAAACGTTCAAGGCTTATATCACCCGCCCCTACAACGCCCTTCTCGAGGTGCCCGAGCACCGAGACGAGACCGTCATAACGGGACTCAGATCTGGTCTGAGGCACAAAGAATGGTTGCGCTCCTTCGCGCTGGCTCAACCTAAGACCATGGCCGAAGTCAAAGCGTGGACCGAGCACGAGGTCCAGCCGGAATCCGAGGTGAATGCTAACCTTTCCCAGGCTAAAGGCCCGACCAGAAGAAGAGGACTCGGGAGGAGATGCCGGAGCGTCAGCAGCCCTACCACCCGAAGTTCCAGGAGTATACCCCCCTCAACGTCTTCCTCGCGGTGTTGCTGGAGGAGGCCCAGAAAGAGGGGTTCTTCAAGTTCCATCCGATCCCACGTCAGGCCGTTAAGAGAACCCGGGACCCTACTGCGCTTTCCACCGGGTATTGGGCCACGCCATGGAAGACTGCAAACAACTGAGGGACTACATTGAGGAACTCATCCGGTCTGGGCACCTCGCCACCTACCTAAGGGACAAACGGCAGACCGACAGCGAGCAGGAGCAACATCGCCCTCCCACTGACCTGACCATCGGCCAGATCATGCTTGTTTCAGCGGACGGCCAGCCCGGAGCTCAGGGAACCCCATGCCCTATGCCAATCGCGGGGGCCGACAGCCCTTCAGGGAGCTCGGCCCAAGCCAACGAAGTCATCCCTTAGCCTGTACCTGTTTTCTTTAAGCAATGTAAATTCTTCCAAGGATCTATTGTTAATTTAATAAAGGTCATTGGAGTATTGCGGAAAAGAAAGAAAAGCCTTGTTTATTTAAAGGGTATTATGGGCTCCTCAGCCATACATGCAAAAGAAAAAAGGGGGAAAGTTACAATAGCGGGGGAATGGGGTGCAGCGATCACTGCTCGTGGTATTCGGCGAAGATCTCCGCCAACCGGGGCCGCGCAAGTTCCAGTCTCTGTTCCCGGTTCCCCCCGCGAGCATCAACCCCGAGCCTCAGCTCGTAGCATTCGCGGATGAGCGCCTCTGAGCGGGCCAGCCGGTTCGCGGAGATCAAGCCGAAGCGCCTAAAAGACCGCAGCTTGCCCACGGCCTCGTCGAAGAGCTACTCCGACAGGGGGTTGTAAAGCTCTGACGATGCTCTCCAGATGGCAAGGAGGAGCTTGGGGAGCAGCCGGCCGAAATGCTCCTCAATGCGCCCGTGAACCAACTGCACCGTGTCTTCGGTGCAGCAGGGGTCGTAAAGATACACATCTTCAAAGCTGACGATTTCGGGAATGGTGAACGGGAAATCCTCCATTCTCGATGGCCTGTATGCGAAGGGGGAAGAACCAATACTCCTTATATAGCCCGCTGTGCAGCCCAACAGCCGCCCGCTTTCGCCTAGGGAGTCGTCGCCACGCGGCGTCCATCGAACGTTACCCAGTGGAAACGAAGCGACGCGCCCCTGTCGCTTCGCCTCCCCCGCATTCAATGCATTAGCTGCGCACGCCGTTGCCCCGACCGTTCCCATTCCCCGCACCTACAGCTGAACGGCCAGGCTGCACCTCGTCAAAGATTCAACTCAGCAGCTACCCTGCTCGGTCGTCCCCAGCTGGCAGCTCCCCTGCCGCAATACCGGGGACCAGAAAGCCCTCCCAGAGGCAGCCGAGCCCGAGGTTCCCTTGCTCGGCTATCCCCAGCGGGTAGCTTCCCTGCCACATGCCAGGGATCAGAAAAGACCCCGCCGAGCCCAAGGTTCCCTGCCACAACGACGGGGATCAAAAAGCCCTCTCAGAGGCGGTCGGGGCCCGAGATTCCCTCGCTCGGCTATCCCCAGCGGGCAGCTTCCCTGCCACAACGCCGGGGATCAAAATGCCCTCCCAGAGGCAGTTGAGGCCCGAGGTTCCCTCACTCTGCTACCTTTCAGGACAAAAGCCCTCGCCAAGAGGCACCGGGCAGTAACCCTACCCGGCCAAGGGTCCTTAGTGGGCTTCCTACAGCCTTATAGCTTTTCTCGCACCAAAGACCAAAGTCCTCCCAGAGGCAGTCGGGTCCTTGCCCGGCTATCCCCGGCTGGTAGCTTCCTACCACAACCGACAGGGATCAAAGTCCTCGCCAAGAAGAACTGGGCAGTAACCCTGCTCGGTCCCCGTCCTGAAGGATCGGAAAGCCCTTCCAGAGGCAGTCGAGCCTGAGGTTTCTTCGCTCGGCTATCCCCGGCGGCAGCTTCCCTGCCACACGCCGGGGATCAAAAAGTCCTCCCCAAAGCAGTCGGGTCCTTGCCCGACCATCAACGGCTGGTAGCTTCCTACCACCGTCCTAAAGGATCAAAAGCCCTCATACAGAGGCACCCGAGCAGCTACCCTGCTCGGTCAAACTCCGGCTCCTACCCTCTACGCCAGGGATCAAAAGCCCTCACAAGAGGCATCAGAGCGGCTATCCCACTCGACCACCCCGGGCTGGTAGTTGCCTACCCACGACTCTAAAAAACCAAGCCCTCGAAAGAGGCAATCGAGCAGCTACCCTGCTCGTCCATCCCTGGCGGGTAACCCCCCTACCGTCGCGACAGAAGCATGAAGCCTTAGCAGAAGATGACGGCGCAGCTACCCTGCCCGGCCACCCCCAGATGACGGCCAATACTTTAAATCAGAAATGGATGTCAGGTCTGTCCAAGTCTAAACGATCTCCCCTCGACCCCGGGGCCTAAGGAGATACCTCCTCGGAGACGCTCGTCGGCAAGCGATTGCAGTCAGCTCGACGGACGATCGTTAGACAGAGGACCAACCTGACATGAAAGCACAACGGCGTAAGTAAAAATATCCTAAACGAGCATTCTTCACAAACAGATGGAAGAAAGGAAAACTTTATCACAGCTGAAGAAAAACTTTATTACTACTACCAAAGATAAGATTTTACAAAAGGTATTTTTTGGGCTCCTCAGCCTTATAAAATTCAAAAGAAAAACAAAATGAAGATAGGAGAACGGGGGCTCTACACCTCGGGCCCAGGCACGACCTCGACGTCCTCAACCTCCACCACTGGGGGCGCTGGGTCCTCGGCCCCCTCCTCGCCGGGAGCCTCTCCCCTTGCTCGTCGGCGCCCACGAAGGGGAACTCGGCCCGGAGATCCGCGTCGTCGAACTCCGGCATCCTAGACTTGACGGCATCAAGGGCGTCATGCAAAATGCTGGTCGTGGCCACGGCCAGGTCGTAATAAAAATCCCTCGATCTCTTATAGCTCGCCACAGCCTTCGATCCAGCCGACTTAAAGGCCTCAGCCGATGCCCTAGCTCTTTTCGGAGGGTCTTCACCATCTTCTTCAGGTTGCCGGCGAGCACCTGGGAGTCCCCGAGCGCCCTCGGCGATCGAGGCAGCCTCGCGATGCCGGGCGACCTCCCTTTTCCCCGCTTCCACATCGCCCTCCAGGGCGGCGATCCTCACCGACATCGCCTCCTGCTCTCGCCTAGAGCACTCTTGCAACGCGGCGAGTTGGCCCGCGGCCTCCACCGCCGGGGCTACCATCTCGGTCTCCATGCGAAGGGCGAGGGCCACGTGGTGGAGAGTCTGGGAAGGCATAAAAAAAGAATAAGGATCAAAAACATGAAGGAAAACACTAAATCTAACCGCACACTGGGAGCTTACCTGCACGACTTCCTGGGCGATCGACGCCAGCTGAGCCTTAAGGGTCCCCCTAGGAACCCGACCCCCGGCCGAGGTCTCTATCTTGTGGAGGAGGCTATCTGCGACCGACAGCCCGGACGGCACCGCGAACCGGAACCCCTTCCTCCACCACGGTCGGCGAAGACCGGCCCCGGGAAGGTCTCCGAAAGCTCCTCTTGAGCGGCTCCGAGGGGGAGCCGATCTCTTATTCCGAGGCCGTGTCCTCCACAATCAGGGCCGGCTTCCGACCCGACGCTCTGCTGGGGCCCGGGGCGGGATCCACCGCCGAACGTCCTCGGGGCACCGCCACCGGGACGGTGGGAGCAGGGGCAGGCTACGCCTGGGAAGAGCTGGCGCCCCCGGCCCTAGAAGGCTGCCTCGGTTGGCACATAGCATCTCGGAGAACGCCGAAGTCCATGGATCCTGCATGAAACAAACACCCAACTTATCAGCAACACGAGTAAAACATAAACCCAGAAAGCAAGCCTAACTTACCGACGAACTCGGCGGGGCTAAGTCTGACCCAGCTCAAGACCCTCTCGGACAGCAGCACGTCATGTCTGAGGATGGGCTCCCACGACGCCACTCTCACCGCGGCGGGGTCGTTGGACAGGTTCCCCGGCAGACACTTCTCCCTCGACCATTTGGTGGGTACTGGCCAGTCATCGCCCTCGGGAGGGGAAACGAAGAAAAATTTCTTTTCCCAATCATGAATGGAGGAGGGCAAGGCTACGACCCCTGTTCCGGCTGCGACCCCGGGCTGCTTCTTAAAAGTAAAATAAACTCATCTTGGGTCGCCCGCTCGACCGCTGGGTGACTCTTGAAAACAAGGGAGGAATCGAGAAGGGAAAGACTGAAAGGAACCGCCTGCAACCTCAGGCGGATCAGGAACCCAAGGAGAAGCCTCAACGCGTTCGGCACTAACTGGCCAGGGGCTAAACCAAAGAAATTCAGAGCGGCGATGACCTTAGGAGAGAAGGGCAGGCGCATTCCGCCCCAAAAATCTTCCAAATACAGGACAATCTCCCTGCCTCGTACCTGGTCTGCCCTCTCTCCCTCCTCGGCCAGACGGAGCGCGTAGCGCGGGGGAATATGGAAGCGAGTTCAAGCATTGGCGAGCTCGTCCTCATGCCTCACCCAACACGAGGTGCTGGGGGCTACATCTACCACCTCCTCCCTGGAGGCGGCCCCCGCCTCGCGGCCCCGAGGAGAGGGCTCAGCCCCTGCTCCTCGAGGAGACTCGGACACATCTAAAGGAACCCTAACATCTACTCCTACAACGTATATTGATTCTACAGGAGAAGACATCTAACCTGGGAAAGGAATTCTTCAAAGATTGGGAACGAAAGAGGGAAGACGAGCGCCGAGCAACTGGGGCTTGAGAATGAGAAATATGAGAGAGTAAGGGCCCTAGGGCGGGCCCCACCCGTATTTATTACCGCATACGGCCTCATCCAATGGCGCCCATCATCTCCCGCCGAAACGGCTTCCTGCGCCCAGCGGCTCCGATCGCTCCACGTGGCAGCCCCAGCGATTGACCGCGTCCCATCAGACGCCGCAGACCTGCGCACATCACATCAGCTAATTGGCGCTCGACACGTGGACCGTCGCTTCGACTGCAGAGTGCACGAACCGACGCACCCTCCTTAAATGCAAAGATCTCGCCTCGATTCACTAACGGAAAAGACAACCGACGGCTCGAGGACTCATCCCGACATAACCCTGAGAAGGAGCTCACCTCGGGGGCCCAGCAGTCCACTCCTGAGCCGACCCGCTAGCTGGTCGGGGCAAGAGTGGGGGGCTAATGATGATGCTCAATATTGACGACCTCCAAGATCAGGACACGTGGCAGATGACGTGTCGCAGGACTCAGAAGAAAGGGCCCACAGAGGTCGACTAGGCCACCCTACACCCGACCTGCAAGCACAAGCTGGCGCTCCTCGAGGCCCCCTGCAAATTAGCCTCGTCGGCCATTCAGCTCATCCCGAGCCGCCACAGGACCAAGACTCCTCGGCCTTCCCGCTCGTTCCCGAGCTCCCTGCCGAGGCCGTCTTCCTCGGTCCTCCGACCAACTCCACCACTTACGGGCGTAACCGTCGCTCCGTGAATCTCGCCATGCGCAGATTCTACGCCAGTAACATCCCACGTTCCACGCCATCACGATCCCCATTAATGGGCGATCCGCTCTCTACGCGGACGTGACGTCGGAAGCGTAACTGCCGGCGAGATTCTCGCGCCCGCTGCTGCATGCCACCACCGTTATATAAACCCCATCACAGAGGGGTCAAGTAAGCCATTTTTTACTCTTTAAGCTGTTACTCTGCTCGGATCTCATCACTGACTTGAGCGTCGGAGGGTCCTCGGTGGTACCTAACCACCCCGGGACTTCTTTGCAGGTACTCGGCGCTGAACTACTCATACAACCTCAAACCACCAACCTCCTCAAACCCATTGAGACTTACACGCTACAGGAGATCACCTTCAAAATCCACCGGGAGATCGACGGAAGACAACATCTGACAGAGACCTGAAAAGGACCTCCATCAGTATCGGCCTCCACCGAAACCGATACAAAACCACCACGTATCGGTGGTTTCATCCGAAACCTCAAACCTTGGTTTATAGAGAACAAGAGGGGGAATGAGAGATGTGAGGCCGATTGCCCTGGATATGCAGGCCAGATTTGGGCCAACCACATAAATTCGGTTTGTTCTTATCTTCTTCGTGTGATTATTTTATGCTGTCTTGTGTTCATGATGTTGATGAGGGGATCAGTATCCCCAACAATTAGTGCTATAGGTGTAAACTTCAGGGGAACTGTGCAATTAACCCATTTGTATATTGTTTCATTAATTGGAAGCAGAATGCAAGAGAGAAAAGGTAAATAAACATCATAGAAGCCTTTTATTTACATCAACAAGCGTTAAATGTGCCATAACACACTAATTATTTCATTTTTAGCTAATAATATATGAGCACATACATACGATACATGCATACCCATCTCTACATTATTTCAATTTTTTTTAAAAACTTATTCCTACTAATCCTGATAGTTGTTTATTAATTATATGATTCAGCACCAAGGCCACCCTCCTCCAACACCAAGCATTACTCCGATGCCAACTTCTCCATTGTCATAATCTCGAGGAGGAGGAGGACTGTCTAGAGTGACGGTATTACTCCCCCCAGCTCGATTGTTTCTGCCAATGCTTGCACCAGGTATAGAGTTGGAATTCCCTGCGATACCGATTAAATTGTCACCCCTTTCAGCAATGTTGTTATTTCCAATCTCGGAAGAACTTTGGTATCCTTCACTGTAATAGCCTTGACCTCTGCCCCATGTGCCCCATCCTCCATCACCCTAGGCATCAAATAAATATAAGAGTGACAAATAAGATTTCATCATGGGGAAGATTTCTAGAATTGTTAAGGTTTGAATTAGGATGACTGGACTTAGTTTGAATTATCTTAACTGCTGAAGAGTTTGTTTCTTCTCTTTCTTTGTAGTTAAGATAAATGAGAACAGAATGAATTTTAAATAACCATTGTTATCTCAAATATTTCATTGTGATAACTCTAGTTATACTATTTCTAATATCAAGTCAGATGGGGTAGATCTAGGTATTTGGACTTAAATATAGATAACAGTGTAAAACTCCAGATATCATAATTTCACTGCAAAGCCAAACCTATTTAAAAAAGGTAAAGGACATCAGAGAAAGAGCGCTCACCATTTTTACAATCTGTGAGATGAATTTGTAGGATTTGGCAAGTTTTTTTTGGGGGTTTTGGTGCCGATTTATATAAGCTGAGGCCCTGCAAGAGCCGAATATAGAATAATTGCCCTTGCGGAAAGAGGTAGAATTTGAATATGTTCAATTGGATATGGTATTTTCAAGAGACAGGTACTAAGGAGCTATACAAAGGTACTAAGGTTTGTTTGCTAGGCTTTACTACATTGCATTCCCTTAGAATTGTTCTCAAAAAATTGACATAATAATAACAAATGTATATACTAAAGAGGTATACAAAGGTACCATTTTATATTGCTCGTACTGTCTTAATGTTAGACAGTAGTTAGATAACAAAGACGGTCAATATAAAATTAATGGATAGGTGTCTATACGATACTGTCTATACGTTTCTGAATCTCTTACATGGGGACAACCAGACAAGAAGAATATAGGTGTACTCTTAAGGCTTTTTCTGACATACTTTTAGGTTCTTTATGGATAGATATCAGAGAAGGAACAAGGAATAAGAAAAAGAAGAGAAAACCGAGAGCACGGTATGGTTTATGCCTTCATTTATGACCTCAAGTGTCTAATTCACTAGTAATATCCTCTTTATCTTGATTATCAAGAAAGGAAACCCCTAAGAGAAAAGGATTCTACTAAGCTTTGTGCTCTTTCTCATCATCTTTTCCTTACCTCCCTATCGGAATCTAATTCTGATATCTTTCCAGTTCTTTGATTATTTCTCCACCGTTCATTTCTGAGCTTTGTGCTCTTTCTCATTCTCAATCTAACCTGCTACAAATTTTGTGTGCCATTTTGGTTGTTATCCATCAAAAGCAAATCAAACCTTATAGTTCAGAAATGAGGTAACGAGGGGCGGAGCCGAGGGGGCCGGGCCCACCAAGGCTTTGAAAACATTCCATATATAGTATATTGGTAGCAGTAAACTTCAATTTAAATTGTCTTATTCAAAATTTTATAGGATCTTTAAGTAATTTATGATTTACCTTTCTGATATTAAATGCCAGTTTGACACCTAACTCGACAGCTAATTTATAATAATCCTTAAAATTTATAATAATCATTAAAAGAAAATATCTCTACCCAAGCTGTTTAAAAGTTTTAATTACTTTATACGAATAATACTTTCCATGTTTTGAAATATTTGTCCATGATGCCTGACGCATTCGCACGCGCACCACGTGTGTAGAAATAAATATCTCTGGATTGCCATCGCAACTATGAAGTTTCGATGTATCGGTATGCTATATATCTGTATTTTAGCTTTCGTTCTTATGCTACTCTTTTAATGATTCACAGCCGGTTCCGAATAAATTTACCAAGCAGATTAGAAAGATGGTCAATAGAAGAGAAAATGCTAACCTAGTGAGCCACAATGGATAATTTGTCATTATTAATCTATCTTCCTGAAAACGGTTTATACGGAGCAAGTATATTTCATGGTACTTGAGAAAAATATATGTTGAAGTCAAAAGCTAACAAGATTTAAATGCTCGCTTATAGTCTTCCAAGATATTTTATATTCCAAGGCAAGGTGACAATAAGTGCATGCTTTTGCATGATTTGGTATGTAGATTCAAGGTTATGCATGGCTACGACCCTTTCTTATGATTTCTTATCATAATTTTCTGCACACTTATAGTTGATAGATGCAGTTAGATCATATCTCTATAAGGGAAAACTTAAAATAACAACCTTTATACTAAAAAAATTATGTATGTCATTACTTAGTAGTTTATGGTTTTAAGACGCAAAAGCCATTTGAGAAATACTTTTCCTACCCACTATTAATCCATATTCTCAATATAGTCATTGAATTTGCACGCGCACATAATAAGAAGGAGAAGACAGTAATGTGGCAGAAGGAGAAGACAGTAATGTGGCGGAAGAAGAAAAAAATGACATTTCTCGTTCTCTGTTTCAGCATCAATCCTCTGATATGAACTAATGATGGCTTTCACATAGGCTTTTCCCTTTAGAGACTTCTTAGTGTCCAATGGAAAGCATACATCAGATTTGTGCAGGTCGGGTTCTTCTATGACTTTTAAGAGTCTCAACTGATTCTGTAAATTACACCATAGTTGGGTGATACTTTTACCACTTCTCACTGCAGGTGCGCTCTCTAATATCCATTTTGAATGTAATATTATAGATATCCATGCCTGTTTATGTCAAAATTACTTATATTGTCAATGTTTGATTGTCTAGTTGTTGGTGATGCGTCCATATCAGGGACAGAGGCCACTCCCGTTCCTCCAGGTATGTTTATATATTATATAGGGCATGTATATTGATTTAGAATGCTATATCATAAATATACACACATTTCTTTTGCTCTTAGTCGTCCAACTCATTATCATGGGCTGCTTGATGAGATTAGATTTGCGCCTGATGATCTACAAGAGCTTGTTCACTCCCTGTCATATGTGTAAGCAGCGCTATATGCGAGTTTACCTTGTTAGTATGTATGTACTGAAATTAATTAATATTATTCAAATTTTGATACATGCAGATACCAGAGGAGCACATCTTCTATCTCTGTAGGTAAGGCTTTGAATTTGTTGATTTTGGTGTTTCTTGTCAATTTTATAGACCAGTATGTGCTAAATATAATGTTCTGACAGTTGCTAGGGGGAAGGCAACATTCGAGGCTGCTGACCCCAGTCCTGGACGCCGCACACGGACGGCACCACGGAGGTTGGGAGAGAGGCCGAGGACTAGGCTCTAGCAGGGCCCATATGAGGTTGGACTCCACCCCGGTGGTTACTTCCTCCGTCTCCAGTGAGCGACGTATCCATCATGAACTGGATAGCTTGAGGGCCAGCGTTCAGGAGTTGAAGGAGATGCTTGTATGTATACTACTTTATAGTAAAATATCATTTCATATTATATACATATCAACATATCCATAATTAGTACGTAGCTTGAGCTTATTTGGTTTTAGACTTAAGTTTGATTAATCATACATACATATGTAATTGAAATAAACAACGCTTTTCCAAACTAGATATCCAAACAAGGTTTCGAAATAACTTAATAATGATACGAATTCGAATAATAAACAGTTCTTACACGCTTCTTACACACGTTATATCCAGACGCGACAGGGTAGATCGGCCGAGCCTCCACACGCAACTCCTTCGGCTGCGGCTCCGCAAGCCACTACATCGGCTGCGGTTCCGCAGACAGCTCATGTAGCTCCACCGCCCACTCAGACTCCCGCAGCCGCGGCTCCGCAAGCGACTACCTCGACGGCGGCTGCGCAGACCACATGCCGCTCAGACTCCCGCTCGCGACAAATTGCATAGTTTATTGACCGAGGAGCAGGCGCGCGTTATTCTATCGTTATTCAGAGGTGGAGCTGGACCGAGCTAGGGTAGATTTTTGGTTCTTTTTTTTGAAACATGTATTTATTTATATCATACACATTGTACTACATTTTGAAATGATATTGATATTGGTTTGTATTTATATCATATTCAGTTTTTGTGTTTCTTTTGTATATTATATATATGCGTGAGATGTGATTATGAATACTGCAATATATGATTTGATTGATGTATATATTATTGTGCACAGGGCGGGAAAAATCAAACAGCCCATTTTTAAAAAAAATTTTCAGATAATATGTACCTACGGATTAATCCGTAGGCAAACACGTTACCCCTACGGATATAGCCGTAGGGGCAAAATATCAGCAGTAACTGATATTTCCCCCAGATCTCAGTACCAGGGGGTTGGGAAAGCCCCTACGGATATATCCGTAGGGGCCACTGACTCTCCCCTACGGCTTTATCCGTAGGGCAAAGTAATTTATTAAAATAAACCGTAAATAATATAAAATCTTATACCCTACGGCTTAAGCCGTAGGGGCAACAGGACCTACACAGATATCCGTAGGGGCAAGAATTTGCCCGTAGGGGCAAGTTCAGGGCCTCAACTTGCACCTGCGGCCTTTGCACCTACGGGGTATTTTTTCGCCCCTACGTATATATCCGTAGGGGCAACCCCTATTTGTAGTAGTGTATGACTTATCATATCAATTCGGATATGGATATAAACACGAATATGTAGTTAAATATTATACGGATACGGTTTAAGTAAAATTATTTGAATATAGATATCATGATATATGAATTCGGATACCGATGCAGATATGGATATTCGTAGACAAATACAAGAAAATATATCATTTTAATTTTATCTTTTACATAATAGTGTTTATTCAAACCATACATATTTTGCTTGTTTTATATATTATGCATTTAAAGGAACATTGTGACATATTATTCTATCATGTTTGTTTTAAAAATATGCAAAATAGGTTAGCAATATGTATAGTCTATTTGTTAACATATTTATTTTTCGTATAATGTTTCATTTGTATATTTGTGTTTATCAAATGTTTTTAGTACTCATATTAAATAATTATTCAATTTCAATTTTGGCATGGTTTTTAGTACTCATATTAAATAATTATTCAAATTCAATTTTGGCATGTATCAATTATTTACACATTTCCGCTTAAATTCATTTTTGTATGTTTTTTTTATATCCATATGCGATTCATATCCATATTCACAATTTTCATATCTGCTACGAATCCATATCCAAATTTTCCAAATACAAATATGACGTTTTGTTACCAAATTATATATGTATCCATATCCATATTTGTGACTAGAAAACCAAATTGATGAGGTAATGCTCATGTTCGCTCTGTATCCGATCCGAATGGAACTCTAGTCCTTCCCCTTTTCTCCTAGAGAATGTAGTGGAACTGCAACTGTGTTGTTAGTTCTCATGAACTCAAAATTAATCTAAGCCATTAGTTTTTGGTAGAGGAACCTTAGGAAATCTCGGTATTAAAGTGTTGTCAAGTAAAAGTAGTACCTTTAGTCAAAAAAAAAAAGACAGTAAAAGTAGCACCTTGGTAAAAGTTTCATATTTAGTTATTTTGATTTTTGAATGAGAGTGGTACAAAGATACATGACCGCATTGCTACCGTCTAAAATGTCATCTTCTACTCATAGAATTAAAATAAGATCTTCAGGTTTTTTTTATATGTCACTCCCCAAAACTTTCTTATTTCTAAATATCACCCCTCAAAATTTCCATATTCCATATATCACCCCCGAACCATATAAGTTGTCCAAAATTAACCCCGATTATCTAAAAAAACAACCCTCCAAACATTTTCATTATCCAAACCTCTTCCAATGTCAATTTTTTTAACTCCAGTTTGGTTAGCTTAATTAGGGTCTAGGGTTATAGGTTTAAATAGAAAATAACAATTAGCTTATTTCTCTCTTATTCTCCTCTTTTAAGGTCACCTTTTCTTTTTTCCAAATTTACTTCATTCAATCCATCAAACTGCATAAACCCCTTAATTTCTTGACAAAACCAAAGTTGGACTCCACGGTTCCGAATCGGAGAAGAATTTGATCGTCTGCTAACTTCTAAGACATGGCCGATCGAGCGATTCAATCTCGTATTTAATGTTAAATCTGGGAATGAGGAAGCAGATCGATGTCTGTTTGAGCTTACAGCCTCAACTCCCTTCTCGTATTTTCCTCTTGCACCATTAATGTTGGAAAAAGTGCCATTTTCATTGTTAAGGAGTATTTCATCTGAAAATCAGCTCAGGGGAGAAATTTGGATAGTTTACAAGTTTTAGGGATGATATATGGAATATCAAGGGTTTGAAGGGTGATATTTAGAAATAGGCAAGTTTTTGGGGGTGATATATAGAAAAAACCTAAGGTCTTATTATTTTCCTTGTTCATGAGGAGAGTCACCTTCTACTAACTCATTTAAATTGTTGCCGCTGTTGTACTGAAGGTCATTTATGACATTGTATTCCTCCATTTAACCACCGCTGCCTCAAATCCCAGCACAATTTCCTTTCAGATCTGACCCAACATTCCTTCACTTGCTTTAATCTTAATGTATTATACTTATGACATAAGCCTGGATTTTATTAGGCAGAATTGGTGAGCCCCAAGTGTCCTGACTCTTGAGCAGATGAGTGATCTTTCTGTTATCGAATCACTTTAGAATTAATCGTCAGTGCGATGGTGACATAGAATTAATGGCATTGCAATGGTGACCTACATTAAGTTGACATGATTCTAGCAAAAGAAGCAATGACCGTCAATCTGGGAATGGAACAAAAGATATGTGCACAATGCACTGGAACCAGATAACTTCGTACAATTTTGTATGGTTAATAGTCTTTATGCTTTATTCCCGGAAAAATAGTCTTTTCATTTTCCGGGACTGGAGAAGGAATAGATGCCTTGAGTGAAATTAAAGATTGATTTAGGTTAGATTTTTCTGGATTCACTTTTTAATTAACTTTGTTTATTGATTTAGGTTAGATTTTTCTGGATTCACTTTTTAATTAACTCTGTTTCTCGGTATAATTTGTAGATTGGAAAATAAGGGTCAACACACCTGAGAAACACTGCATTACCAATATGAGGGCTGTTCTTAAAGACTACCGATCAAATTCAGACACAATTAGAGAGAATCAGAGAACACGATAATGATGGGTATAAATTTTTTGGTATCTTGGGTTTTGCTTATTGCATGAGTTATTTCTATTCTTTGCGTAAAAAACAGGTCATGCTCCCTTGTATGGTATTTCATATATTATTACTTATTTGGCATAACTACATATTGTGCTTCAAACATGCTACATGTGAAAAACTGTGTCCGTGCACTGCTATTAATGCTCCACTCTTTAAATTCTCTTCTTTGTTTTCCCCATTTTGTGTATTGTTGCTGATGATAATGGCTAATGCTTTACCATATTAAACTTTTAACACATATCTTTCTGTAGCATTGGACAGCGTATATATACAAATGAATTATATTTTCCTGATTGATTCATTTATTCCGATATTCTCACTTTTGAAATTTAAAAAAATTATAATCCATATTTAAAAAATATCTGTACAATATTTTTTTTCAATGAAAAGAGTATTTTTACGAAATATAAATAGCTCCCTTAGTCCTATAAACATCCTCTTAGCACAATCTGTCCATATCTCAATGGAGAGCATTAAAAAAGCTCTCTTCAGGAAGACGGTAAGCTCTCTTTTTCTCTGATCTGATCTCATACTGCATCTTTTAATTTGTGTGTGTGTGTGTGTATTTTAAATATGTCCAGAACTAACTCAACAAGAACAAATATATAATATTTAGATAATTATATCTAAAATTGATATCGTTTCCAGGCCAATCAGGAATGCAATGGACAAGGAGGAGATGGTGCCGGTGGTGAGGGGAGCGGTGGAGCCATAAAAATGCCACCATCAGGCCTAGGCGTAGCCGGTGGTACTACTAATGGGGAAGGAGGAAAGTTAGCTAGTGTTTCAGGCATATCAGTATCAAACATAACTTCAGGCCCCACTACTGGTGCATCTAATGGAGGAGCAAGTAGTGGAGGCATGCCTGTTACAGCTTCCGGAATAGCAAGCACTGGAAGATGGGGAGGACTATTTGGCAGTGGTGGACCGAATGGAGGCTCGCCTCAGAAGCAGAATTTGTCAGAAGGCAGCAATACAGTTCCGGTACCTGTCCCACAAAGATCAAGTGATGGATGGAACAGAGGCCCGCTTCCAATGCAGGGAAGATCACACGGTGGAGGCATGCCCATTCCAGAAGGAACAAATGGCAAGGGATTGAGAGGACCGATTGGCAGAGGTGGAGATTATGGTGGTAAAGATTGTGGAATAAATATCGGAAGCGGCAATTACGCGGCTAAAGGCAATGATATCCGTATCTCCAATGTCTTTGCACACCTCAAAGAGGGTATGGAGATTGGTAGCCACAATGTTTCGGATGCCGACAATGAAATCAGTGTAGGACACTGATTCTAAAGCTAGTGCACCACCACCAAATCGTAGAGGTGATGGTGTTGCAGGGCCACCAGTTGCTGGTGATTCCTGCAGTGGTGCATGCAACCTATAATTTTCAGACACAATAGGAGTTGCTGGATTTTGCTAAGGGCAAGAAATCTATGTAATATTTATGAGTAGGCTACTCTTAAGGTCATAAATAATGTGGTTCACTGTTTTGATGCCATTTCTATGGCCTGGTCCTTAAACTTCCACCGGTTGTTCCCCTGTCATGGATTATGCTTTCATAAGAATAATAAGACATGTTTGAACATTTTGGTTGGCTATTTGTTGGGAATAAAAGGTAGAGTTATTTGTTGGGGAAAAAAAATACTTGCCTTTAATTCTTGCCGAGGTTCAATGTTTTAATAATAATTGATTTTACAATTAGTCAATCTATATAGATTTGGATTTTTGTCATAAATCTTTATCTACATATATATACAAAATACAAAAATACAAAAATAAAAGAGAAGATTTTAATGATTGATTTTAGAATTATTTTATATGTATATATGAGAATAATGGAAGAAAGAAGCCATAGGAGGAGGGAAGTTCCTCCTATAAAGTGTCGAATAAACACACCCTCCATGAGTTTTTTTGACGATCGGCATCCACCACCTCCATCCTTATTATATAAGATGTGAATACACCAAATTTCATATGGTTCTACCACTTTTTCACCATTGATTTCTTGGGGCAAAATTAACGGTTTACCAATAATAGAACTTTTTACATTGCCAATTCAACGGTGAAAAACGGTAGAATCATGTGAAATTTGGTGTATCCATATCTTAGATGGTAAAGACGAAGATGATAAATGCCGATCATCGAAAAAAAAATGGTGAAGAATATAGATTTTTGACGCCACCTAACGAAAAAGCCTCTGGGCCCTCTTTTCTTCATTACTCCCCCCCTCTCTCTCTCACACACAGTACTATAGGGTAGAGATTTGCTCACGATTTAAACCATGAGAGAACCGTGATCCAAACCCGCGCAAGCAAAGCTTAGATTACGGTTCTAACCGTGAACAAAAGAATAAACGTTCACGGATGTAACCGTGAACATTTCTTAGCGTGGAAAGTTAAAAACTCAGTTAGTTGGTGGGCCCCAGGTTTTTGTTCATGGTTCTAACCGTGAACAAAACCAGTTATGGGTCACGGTTACAACCATGAACAAAACTTGTAACCGTGACCTATAACACAGACCTGCTCCAGATATCAGTATCTGGAGCAGCCTTTTGTTCATGGTTGTAACCGTGAACAAATATATTTAATCATAGTTACAACCGTGACAAATTATTATTATTTTTTAAATAATTAAATTTTCCGCGCCTCCACGCGTATTAATTTCAATCGCAAGTAATATATAATTTTCATTCATAAGTATCAATATATAATTATCATTCACGCAATATATTCAAATCTCACGCAATTAATATACGATAATCAAAATAACAAGCTTCGAATCGCATGCAAACATAAACAAAAAATAAACGTACAAGTAATATGATCAATACTCCACTAATCAACAAATCAAAAAATGTACGTGTCAAAAAATCGTCCAATATGATCAATACTCTACTAAAGTCCTATTGTATATGTCAACAAATCAAAAATAGAACTAACGCCATTGGGACGATGATCCACCTCCATCGTCCCGTAGCTTAAAAAATGCGCTCAACTCATTCCGTATGGTCTGCTGGACGGAATTGGCGTGCGCCTGCTTCATGTCTCGGATCTCCGCCCTAAGCTCCTGCAGCTCGTGCTGCATCTCCTGAAGCTTCTGAAAGTGCACCCTAGCACCACCACTGGGTTTTACTAAGCATCAACCATGCTATTTTTAAAAAATCTTGATGCTAAGCTACACTATTCTAGAATCTTAGATAGATGATTAGGGTTTTAGCATGATATAAAAAGATTTACACTAAGTGAAAGATATTACAACCTGTGTAGATCGTGTCCTTCACTTCTAAAGCTTCGGATAGCAGTCCCTACGACTCCACTAGGCTCCACTTGAAGAACGATCGAGCTTCCTACGTGACCTTCATGTTGAAGATGATCCACCCGAGCCTTCACTAATCCAAGCTACCTCTTCACTAATCTCCTATTAGTGAAGGAAACAAGCTAAACTCAAGTGCTAATCAAGTGTAGGATGATGAAGTAAGATGTTTAGCTCACTTAGTATCTTCTAAAGCCCTAGGGTTCACAACACATGTGAGGGTTAGGGATAGAAGTAAGAGGAAGAAGGAAAATGGGAGAGAGCTCAAAAATGAACTAAGGAAAAAAGAACAAGTGTAAAATGGCTCTTCATCCCCATCACTTATTGAAGCATCCATTATTTATTAAATAAATAATTAGAATCATGCTTCAATAGTGAGTCAAGACCAATAAACTAATGAAAATGTCATGCCTCACCCATACCAAAAATATCTCCGCATTTTCAACCTCTTTTTTCTATTTTCTAAAAATAGAAAATTCAAGCCATGCTTCATAATACACACACACGCGCGCGCGTATGTATGTGTGTACACACACACACACACCAAATTACATGTGATTATACCATTTTTTCATTATTGATTTAGTTGGTGCAAAATTAATGGTTTACCGACAATAGAACTTTTTACATTGCTAATTCAACGATGAAAAAGTAGTGCAATCACATGAAATTTGGTGTATGCACATCTTAGATGATGATGATGATGATGATGAATCCCGATCGTCGGAAAAAATGGTGGGGGTTGTATTTTTTAGACACCATAGGAGGAAATCCCCTCCTATGGCCTCTTTTCTCCGTTATTCTCTTTCTCTCTATATACATATACATATACATATATCATATACATATACATATATCATATATATATTAAGAAAAGAAAATAATTAGTGAGCATAATATTAGTTAATATATAATTATATCAAATATAAATATATATCATATTATTAAATCAACACTTGATTTAATAATCCAGTTATATCACATGTAACCGACTAATATTATTTATTTGTATATCACATTATCAAATCAACACTTGATTCAATAATTCGGTTATATCACATAAAACCTAACCGATAATATTTATCGCCAGATTAGAATACGGTATCACATACTCGTATTTAATCAGGCCCCCGCACATATCAGCATATGAGCCCTACTTCGTTTTGCTTGAACTAGAAAATCTCTGTGTGGGACTCTAAAGACTCGTCAATACGCCAGCATTAGGTAATGATCACATCAGTTAGCTACAAGCCGTCAGCGGTACTAGCTGGACGTAACGGCTACCTAGGTATTAAGCGAATAGAAAATCAACAAGCAAGCTTGTCCAAACTCCCATGAAGCCTATAAGTAACACTTACCGTACAGTCCGGTCTCTTTGTCTAATATGTCGCATATCGAGTCTAGGGGCGGAATCGTCAGACCCCAGTAACTTGATAAGTCATGCCGATGTATAGCTTATAACGGTTCGAGAAACTACTGATAACACTTACCGATAAATCTCATCAGCCTTGACCAGGGACTTACTATTATAGCCAATCAAGTATAGCGCAACATCAACTCTCTATACCGGAAGAGACGAAACCCCTCCTATCGCTCATTGTCTCCATATGATTCGGGACTGTACCCAAAATTCACCTGTTTGCACAACTCCTTTGAGCCGTGGTATGGAGAAAATCAAAGCGCAGTGGGAATCGCACAAGTACCTATGACGATCTCAGGTCTATTGACTAGCCTGTACCAGTATCACCAAAGAACTCCTATCTGACGATATGTATGATACCATTTAGGAGTTCTCGGTGAGTCCTGTTTGGTGTACCCATTCTCTAATGAGCACCTGTGTACAATCTTTGATGTCAAACACCAATGGTTATGGGATCAACCATTGCCCCCTACAGGGTCAAGAAACGTACACACTAGTCTACTCTGGAATATCGATACCCTGTCTCGATATCCCCTCGACTCGGAACAATTAAAGGATGTGATTGTGGACTATACAAGTCCCAGTAGTATGATCCGCATCATAGTCCTGGTAGTCAAACAAACATCCTAAGGGTTTTATCAACATATATCAGAGAGACAGTATAATAATACAAGTGTACATGTTAAGATAAAGAGCAACCATATAGCATATTATCATGTCGAGCAAGAAAGTCTTCTATATATATGTCAAAGCATCCACTATATCATACAATAATGGCCTCTAGGGAATGCATATTCCTAACAATCTCCTACTTGCACTGAGGCCAGTTGTTGTAGTATCTCATACCCAACATCCCAAAAAGTCTCTCAAACCGTGTCTGGGGGAGGGCTTTCGTGAGTGGATCCGCGACGTTGTCCTTCGTGTCAACTCTCCTGACCTCATCTCCCATCGATCTACTATCTTCCAGATCAGGTGATACCGCTTAAGAATATGTCTGGATCGCTGATGGGACCGGGGTTGCTTGGCCAAAACCACAGCTCCATTGTTATCACAATACACAGGTATTGGATGCTCAATGGATGGAACCACACCAAGTTCATCAATGAACTTCTTCATCCAGACAGCTTCTTTGGCAGTGATGTACTCAGCCTCCATCGTCGAGTCTGCTACGGTATCTTGCTTGGAACTCTTCCAACATACTGCCCCTTCATTGAGGGTGAAGACAAAACCCGAGACCGACTTACTATCGTCCTTATCATTTTGGAAGCTCGAATCGGTAAAGGACTCCACCTGGAGTTCACCGTTATCATACACAAAGAACATTTCTTTAGTCCATCTCAAGTACTTAAGAATGTTCTTCACAGCTGTCCAGTGCTTCTCACCTGGATCTGATTGATACCTACTCACTACACCTAGTGAGTAAGCTACATCCGGTCTGGTACATAACATCGCATACATGATAGACCCGACTGCCGAAGCATAGGGTATCCCTTGCATTCGAGCCCTCTCCAAATCAATCTTGGGAGACATCTCTTTGGAGAGAGTGATTCCTGAGCAAGAGGGTAAATTACCATGCTTAGAATCTTCCATACTAAACCTCTTTAGTATGGTGTCAATGTATCTGGATTGGGACAATCCTAACATCCATTTAGATCTATCTCTATAGATCTTTATCCCTAGGATGTAGGAGGCATCACCCAGATCTTTCATGGAGAACTTGTGTGATAAGAAGAGCTTGACCGAGTGCAGCATAGGAACATCGTTTCCTATCAAGATATGTCATCCACGAGTCAAAGTGCTCTGATTTTTTCCTAGAAAATAGAATACGAGGAAGACAATCTTACTCTTTAAAACCTTTTTGTATATACAAGGTTCATCTGCGTTTTTGATGAAATCAAACTCTTTGATAGTTTCATCAAAACAGATGTTCCAGCTCTGCGATGCCTACTTTAATCTGTAGATTGATTTAAGCAGCTTGCATACTCTTCCGCTGCTCCCACTGTCTACGAAGCCCTCTGGCTGTGTTATATACACGCTCTCTTCTAAATCACCATTTAGAAAAGCGGTCTTGACATCCATCTACCAGATTTCGTAGCCATGGTATGCAGCAATGGCAAGTAAGATCCTGATGGACTTAAGCATGACGACAGGAGAAAATGTTTCATCATAGTCGACACCTGGTTGTTGATGAAAACCTTTTGCTACAAGTCTAGCTTTGAAAGTCTCAACTTTTCCATCTACACCAATTTCTTCTTAAAGATCCACTTGCTCCTGATGGATTTTACTCTTTCAGGAGCAACTTCCAAAGTCCATACTTTGTTGGGGTACATGGATTCCATCTCAGATCGCATAGTATCCAGCCATTTCACAGAGTCTCCACTTGTGATGGCCTGCTCGAAACTAGTTAGGTCCTCATCTTCCATGATGCAATCATCGCTCCCACCGTCTATGATAAAACCGTAGTATCTCTCAGGTGGGTGAAGAACCCTACTAGATCTGCGGAGTGGCTGAGGTTCGTCGGGGACTATTGGATCCTCCGGTTCTATCAAATCATCAGTTGTAGTTTGTGTAGCTGGAACTTCTTCCAGCTCTACCTCTTTACCACTAATTTCTTTCACAAGAAATTTCTTTTCTAAAAAGGTGGCATATTGACAAACAAACACCTTTTGTTCCTCAGTGTGGTAGAAGATATATCCATGTGAATTTTTAGGATATCCCACAAACTTGCAAAGAACTAATCGTGCCTCAAGTTTGTCCGGATTCTGGTTTTTAACATAGGTCGGACAACCCCATACCTTAACTCGTTTAAGATATGGTTTCTTTCCGCTCTATATCTCATATGGTGTTTTAGGCACTAATTTTGATGGAACTTGATTCAATAGGTATGCAGCTGTCTCAAGTGTATAACCCCAAAAGGAAATAAGTAACTCAGCAGTACTCATCATAGAGCGCACCATATCTAATAGGGTGTGATTCCTCCGCTCCGATACTTCGTTGTGTTGTGGTGTATACGGAGGAGTAAGCAGAGAGAGAATCCCATTCTCTTTTAAATAGTCTCGGAATTTCGTGCTCAAGTATTCTCCTCCCCGATCAGATCGAAGAATTTTAATACTTTTACCCGTCTGGTTCTCTACTTCGTTCTTATATTCCTTGAATTTCTCAAAAGATTCAGATTGGTGTTTCATCAGGAACATATGTCCGTATCTTGAGAGATCATCGGTGAATATAATGAAGTACTGTTTCCTCCCAATAACAGAGCAAGGCTTTGTTCAAAATTTTAACTAAGGCAGCGCCTCACGTGCAAAGCACGAGAGTGCCAGTGCCCAAAGTTAAAAACTCTGAGGCAGCGCCTCACTTACAAAGCATGAGAGCGCCAGCGCCAAGAGTTAAAAACTCTGAGGCAGCGCCTCACGTGCAAAGCACGAGAGCGCTGGCGCCAGAACTAAAAGTTCTCCACTCTTGGATCAAAGATCCAACGAAGATGATAAATTATCTAATTACAGAATTAAATTCTGTTGAGGAAATATTCCTCAAATCTTCCTAAAAACAAGAAAAGTTAATCTCTATAAAACAGAGCACCGTTGGATTAAAGATCCAATGGTGATTAAAAATCACCAAGATACAGAATAAGCTCTGTATGGGAAAATATTTTCCTAATCTTGTTAAGAACAAGAAAAATATCTTCTGTAAAACAGAAGGCCTAGGATCAAAGATCCAATGATGGATAAAATCCCCAAATCAATTAGAGATCTCTCAATGAGAGATTTCCTTAACTAAATCAACAAATCAGCCTCCACTATATAAATGACCCATGACTTCAAGTCTTGTACAGAGGAAGCTCCCATAAACTTCAAGTTCAAAAAGACGAGCAAGCAAAAAGAGTTTTAAAAAACAGAGAGGAAAGAAGAACTTTCTTCAAGGTAAATAGAGATTATAGTATCTCATCTGCATAGCCAAGGGTTTAACCCTCATAAAAGAAGATAGTTCTTTCCCTGGATCTGAGATCCGTGAGACAAGTCTCCCATATATGAGAATTTAATTCTCATAGGGATGAATTTGTTCTTGGGGAGTGAAGATCCAAGGGAGAACAAAGAATTGAACTCTTCAGAAAAATGCACAAAGAAGGGAACAACGCCGAGCGCCCCACGTGCCTCTCACGTAGACGCTGCTAAAATAAAGAGTGCCTAGCACTCAGTGGTTGGCGCCTAGGGCCAAGCGCCCTACGTGCTGTTCACGTGGGTGCTAATAAAATAAAGAGTGCTCTGCACTCTGTGGTTGGCGCCCAGCGCCAAGCGCCCCACGTGCCCTTCACATGGGTGCTAATAAAATAAAGAGTGCCCTGCACTCAATGGTTGGCGCCCAACGCCGAGTGCCCCTCGTGCTCCTTACGTGGGCGCTGTTTAACATAAAGCGCTCTGTAAATAGAGCCCAATGCCATAAAGAGTGTTTAACACTCAATAAAAAACAAAAAAATAGGGTGAGCATCAGAGCCCATATCATTGCTCAGCATTGTTGCACAAAAAGGGACCGAGCCCAAACAAGTGTTTAACACTTTATTCAAAAAAATTGAGTGGGTTGAGTCCAAGATAACCAAAAGTCCCTAATTCAGATCAACCGAGTCCATGGTCTCACAAATTTTCTAAATTTGATCTTAGTCCTAAACCCAACTATAGATCTCTCAACTGATATTGGTTCAAGGGTACATCTCCCCACACTTCTGATATATGTCGTTGTAATTCTTCAATGTCTTCGGAGAGGTGGCGGGTCCCGACAATCAACAATTCCTTAGACCTCAACTTCCTTAAACTTAACCCTCACCTCAAAAATGGTTACCTGTGGACCGCAACGTCTTTAAACTAATAACGGACTGCAACGTCTTTAAACTAATCTCTCACCTCAAAAATGGTGATCTGTGGACTGCAACGTTCCTAAACTAATAATGGAAGACAACGTCCCTAAACTAAACTACGGACCGTAACGTCCCTAAACTAAAACGATAGAGCATAAATGCTCTTTCGTTGGATCAAAAATGATCCCGAACCCCCGTTAAGTAGATCTTAGTCCAATATCGGATTAACGTATCCTTAACAAATATTTAAGTTGATCTTAATCTCAAACGAGATTAATGATCCTTAAATCAAACCAAACCTAAATCTAAGAAAATACGGATTTGGACTAATCCACGCCCTATGGGTGACAACATAAATTAGTCTCCGTATACAATCTACGGGCAACCAAAAAATAAAACAAACACACACGATACGAAGTGACCTTCTAGAGCAGGAGAAAGTAGTTATCGCTACACGGTAACGTAATTAACTGCAGGGTCTTGCGCCTGCAGGGAAGAGCGTCCCCACAATTAAAAAACCCCTCGCAAACAAAGGAGAATCTGACGAAGTCTGCTACAACGGCCGCATCTGTCCAAACCTTTGATACACGGTACCATAAATCAACTTGGTATCTTCAGAGAGGGGGACAGATAAAACCAAATAGCATCTGCCCCCAAAATTTAGGCCAGACGTCCCAACGTCCCGGTCGCGTCTTTCGGCGGTAAAAAGATTCTGGCACGCCCGGTGGGACCTTTTCCTCTTTCCACTCCACACTTCGTGTGTCGTGTTCACGAACGAATTGCGATTTAATATGGTTGCCCCTAGGTTCTAAGTACTAAGATTTGGTGTGTTGCTCCTACGCAGAAGAGAAGATGACATCAATGGCTTCCAGCTGCACTAACTGCAACAACAACTCCCGCTCCGCCCCGTCTGGAGGAGTAACTTACGGGCCCCAAGCGGCCTCCATCTTCGCAATGCCGGTGGAACAGATGACACAGGCCACCACTGGATTGTTCTTCGGGACCATGCTCCTGCTGACAAGATTCAACGCTCCAGTGCCGTCACAGGAAGCTCCAAATAAGTCGGTCTTCGATCGGCTTACAACTACCGCGGCTCCTCTCAACGGGTCGTCCAAGTTTACTGTCTCAGTCTTTGACAGGCTGAGCCTAAGCTCAAATGGGCCCACGAAGAGGCTCGCAATACCGGAGAAGGCTATCCCAACTCCTGCTGTAGGTGAAGTCGTCCAAACTACTTCCCCTACTTGAAAGTTGGCCTTTGACAGGTTGACCATTCTTTCCCAGCGGATATCAGTCTTTGACAGGATGGCGCCAATAACAGCCTCTCCTCAAAGCAGGGGGTATGGCGAAGCTACTCCGATGATAGAGGTGATCTCGACTACATGACATGCTTGACGTCGTCACTGGCACCGAGTGAGGAAAGCTGGGGGCAGTTCCCCTTCTGGACTTACCCCACCAGCTCTAATGGTGGAAGCTGATGCTGCTGTTCCAACTGGGAACAACTTTGATCCGCTCAGGAGGATGCGCAAGAACTCTCCAACCGCCATATTGAAGAAGTCTCCTCCACCTATGGAGAACGTTACACAAGTGAAGCCAAAATAGCCTCCTTAGCGGTTGTCCTCTAAGATCCACAGAGTCTGGCGGAAATTCCAAGACTCTGTAAGCGACAAAGAATACTCTCGCTGACTGAAGAAAATAAAGGCTTGGAAAGGGGATGACCATCCTGCTGTCATGCCACGGAAAGTATCGTCTGCACGGGTGCTCGCTGCAACGGCTCCCTCAACTTCGGCCTCCCACAAAGAGAAGGCCAGAGAATCAACCACCACCGACGACAAATTCTGAGCATGATGGATCCAAACGCCCCAAGTCTGGGGGCATGGTAGTGCACACCGTCTACATGGCTTCCGGAAAATAGGAAAGCCGTGCTTCCGAGGGTCATCGACCACTTACCCGGTCAGTAACAAAGGCTCAGGAGCAACAACAGAAACTCCAGGAGATGCTAACAAAGATGGCCGCACTTACTGGGAAGAAGGAAAGCCCGGAAGCACTGTCAGATCAATGCCAGGAGCAGGAAACCGACGTCGAGTTCCTCCGGAGAATGCTCGAAAAGAAAGATAAAGAAGCCGCGGATCAAGCGGCTAACATAAAACAAATGGCACTCCTGTTCCAAGATATGATGGGGATGATGATCCAACCGGACCCTCCAGTTGAAGATCCCCCGATAATCATCGAAGACGACAGAGGGGAGACATCAAATCCTCTTCCGGCTTTATCAGCAGCCAGGGAGGAGACGATCTCGAATGTTGCGTCGATGACTACATAGCTCAACAAATATGAGCTCATCAGGCAAGCGAAACTGCTGGCCAAGTCGTTAGAACTGGGTGACCATATCCAGGCTGGTACGATCAAATTAAGTACCTGCTGGGATATACGATCCCTAAATTCTACGTGTATAAGGGGACAGGCAATCCCCATCAGCACGTCGCTCGGTTCAGGGCTCTATGCGGCAATACAGGAGGCGACGGCAAATTGCTACTTCGCCAGTTCGTTGGAAGCTTAGCGGAGACAACATTCGAATGGTACTCGGAGCTTCCGAATGACTCCATCAAAACATTCACATAAATGGAGTTACTATTCACCCAGCGTTTCACAAGCGCCAGCGAACGCACCTTGATCATGGATTGATCAATGCCAGGGTGAAGCCAGGAGAGACTTGGGTTTAGTATGCAATTCGGTGGCGGAACTTTTGGTCGAAATGCGAACAACGCATAGAAGAAGCTCCTACCGTGGGCATGTTTGTGGGGACCCTTGATCTGCAGGCAACTATATCCCAATTTATGATGTTCTTCAAGCCGACCATTTTCCAAGCCTTGATCGACAAGCTGGCCCAAATGGACCAGATGGGCCATAGACCGTCCTCCTAAAAAATGGGGCTTCGAAATGAAAAGGGTAAAGGGAAAGCTACCTTCGTCGCTAACGCTCAGCAGCAGCTGAGTGATCCGAAACTAGCTGCTCACCAAAACGATAAACCGCGATCACTCGGAGAAAAGTTAAGACATCCTTACTCATTCCCTCGGGATAAAACTAGAAGGCTGTTTGAACTGGCGGTGCACAACAGGCTCATTATTCTACCAGATCCGAGATGCCCACTGCAACCGAGCAACGTCAACAATCCCAATTACTGTCCCTACCACCGAATAGTGGGCCACCCAATCGAAGATTGCTTCGTCTTCAAAAACTGGATTGAGGACCGGTACCAATAGAGTAAGTTCGCATTGTCTGAAAACTGGAGGCTAAACCCGCCACAACAGCATGCTCCTAAAAATGTGGATACGCCGGGGGCATCATGCTCATTCACAGAGGAAGCTCCATGGGAAGTTGTTCTTTCGGCTAAAACTAAAAGAATGCTGAAGAATCTTCAAGCATGTCCGGCGATTAGATGGAAAAACCCGCAGGAGCATGAAATTATTGACGGAATGCTGAAACCGCGCCCAACACTGAGAATTGGTAGCGATAGGAAAAACACCCAGGCCCAGTCGTCGAAGTCTTCGAAGAAGAAGAAGGCCAAGAAGCTTATGCAGCTCGACGAAAATCGTACAGGTCTGCAAAAGTACATCGATACACTGGAGGAATATAACCAGAAGGCGCGACCCCTGGTCACACTCCAAGAGTTTCTCAACCATATCCTTAAGAGCAGAGATAATGACCATGACGATGGAGACGACTCATCAAAAGAGCTCGAGGATTATGTGGCAAGTTATCATATGATCTCTCATTCGTCAGTAAATGACGAAGAAGCTCACTCAGCGTTAGAAGATAATATAGAGGAGCCGGGGGCAGAATCGGTGCCAAAATCCTTGGAACCGTCAGACGAGATGATTGACATGCTGTTGAACGAAGCCCATCAGAAGAGCAAAGCTGATCAAGAGAGTGAGATGGCCATATTCAAAAGGTCCAGGCGTCAGCATCAAGTTGAAGAAGTCATGGTAAGGATGAGTCGCAAAGCACTCCAACCAGATCAAAGCACGCCCGCGGAAGACAAAAATAGGCTTAAGACAAGGAAACGGTTCGCTAAAGCCCTGTCAATGGGAATGAAGCTGCCATCTTTCAAAGGAAATACTCCTGGCGGTATACACCTTGACGAAGCGGATATACATCCTAACTATTGCTTATACCATCGAAGGATTGCACACCCTACGAAGAATGCATGGTCTTTAAAAAGTGGTGGCAGGGATACGTTGCTCACTGACAACATTTCAAGCGGATGAAACGCAAAACTCGTCGGGAGCAGAGAAGTATGATAGATGAGCACAAAAGAACTGCCGGCAATTGTTACATGTTTGATACCAGGGGATCGCAAGTTCTCACCTTCGGAAGCGATTCTGATGAAGAAGTAGCCCTCAGCCCTCTCTTTAAGAAATCCACCCCAGGAAAAAGGGAAAAGATAAAGAACTGTGAAAACATTCAGCTGCGTAATCGTACGTTGCCCGAAAAGAATCTCGGACCTACAAACAAGGGATCGAACAAAAAAGATAAGGAGAAGGAAAAAGTCCCTGAGGATATCGCCCTCGATGATCGAGTTGTCGAAGAGCTGGCAGCCAAGGACCCGCCCAAGAAAAACAAAGTAGATTACAATGTCCTGGCACACCTGAGGAAGATACCCTCACAGCTAAGCGTTTTGGATGCCCTTCTCCTGTCTAAAGAGGCATGAGATTCCCTAATCAAGGCATTACAAGAGCGTGAACAGTTTCAAGCTTTCCTTGCCGAAGAAAAGATGAAAGACAAGCTGAAAGAAGTGCACACAGCTGACATCACTTTTGGCGATGAAGATTTCCTCCTCGAAATGTACGAGCACAACCGTCCCCTGTATGTCACCGGGTACTGCCATGACATCAAGATAGGGAAGATCTTAGTTGACAACGGGTCCTTTGTCAACCTCTTAAATGTGAGGGTGCTAAAAGAAATCTGCATGAGCATTCAACACCTCGCTCGGGATAAAATCACCATCTCCGGGTTCGACTCCCAGTCATCACGGATGCTCGGGTCTGTAATACTGACGTTACGCTTTGGGCTGCTCGTCACTGACATCAAAATTCATGTCATTGACGCCAAGACCTGCTACAACGCTTTGCTCGGCAGGCCTTGGTTACACGAGTACAACATCATCCTTTCTACACAACATCAGTGTATGAAGTATTTCAAAGATGGTCTCGAGTATACCGTGATGGGGGAACTAAACCCATTCTCCATAAATGAAGTCCGAAAGTACGAAGATGCGAAGTATTTCCTACCAGACTTTGAAGACACGGAAAGATGCCATAAACCAGAGAATAAGCAAAAATCTATCACCATTATTCCGGTCTTCGGGAGCGATACCGAAGAGGAAGAAGAGATAGTCTATTCGGAGCCTCCCTAATGCAATAGGCCGGGACCATCTACCCTTATTTTGGTCTTTGGCAGTGACTCTGAAGACGAAGTCAACGCAGTATTCTCGGTCCGTCCGTCAATGCAGGCCCTCACTGGAGATGATCAGAGTTTGCAAATCGGCATGGTTCCGCAGCAGCACTACAGAGAGCTTGATGCGCTTAAGACATATAGTGTGTAAGAGCTGCAGACATTCTACGTCCCTCCCAGGCGAAAAGGTGAAAAGGCGATCATATTCTATTGATCCACGGAGACTAAAGTCGAAAGAGAAGTCTGGCATGGTGCCGATTTTGCGCTCGACGGGCTCCAAACCATCCGTCTGCCCAGATACTACACGGAAGGATTGAGAAGGTTATTAAGATGCCAAGGCGTACCTTTCAAACAGACTCCTCGCCAAGATCGGTTCTACAACAGGATTTGGAACGTCCCTGGAACTCAGTGAAAATTGTCCAACGGAAAAATGGAAACGATCGGTCTTGGATATGTCTAGTCCAAGAAACGGGAGCAGTTCCATGGCTGCCATGTCATAAATGACCTCGATGAAGAAGGGGGTGCTCTTTTAAAAGACGCTGACGTTGAATCAGAACGAGGTCCTACTATAAAAATGCCGAGTCCGTCGTTTAAAGAATAGATGGACAAGCTAATAAGGGAAGCTGGTCAAAAGGTCCGGGATGACCACAGCCGCGAAATGGCCATTTACGAGAAAGCCAAGACGCAACGTCTCCTTCAGCAGGCCACGGAGGATGACGATGCCCTACACCGTCAGCCCGCAATGCATTCCAAAGACAAGAAAAAGGCCCGACGCGGAGGAAAAAATAAGTTAAAGAACGGAAAAAACGCTCGACAACGGCAAAACGGATCCAATAGGCCACGCGATCGAGAAAAGGTCAGCCGGAATCCGTCTCTTATGAAAAAAGATGGGTCGAGCATATTCTTTCTCTCGAGACAAGACAAGGAGAATCTTTGACCTTGTCATGAAACATCAAATGATAACACTCCCGGAGTCTCGGCACCCCAATCAGGCAAACGAGATTCATCACCCGGATTATTGCTCCTATCACCGAGCGATAGGACATCCTCTTGAAGACTGCTTCACCTTCAAAAACTGGGTCGAAGACCAATATCAACTCTACAGATTTGCTCTATCCAACAGTTGGAAGGTAGCCCCACCACAAAGCCATGTGCCAAAAGCAACGTATATAGCGAGAGTAGAACTAGATCAACATCAGTCTTGGAAACGATCTCGTACCTGTCACGTGATAACGCTGTCGAAAGAAGGAGTGCACGAGAATATGGTTGACCTCTCCTAGTGCTTCGAAAATGAGGATGAAGATGAGTTGATCTCAGAATTTCCACCAGCGCCAAAAGAATTGGAAGATGGGATACACACCACGGCAAACAACCTAAGGAAAATCGACTTAGGGACGGCAAACGACCCGCGGCCTACATTCGTCAGTGAACTGTTGTCTAAAGAACAGGTGGCTACGCTAAAAGACGTGCTCATGCAGTATAAAGATTGCTTCGCATGAAACTATTCCAAGACGCCGGGGTTAGATCCAGAAATAGCTGTGCATAAATTGGCGATATCTCCGGACGTCAAGCCAATCAAACAAGCACCAAGAAGAATGCAGCTCGAACTTGAAAAGAGTATCAACGCCGAGGTCAAGAAGCTAATCGACTCCGACTTCATCCAAAAATTTCAATACCCCGACTGGATCGCCAACATTGTCACAGTGATGAAGAAAAATGGGAGGTGTGCATCTGTGTGGATTTCCGAGACCTCAATAAAGCTTGCCCGAAGGATGATTTTCCCGTACTAGTTACCGAGTTGATGATAGATAACACATCCACTCACGACGTCTTCTCCTTCATGGACGGATCATCAGGGTACAATCAAATAAAGATGCATCCTGAAGACCAGAAGCATACCGCTTTCCGGACTCCTCTGGGCATATTCTGCTACAAAGTGATGACTTTCGGTCTAAAGAATGCTGGCGCTACCTATCAGAGGGCTATGACAAAGATTTTTGATGACCTCATACATGAAATCGTCGAATGCTATATCGATGATCTCGTAGTGAAAAGAAAATCATACGAGGAACACTGGGGGCATTTGAAAATAGTGTTCTAACGTCTTCATAAGTATAACCTCAAGATGAACCCTCTGAAATGCACATTCGGAGTCTCCTCAGGAAAATTTCTAGGGTTCATCATACGACACCGGGGCATCAAAATAGATCTATCGAAGATCAAGGCGATTATGAAAATGCCCACTCCAAGAACATTAAAACAATTGCGGTCTCTACAAGGAAAGCTTGCGTATATCCGACGGTTCATGGCCAACCTTTTCGGAAAATGCTGTCCCTACAGTCACCTGATGAAGAAGGGAACCCCGTTCGTTTGGGATCGTAAATGCCAGAGTGTACTGGAAAAAATCAAGCAATACCTGCAGAATCCGCCGGTACTGACCGCACCGGTCAAGGGAAATCCCCTCATCCTGTACACAACTGCCCTTGAAGGTTCTTTGGGCACGCTATGGGCACAGGAGAACGACCAATGGAAAGAGAAAGCCCTCTACTATTTGAGTTTAGTTCTCCTGGGGGCAGACAATAACTACTCCCATATCGAAAAACACCGCCTGACATTAATCTTCACGATAATGAAGCTCAGACACTATGCTTTGGCGCATGAGGTCCATCTCATATCAAAGGTGGATCCTCTCAAGTATTTGATGTCAATAGCTATACTAACAGGACGACTCGCTAAATGAGCCCTCCTCTTGATGGAGTTCTCGATAATCTATCGACCCATCAAGGTAGTGAAAGGCCAAGCCATCGCCGACTTCCTCGCTGAGCATCCGATACCTGGCGACTCACCTTTAAATTGCGAACTGCCAGACGAGCACACGTTTGACACGATCGACGGGAAGAAAGGAGGGAGTGATACTCGATGGGAACTCTATTTCGACGGAGCATCTTCCGTGAAGAAGCGACAGCACAACACTCCCATAATCAAATCTGGGGTAGGCCTTATCTTCGTGACTCCGCAAGGAGGGATAATGCGCTTTGCCTTTTCCTTAACAGAGCCGAGGACAAACAATGAAGCGGAATATGAGGCTTTGATAGCAAGTCTTGAGATCGCTATCGACATGGGAATCGAAAACCTCCTCATATACGGAGACTCCCAGCTGGTCGTTAACCAAGTAAACGGTGACTATCAGACGTGCAAGCTAGAGTTGGTAAAATATGGAAAAAGAGTGCAACAGTTACCGACGCAAATTCCATCCTATGCCCTGGAAAGCATACCACGTACAAAAAATAGCAAAGCGGATGCATTAACCAAACTCGCTAAAGAAATGGCTGACGAAAATCTCGATGATGTAAGAATCGTTGTGCAAAGCAGTCGGGTTCTTGCACCAGCAGAAATATCTCCGGAGTCATCTGAAAAAAAGGAAGCGACCAAGCAAACAGCTCTACGAATAGAGGACCAAGAAAGGGCTAAGGAGAGAAGTCTTCATAGACTACTTCAAATCCCGTCGAACACCTGAAGATGCATCCTCAAGACATCAGCTCATGAAACTAGCTCTGTCTTTCGCCTTCGTCAATGATACTCTATATAAGAGATCGTTCGACTCTCTATGGCTAAGATGCCTGGGACCGGAAGAAGCAAGAAGAGTCGTTCAATAAACCCACGACGGACTCCGCGGTTCTCATCAAGCCGGGCTAAAGATGAAGCTAAAGATCAAAAGAATGGGCTACTATTGGCCCACGATGATTCAGGACTGCCTCGAATACGCGAAGCAGTGCCACTCGTGCCAAATTCATGGGGATTTCATCCACCAGCATCCAAATCCGCTACACACGACATTGGCTAGCTGGCCATTCAAGATGTGCGGAACCGATATAATTGGGCCTATCGAACCAGCTTCGTCTAAAGGACATCGGTTCATATTGGCGATAACTGATTATTTCTCTAAATGGGCAGAAGCAGTACCGCTAAGAGAAGTGAAGACGAAGAAAATCCTCCATTTCTTCAAGACACACGTCCTCTAACGGTTCGGCATTCCGCGACGGATTATCTCTGATAACAGACCAGCCTACAGAAACCATAAGACCAGCCGCTTCGCACAGCAGCATAAGATAGATTGAAGATATTCTTCAGTTTATAATCCCCGAGCTAACGGTCTGGTTGAGGCTTTCAACAAGACCTTGACAAAGATCATAAAGAAGACGGTGTCTAGAAACAAAAAGGACTGGCACAAAAAACTACATGAAGCTCTCTGGGCTTATCGGACCACTTTCAAAACGGCCACAAACACAACGCCATTCGCGTTGGTATTCGGCATAGAAGCGGTACTCCCCCTCGAGATAGAGCTACCCTCTCTACGAGTGGCGGTTCATTACGAGCTAACAGACGAAGAGAATGCTCATCTTCGGCTTGAAGAGCTAGACGCCCTCGATGAAACTCGTCTCATGGCGCAGCAAAACTTAGAGGCTTACAAAGCAAAGATGACATGCTCGTATGAAAGATTGACTAGGTCGAGAACATTCCGCCAAGGCGAACTCGTGCTAGTTGTCAAAAGACCTATGATCCCCAATCATGCCAAACTGGAGAAATTCGAGCCAAACTATGAGGGCCCGTACATCATAGACAAAGTCTACCAAGGTGGGGCTTACTTGCTCATGGATATGCATGGCGAAAGACCCATTCGACCAATAAATGGCCGATTGTACTACGCCTGACGAGTCACGACTCAGGTCAATGCTAGATGACGACGCCTATGTCCGCTCGCTATCTTCTTGAGCTAAGACTCTAAAAGTAGTATCCAACGATACCCTGTCCTAAACACGGAAAACAATGGACCGAAACGTCCCTAAACTAACAACGGACCGAAACGTCCCTAAACTAACTATGGACCGTAACGTCCTTAAACTATCTACGGACCATAACGTCCTTAAACTATTACGAACCGCAGCATTCTTAGGCTAACGTGGCAAAAAAAAACCGGTACGTCCATAAGAGAAATGTGCACGGATGAAAACCCGAAAGGGCTTCGTGAGTAAAAACAGCAGGGCTACCGGCGAGTTTGTGAAAACCCGAAAGGGCGCAAACTCGTAAAAAAATTCCTGTGCACTTACAGTGTCCTCTTGACCTTGTAAGGAGAAAATACCCGTATGAGATCCTTACGACTCACAAGGGAGCAAAACACTTAGTAATCCTCACGATCCCTAAGGAGAAATTACACTTACGAGATCCTCACGACTTGTAAGGAGAATTTCCCCCTATGAGACCCTTACGGTTCACAGGATTCAAAAGTTTTAAGATACAGGGACCTGAACCTATTCTTAAGCCATCATATCCCCTAAACCGCCCTACAGGCGGTCAATATTGACCCTTGTATACAATCCAAGAGCATAAATAAGCGTTCCTTCGTCCAATTCCACCAATGGTGTGAAATTCTCCTATTTGGTGAACAACACTTGTAGGTCCTTTCGACTTGCAAGGAGATAATGCTCTTGTGAGATCCTTATGACTTTAAAGAGAAAATGCACTTAGGAGTCCTCATGACCCCTAAGGAGAAATTACACATACGGGATCCTTACGACTCGTAGGAGAAATACCTTTATGAGACCCTGACGGCTCACAAAGTCAAAAGCCTTAGTCGTCAGGTCCCTAACCCTGTCTATTAAGCCACCTTTGTTCGATAACGGCGAAGGAAAATGATGATTTGCTCCTAGCAACGTTCCAGTAGTAGCGATACTGATGCCTAAATCAGTAACAAATTCTAAGTCCTTTCACAGAAAGTGATGATTTGCTCCTGGCAATATTCCAGTCGCAGTGATGCTGATGCTAAGATTGGTATCAGATCTCAAGTCCATACTCACAACGAAATCAGCGATCCAAAAATGCGTATAAAAATAGTCGAAATAATGGGGCAACTCACAATAAAAAGCAGCGAGTAAAAGAAAATTAGCCGAAATGATTGGGCAATCGCGACTTTCGTGATATAAAAAGCTGAAATGATGGAGCATCACGGAAAGAAATAAAAAAATGATGAAAGAATGAAACTTTTGCCCTACAGGCGAGTCCGTACTGACCCCTGTATACAATCCATGGGCATAAACGAGAAGAGAACCACATTTCCTAACAGACTCTGTCAAATGGAGAGTCATATCTCGACGGCAACATCTGCATCCCAGAAGATTAACACGGCGTTCCTTCTCGACACCGCAGAAAGTGGAAACAAGTCAACCAATGACCTCCCCGCCAGAACAACGCTCCGTCTCGGAAACAAGTCAACCAATGACCTCCCCGCCGGAACAACGCTCCGTCTCGGAAACAAGTCAGCCAATGACCTCATCGCTGGAACAACGCTCTGTCTCGGAAACAAGTTAACCAATGACCTCCCCGCCGAAACAACGCTCCGTCTCGGAAACAAGTCATCCAGTGACCTCCCCGCCGGAACAATGCTCCATCTTGAAAACAAGTCATCCAGTGACCTCCCTGCAGGAACAATGCTCCGTCTCGAAAACAAATCAAACAGTGACCTCCCTACCGGAACAATACTGCGTCTAGGAAACAAGTCAACCAATGACCTCCCTACCGGAACAATGCCCCGTCTCGGAAACAAGTCAACCAATGACCTCCCTGCCGGAACAATGCTCCGTCTTGGAAACAAGTCAACCAATGACCTCCCCACCGGAACAATGCTCCAATCGGAATTAAGTCAACCAATAATCTCTTGATTCGTCTCGACCCCCGGGGAGATCAATGTCCCTGCGCAAACTTTTCAACCCGTAAAAAGAAAACTCTCTTGTGAGATTCTTACGACTCTCAAGAGAAAACGTACTTAGGAGTCCTCACGACCCCTAAGGAGAAATTACACCTATGAGATCCTCTCGACTTGTGGGGAGAAAAGTCTTAATGAGACCCTCACGGCTCATAAAGTTGAAAAGTCTTAGGCGGTAGATCTAAACCTGTTTCCTAAGCCATCGCTATCCTAGAAGGAGTTCAAAATGAACTGTTATCTACAATCTACAGGCCACATTTGCTAAAGTCACATGCCAATGACACGACAAAGAAAAGAAGACGATAGTATGAGATAAAATATGCCTAATATTCAGGAATTCAAGTGAATACAGGATACATCACATAAAAGAATAAAAAATGAAGGTATGTTATTCACCAATTACAAATTTTCAGTAAAAAATAAAATAGAAACGGCTGCTAAGAAGGAGGCATCTTCAATAAGTCAGCAAGCCGCTCGCACACTCCTCTCAATCCCTTCTCGTGGTCAGCCACCGCGGCCAACTCCGCTTCAATTTGAGCTCGCTGCTGCGAACATAACGAAAGCTTTTCGTCAGTTTCTAGCATGGCAGCTTTGCAGCCCTGCACGACCCGCTCGGTAGAGTCAAGCATCTGCCTCAGCGTCAACCCATCCGAAATGCATCGCTGGAGATTATCGAAGACAGCTTTTAACTGCGCAGCACTTGATTCAATCCGGGCGCGCAATCGGACAGACTCGTTGGAAGCCACCTCGTGTTCCTTTCGTCTCAGGGTCGCCTCTTGTTCAAAATGATGGAGGAAATGAAAACTATGCTCAACCCATGCAGCTCGCTGGGAATTCAAAGCCAGAACCTCTGGAGCAAGACGCTTGAGCTCATCTCGTGCAGGCAAGCTTAGATCTTTCTGCAATAATTAACCCAAGACTCGATGACACCTTCATCATGGAAGTTCACAAGTGTCGACAGCATAGGATTAACCTCAGCAGCAAAATCTGCAGCGGATGTGAGGGCATCGGCGTCAAGATCCTCGATGAATTCGCTTAACATTCGCCGACTATTCGCAGCGCCCCTAGAAGATGGGCATTTAGCAAAGGGTCCTGCCAGCATTAGGGTGCAAGACTCAAAGAGAGCTGGAGCTGGTGCGGTTGCTACAAAACAAATTATGGTCAAATGTCGACTCGGGAGGTAAAGAAAATACACGAGCGATGGAGTCTACTATACCGGCTGTGGCAAGTGGCAAAATTGGGACTGGAGGCGCGGCTATTCTCTCATCCCATCCTCCGATCCGTGACGCCGCGATCAATATAAAGAAGGCTTAGCAACAATACAGCTATTCTTAAAAGAAAGAAGGAGACAATAGCTGAAGGATATACTAACCAGTACCAAGAGGCGGGACGACTTCCGACTAGAAGGAGAAATGCGGGTTCAACACCTGATATAGATGGTCAAAAAGAACTCCTGCAAAGTTATGAAAATATACTATCAATACAAGGAGGATGGTACCCACGGCGAAACCGATACATTGCAAACCTTTACCTTCCAGCATTTCAGAGGACATATGAGAAGGCGAGGGAACAACAGCCGTCATGGCGACCGGAGATGCTTCAGATGGTACAATTTCAGCGTTCACTGCACCTACAAACAAAATATCATCATAGGGAGATGAACAGGATTGAGAAATAAAAAGAGAATAGTGACCCAAGACCTACCTGATGGGTCATCAACCAAAACCGCGACGGAAGCATCACCAGGCGTAGTGGCTTCTTCGCTCTCCCTCAGAGGAGTAGTTTCTGTGCCCATGACTTCATCCCCTGATTCGACAAGGGCTGTTGTGACGCTTGCGACGCCCGCCGATACCTGAGAGCCATACGGGAAAAGAGCGGTAGTCTGGAAATTCCCAGATTCCAGAGAGATGATAGCAACTGTGGGCACAGTAACCGCCAGGGTTTCACCCGTCATCCCATCGCCAAGACTTGGCCCTGCAGAAAATGCATATGTGAAAATTCGAAGATCAAGTTCTAGTAAAATACTCAGCGTTACATTACCTTGGAGCATCTTTTCGGTTTCTTCCCAAGCTGCGTGCGCAACCTGTCTACGGGCGGTAGAAAACGCAGAGGGAACATCCGCCGAAGGAGTATCCGCAAGCGGAATGATGCTTGAGCCTGCACCCACGGCAAAACTGGCATCGCGTTCCCTCGCCGCGTTCTTCCTATGCTTCTTTTCAGTCTGAGCAGTGAGAAATGATCTCCTCAAGACCTCTGATAAAAGGACGTCGTCGTCCGAACCAAGCTCTGCCTCTGGAACCGTTACGACATTTGTTATCAGCTGCTTTAGCGAAGCCTCCCGCGATAATGTTGGGGGAGCTGGGGCCACAATAGCTGGCTCTAGAAGCGTCGCTGCATCACCACTCGGGATCGGCACCGCACTCAGAATAACCTGAGTCAAGGTAGTCCCTGCAATAAAATAAAGGAGAGGGTCAGAGCACAAATAAAAAAAGGGAATAAAGGCACAATGAGCTGAATTATACCAAGACCCAAAGAAGCACGGAGCCTCTCTTCCTCTTCGAACGTCTTTATGGAAGCCGCGAGAGCCTCTTCGGCAGAAATACTTGTTAAAGAAAAGGGCATTACTAAAAGCATAATAATAAGGAAGGAATGAACGCGGAAAAATACAACTGAAGTATACCTAACTTCGCGATGGTGATCAGCACCGCTTCTTCGCGAGCCAGTCGTTCGGAGGCCACAAGGGCAGCCTGTAGATCGGTGTCGGTCACAGGCGTGTCGAACAAGCCATCGTTAGTGCCATACTCACACAAGCCTTCGCTGTAGGGAGCATGGGGCTCCTGGCTGAATACAACGTCAACAGGAAAGAGCGACTTCTTCTTTTTCTGCGAGCGAGCGTTGGTAGCCGATGACAAGAGCTTGCTCTTAACGAGCATTTTTGGGCGGCGGGTCCAAATTTCTACACCAACACCAGACTCCAGGGACGCTGCAGCTACCGTTTTTATAGGAACACGGGGTAGAGGCTTCTCAGGAAAGGCGTGCGGAACCGCAACCCCAGCAGCTTCTCTTAAGGAAGGATCAACAGTAGTATGCTGCTTTAAGGAGACAGCTGGATTACAGGCAGGGACCACACCCTTGCGATCGACCAGTAATCGCCTTTCTTCCCTAATAACAGCACCCGTCGCATGCTGGTACCGTTCCACGTATGCGTTCGAGGCTTTCGGAACGTAGCTCGGCTCACTGATGAGAAAGTTGGATCCGGTATTTAGCTGCATGAAGTGGTGCAGCGCGCTGTGGATACCCTCTTCCATAGCAACCGGCTCAGCTAAAAAAGCCTCGACTGTTGAGCAAAACGGTGCGGGCTGTACCTCATGAACAGCGTCGAGTCATTCTGCTTGAACACTAAAAAGCCCGGCCTGATTGAATACAAATGCAGAATCTCCCGAGCCTTTAATGTAGGAGCCCCGTCTTTGAAGGTATCGCGCAGCGGATGCACCGTTTTATTGGATTCCTTGCCGATAGTTAAGACCTTATCGACGAAAGTCATGCTATCCCCGACCATACACGGGCGAAGGACGAGACCCCGAGCCTCTTGCTGTGATGGATCTAAAGCAGAAGCGTCAACTAGAAACATAACCCGGGGGAAATTATAACTGTCATAGAACCGGGGCCGTTTATGGACTCCAAAAGTGCCGAGCACATGCAGCTCAATCCATGACGTGAAATAGTGCAGCAGGAGATGTACCGGTTGTACCCCCGGCTGAGTGGTGTCTGCCTCTAAGCTTAGGCCATGATACAGGTGAGCCATCCCAGCGATCCCGACAGCCACTCGCGTCCCGGCAACCATTCGGTAAGCCGGATAGAAGAAGGATGTCCTCATATAGCGAGGGTGCATTGGGAGCAGAAACCAGCTTAACCATAGCCCAAAGAACCCCAAAGTGAACGTCTCTTCATTGACATCTGAAGCTGCGAGCTCTGCAAAGAGGACGACCGGGGTGTCTGGGATGAAGAAATTCCTTTGATCCGCTTCCGCTGTCGGCTGATTGTCCAAGCCAAAACCAAAAGGATCGTCAAGCTTGGCGAATTTCGCGGCATATTTTGACAATACTTCCGGTCCAAGAAAGCGGGCGATGAAATCCGCGAAGCTGACTCCGTGTCCTCTGGACTCGAGAAACAAACTCTCGTAAATGTTCAACACCTTGATTAGACTCGGGAACCGATGTTGAATAGCATTCTCCGGAGTGAGACACATCACCACTGATTTGGTGGAGAAGATGTACTCGTCAGGGGGGAGTATTTCCTCGTAATGTTCCCCTCTGACAGGTAGGCCCAAAATTTCTGCAAATTTATCCAAGGAAATCGAAACCTCCCGGTCCGATAAAAGAAAGGTGTGAGTCGGGGTATTCCACTGTTCCAAGAAAGCCTTGACCCACCATACGTGAGGCGCGGGATACTGGAAAAGAGACGCGTAGATAGCAGGGTACAACCCGAGCTTCAGCAGTAGCGACTTTTTGGCCGACAAGATGTATCGAGCCCACTGCAAGTATCCGACTGAATGGAGAGGAGTCAAGCCTATCATGTATGCCTGTCCCTAAGGGCGCAACTCGCCTTAACATATGCGCTGTCCCAGAATATCTAAAGCCATCGGCAGCTGTACAGGGATTGAGCCCATAGAGGGCTGGAGGTGTCCTTCCGTAGTCCAGTTAACCTCCTCCACAGCGTAATTCACCTAGGATGAGTCATCATAATGAATAGCGGAAATTGGCTCTGAAGGCACTGTTCATATCAGAATATTGCATTATTATATCGCCCATTCTTAATCATAATACAAATAAATAGGTGCTTTTGATCCATGTCTGCTAAATAGTTGCAGGTTACAGGTTTTCAGAACAATTCAGTGAAATTCATGAAAAGACATTACAAAGTGAGACTACGACCAACAATAGATGAATCCGTATGATACCACCTAACAGTTCAAGTGCACAAAGCAAAAGGGAAGCACAAGATTCAAGACTTCAATGCGAAGCTTACGGTAAAAGTCTATAAATTCTGCACTGTTGGAAATCTGGAAGAAAGTAGAAAAGATTTCGAGGAACCAAGTGAAGAAAACAGAAGGAAAAAGCAACTTGAAGCATCCCTAAAGAACTGAGTCCAAGAGCTCACCATATGGCCGTGGATCCGCGGCCAAACATGGCATTCTGCTGCGGATCCGCGGCCGTGCAGTGCACATGTCGGTGCACGTGTCGGTGGGTGTCAGTGCTTTGACCCGGCTTTCTAGGAAAGTCTTGTAATTTCAAATGTGGATCAGATGTAAACCCTAGGGTTTCTCCTATCTATAAATAGGAAACCCAAAAGCATAATTAGGCATGCCTCTTTTTATTTTTCTAGATTAAATTTTATTCATTGAAATCGTCAAGAGGTGTCAATAAAGTAAGTTTTTTATCTTGCAATTTTCCATTCAAATTTTATTTCTGCAATTTTTTTATCTTCTTTTATTTATCTGCAAGTTAATTAGTTTATTAAAAAGAAAAATTATAAAAATGAATTTCGTCATAACTTTCCTAATGAGTGAGTAATTCCTTACTTGTTAGGGTTAGGATTGGGTAGGTTTGAGATATGGAAATCTCTCACTCCTTTCTTGCCCATATAAATTTTAATTAGGACTCTATTTGAATCAAACACACACCGCTCACTACAGCACCCTATCCTACGAGATAGCGGTGATTCCCTAGTTAGACCGGTTGTGGTTGATTTACATAGAGATTAGGGTTAAGAGTTAAGAAATGACGGACAAGGACCAAAAGGAAGAAACGAATCCTAGTCGTGCTAATCCCCTTTGTTGACTATTACTCTAACACCTATGTTCTTAATTAAGGCAAAGGAAGCACTGAGTAGAGTTATTTTTCCAAACTAACCTAATCCTAACCCTAGCAAGGATTTAATTCAAATTAAATTCAATCTTAGTTTTTATAAAAATCAAAACCTACCAAAAATAGGACTTAACTCGTAAGAACTTAAAGAAAGAACACATTTTTCCTATGGACCGACCCGTACTCAACCGGCTAGCTACCAAGCGACACCATTATTGATTGCGGTATATTCTTAATTTTGATTTTAAAATGCACGCACGCAAAAGATCAACCAATCAAATGGCGCCGTTGCCGGGGAAACGGTAGTTATTTTATTTTTGTAATTTCAGGTTAATTGAAATTGAAAAAAAAATTGAAAAAATAAAAAATATTTAAAAAATTCATCTTGTTCTTTTTGATCGGTTTTTGTGCGACTTGTGCAGGAACGGAAGACGGACAGATTCAGATCTGAAAAAAGCCCAGTGAACAAATCAACAAACAGAAGATCAGAACAGACAGAGAAGAACCACAACAGAAAACAGAAAGATTTTGGACGCTTGAACCGGCTTATACACCGCATAAACGCGGCATTAACAGCCAATTGGCCGCGGAACCGCGCCAGTTTGCTGACGTCAACACTTGAAAATTCCTCTGTGAGTATTTTACCTTCTCTTCTACCCTCTGTACTCTTCTGAAAAAATTTTCCTGCAGGATTCTTTGCGCAAAACTTCTTCTCCCTCTCCAATAAATCAATTTTTGTGCAGCATTCTTTGCGCTGCAAATAAAAAGAAAATATTTTGCAAGTGTTTTAGATTATTTTGGTGTGTTAACTGCTTTGCATAATTAATACGGACTTTTAAGGGGCTATAACACCAATCCAGATTGGGTGGGGATTTCATTACCCTTCCTAAGACCCCAAAAATCACTAAAAACATATGCATCACCCTTGAGCTAATTAAAAAATATCTAGACTCAGCCAATTAAGGACTGTTGCGCTCATTAGGACAAAGAAAGATTGCGGGCATTCAGTCGTTTATCTAAACCTGACTTTGTGGTGCCTAGACTAGACAAGTGAGAAAGGTAACTGTAAAAGGCTCGTCTCATGGTGATTCGTGAGCGGATCCCTCCTTTCTTCATTTGTGCTTACCTGGCCACAATTGGCGGTGAAAACACGATTTGAGGGATATCTCACAACTTGTCGCTTTGGAACAGTTAGGAGCAGCCTAGTTGACTTAGGATGCCCTAGCTCTAGGTTTGATTGTGCATGTTTAAACTATGGTTGTTTGAAATTGTTCTGTAGTTCCGTACAAATTTTGCAAAAACTCTTTCTAAAAATACACTTTCAAAAATTTCAAAACTCCAAAAACAAACAATTTTTTTTAAAAAAAAACAAAAAACAAAAAAAATATAAATAAAATAAAATAAAATAAAATCACATTCTTTTTCTTCTCCTTTCTCTCATCACATCATGGCTACCCCACCTCGCAAAACTTTTACCGAACTTTGGTACCCTCAACCAGACATTACTTCCTACGCTTCTTGTTTTGGTTGAATTTCGAACGACCCTCCATGCCCAAAATTTATTTGAAAGATCGAATAGAAGCGTCTAGGACAACCAGTTGGACTCCGCAAACCACCTTATATCAACCATTTCAACCTTCACCACCTTCTTACGTTGATACCCTTTTTTTGAGTCCTGTTGTAACTCCGAAATCCATGTCTATTGCTGAACATATTGCACAATCTCGTAACCGATCTTTCACTCCTTTCACCACTACGAATTCTTTCGATCTACAAATCCATTCACCTTCTTATCCAAATATTGATCCTACTCCTGTCCGACTATTCAATTTCTACCAGTCCTACCCGACTTTTGCACCTTCCCTAGACATTGCTTCTACACAGCCATTTGGGAGTTTCACGTATCCAAACAACTTTGAATCTTTTACTGAAACCCCGTCACAACCCATGTCTAGTCTGGAATAGTCATTGGAAGACTTTATGGTAGCGTCATGCCAACAGATAAGGGATTTGAATGCGTCCATGGCCGCCCTTATACAACCTAGTGACCCGGTAGCTATTTTCCAACTAGCTCCAAATTTTCCAATGTATGATGAGGCAGTTGGAAAGATTGATAATTTGAGTGGAGAGAGTGAGCTGTGCACCCTTCCAAATCAAACCTACTCATCCCCAATTGAATCCCACAATTCCGGTTTTGAATGTCTATCAAGTGTTCCAAATGATTCACCAGTTGAAAATAAAATGTTTAATGAGTTGTACGACTTTGTAGTGTTTGATTTACCTGATTGTGAAAGGTCCCTTTCGAGTGAAACCATTACCAATCCTTTTGACCTCTACACCTCCACTCTAGAACCTGAATTGATTAATATCCATGTTTTTGATGAGGTGTCTAAAAAAATTGATTTTCACTTGATTGAGGATATAGACGCTGGGAATATTTTGGATGATAAACCCACAGATTTGGATGAGTTTCTCTCTCCAATTCATCATCCCGGGTCATTAACTGTTTTTTCCGAACTTCATATGCGTCTTGATTTTGATGAGAATTGCATGGATAAGCTAAATTTTGAGGAGAGTATTGAGGAAATTATTGAGGATGAAGCAGTTTTACTTGAGGAGTCGGATTTTCCAATTCATTCTATCCCTTTCATTGACTGCGCACACCCTCCTGAATTTTTAACCGATACCCTTCCTCAATCACTTCCCTCCATCCTTGTTTCGATCTTGCAAGAAACCGTTACACTTTCATTTTTTATGTCTGGTTTACCAAGTTCGGCACACCCATGTTTTTTCACGAATCTTGAGGGATTTGACCTCATTTTTCAGTGGGTCGATAGATTAGCACAATCGCTTTTTACACATCGGTCATTACAAATTGTGCTAATTTATACACTCCATCTCCATCCTCAAGTTCGTATTCAACTTCTTTCTCTCAGGTTCTTCTTCTATTCTTCCTATAATTTCAGTGAGTGTTGATGAATCACAATCCGATAATTCATGTTTGATCATTCCAGAAAGCCAACTTGATTTGGATACTTTTGAAAATGAGGTAGATGAGTTTTTCGAGTCTCCTACCTCCATAATTTTTGACAACTCAAGTATGATAAATTCTGGCACAAAACTTACTGACAGTAAAATGTTCAATTATATCGATGAGAGTTTTGAAGAACTTTTCGCTGACGAACTTGCATTCCTAAATAACAAGGATTTTGTGATTAATCAACCTCCACCTATAGAAGTTGAACCACCACCCTTTCTTCTTATAAAATACGAGAATGCCAATATTCCATTCATTTCTGATCATTCACATTCTCGTTTTTATTTATCATCACCTCTTATCTTCTCACATTCACGTTCACACAAACCCTTTCCATACCACCACTTATCTCTTCCCCACTTCTTCTTGGCTCTATATAACATGTTCTTCCACCGACCTATACGTTACATTGATAAATTCTTCAAATGGTTGGTGTTGACTTTTGGTCTTTGCAAAGCTTGGCATTGATCAATAACTTTGAACCCCCTCTTTAAAAGCTTAACATTGTTTAACTCAAGTTTGGGGGGGGGGTATAATTTGGCTCTTGATAATAATTTTTTTCTAACTCAAAGTGATGAGCCAAAAATAAGTTTGGGGGAGATTTTCACGATCATATTTCATGTCCCCGTTAATAAATTTTTCCTCCCAAGTTTACAAGTTTATGAGATTTAAAAAATGGCAACAGTAGAAACAATGTTTCACTTAAGTTTGGGGGGAACCTTTTTGTGTATATATATTTTGTTTTCTTTTTCTGTCAATAATAAAAATTAAAATTAAAAGGGGGGGAGTGCCGACAATTTTGACCTTGTTGGTGTAGCCTGACAGTGAGGGCACAGTCAAGTTTAAGTTTGGGGGTGTGCTCGGTAAGCTTTCTTCCTTCGCATTCATATATATATTTTTGCATTTGCATACTTATTTTAAAATCCATAAAAATTGAAAAATTTTAAAAAATTATAAAAATTGAAAAGTTCAATTTTGGCCATATTTGACTTAAGTTCAACATGACGGTTGACTACTTAGGAAAAACTAGATACTAAACTTAGTAAATTAAAAACCCTAAAAATAACCTTTCTTAAAATTTAATTATAGAAAATATATGTCCTTGTAGTTTATTTAGAAATAGGCAAATTTTGAGTTCAGTTCTTGGGCTAAGTCAAAATAAGGGAAGAGTATTGAAATTTTTATTGAAGTGTATATAGCGAGAGTGCTTTATCACTCAGTGCCTTAGACCAACTGGTTTGGGAGTCAGTTAAAGCCTTAGGTATTACAAAACGAGGAATTACACCTAAATGCGCGAACACATTTTGTAATCGGTCGTTAGTATCTCAGGAAGTATTAACGGTCGCATGAAGGATGTGTGAGTAATTTCATCTAAAATTCACCAACTAAAAGTACTTTGGACGATAGACAGGAGTATGATAGCTTGAATTGAATTTCTAAGTATAGGGGTGATACATACACACACGTAGGGGTATATGATTGGGGTTTTTGATGAGAGATAGGAATGAAAAATAGGGTTTATATCTTCAGTAGAGATGATAAAAATTCCTAAGTTGAGATGGAACCTTAGAAGGAAAATTCAAAAGATGCTGAAAGCTAAATAAATTTATAGAACATACACAATCTTAAGTTAATTGATAACTGAGAGTGAAAAATACGGGTTGATAATTTCTAAGTTAAAGATAATAGAATTTCTTGCTAGAACACCAAATTGAAGAATGAAAATCAACATGCCAAATTGATTGGATTTTGTGGGTAGTATCCGCTGAAAACCCTCAGGAGACAATACTCCTCCTCCTAGGGACACCTAGAGGTTTAACGGCTTGTTGCACGAGCTCAGTGCAATCGCGATTCTCTGCGAAAGTGAGGTTAGGTTTTTTCGAGAATAAAAATAGTTTTGCTCGGTACGAGCAAAAGATAAGTTTGGGGGTATTTGTTCATATCAGAATATTGCATTATTATATCACCCATTCTTAATCATAATACAAATAAATAGGTGCTTTTGATCCATATCTGCTAAATAGTTGCATGTTACAGGTTCTCAGAACAATTCAGTGAAATTCATGAAAAGACATTACAAAAGTGAGACTACGACCAACAATAGATGAATCTGTATAATGCCACCTAACAGTTCAAGTGCACAAAGCAAAAGGGCAGCACAAGATTCAAGACTTCAACGCGAAGCTTACGGTAAAAGTCCACAAATTCTGCACTGTTGGAAATCTAGAAGAAAGTAGAAAAGATTCTGAGGAACCAAGTGAAGAAAACAGAAGGAAAAAGCAACTTGAAGCATCCCTAAAGAACAGAGTCCAAGAGCTCACCATATGGCCGCGGATCCGCGGCCAAACATGGCATTTTGCCTCGGATCCGCGGCCGTGCAGTGCACGTGTCGGTGCACGTGTCGGTGGGTGTCAGTGCTTTGACCCGGCTTTCTTAGGGTAGTCTTGTAATTTCAAATGTGGATCAGATGTAAACCCTAGGGTTTCTCCTATCTATAAACAGGAAACCCGAAAGCCTAATTAGGCATGCCTCCTTTTATTTTTCTAGATTAAATTTTATTCATTGTAATCGTCAAGAGGTGTCAATAAAGTAAGTTTTTTATCTTGCAATTTTCCATTCAAATTTTATTTCTGCAATTTTTTATCTGCTTTTATTTATCTGCAAGTTAATTAGTTTATTAAAAAGAAAAAATTATAAAAATGAATTTCGTCGTAACTTTCCTAATGAGTGAGTAATTCCTCACTTGTTAGGGTTAGGACTAGGTAGGTTTGAGAGATGGAAATCTCTCACTCCTTTCTTGCCCATTTAACATTTTAATTAGGACTCTATTTGAATCAAACACACACCGCTCACTACGGCACCCTATCCTACAAGATAGCAGTGATTCCCTAGTTAGACCAGTTGTGGTTGATTTACATAGAGGTTAGGGCTAAGAGTTAAGAAAGGACGGATAAGGACCAAAAGGAAGAAACGAAGTTTCTTCCCAGTCATGCTAATCCCCTTTGTTGACTATTACCCTAACACCTATGTTCTTAATTAAGGCAAAGGAAGCAGTAAGTAGAGTTATTTTTCCAAAATAACCTAATCCTAACCCTAGCAAGGCTTTAATTTAAATTAAATTCAATCTTAGTTTTTATAAAAATCAAAACCTACAAAAAATAGGACTTAACTCGTAAGAACTTAAGGAAAGGACACGTTTTCCCTGTGGACCGACCCGTACTCAACCGGATAGCTACCAAGCGACACCGTTATTGATTGTGGTATATTCTTAATTTTGATTTTAAAATGCACGCACGCAAAAGATCAACCAATCAGGCACCACACAAGAGAAACTGTGCCGACCCCGAATAATTTGGTTGTACCACAACCCCCATAAGTGAAGAGACTTCTGCTCCGGGTCGTGATCTTTAATCAATGCAAAAACTTCCCGATCCATGGGCGTGTCAGTGTATGCACTCTCTGGGCGAACAAATGGGAAAGAAGAATCAAAAGACATAGTACCTGCACGAAAAGAAACGAGGGCTAGTTGTCAATACTACATTACAAATTCTGACATTTGGTACTTCAAATTTGTACCACACTGCAATACAGGAAAAATGGACCGAGGGGGACCCACAAAATCAAAGTGACGGCTTATCATTGATGAGACAGTCAATCATTAAGGAGGAAATCCTAAAATGATTCTCATTAATGAGAAACTCATTGGGCCAAGAAATTAAACCCCCTCGAGAGCAGTGCTCTGCAAACAGAAATTACATCTGTCAACTTTAATTATGAAGGGAATAAAAATTCCCCAAAATTTCTAAGAGCCATGCTCTATGAAAACGATGGAGTAATCCATCAGAACCCTAAAAAGCAAAGCTTTTTGCAGAGTAAAAACTCCAAGATCATTAAGATCTACAAAACGAACTCTAAAAGTTCTTCATAGAGATGAACAATGTTCTAATTAATGGGTTAAGTAACCCTAAAAATCCATTTTAAGATGTATGATCTGAGAAGAGAAGAGCTCTGTTAATAGGTTCGATCCTTACCAAATTTGGGCAGAGTTCCGAATTTAAAAGGAATTTCCTTGGGCAGAGATCTAAGCACTGAAGGGAGAATTAAATTCTCAGAAACAAAAGAGGAAGAAAATGAACAGAAGTCATCTCAAGGGCCAAAGGCCCTACTTATAGGCGCTGGAAGACGATCCGACTTCCAAGATGATCCAATGGTAGAAAGGTTGCCACCGCTGCACTCACGTGTGAGCTATATGAGTGCAACGGTGATGGCATTTGTTTCCCCGCAATAAGAGAGCAAGGCTCTGTTCAAAATTTGAACTGAGGCAGCGCCTCACGTGCAAAGCACAAGAGCGCTAGCGCCCAGAGTTAAAAACTCTGAGGCAGCGCCTCACGTGCAAAGCATGAGAGCGCCAGCGCCAAGAGTTAAAAACTCTGAGGCAGCGCCTCACATGCAAAGCACGAGAGCACCGGCGCCAGAACTAAAAGTTCTCCACCCTTGGATCAAAGATCCAACGAAGATGATAAATCATCAAATTACAGAATTAAATTCTGTTGAGGAAATATTCCTCGAATCTTCCTAAAAATAAGAAAGGTTAATCTCTGTAAAACAGAGCACCGTTGGATTAAAGATCCAATGGTGATTAAAAATCACCAAGATACAGAATAAGCTCTGTATGGGAAAATATTTTCCCAATCTTGTTAAGAACAAGAAAAATATTTTTTGTAAAATAGAATGCCTAGGATCAAAGATCCAACGGTGGATAAAATCTCCAAATCAATTATAGATCTCTTAATGAGAGATTTCCTTAACTAAATCAACAAATCAACCTCCATTATATAAAGGACCCAAGACTTCAAGTCTTGTACAGAGGATGCCCCCCATAAACTTCAAGTTCAAAAAGAGGAGCAAGCAAAAAGAGCTTTAAAAAACAGAGAGGAAAGAAGAAGAACTTTCTTCAAGGTAAATAGAGATCATAGTATCTCATTTGCATACCCAAAGGTTTAACCCTCATAAAAGAACATAGTTTTTTTCCTGGATCTGAGATCCGTGAGACAAGTCTCCCATAAATGAGAATTTAATTCTCGTAGGGATGAATTTGTTCTTGGGGTGTGAAGATCCAGGGGTGAACAAAGAATTGAACTCTTCAGAAAAATGCACAAAGAAGGAAACGGCGCCGAGCGCCCCACGTGCCCCTCACATGGGCACTGCTAAAATAAAGAGTGCCTAGCACTCAATGGTTGGCGCCCAGAGCCAAGCTCCCCACGTGCCCCTCACCTGGGCGCTAATAAAATAAAGAGTGCTCCACACTCAGTGGTTGGCGCCCATCGCCAAGTGCCCCATGTGCTCTTCACGTGGGCGCTGATAAAATAAAGAATGCTCTGCACTCAATGGTTGGCACCCAGTGCTGAGCGCCCTACATGCTCCTCACGTGGGCGCTATTTAACATAAAGCGCTCTGTAAATAGAGCCTAGTGCCATAAAGAGTGTTTAACACTCAATAAAAAACAAAAAAAAATAGGGTGAGCATTAGAGCCCATATCAATGCTCAGCATTGTTGCACAAAAAGGGACCGAGCCCAAACAAGTGTTTAACACTTTATTCAAAAAAATTGAGTGGGCCGAGTCTAAGCTGACCAAAAGTCCCTAATTTAGATCAACCGAGTCCATGGGCTTATAAATTTTCTAAATTTGATCTTAGTCCTAAACCCAACTACAGATCTCTCAACTGACATTGGTTCAAGGGTACATCTCCCAACACCTCTGATATATGTCGTTGTAATTCTTCAATGTCTTCGGAGAGGTGGTGGGTCCCGACAATCAACAATTCCTTGAACCGCAACGTCCTTAAACTAAACTCTCACCTCAAAAATGGTGATCTGTGGACCACAACATCCTTAAATTAATAACGGACCGCAATGTCCTTAAACTAATCTCTCACCTCAAAAATGGTGATCTGTAGACCTCAACGTCCCTAAACTAATAATGGACCGCAACGTCCCTAAACTAAACTACAGACCGTAACGTCCTTAAACTAAAACGATAGAGCCCAAATGCTTTTTCGTTGGATCAAAAATGATCTCGAACCCTCGTTAAGTAGATCTTAGTCCAATATCGGATTAATGTATCCTTAAAAAATATTTAAGTTGATCTTAATCTCAAACGAGATTAACGATCCTTAAATCAAACCAAACCCAAATCTAAGAAAATACGGATTTGGACTAATTCACACCCTACGTGCGACAACATAAATTAGTCTCCGTATACAATCCACGGGCAACCAAAAAAATAAAACAAACATACAGGACACGAAGTGACCTTCTAGAGCAGGAAAAAGTAGTTATCGCTACGCGGTAATGTAATTAACTGCAGGGCTTCCGCTTACTGGGAAGAGCGTCCCCACAATAATAAAAACCCCTCGCAAACGAGGAGGAATCTGTCGAAGTCTGCTACAACGGCCGCATCTGTCCAAACCTTCGATACACGATATCGTAAATCAACTTGGCATCATCGGAGAGGGGGACGGATAAAACCAAATAGTATCTGCCCCCAAAATTTAGGCCAGACATCCCAACGCCCCGGTCGCGTCTTTCGGCGGTAAACAAGTACGAGGAACCATTTCTGGCATGTGTAGACATAGGACCGTATATATCACTATGTATCAGTCCCAAGAGTTCAGAAGCTCTTTCTCCGTGTCCAGTAAATGGAGTTTTGGTCATCTTGCCTTTGATACATGACTCGCAAGTTTCATAAGATGTAAATTCGAATTGATTCAAATATCCATTTTTATGCAACTTAGCTAGCCTTGTCGCATTGATATGACCTAGTCTACAGTGCCACAAGAAAGCTTCGTTCATTTCTGAACTTTTCCTTTTGTGTGTGTTCTGTATGCTTAGAACTGTAGTTTGATTTAGAACGTATATACCATTACATAACGTACTAAACCCAATCAACACTTGATTTAGGAAAATGTTCATAATATTATCCTCCAATACAAAATTATATCATTCTTTATGCAACAAAGAAACTGATATAATATTACACATCATATTTGGTATGTAGTAACAGTCGTTCAGAATTATTGTATTACTATTTGGTAATACTAAATGATATTCACCAACTGTTTTGGCTGCAACAATTACTCCAATCCCTACTTTTAGAGACATATCACCCTTTTCCAGTTCTCTATCTTTCCTTAGCCCATGTAACAAATTACATACGTGGGATCCTGATTTAGTATCCAATACCCAGGACGTAGAGCAAACTAAGAAACAGTTCTCGGTTACGAACACACCCAAAGAAGATGTATCAACATGTCTTTCTTCGTTCGGGTTGCGTGGGAACCTGATATTCCCCTATTTCTTGCTCAGACTTATGACAGTCATAAGAAAAAACGGAACCAATGTTTCCCAGCTCAGTATAATAAGCGGGTTCGGTCAATACATCTATATTATTATCTTGATTAAGGCGTGTCATTGGTCGCTAACTGAAGAGAGAGAGAGAGAGAAGGAAACGCTTTAGCGTGCGCTCTTTGCAAGATTAGATTGGTTATTATCTTATCTAATCAGGATGGCTCCCACTATTTTTATCAAACCTTCCTTCAAACCATAAAAGGTAAGATTAGCCTGGATTAATTACACCCTAAAAGTCGCCAATCGATCAGCCAGTCAGGTATTGGTACTCCGAGGAAGTCTCCCCATGCTTTCGCATAGAATTGATTAAATAACCTCGTTTCTGTAGGGGCATAACCCTGTTAACACCTTTCTTAAACACCTACAGGATCAACTAATTGTAAAGTGGAAAACTCTCTCAGGAGTAACTCTTACTCGCAGTGGGTATGGGGTTCCAACTATTTCATAGAAGGTATGCAATCTTATTGCAAATTTCAACACTTGAAATACCTGACATCTGTTTTTACCTCTAGCAACTTATGACCTTAATAAGGTCAATAAATCATAAGCGCTAGTCAAGTTCAACCCGTCATTTCGTGATTAAATTAAACCCACCCGTACGAGCCTTAACAAGGTCAACAAAGCCGTAGACTACCCTAATCCAATCGCATCACATGCGACAGATAAGCACTAATAAGCTACCGCACACTATGCCTTGACAAGGTCAACAAATGCAGCATGAATACTAAATAGCACTTATCTGGAATGACGGAGGGCTACGACTGGTTTTGATGAAATCCTTTAACGTAATGAACTTGATATCGTTGTGGAATCAAGTGGTTTGAAAAAGGGACGGTTTTTGTAGTATTTGCTAGTTTTTCTAAAGAGGTCACTCCCGGTGAAGGGATCTCGGCTCTTTCCTCATCGAATGAGGTATTGGATATTCATCAAGGAATACCACTATGCAAAGCAAAAACTAGTGAAGCTACCAAAACAAAAACGAGTGGGTTGTAGCATTTGCTAGTTTTGCTAAAAATGTCACTCCCGGTGAAGGGATCTCGGCTCTTTCCACATCGAATGAAGTGCTGGATATTCATCAAGGAATACCACTATGCAAAGCAAGAACTAGAGCTATCTATTTTAAAAATTTTGATTATACAATATCTTCAGGTTTCATTTCTTTCCATTAATCTCATTAATGAAGTCCCATCATTTATGTTTCCCAAAACATCACAGAAAAGAAACGAAAATAAAACGTACGCTTATGCCATCTACATTCGCCACGGGGACCCGTCATGCACCGTTAGGTTACTTAACTAACGGCAGAGTGGGGGATGGACTAGCGCGGGTGCAAAACATAAGCAACGTTTATTATATATATCATATATATATATATATATATATATATATATATATAGTATTCATCTCACGCAGTTATATGATCACATCACAAAACTCAAGTAGCAGAAGTCAACATATGAAATAAGTGATATACTAGGAGGTCCGTGTTTTAAATTCATCCAGTAATGAAAAACACGGATTCCACGGTCGTGATGAATAGCCAAACCCATATCCCTAGACCCTTACGAGAGCGGCAAGCAACCCTGCCAATTCTAGAGTTAGGGAACCCGGTCTCGACTCCTCGAGATGGTCTCCCACTGGACTCTAGAACCCGGTTACTTGTGCTCCCCGCCTTGGGTCTATCCTAATGCGGAAAAGTAAATAATATACATCAATGGTGACATCATCCTCAACCCGGAAGTGTCCCAATAAAAGAATATCACATACAATTGATTACATGAATGAAAATTAAAAAAACTCTTATTTCACGCAAAACCCCTGGCTATTCAATCATGACGATCCGATATAACATATCACAGCAAACATAAACATCACATGTCATCAACGTAAATAAATACGAGTATCCCAAATGTCGTTGACATATAGCAACGAGATCGGGGATACCCCACATATTACACTTACAGTCGCATAAAAGAAATGAAAAACTACAATAATTAGAATCCGCATTTTTCTTAAACATCATAAACTCGGAATATCTCATATTCCGAATTTCATGCGTAACCCTACAAACCCTACATTTTAGTCTCAAATCGAAAATAATTTTCAATAACTTAGTCGGGTAATTCAACAAGATTCCCGACTATCTAATCGAATGCTCATCGGGAACTTTAGTAGATGGTCGCACCCCCGATGCCGTCGATGAAGTGCACTTAGGCGGAACACCGTGGCCGCAAGCATCCAAGTGGATGCTTTTGGCAATAGGGTTATCCTAAAGTCACTTAGTCGGGATTATGGGGCGTGGCTATCTAGTAAAGTTATCCGGCGAGTATCCATGTACTATACGAGATTGCGACGGAGTTTTGATCCAAATCAAAACTCTGTGGCAATCGATCAATAGAGACTAAAACGCTAGATTTACAATTAGCGAACTAGTTTTCACAAAACTAATTAATGTGGATTCTAAATATTGTATCGCATATCAAACTTAAACCCGAAACGATGTTAAAACACGACTACAAAACACTCCGAATAGCCCTAACACAAAGATAACATCACATGTAATCTTGGCTAAATAAAACATAACCTGAAACCCTAAAACCAAGAGATCAGAATACCACAAAAATTCTAGGTCTTATTGCTACAGTAAAACGGGCGACATCGGGAAAAAATCAAATATGGCCGGCCATTTTTTTCCTGTTTTTCCTCGAATTTTTCTGGTGTTCTAGATACACCATAAATAGTTTTCTGCACTTGTTTAAAAAAATTTTAGAGGACTTTAAAAATTCGACAGAAACTAGGGTTTCATTACGACTGTTTCAGAGTTGTTTCGTTTTCGTAATTCTACAAATATCGTTTAATCATCTAGCTTGGCTCTGATACCATGAAAGTGTACCCTAACACCACCACTGGATTTTACTAAGAATCAACCATGCTATTTTTAAACAATCTTGGTGCTAAGCTACACTATCCTAGAATCTTAACTAGATGATTAGGGTTTTAGCATGATATAAAAATATTTACACTAAGTGAAAGATATTACAACCTTTGTAGATCATGTCCTTCACTTCTAAAGATCAGAGTAGCAGTCCCTACGACTCCACTGGGCTCCACTTAAAGAAGGATCGAGCTTCCTATATGACCTTCGTGTCGAAGATGATCCACCCGAGGCTCCACTAATCCAAGCTAAACTCAAGTGCTATTCAAGTGTAGGATGATGAAGTAGGGTGTTTAGCACACTTAGTATCTTCTATAGCCATAGGGTTCACAACACATGTGAGGGTTAGGGTTAGAAGCAAGAGGAAGAAGAGGAAGAATGAAAATGGGAGAGAGCTCAAAAATGAACTAAGGAAAAAAGAACAAGTGTAGAATGGCTCTTCATCCCCCTCACTTATTGAAGCATCCATTATTTATCAAATAAATAATTAGAACCATGCTTCAATAGTGAGTCAAGACCAATAAACTAATGAAAATGCCATGTCTCATCCATACCCAAAATATCTCCCCATTTTCCACCACTTTTTTTCTATTTTCTAAAAATAGAAAATCCAAGCCATGCATCATTATATATATATATATATATATATATATATATATATATATATATCTATATATATATAGGTTAATGGAGGAAAGGTGCCATGGGAGGGAATTTCCTTCTATGGCGTCGAAAAAATGCACCCTCCATGATTTTTTTTGACAATCGGCATTCATCACCTCCATCTTTATCATCTAATATGTGGATACACCAAATTTCATGTGATTATACCATTTTTTCACCGTTGATTTAGTTGGTGCAAAATTAATGGTTTACCGATAATAGAACTTTTTACCTCGGTAATTCAAAGATAAAAAAGTGGTGAAATTACATGAAATTTGGTGTATGCACATCTTAGATGATAACGATGATAATGATGGATGCCGATCGTCGGAAAAATGGTGGAGGGTGCATTTTTCCGACGCCATAGGAGGAAATCCCCTCCTATGGCCTCTTTCCTCCATTATTCTCATACACACACACACACACACACATATATATACATACATATATATACATATACATATACATATACATACATACATACATATATATATACACACACATACATATATATATATATATATATATATATATATTAAGAAAAGAAAATAATTAGTGAACATAATATTAGTTAATATATAATTATATCAAATATAAATATATATCATATTATTAAATCAACACTTGATTCAATAATCCGGTTATATCACATATAACCGACTAATATCATTTATCTGTATATCACATTATCAAATAAACACTTGATTCAATAATCCGGTTATATCACATATAACCTAACTGATAACATTTATCGCCAAATTAGAATACGGTATCACATACTCGTATTTAATTAGGCCCCCGCACATATCAGCATATGAGCCCTATTTCGTTTCGCTTGAACTAGGAAATCTCTGTGTGGGACTCTAAAGACTCGTCAATACACCAACAGTAGGTAATGATCACATCAGTTACCTACAAGCTGTCAGCGGTACTAGCTGGACGTAACGGCTATCCAGGTATTGAGCGAATAGAAGATCAACAAGTAAGCTTGTCCAAACTCCTATGAAGCCTATAAGTAACACTTACCATACAGTCCGGTCTCTTCGTCTGATATGTCGTATATCGAGTCTAGGGGTGGAATCGTCAGACCCCAGTAACTTGATAAGTCATGCAGATGTATGGCTCATAATGGTTCGAGAAACTACTGATAACACTTAACACTTACCAGTAAATCTCATCAGCCCTGGCTAGGGACTTACTATTATAGACAATCGAGCATAGCGCAATATCTACTCCCTATACCGGGAGAGACGAAACCCCTCCTATAGCTCAATGCCTCTATGTGACTCGGGATTGTACCCAAAATCCATCTGTTTGGATGACTGCTTTGAGCCGTGGTAGGGAGGAAATCAAAGCACGGTGTGAACCACACAAGACTCTATGACGATCTCGGGTCTACAGACTAGCCTGTACCAGTGTCACCAGAGAACTGCTATCTGACGATAGGTATGGTACCATCTAGGAGTTCTCGGCGAGTCCTGTTCGGTGTACCCATTCTCTAATGAGCACCTGTGTACAATCTTTGATGTCAAATACCAATGGTTATAGGATCAACCATTGCCCCTTAGAGGGTTAAGAAACGTACACACTAGTCTACTCTAGAATATCGATGCCCTGTCTCGATATCCCCTCGACTAGAAATAATTAAAGGATGTGCTTGTGGACTACACAAATCCCAGTAGGATGATCTGCATCATAGTCCTGGTAGTCAAGCAAACATCCTAAGGGCTTTATCAACATGTATCAGAGAGACAGTATAATAATACAAGTGTACATGTTAAGATAAAGGGCAACCAGATAGCATACTATCATGTCGAGTAAGAAAGTCATCTATATATATGTCCAAGCATCCACTATATCATACAATAATGGCTTCGAGGGCATACATATTCCTAACAGCTCCTATCGCGTCTCCTGCTGCGTGTGATGCTGCTACTCCACATGCTCACGGAGCCGATGGATCTCCTCCTACGACGCAGCTGCCGCATCATCCCGCGTCTGGGTCACAGCGTACTCATGTGTGGTCAAACATCTATCAAAAAATCGATGGGCTCCCGGACCAACCCCGTGCTCATATCCACCGTGATACCCACCGAATATCGAATCCAAGACATGGACAATGACGGTGATCGAGTCACTGGGGCCAAGTCCTAAGGCGTCCGTTTGCTCCTAGAACTGGGCCTGTATAGAATACGCACACACATGTGCTAACTTAAAATATGTAATCAACTTGATTATATGAAACTTACCATGTACGCGTTCGTGCCTTTGTATAACGCGGCCTACTCTTTGGCTTCACTATAGTTGGCGGGGTCTTTCTTTCTCTGCGATGAAATTAAGATTTAGTTTAATAATTAATTAACGATATAGAAAACATATGGAATTAAGCATCAAAATACTCACCGAGTGCCACCGAGCATTGTTATGAGAGCGCTTCCCTTGGATGGGGATAGCGCGCTTTCGCACGCCGTTGTTCCGGTTCTGCTTATTTCGAACGACATCATCTTGCAAAATCAAATATTATAATATATTTTGGAATATGATTTCATTTTATATTGTTAAAATCTTAACAATAAAATTGATACCTGCACATTATCACACTCAAAATAGGCGTCAAGAAGCGGCCAATCCTCTCTCGGGATGTCCAGCGCTATGACCTCCATCAAGTGCATCCACTGATCCTCGGTCGCCGCGGCCCAGGGAAGGTAAAGTTCACTCTTCACTTCTCATCTGCGATGTCGCTTGATCACTTGACACTGGCATAAGAAGTGAGCAAAGGCGCGATCTATATCGAATGGCTTGTACATGCCATCCTTGCTGGGCTCGCCAACGAATTTGTAATTCTTCCTGGTCTAAAATTGAAATATATTAAACAAATAATTATATGTATATGTATATGTATATAACAACGATTGAAATTTAAATGTGTGAAAGAGTATGCCATACCTCCTCCGACCCAAAAACCACGTAGCATGCTCGGTCTGGGCCTTGTTCTACAGAATATGGAGCGGGCACTTGTAATAAGTACGAATCTCCTGCCCAACATAATCCCCCCATTGGGTCACTTGCTCTCCAACAGGAACACATGTCGCGTCAAAGATCAGATCCCATAGTCCAGCATCAGTCCGCGGCCTACAACAGTCGAGCCCAGTAGGACCCCTCGTCCTAACACTGCTCGAGTCTGCGAAAAGATAGATATACATACACAATATTATAATATTTAGAATATGAATATAGAATTTGACAAATTTAAATTACAATCATTATTTAAAAGATTTAAGAAATAACGATTATACATGTCGTTCCTGGCGTGGCACTAGAATCGGCGCCAGGCGCCATCCCGCCAGTAGAATACGGATCTGCAAACAATAAACTGCTAGATGATTTAATATCCACCTATATTGAAATGATGTATCAAATTTTAATGAGTAAATTATGCACCATGCGCAGGAGTTACGGGGGTATGAGGACCCGCTGATGCGCTAATAAGGTAGGGGATGCTGCGATACTCGGGTGATCTGGCGGTAGTATGGGGAGCACTAGTAAGGATAGGGGGTGGTCGGGGATGATGCAGTGTGAGTAGGGGGCTATAGGGGGTGATGTGGCGGTAATAGGAAGAGCGCTAGTGAGGATAGGGGACATTCGGGGGTGATGCGGTGTGAGTAGGGGAGCCATAGAGGGTGATGTGGGGGTAATAGGGGAGCGCTGCTAAGGATAGCTGTTGCTACTATGGCTCCCGTGCCTGCTGAGGGTCCTGAGATAGTCTCGTCGGCGGGTATGGATCGACTCAGAATGTCTTGTTGACGCTGTCTCTTATGGCGTTTAGTGCTTTTGCCTGGGCCCATGATCAAATCCTACACACACACACACGTATAAAAGTCGATATCACACACCCCACTTAGTTTGTGGACAGGCGAAATTTACAAAAAAAGATTTTAAGACAAGTAACATCGACTAAACTTCCAAGATCATTCAAAAACCCTGACTAGCTAAACACAATGAGGCTCTAAACAACTATGATAGTGGTTTATAACTCCAAGATACAAGTCCTTCGGGTCTTCTTCTCCTCTTCTTGAGCTTCTAGAAGGTACGGATTGCGCTTGATCATCGGCCTTCTCGTGTCAAAGACGATCCATCCGAGAGTCTTGGATCAAGCTCTAACCTTAAGAATGAGGTAACTAAAATACCTAGTTTGCTAACCTAAGTAACTTAGGAGATGTAGAGAGTTAATTGGACTATTTTATCTCAAAGAACCCTGGGATTCACAACACATATGAGGGTTAGGGTTTGAGGGAGAAGAAGGAGAGCAATGGAGAGAGAATGCAAAGTATAGAATGAAGTCTAGAATGAGCAAGTAAAGAATGGCTAAGTCTTTTTCCAAAATCAAGCATGCATTATTTTTCCATAGAAAAATGTAACCATGCTTGAATAGTAAGGTCAAATAAACAAACAAAAGAATTAGCCATGCTTCAAACCATGCCACAAATATCTCCATTCCTCCACCTCATTATCTATTTACCAAAAATAGATATATCCAAAATGAGGTGTCCCCTTCTAGAACTATATCTTGTAAAATTACAAGAATGGCCTCACCGTATATACATACCCGTATTCGTACTGCAAAAAATACGAATACCAAGAGATAAAAATAATCTAATAATATAATACTAGAATTTGACTTAATCCTAAGCCCACTAGTATTATCTGTCCGAACAACATCTGTGTAACTATTACATATATGTGATCAGACCCATGCACGTAAAACCATACGGCCTCTACATCGATTCGCCTGAACCAGGGAAACCTCTGTGTGGGACTCTAAAAACTCGACGGTACGCTGGCAGTGGGTTTAACCACAAGTCCGTCAGTGGCACTAGCTGTACGTAACGGCTACCCAAGTACCTTTCGAAAAGAAGGCCGACGAGCAAACTCATCCGAACCCCTACTGATCCTGCCCGTGACAATCTCCGTACAGTCCGGTCTGTTCATCTAAGAGTATCTCATGCTGGGTCTAGGGGGTGGATAACTTCAGACCCCTAATAACCTGACAAGTCGTGCTGATATGGCTCAAGACCATTCGAGAATCTACTGGTCTAACTATCAGTAATTCTCAATCCACCATGGCCAGGGACTTATGGTGTTGGCCAACCGAACACAGCGCGACATTGACTCCCTATACCGGGAGAGACGAATCCCCAACAGTCGCTCACTGCCTCCATATGGCTCGAGACTGTACCCAACTAAAATCTATTTGCACGACTAAGTAGAGCTGTGGTAGGGTAGTAATCAAAGCACAATAGGAACTCACACGAGAAAAATGACGACCCCAGGTCGACAGACTATCTGCACTGATGTCACCAGAGAACTGGTATAATACCATCTAGCCAGTTCTCGGCAAGTCCGTCCAGTATACTCACTCCCAGTGAGCATCTGTATACAATCTTAAGTAAACCACACCAATGGCTGCGGGACCAACCATCGCCCCACTTCATGGTCTAGATATGTATACACTAGTCTACTATGAAGTATCGATACCCAGTCTCGATACTCCCATGACTAGAGACATTTTAAGGATGTGCTTATCGACTACCTAGCTCCTACAAGTATGATTTCTATCACAACGCTGGTAGTCAAGCAATAATCCTACTGGCTTTATCAACATGTATACGAGATATGAAATAACAAGTAAAACATATCACATGTTCAGACTAAGACAAACCAAATAACATATTATCATATCAAGCAAGATTGTCCTATGCATACATATCCCTAGTATCATATACAATGAAAGCCTCTAAGGCATACATATCCAACAATCTCCCACTTGCACTAAGGCCTGTAATAAGCGTATTAAGTACCCAACGTCTGCACTAGAGCCAGTTGCTGGCTTACCGCATACCCAACATCTCGAACAGTCTCTCGAATTGGACATGAGGGATGGCCTTGGTGAATGGATCTTCCGTGTTGTCCTTTGTATCTACTCTCTGCACCTCAATGTTCTGGCGATCCACAATCTCCCTGATCAGGTGATAACGCCTCAAGATATGTCTGGATTTCTGATGGGACCGCGGTTCCTTTGCCAAAGCCATGGCTCTATTGTTATCGCAATACAAAAGTATTGGATTAGCAATGGATGAAACCGCCTAAAGTTCAGAAACGAACTTCCTCATTTAGACCGCCTCTTTTGCGGCATCATTTGCAGCGATGTACTCAGCCTCCATCGTCGAGTTTGCTACGGTGACCTGTTTGGAACTCTTCTAACATACCGCCTCTCTATTGAGGGTAAACACATAACCCGAGACGGATTTAGAGTCATCCTTGTCACTTTGGAAGCCAGAGTCGATAAAAGTCTCGATCTGGAGGTCCCCATTACTGTACACTAAGAATATCTCCTTAGTCATTCTCAGATGCTTAAGAATGTTCTTTACTGCTATCCAATGTTTCTCACCTGGGTTGGACTGATACCTGCTTACGACGCTAATTGCTTAAGCTATATCTGGTCTGGTACATAACATCGCATATATTATCGACCCTACCGCCGAAGCGTAGGGTACTATGTTCATGCGAGCCTTCTCCTCATTAGTCTTGGGAGACATCTTTTTGGAGAGGGTGATTCCGTGATAAGTGGGTAAATTACCACGCTTAGAATTTTCCATACTAAACCTCTTTAGTACGGTGTCTATGTATCTTGACTGTGAAAATCCCAACATTCTTTTAGATCTGTCACGATAGATCTTAATCCCCAGAATGTACGAGGCATCACCCAAATCTTTCATAGAGAACTTCTGTGACAAGAATAATTTGGTCGATTGTAGCATAGGAATATCATTTCCTATCAGGAGAATGTCATCTACGTATAAAACGATGAATACCACAGTTCTCCCTACAATCTTCTTATAAAAACAAGGTTCATCTACATTTTTGATAAAGTTAAACTCCTTGACCGTCTCATCAAAGCAGATGTTCTGTCACGCCCCGCTTCCCGGTGTACGGCGAAGGGGACGCGACAAGGTCCGCTACGTATATACTTAGAAGTACATACGCTAAGCGTATCTAAGCAATATAAAAGTAAATCATAAGAGATAAGAGATATAGAAATAACAACTTTATTAATAACATTCTTTTGTACAATGCATGAAAAGTAAATACAACTGGAGTGAAAAGCGATGCCTAAACAATGGCATAACAGGAAATGAAAGTACTGAATAGAACAAGGTACGATGTCTAGAGCTCGAGGTCTTCGTGAAACTGCTCCAAGTCTTCACCGGTGGGCTCGATCTCTGCCGTGTCCAAAGCACCTGACGACATTCAAAGAAGAAATAAATAGAATGTCGTCAGCGAACAGGTCGCTCGATAAGTCCCAAAGATAAGGAAGAAATAGACAAAGAGTAGGAGAGAGAGTAGCTTTTAATATTGTATTGTATTGTTGTAATGTTGTATTAACGCTGTTGTTTGTAGCTTGGTACAGAAGAATGCCAGTGTATACGAGAGGGGTCTCTATATGCTAGAGACCATGGCAAACGGAATATAGAGTACAAGGCTCAGTTAGAAGGCCCGGAACAACGGCAATTGGATTCATGTTAGGTGTCTTAAATCTGACCGTCTCGTGCCACTTTTAACTTCTTCCGTACCAATCTACCCCTTAAATCCCGTAGTGTTTTGATTGTATTGTTGCATTGCTTTGTATAAGTTGGATGACTGACCAAAACCATGATATCAGTAAATATATTATAACTGCATAATCAGGTAAATGTAATAACGGAATAATGGATGAATATCCATGGTTTGATTCAGTCAAACTGGATTCTGGGATTCATGTGTTCATATTGAATTGGAATATTAAAGAATGTAGATTGACTTGAATCATATTCAAGTCAGAAATAATCAGACTCAAACCCGAGTCAGACTAAAAGAAATGTAAGTCAAAGTTCTATATTTGTTAGGGTCATTAATGTAATTTATAAAACTTGAGAGGGTTTTATGTAAAATACTTTTGTATAGTTTTCAAGATACACCTCAAGTATTTATTATTTGTCTTTATTGTTATAATGAGTGTGATTTTATTTTGTGATATTTCTAGTGAAAATATCCTAATTACATAAATAAAGGTATTAATTTGTAATATTGATTTATTTGAAATTCATGGTATTTTAATGTAACTTTTAATCTTGTAATTTTTAGAAAATGTGGAAACTTTATCTTATAATAAAATAGGTGTTTAAATGATAAATATACATATGTTTATACAAGAATAATTTTTAATAAATATTTTATTTTCCAAAAATCTCATTTTTCTTAAATGTCGCATTTTAAACCTTTTGAGACCGAATGCTCCTTGTGGAGGTCTGAATCTCGCACTACTAAGCCCGAGGGTGCACGATAAAGCATACTATTCCAAACGAGTTCCCCAAAGGTGGGTTGTAGTGGCGCTTTTTCAAAGATTTAATAAATACTAATCATTTAGAAAATGGTTTTATAAAGAAAAATGTATTTATTTGCAAAAGTCGATTTTCCGTATTTTAGATTCTAGGGTTTTATATTTCAACTAGACTATTTCAAAATGGTCTAAGCGATAAGTCGTTAGAAGCCTCAAATCGGCTCTTCACCACCAATTGTGGCCAGGTAAGTACAAATGAGAAAAGGAGGGATCCGCTCACGAATCGTGAGACGGGCCTTTTAAAGTTACCTTTTCTCACTTGCCTAGCCTAGACAGCACAAAGTCAGGTTTAGATAAACGATCGATGTCCATGACATATCGTATTTTCCTATTAAAAGATATTGTTTTAAAATTGTTTAAAACTTAGAACTTTTAGAAAAGGTTTTATTAAGAAAAGGGTATTTAAATGTAAAATCTTGTATTATTGTATTCTAAGTTTTGATGATATCAATTAGGGTTGTATTTGCGTGTGTGTGGAGGTAGGTCATTACCTCATGAACTACTTTAAGGTTTAACAAGGTTAAGAGGTTAAATGTGATAAACTAAATATGGTGGTATTTAAGTGAAAGAATACGATATATTGTAAAAGTTATCATTTCATGTGAGAAACTTTATCTAAATTAGTTGTTATATGATTAGTAGTCAACATGAATATGTTTAAGGATTATGGAATTGGTGATAACTGAGATTTGATAGAAAACCGAATCGGAAATTGGTTTGTTCCGATTTTCGTCGGGTTTGAAAAGTCGTATTTTTATGAAAGAATAGAAAGGTAGAAAAGAGGGACTTACGGTTTTGGAAAACGTTAGAGAGTGAGAGGAAGGTAGTGGGTTTGCCGGTGCGTCGAAACATCATGAAGAGGTCCTAGTACGATCGCCGGGATTTCGCCGTCGATTTCGTCAGCGCTTCGCCTTTCGCTCGTTTTCTCACGTACCAATTTCTCTTGGAATTTTAGGAGAGTGGACTTAGAAAAAGTGATGAGAGGGTAGAGGGTATGGGTGTTTATATAGGGTTAGGCTAGGGTTAGGGTTTTAATTAAAAAAAATATAGAAAATATATAAAAATCATTAAACCTAGGATTTAAAGGGATTTATTGGCAAAATGATAACCGATCCAAGCAATTAAAGTGTGCAGGGGGTGGACCAAGTCAAGAGGAGACTTTTCTCTGTTGGTGAATCGGCGGTCCGGCCAAGCCCTGCCGGCGGCACCGGACCGAGTAGGCCGAGTCGCCGGCCGGCGGCGCCGAGTCGGGACGAGTCAGGGCTCCAATAGCCGAGGATTCTTCGGGGGTACGATTTGGTATATTTACTTTTTATTGTCCAGTACATATTTTGGGAGTTATGGCCTTTTGACCGTTGACTTCCAAAAGAAATTAAAACAAAATAAATACAAAAATAATGTGGGGCATGGGATTTGAACTCTGGTGGCTTGGTTCAGCAGTGCAAGGTGTTACCAATGAGCTACAAGCTCCTTCTTGTAATTATTGTGGGAAAATAACTACTTAAAGTGGTAACAGCAACACCAAATACCCCAAGTATTACTTTAATTTTAAAACAATTTTATGTACACTAAAAATGGAGTTATTTAAAAACAAAATAATTACCTATATATATATTGTGCTCAAGTTAAAATACTCCTTTATGTATTTTTAAAATTTTTAAAAAAAAATTGTATAGAAAATTGTATAGGAAAATTAGGGTTATTACATGTTCCAACTCCACAATGCCTGTTTTAATCAATAAATGGATTTAAGTAACTTGTACACCTTTCCGCTGCTCCCACTGTCTTTGAAACCCTCTGGTTGATCCATGTAAACACACTCTTCTAAACTACCATTTAAAAAAGAGGTTTTAACACCCATCTGCCAGATGTCATAGTCATAGAAGGCAACAATGGCAAGTAGGATCTGAATCGATTTAAGCATAACCACTGGTGAAAAAGTTTCATCATAGTCCAATCCTGGTCTTTGACGAAAACCTTTAGCAACAAGTCTAGCTTTGTAGGTTTCTACCTGACCATCTACACCAGTCTTCTTTTTAAAGATCCATTTGCATCCTACGGGTTTTACCCCAGTAGGAGCAAAATACAAAGTTCATACTTTGTTTGTGTACATGGATTCCATCTCGGACCACATAGCATCCAGCCTCTTCACCGAGTCTCTACTCGTGATATCTTGCTGAAAACTAGTTGGCTCATCATCATCGATGATGCAATCCTTTCAATCCCCATCTATGAGAAAACCATAGTATCACTCAGGCGGATGAGACTGCCTACTAGATCTGCGGAGTGGCGTAGGTACGTCCGGTTCCATTGAAATCTCAGGTTCAACTAAGTTTTCAGTAATAGTTTGTGGTTCTGGAATTTCTTCCAGTTCTATTGCATTCTAACCTATCTCTTTTTCAAGAAATTGAGTTTTCATGAAGCGGGCATGATGAGAAACAAAGACCTTTTGTTCCTCAGCATAACAGAAATAATACCCCCTTGAGTTCTTGGGGTATCCCAAAAACTTACACAATACTAAATGTGCCTCGAGCTTGTCCTCATGAACCTTTTTGAAAAAAGTAGGACAACTCCATATCTTAAGATACTTAACATAGGGTTTCTTCCCACTCCACATTCATATGAAGTGGTAGGCACAGATTTAGTTGGAACCTTATTCAAAAGGTATGCAGCAGATTCTAGTGCATAACTCTAGAAGGATGGCGGCAACTCAACATTACTCATCATGGAACACACCATATCAAGTAAGGTGTGATTCTGTCTTTCTGATACACCGTTGTGTTATGGTGTGTATGGAGGAGTAAGCTGAGAGAGAATTCCATTCTCTTTTAGATATTCCAGAAACTTGGCACTTAAGTATTCACCACCCCAATCAGATAGGAGCATCTTGATACTTTTGCCGGTTTGCTTTTCCGCTTCATTCTTATACTCCTGGAATTTCTCAAAGGCCTCAGATTTATATTTCATCAAGAATACATGTACCTTGAGAAATTATCGGTGAAAGTAATGAAGTAGGAATAGCCACTTCTTGCATGTGTAGACATTGGCACACATACGTCGCTGTGTATGAGTCCCAGGAGCTCAGTAGCTCTTTCTCCGTGTCCAGTGAATGGAGTTTTTGTCATCTTTCCTTTGATACATGATTGACAAGTTGCATACGATTGATACTCAAACGGATTTAAATATCCGTCTTTATGTAACTTAGTCAACCGTGTTTCATTAATATGACCAAATCTACAATGTTATAAGAAAGCTTGATTTGATTCTGAAGTTTTTCTTTTTAGCGTGTTTTGGATGTTGAAAACTTGATGTTGATTGGGAATATATATTCTGTTATTAAGTGTATCCGACCCAATCATTTCATGATTTAGATGAATGTTTATTATATTGCTTTCAAGTGCAAAATTATATCCTTTAATCGATAACAAAGATACATATATAATATTACACATCATACTGGGTATACAAAAGCAGTTACGCAATAAAAAAATATGTCCACTCGCCAATCCCAGATGATATTTTCCTACTGCAACAGCATCCACACTGGTTCCGTTGCCAACCCTGAGGGTCATATTACATTTCCTCAAAACTCTACGACTTCTCAGCGCCTGCAATGAATTACAGATGTGAGATCCTGATCCGGTATCCAATACCCAAGAAGTAGAGTTTATAGAGAAACGGTTTTCAATCACGAACACACCTAAAGCCAAACCCACAACTTGCTTTGTGTCCTGATTCTTGGCTTTTAGGACCCAGCAATCCTTCTTCCAATGTCCCTTTTTCCGACAGTAGAAGCATTCTTCCTTTGTGGCTGCTCCCCTTCCTATCCTTTTCCTTTTCCCTGCACCTTACACACCTCTCCTCGGTTTGGTGGGGTCCTTCTTCTTCTTCCCCTTGGCCTTAGCCTTGGATCTAGCGGAAGAAGATTCCCCAATAAACATAGCGGGTGTTTCCTTGTATTTCTTCAAGGTGCTCTCTGCCACCCTCAACATGTTGAGGAACTCAGAAAGTGAAACTTCTATCTTTTGCATATTGAAATTCAATATGAATTGGGTATGGGTGGAGGGAAGGGACTATAGAATTAAGTCGGTATATAACTCATTCTCCAATGTATTTCCTTGGTCCGTGAGCTCTTCAATGAGAGTAATCATCTTTAGGGAATGGTCCCCAACAGATGATCCGGCAGCCAACCTCGCTTGAAACAATTTCTTCAAGGTCTCGTATCTTGCGATACAAGATTGCTCTCCATATAAATCTTTGGTATAGAGGAAGATGGAAGTAAGGTCCATCTTCTTGTGCCGGCTCTAATGTTCATTATCCATGGAGGCCAGCATGAGACACTTGGCTTTCGTGCAATCAAGATCCCAGGTCTTATAGACCTCAATGTTCGCGATTGATAATTCTGGACCTGGAACAGGGGGCTTTAGCCGTAAGGACATATGCAACCTTATCATAAGTAAGGACCATATGGACGTTCCTCAACCAGTCTTTAAAATTTGCCCCAGCGAGTTTGTTTTTATCTAGTATTAGCTTATGTTCCGTCATGGTCGCTGCAATTAGGAGAGAGAGAGAAAAGAAATACTCAGCATATGCTCTTGCAAGTTTAGATTGATTATTAGTTTATCTAAACAGGATGGCTCCCACTGTTTCCTCTAATTCTTCTTCAAACCCTAAAAAAAGAATTAGTCAGGATTAATCACACCCTACAAGTTCGCTTATCTTTCGGTCAGGCTAGTGTTGGTATTTCAGAGGGAGGTTCCCCGTGCTTTTACACGGACCTAATTAAATAACCTCGTTTTCACAGAGGCATAGCCTCGTTAACACTTTTCTAAACACCAACTTGATTAACTAATTGCAAATTGAAAATTTTTCCCAAAGAGTAGAGGATACTCATAGAAGGATCAAGACCCAACTATCATTGTATGATAATTTTGAAGGAAGCCTACTAAAAATACCACACTCTAGAAGATATGCAACACTGGCAAGTTTTCTTATGTTTGAAACTCCCGATATGGTTTTTTCCCCGAGCGCTTATAACTTTGACGAAGGTCAAAACATCATAAGTTGCAAGTCAAGTTCACCCCGTCATTATCCAGATTAATCTAGACCCATTCGTACAAGCCCTTGACGAAGGTCAAAACAGCTGTACGTCTGTCCTAGATTAATGCATCTATCTATACTACAGATAAGCATCCACTAGCTGCCAAACACTATGCCTTGGAGAAGGTCAAAACACATAGAATGAATACTAGTAGATACCTATCTGAAATGACGGAGTGCTACGGCTAGTTTTGGTGAAAACTGTTAACGTAATGAACTTGATATAGTTGAAGGAACTGAATAGCTTTTGAAAAGGAGTGGTTTAAGCTTCGCTTTTAAAAGTTGTTTTTGAAGAAAACCGAGGGGTTTTGTAATTGTTCCAACGACGACAAATTTTAGGCTTATTACTTTGCATTAATCAATATTAATGTGGTCCTATTAATTAACCTTATCACTACAGAAAGAAACGAAAATAGAACGTATGCTTATGCCATCCGTATTCGCCACGGGGCCCCTTCATGGACCGTTAATTTACTTAACTAATGTCAGAGCGGGGGCTAGACTAGCGCAGGTGCAAAACATAAACAACGTTTATCATATATATATATATATATATATAGTCATTCGTCTCACGCAATAATATCCATTCCAGATCACAACAACACAGATGAATATATTCGTTTTAGCCTACAACGAAAAACGGATTCCGCGGGTCATGATGAATAGCCAAACCCTCACCCTAGACCCCTACGGGTGCGGCAAACTACCCGCCAAATTTCTGAAGTGAAGCAACCTCTCTCAATGATATGAGTAGGCCACTCGGCACTTCCAGAACTCGGTAGTTTGTGCACACCTCCTTAGGTCTGTTCCCGCCAAAATTTTTGGCCAAGAGCTATTTGTTCCTTTATAACCCTTATAAAAAAGGGAGAGAAGAAAGAGGAAAAGAATTCACGGTTGGACATCATGTGTTAAACACGTGAGCGCTTATATGCAAAGCATATAAGCGCTGAAAGAAAATAACAAAAAGCCAAACATGCCTCACGTGTTAAACACATGAGGGCTCATATGCAAAGAATATAGGTGTTGAAAACACATAACTAAAGGCCAAATATGCCTCGCGTGTAAAACACGTGAGCGCTCATATGCAAAGGCATATGAGCGCTGAACATAAAACCAATGGCCAAAAAGGCCCCACGTGTTAAACACGTTACCGCTTATATGCTCATATGAACGCTGAAAATAAACAGGCTAAAACCCACACCAGGGGTCATGTGTTAAACACGTGAGTTCTCTTGCTGCTCACATGTAAAGCATGTGAGCGCCCCAATTTAAAATGCTCCTATCAAATTCTAGAATTAAATTCCATTTGGAAAATATTTTCCTGATCTTCCTCAAACTAGAAAATCTTCTCTGTTAAACAAAGGACCCTTGGATCAAAGATCCAGCGGTGATCATATGATAGAATAAAATTCTATCATAGGAAAATATTTTCCTAATCTTGTTAAACTAACAAGATATTCATTTAACAAAATTAATTCAATATTCCTAATCTTGTTAAACTAACAAGATATTTACATGACAAGAATAAAATTCTATGTTAACAAGATATCCATATTAAGAAAATATATTTCTGATCTTGTTAAACTAAAAGGATATGATATAATAAAATTCTAATCTTGTTAAAACTAACAAAATATTCATAATCCTATTAAACAAACAAGAAATCTTTTATGTTAAATAGAGAGCCTTTGGATTAAAAATCCAACAGTGAATAAAATTTACCGATTGATATAAAAGATCATGAAATCAATCAAGATCTCTCAATGAGAGATTTTCTCAACAAATTGATTTTTTCTCTTCTTTTATAAATAAGAGTAAGGGGATTAAATCCAAAAAAAGGAAACCGCCCCATAAGCTCCTAAAAAAATATATACAGAAGCCTCCCAAAAGCTTCCACAAAACAAAAGAGAATTTAATTCTCAAACTAAAAGTTTAACTCTTCTCAAAGAACTTAGTTCTTCTTCTGGTTGAGGTATGCAGAAGTAGATCTCCCCACAAGTTGAGAATTTAATTCTCATCGGGGAGATTCTGTTATGCAGATTCAAAACTTAAGGGAAATAACTATGTTCAAAAAATTTAATTCTTCCAAAAGTATATAGGAATTTAATTCCTCGGATAAAACTAGGGTTTAACCCAGTAAAAGAATTTACTTCTTATAAAACAAGGGACCTGAAATTCTTAAAACTTAGATCAAAATCTCTATGCATATAAAACAAAAGACTGGTCACGTGTTCCCATGTGAGCACCTCTGATGAACAAAAAGGAATGACTGAGATCGAACCACGTGTTCTAACGTGACCCCCAAACAGTTGCTTAAATGGAAAATGGGAAAAATCCAAAGACAGCGCTCACATTTTGAACAGCTCACGTGTCCGCACGTGAGCACTATATGAGCTAAGTGCTTAGCACTTACAAAAGAAAGAGGGAATAAACCCAAAGAAGCAGTGTCCAACTCTGAGGCGCCTCACATACCCACACGTGATGGTCACAAGAATTAAGTGTTTAACACTTATATACAGACGGGGATTTGGACCCAAGTGTACAGCGCCAACTTTCAGGCGCCTCACATACCACACCCGAGCGTCCCAAATTTCAGTGTTTAACACTGCTTTAGAGACTCATGTGAGAGCACGTGAGCACCGGGCATATATTAGTGTTTAACACTATAAGAAGCCAACTTCAGCCCCAAATTGGCTAAGTCTTCTTGAGATTAAAACATCTTGGATATCCAAATAGACTGAGTCTTTATGCTCATGACTTCCCAAACTAATTGTCCAGAAAGATGTCCATCACACATCTCCTAAGTTAATCTTAGTCTTCCAAAAATGGCTAATGATTCTTAGATGGTCCACCATGATCTTTCCCCTCAATCTGGAATTTGGTTCATGGGTATATCTCTCCACACCTCTGATACATGTCGTTGTAATTTTTCAACGTCTTCAGAGAGGTGTAGGGTCCTGACAACCAACAACTCTTTGGTGCACTCCCAAACCGATGAGCACATCCCAACGGACCGCAACGTCCTTAAACTAGCTATGGACCAAAACGTCCTTAAACTAGTAACAGACCGAAACATCCTTAAACTAAAGCAATAGTGACCAAATGCTCTTCTGTTGGGTCTGAATGATCCTAAAATCCTGCTGAGTAGATCTTAGTCTAAAATTAGACTAACGTATCCTCAACAAACATTTAAGTTAATCTTAATCTCAAACGAGATTAACGATTCTTAAATCAAACCAAACCCAAATCTAAGAATATAGGGATTTGTGTTAGTGTATATGCCCTAGAGGCCATTACTGTATCATACTAGTTTGTATATTACTTAATGGAAGCTTGGGATATTCACAGTTGTATAGACAATCTTGCTCAAAATGGCAGTATGCTACTTGGTTTGTTTCTACTTCAATATGTGCATGTGTTTCTTTTAAGCATGTCGCTTATACATATTAGTGGAGACCTTGGGATCTTTGCTTGATTACCAGCGTTGTGATGGCAGTCACACTAGTGGGGGCTGGGTAATCTACAAGCACATCCTTATACAGGTCCCTAGTCATAGGATTATTGAGACGGGGCATCGATACTCCGGAGTAGACTAGCGTATACGCTTCTCATCCCAGCAGGGGAGATGGTCTGTCCCACAGCCATTAGTACGTCGTACTGGAGATAGTATGCGGGTGCTCGTTAGGTTATGAGTACACTGGACATGACTCATTGGGAACTGTTGGTTGGTACTATACCTATCGTCAGATAACAGTTCCCAGGTGACAGGAGTACAGCTTAGTCCATCGACTTGATACTGCTACTTCGCCTCGAGTGTGTTCCCACTGTACTTTGATTACTACCCTACTACGGCTCAAAGGAGTCGTGCAAACAGGTAGTAGTTGGGTGCAGTCCCGAAGCACTTGGAGGCAGTAGCGGTTAGAAAGGATTCGTCTCTCCCGGTATTGGGGGTTGATATCGCGCTGTATCTAAGAGAGCCATTACTCAAAGTACCCGGCCAGGGCAAGCGAGAATTACTGGTAGTGTTTCCAGTAGTTTCTCAGGATGTTCTGGGATACACTCCGACACGACTTGTACCGCTATTAGGGGACCGACGTTTACCGCCCCCTAGGCCCGACATGCGATACTCTTAGACGAACAGACCGAACTGTACGGAGATTGTCACATTCTGGCTCAGTAGGAGTTCGGGTGGGTTTACCTCATCGGCCTTCTTATCGACATCTACCTGGGGACCGTTATGTACAGCTAGTGCCGCTTGCGGTCTGTGGTTAAACCTACTGCCAGCGTAGTGTCGAGTCTTTAGAGTCCCACACAGAGAGTTTCCCTGCACTGGGCAAAAGGTGTAGAAGCCGTATGGTTTTACGGCAAAGCTACGATCACTTACGTGCACTTGTGCGCGTATGATGTTCGGGCAGACGATACTAGTGGGCTTTGGTTTAAGCCGGATTCTAGTATTGTATAGATGGATTAGTTTTGTCTTCTGTGCATTCTCATTCTACCGAATGCGGATGCGGGTGTGTATGCACGGTTGTGAGGAGCGAAGAAGGAGGTGCCTCATTGGGGTTTTGACCGTTGATTCGGTCAAAACCATTATGAGGTGAGGAAAATATTTACTAATCTTTTTAATAATAATTGTGTTATGGCTAATTGCTTTGACCATTTGACCATGCTTGACAATTTGACCTAGTTGACCATTGTTGACTTGGATATTTCTTGTGAGCTCTAGACTCTTCTTTGGCTTTATCAAGACATGATAGTGGTCAAATCAAACTTAGCCATCATAATTATTATGATAAAAGATTGGTTTTTATTTTTTCTATGGCTCATTATCTCATGGGCATTCTCTCTCTTCATTTGAGCTCTCAAGCTTTGCTCTTCTTCTTCTTCCTCACTAGAATTCCCAATAGGTCTCATGTGTTGAGCAAGTTGGGGTTCAAATAGACAAACAAATCCATCTTCTTCCTCTACATCATCTAGGACATCAAGAGTAGCAAACTTGTTGCCCTAGTTACCTCGGTTTGAGGTGGAGCTCGGACTATAGACTCTCGGGTGGATCGTCTTCGACTCTAGGAGGCAGCGGAGGTGACCAAGATCCGGATCGATCCTCAGAGCTTGCATGGACGAGGAGGACAGCGGAGAGAAGACCCAAAGAACTAGTAGCATGTGGTATAATCTCCTTGCATAGTAGATAGAACCTCATGTAGTTTGTTAGCAATGGTTTGGCAAAGATCCTCAAGTTTTAGTCTATGTTACCTTGTGTTAAAAATTTATTTTTTACCTATTCCACCTCCCCGTAAGTACCGGGGTGGGTAACGTAGACTTACAGTGGTATCAGAGCCTCGCTAAACCATTACTAACTTGTTAGCAAAGTGTTAGAAATTTGATCGCCGAAGAAATCGCAAAAACACGTCAAAACTGCACGTTTTCTGTCGTTTTTAAAAACTGGTCCAAATTTTTTTTCAGGGACCTTAAAAATACGTGCAGGCTTTTTTAAGAAGACCCAAGAAAAACGAGATCGTGACTCGGTGAGACCGCCGCGGAAGCGCGGCGAAACCATGGGTTTCTCCGCGGATCCGCGGCCGAGTCGACTCCGAGTCGGCTAGTTTTTCCTGCAGAATGTCTATCTTGGTGTTTTGTGATTTCTCTGATATTTTGTTTCTGCCCAGATTTTGTTGAGTACCGTGTTGTGCTTGGGGTAGATTCAAATCTGGTAATCGATCGATATTCTAAGTATTTTAGCTAATCGGATCTTCTGTGATGTGATATATGTACTGAACGTCTACTAATCACTATATGTCGATTAATGGGGGTTGTGCATATCTGTGATTTGTGATGTTGGTTTGTGTATATGAGCTTGTTGGATTGTTGTGATGAATAGCTGGGGATGTGAGATGAGAGTTTTCATTTTTCATTCAATGTAAAATTTGTAATTTGATGTAATATTATTTTATGGCCGCACATCCGGGTTGAGTTTGTAGCCGTCATTGTATATTATTTCTTTTACTGTTTTTTCTCCTAGGATAGACCCAAGGAGGGGTGCACAAACTACCGGGTACTTTGAAGTGCCAAGTGGCCTACTCACGTTGTTGAGGGAGGTTGCTTCACTTTGGGTAATTGGCGGGTAGTTTGCCGCACCTGTAGGGGTCTAGGGTGGGGTTTGGCTATTCATCGCGACCGTGTAATCCGTCTTTCGTTGCAGGCTCGAATGAAATGCGGATTCCTAGCATATCCAATGTGTTCATCTGTGATCTGGAATGGTTATCATTGCATCTGACGAATATATATATCTATATATGATATCTAGTAGGCGTTGCTTATGTTTTGCATCCGCGCTAGTCCAACCCCCGCTCTGTCGTTAGTTAAGTAACCTAACGGGTGATGACGGGGCCCCGTGGTGAATGCGGATGGCATAAACGTACGTCATATTTTCGTTGTTTTCTGCAATGGTAGGATTAATTGATGGGACACATTATATTAATGCAAAGAAAATAAACCAAAGATAAATCGTTGGAACAATTTCAAAACCACTCAGTTTTTTCCAAAAACAAAAAACTTTTAAAAACGCGGAGCTTAAACCACTCCTTTTAAAAGCTATCAAGGTTCCTTCGATTATATCAAGTTCACTACGTTCACGGTTTCGCCAAAACCATTCGTAGCCCTCCATCATTTCATATGAATATTCAATAGTATTCAAGCTATGTTTGTTGACCTTCATCAAGGCATAGTGATTGGTAGCTGTTGGGTGTTCATATGTAGCATAGATAGATGCGTTGGTTTGGGACAGTCGTATTACCTTGTTGACCTTCGTCAAGGGTATATACGGGTAGTGATTGATATAAAATTCAAGACTGTGTAAATCAAATCAAATGATTCCCGAATACGGTTTCATTTGATCGATAAGAGTTTCTCGTTGTGTGTGTTTAGAAAATTGAATAAAATTCACAATCAAAGAATTATATTTGACCGCAATCAATTACGGTGTCGGTTGTAGATCGTAAGCGAGTGCGGATCGTCCACAGGGATTGTGCGATTCGTTTTTATATTTGATTTGTTTGAATTGAAAAGTTAATCGAAAAAGAAAACAAAATATGATTCAAGATTTTATCGATTGATTCAGGTGTCACTAGTCTAATCAAGAATCAAGAAAATGATAAACAATCGAGAATCGGGTTTCAATGATATTTCCAACCAAAATGTCAAGAATCTAAATGAGGCTCGCAGGAATCGATCGGATCTATAGATGTGATGTAATCCCAAGATATCGTGTTCTTGTCCTTCGAAGAATTGATACTAGATCGATGATGATCGACGAGAGTTAGAGCTTTCTCATGAAACTATGGTTTCATCATTTAACCCTTGTTCTTTCATCGATATCATTCACATTCTAGCCTCTAGTAATTTCAAGAAACGATCGTAACTCCCCAATTTCGAGCGATATCAATCAAGAAAGTATCGCAACGAAATGGGTCGTCGGTTCTTGAACTTGCTAGGGTTTACAAAACTAGTAGGAATCAAGAATCGTTTTCAGATATATTACATCATCATTCTATTGATCGTCTCGACTCCTCGACGAGCGGAGTATTACTCAAACATCACAACAAGAACTACAACTAGAAATTGAGATCGAATCATGATGCAAGAATTTAAAGAAAACAAGATAAAAGAATATCACCTTTTATTTATATCAACAATTTGATTACAGCCGCTCAAGAACTACAAGAGGAAGAACTAAATTGTCGATCTGGCGTCGCTTTTCTCCGTGAGTCATGGATCGGCTTGGACCACTTGCTCTGTTGAAGATCGGCTCTGCTCATAAAAGGTTGCAAGGCTTCTTGCTTGATGGGGTACTCGGGATCTTGGCTTTTGATTAGAATTAGGGTTAGGGTTTCACACAAGTCTTGTCACTAGACTTGTGGAAGAAGAAGATAAAAGGGGTAAAATGAAGAAGTATCTAAGTCTTGGATAATGGATCCAAGTATCAAGTATATCCCTTAACCCTAGGTTTAGGCTTCTATTTATAGACTTCCCAAACCCTAGGTCTAGGTTTGAAATTACAATTCCCTCCAAAAGTTTGTTGAGGGGCTTCTAGAAAGAGTTTGTTAGGAGTTTAGCTTAGGCTTTAAGCTAGGATTAATTAAGCTTATAAACCTTAGTTTGCTGATCTGGCAAAAGCCTCTGGAGTCTTCTGGAACTTGAAGTGGCTTGAAGAGCTTCTGAAAGTGAGGTGGGAATTATGAATCTGAAATGAGTTGCTGACATGTCTAAGCCGCCGCGGAACCGCGGCGCAAGCCGGCTCCGGCCGCGGTTCCGCGGCCAAGTAGTGGCTTCATGGCTTGGTCTTTCTGTCACTTGCTTGGGATGGCATATAGGGCTTTATCTGATGTGTTGATTTGTATTTGACCCTTTGGATTGCTACCATATCTCAAGACTTGGAGTTGGTGTAATGTTTATCAGCTTCTCTTGATAATTCTGGCTTTTGTTCCTGCAAATTCTCGAGACAAGTGTTGCACAATATAGGGATGATACGATGCCATGAAATGCAGTCAATTTCCTTTATAGTGCCGGTTTTAGAGTCTAACACATGCAATCTGATATTTAACGACTGATTTGCTAATATGTGAAATATGAATATCGTACACTTCTAAATGAATGCAAATGATAGGGAAATTTCCGGTTAAAAGATGCAGTATTGTCGACTGATCAGGTGGGTTCAAATTAACCTGGATAATGATGGGTAGAATTTGACATGCGACTTATGATTTGTTGACATTCGTCAAGGTCATAAGAGCATGGGGCAAAAATCCACATCGGGAGTTTCTAAGGAAATTGAAACTTGCTAGTGCTGCATACCATTTGGAGTTTGATAATGTTGGTAGGATTCCTTCAGCATTATCTCACAATGATATTTGGATCCCGATCCTACTGTGAGTATCCGCTACTCCTCGGGAGACATTTCACTTAACGATCAATGCTATAAACCAAGTAGGTGTGTAGAAAGGTGTTAGCGGGGCTACACCCATAGGGAAAAGAGGTTATTTAATTAAGGAACTTCGCGAAAGTATCGTAAAACCTCCCTCGAAGTACCGACACTAGCCTGGCTGAACGGTTAAGCAAGTATTGTACGGTGAGATTAATCCTGACTAATTCTTCTTTTATGATTTTAGGAAGGATTCGAGAAACAGTGGGAGCCATCCTGTTTAGATAAACTAAAAACCAATCTAAACTTGCAAGAGTATCATGTTAAGTGTTTTCTTCTCTCTCTCTTAATTGCAGTGACCCAGTGACCAGACATAGGTTATATCTAGATAATAAAATGACTGAATCCGACTGTTATGACTGGCAATGGTCTGTCCAGATGTCCATTACCCATGACAAGCTGGGACACCTCTTAACTAATCAAACCCCTGCCGTCTCAGGACCAGTTTCCCCTGTTACGGATATTGATATCCGTAAGACATCGGAAAAAGACTGTGCGAATGCCAAGTGCCTCGTGTTGGCCTCAGTTGATGGTGCATACCAAAGGCAGCATGAGAAGATGGACTTAGTTTCTGTCTTCCTCCATAACAAAGATTTATATGGAGAGTAATCTCGTATCGCAAGATATGAGACCTCGAACGAATTGCTTCAAGCGAGGTTGGATTTCGGGTCATCTGTAGGGGAAAATGTCCTTACAGAGACTAGCTACTTTGATGAGCTCACAGACTTGAAGACCACGTTGAAGAACGGGTCAAATACTGACTTGATTCTATAGTCCCTACCCTCTACTTACACCCTGAAGGAAACCAGGGAAGATGAAGGAAAGGGAAGGGCAAAAGATTCGGGACTGGATGTAGTAAAGGAGGGACGTTCCTATTGTTACAGAAAAGGACATTGGCAGAAGGATTGCAGGGCTAGCAAAGCCAGTAGCCAGGATTCAAAGCATGTTGTGGCTTCGGCTTCGGGTGTGTTTGTAATAGAAAACTGTATGTCAATTAACTCTACTTCCTGGGTACTGGATATCGGATCAGGATCTCACATCTGTAATTTATTACAGGCTTTGAGAAACCGTAGAGTTATCAGGATAGGTGATATAACTCTCAGGGTTGCCAATGGAATGAGCGTGGATGCTGAATTCGTAGGGGAATATCACCTTGGATTGACAAGTGGGCAGATATTGATTCTGCGTAACTGTTTGTATGTATCTAGTATGGATTGTAATATCATATCTGTATCCTTACTTTCTAAGGAAGGATATGATTTTACTTTTGTAAGCGATGTGGTCCACATCCACCTAAATCAAGTTCTGATTGGGCCAGGTACATTAGAAAACGGAATATACGTATTGAATCAAGCTCAATAGTGTCCAGAACACAATTAAAAAAAAGTCTCCGGACACAAATCAGGCTTTCTTATGGCATTGTAGACTGGGTTACATTAATGAGACACGATTAACAAAGTTACATAAAGAGGGATACTTGAATCCGTTCGAGTATCAGCCTTATGCTACTTGTGAATCTTGTCTCATGGGAAAGATGACAAAGACTCCGTTCACTGGACACGGAGTAAGAGCGAGCGAGCTCTTGGGACTCATACACAGTGACGTGTGTGGTCCAATGTCTGCACATGCGTGAAGTGGTTATTCATACTTCATTACTTTTATGAATGATTTCTCTAAGTATGGACATGTCTTCCTGATGAAGCATAAATCCGAGGCTTTTGAGAAATTTCGGGAATACAAGAATGAAGTTGAAAAAAAACAGGCAAAAGTATCAAGACACTGAGATCTGATCGAGGTGGTGAATACTTGAGTGCCGAGTTTCTGGGCTACTTAAAAGAGAATGGAATTCTCTCTCAGCTTACTCCTCCATACACACCACAACACAACGGTGTATCGGAAAGGCAGAATCGAACTATATTGGATATGGTTCGTTCCATGATGAGTAAGGCTGAGTTACCGCGATCTTTCTGGAGTTATGCACTAGAATTAGCTGCATATCTTTTGAACAAGGTTCCAACCAAGACTGTGCCTACCACTCCATATCAGATGTGGAGTGGGAAGAAACCCTGTCTTAAGTATCTTAAGACATGGGGATGTCCAGCTTTTATAAAGAGGCAGCATGCGGACAAGCTCGAGGCACGCTCAGTACTGTGTAAGTTTGTGGGATACCCCAAGAACTCCAGGGGGTATCTTTTCTATTCCACAGAGGAACAAAAGGTTTTTGTTTCTCAGCATGCCCACTTCTTGGAAATTGAATTTTTAGAAAATCAGATAAGTGGGAGCGCAATAGAACTGGAAGAAATTCCAGAACCACAAGCTATTACTGAAAGCTTGGTAGAAACAGAAGTTTCAGGAGAACCGGACATCCCAGCGCCACTCCGCAGGAGTAGTAGGCAGTCTCATTCGCCCGAAAGATACTACGGTTTTCTCATAGACGGGGATCGAGAGGATTGTGTCATTGAAAATGATGATCCTACTAGCTTCCAGCAAGCCATTCAGAGCGGTGACTCAGTAAAATGGCTGGATGCAATGCGGACCGAGATGGAGTCAATGTACACCAACAAAGTTTGGACTTTGGACATTGCTCCAGAAGGGGTAAAACCCGTAGGCTGCAAATGGATCTTCAAAAAGAAGATTGGTGTAGATGGGCAGGTTGAAACCTATAAAGCTAGACTTGTTGCAAAGGGTTTTCGTCAAAGACCTAGTTTGGACTATGACGAAACCTTTTCTCTAGTGGCTATGCTTAAATCCATTCAGATCCTTCTTGCCATTTCCGCCTTCCACGATTATGAGATCTGGCAGATGGACGTAAAGACGGCTTTTCTAAATGGAAATTTGGAAGAGTGCGTTTATATGGATTAGCTGGAGGGTTTCATTCAGAGTGGGAGCAGCGGTAAAGTGTGCAAGTTTCTTAAGTCCATTTATGGACTGAAGCGGGCATCGCGGAGTTGGAACATCTGCTTTGATGATACTGTCAAAGAATTCGGCTTTATCAAAAATCCGGATGAACCATGCATTTACAGTAAGATTGTAGAGAGAACTGTGGTATTCCTCGTCTTGTACGTGGATGACATTCTCCTAATAGGAAATGACATTCCTATGCTAGAGTCAGTCAAAGGATTCTTGTCACAGAGGTTCTCCATGAAGGACCTGGGCGATGCCAACTACATTCTGGGGATCCAGATCTATCGTGATAGATCTAAGAGGATGTTGGGACTTTCGTAGTCCAGGTACATCGACACCATACTGAAACGATTCAGTATGGACGATTCAAAGCGCGGTAATCTACCGGCTTGTCACGGAATCACCCTCTCCAAAGAGATGTCTCCCAAGACTGATTTGGAAAGGGATCGCATGTCATCTATACCCTACGCATCTGCGGTAGGCTCTATAATGTATGCGATGTTGTGTACCAGACCAGATGTAGCATACGCATTAAGCGTTGTAAGCCGGTATCAGTCGGACCCAGGGGAGAAACACTGGATAGCAATAAAGAACATTCTCAAGTACCTGAGAAGGACTAAGGAGATGTTCTTGGTGTATGGAGGAAAAGACCTCCAGATCGAGGCCTTTGCTGACTCCAGCTTCCAGAGTGACAAGGATGACTCCAAGTCCATGTCGGGTTATGTCTTTACCCTCAATGGAGGGGCGGTCTGTTAGAAGAGCTCCAAGCAGGAAACCGTTGCTGACTCAACTATGGAAGCGGGGTACATAGCTGCTTGCGATGCCACAAAGGAAGCTGTCTGGATAAAGAAGTTCCTCATGGAGCTTCAGGTGGTTCCTACCATTGTTGATCCAATACCGCTGTATTGTGACAACAACGGCGCTATAGCTTTAGCGAAGGAACTCAGGTCCCATCAGAAGTCCAGACACATTTTAAGGCGGTACCATCTGATCAGGGAGATCGTAGATCGCCGGGAGATCGAGGTGAAGAGAGTAGATTAAGAGAATAACACTGCAGATCCACTTACGAAGGCCATACCCCAGACTCAGTTCGAGCGGCTGATCGAGATGATAGGTCTTCGATATGCCAGTACATGGCCCTAGTGCAAGTGGGAGATTGTTAGTGTATATGCCCTAGAGGCCATTACTGTATCATACTAGTTTGTATATTACTTAATGGATGCTTGGGATATTCACAGTTGTATAGACAATCTTGCTCAAAATGGTAGTATGCTACTTGGTTTGTTTCTACTTCAATATGTGCATGTGTTTCTTTTAAGCATATCGCTTATACATATTAGTGGAGCCCTTAGGATCTTTGCTTGATTACCAGCGTTGTGATGGCAGTCATACTAGTGGGGGCTGGGTAATCTACAAGCACATCCTTATACAGGTCCCTAGTCGTAGGATTATCGAGACGGGGCATCGATACTCCGGAGTAGACTAGCGTATACGCTTCTCATCCCAGCAGGGGAGATGGTCTGTCCCACAGCCATTAGTACATCGTACTGGAGATAGTATGCAGGTGCTCGTTAGGTTACGAGTACACTGGACAAGACTCGTTGGGAACTTTTGGTTGGTACTATACCTATCGTCAGATAACAGTTCCCAGGTGACAGGAGTACAGCTTAGTCCGTCGACTTGACACTGCTACTTCACCTCGAGTGTGTTCCTGCTGTACTTTGATTACTACCCTACCACGGCTCAAAGGAGTCGTGCAAACAGGTAGTAGTTGGGTGCAGTCCCGAAGCACTTGGAGGCAGTAGCGGTTAGACAGGATTCGTCTCTCCCGGTATTGGGGGTTGATATCGCGCTATGTCTAGGAAAGCCATTACTCAAAGTCCCTGACCAGGGAAAGCGAGAATTACTGGTAGTGTTTCCAGTAGTTTCTCAGGGTGTTCTGGGCTATACTCCGACATGACTTGTACTGCTATTAGGGGACTGACGTTTACCGCCCTCTAGGCCCGACATACGATACTCTTAGACGAACAGACCGAACTGTACGGAGATTTTCACATTCAGGCTCAGTAGGAGTTCGGGTGGGTTTACCTCATCGGCCTTCTTATCGACATCTACCTGGGGACCGTTACGTACAGCTAGTGCCGCCTGCGGTCTGTGGTTAAACCCACTGCCAGCATAGTGTCGAGTCTTTAGAGTCCCACACAGAGAGTTTCCCTGCACTGGGCAAAAGGTGTAGAAGCCGTATGGTTTTACGGCAAGGCTACGATCACTAACGTGCACTTGTGCGCGTATGATGTTCGGGCAGACGATACTAGTGGGCTTTGGTTTAAGCCGGATCCTAGTATTGTATAGATGGATTAGTTTTGTCTTCTGTGCATTCGCATTCTACGGAATGCGGATGCGGGTGTGTATGCACGATTGTGAGGAGCGAAGAAGGAGGTGCCTCATTGGGGTTCTGATTGTTGATTCGGTCAAAACCATTATGAGGTGAGGAAAATATTTACTAATCTTTTTAATGATAATTGTGTTATGGCTAATTTCTTTGACCATTTGACCATGCTTGACAATTTGACCTAGTTGACCATTGTCGACTTGGATATTTCTTATGAGCTCTAGACTCTTCTTTGGCTTTATCAAGACATGATAGTGGTCAAATCAAACTTAGCCATTATAATTATTATGATAAAAGATTGGTTTTTATTTTTTCTATGGCTCATTATCTCATGGGCATTCTCTCTCTTCATTTGAGCTCTCAAGCTTTGCTCTTCTTCTTCTTCCTCACTAGAATTCCCAAAAGGTCTCATGTGTTGAGCAAGTTAGGGTTCAAATAGACAAACAAATCCATCTTCTTTCTCTACATCACCTAGGACATCAAGAGTAGCAAACTTGTTGCTCTAGTTACCTCGGCTTGAGGTGGAGCTCGGACTATAGACTCTCGGGTGGATCGTCTTCGACTTTAGGAGGCCACAGAGGTGACAAAGATCCGGATCGATCCTCGGAGCTTGCATGGACGAGGAGGACAGCGGAGAGAAGACCCGAAGGACTAGTAGCATAAGGTATAATCTCCTTTCATAGTAGATAGAACCTCATGTAGTTTGTTAGCAATGGTTTGGCAAAGATCCTCAAGTTTTAGTCTATATTACCTAGTGTTAAAAATTTGTTTTTTCCTATTCCTCCTCCCCGTAAGTACCGGGGTGGGTAACGTAGACTTACAATTTGGACTAATCCTCGCCCTATGGGCGACAACATAAATTAGTCTCCGTATACAATCCACGGGCAGCCACAAATAAAACAAACACACACGTCACAAAGTGAACCTATGGAGCAGGAGAAAGTGGTTATCGCGATGCGGTAACGTAATTAACTGCAGGGGCTTGCGCCTGCAGGGAAGAGCATCCCCACAATCAAAACCCCCTCAGAAATGAGTGGGAATCTGACGAAGTCTGCTACAACGGCTGCATCCGTCCAAACCTCCGATACACGGTGCCATAAATCAACTTGGCATTTTCGGAGAGGTGGAAGGATAAATCCAAATAGCATCTGCCCCTAAATTCAGGCAAGACGACCTACGCGGTTCCGTCTGCTGTTTTCGGCGGTGAACAGATTCTGGTACTCCCGGTGGAACCTCTTCCTCTTTCCACTCCACACTTCGTGTGTCGTGTTTTTTCCGCAATTAGATAATCGCGCTGTATATGTTTTTACTTGCCCTTGGGTGATGAGATACTGAAGCTGGCGTTCCGTCTTTTCCGAGAATGGCGTTTGCTTTCACTCACCGCAACTCAGGCTCTGTCACATCTGGCGGAGTCAAGTATGGGTCACTTGCAGCCTCAAATCTCTGCAATCCGGCTCTTCAAGAAATCAACGGGCCTCGATTTAGGTCGATACTCCTACCTCCCACCCTTGGTGCCTCAACGCCGAGGGATGAAGCCTAGAAGAAGTTCGTCTTCCACAGGCTAGTTCCCTAAGCTGCAGCTTTGCCGACGGAATCAGCCTTCAAACAATTGGCACCTGCCAAGGACGAAGGTCGACGCAGGGGGCAGAATATTCAAGCTCTCAAAAGAAAACAGGGGGCAGGCTCGGTAAAATCCTGAGGCTAATCAAATCTCGGCCGTAAGAAATGGTCGACGTCGATATCGACATCATACAAAATGATCTGGGGGAAGTTCTCCGTATCGTCCTGTTTCAACCCCAGTGGTGAATGTTGTTGTTCTAACCGGGAACAGTTTCAAACTGTTGCGAAGGGTCAGACAAAATTCTCCTACCGCAATATTGACGAAATCTCCGCAGCTCATGGAGATCCCGCGAGAGCAGAAACCAGTTCGCTCCCTAAAACAACTTTCCTCATCTATATATAAGGTATGGAAGCAGGTGAAAGTCTCTGTCATCAACCGTGGCTCTTCCCCTAGACGTCAGCCAAATTCTGATAAATCCCCTTTCAAATACAAGGGGACTGATCCCAAGACGAATCCTGATACAGCGGTTCCTCCCAAAACCAAAGCGGCTTTTGAAAAAAAGAGAGGCCTAATAAAGCTCAGGTGCCCGAAGCAAACTCCAAAAGCCAAAACTCCAAACACCCCAAGCCTGGGGGTATGGTAGTTCACATAGTCTATGTGGTGAATTCCAAAGATAAAGTTCGAGCTTCTACTAGTCACCGACCTCAAACTCGGTCCCTGACAAAAGTTCAACTGCAACGTGAAAAGCCGCAGGAGATGCTCGCTCAGGAGGCAGAAAACGCTAATCCATCGCCTAAGGAAAATCCCGAGGATGCACCCGAAGAAAAAGTAGAGAAGGAGTCGGATATTGATTTTCTAAAGCGCGCTCTGAAAAAGAGAGATGAAGAAGCGGCAGAAATGTCCACTAAAATGAACCAGCTGGCCCTTCTAATTCAGAATATGGCTAGAATGATGGTTCAATCGGAACCACTGGCAGATGAACCGCCGGTAGTCGGTCTTAAAGATAAGGATGACATTTCAAATCCTCTGCAAACCTTATCAGCAGCTGAGGAGGAAATGATTCCTAAAAGAAAAGCCGAACACATATATCGCTCAACAAGTCAAAACTCATTATGCCAGCGAAGTATCAAATAGGCCAATCAAGACTGGTCGACCGTATCTGGCGTGCTACGATCAAATACAGTATCCGCCAGAATACATACTTCCGACTCCACATATACAAAGGAACCGAGAATCCTCACTAGCACATCGCGCGATTTAAATCCATGTGCGGTAACACTGGAGAGAATGATATATTTCTCCTCTGATAGTTTGTCAGCTGTCTGGCGGGCATTGCCTTCGAATGGTATGCGGAATTCCCGAATGACTCCGTGAATACCTTCGACGAGATAGAGACGCTCTTCTGTCAGAGATTCGCTAGTGTGAATAAACGCACTACCGTAACGACGTTGGTCAATGAAAGGGTTAGACCGAATGAGACCTGGGTTCAATATATTTCCGATGGTGAAATCTCTGGTCAAAATGTGAGCAACGTATCGATGAAGCTGCAGCTGTGGGAATGTTCATAGCCACCCTTGACCCAAATTCAAAGGTGTTCCCATATATGTCCCTTTTCAAGCCAACAACCTACCAAGAGCTCATGGATAAAATGACTCGATTGGATCAACTAGGTCAAGATCATCATCAGTTGAAGATGAATGAAAAGCGGAGGTAATGTGACATTTGTCGCCAACGCTCAACAAAAAATGAGCGACTTTGAAGCAACCTGTCGCCAAAATAGCGACGGCGTGGGTACTCGCTCCCTCCCGAGATATACACTGGGGGCATATTTCTCACTGGCGGAAGAATCTCTACGTGGGACGGTCCTTTCTTCTCAAAGAACAGATAGAATATCAAGGTACTTACAAGTGGGCTCTGCAATCAAGTGGAATATCCCACTTGAACCAAAAAACTATGGGAGGGGTGTGAAACCCATGTCCCACTCTGAATCAGATGATGAGGAAAAACCCCCAAGTCAAATTCATTCTTCTAGGAAAGAGGAAGACTTGGCAGAAGGAATGACGTGATATCTCGTTCCTTTGTATGTGAAGAACACGCTCCATCGGTATCGGAAAGCGACATTGATAAGCAGGGGGCAGGTGCTGTTTAAAATGCCCAGTACTTCTTGCAAAACAACCCGATTGGCATGATGATAGATGAAGAAGTCTAAGAAGGTAAAAATAGTCTAAGGCGTGAAGTGTCCATGCAAACAAAGGACAAGCAGCAGCGTCTCAGCAAACAAGAGTTATGCAACTTCGTGACCGAATGAGAATGTTGGACCAAAAAGTCCTTAAACTAGAAATTCACCTCAAATATGGCGATAATGGACCGAAATGTCCCTAAACTAGTGCGTCGCCCCAAACATGGCTCCAAATACGGCAATATCCTCTCTTGAGATCTATATTGCAATCGAAGTCCCAACGACAAATATTGCAACTCAAGTCCTACCGGCTACACAGCTACTCCAGCAATGAAGACACCTCCAAGTTCCACTGACAAACAGATCGGTCACCTGCGGCGAAACTATTTTCGAGAAGTTTCATCGTTCGCAAAAAAGAAAACGGTACGTCCACAAGCGAAATGGGCACGGATGAAAACCCGAAAGGGCATCGTGAGTAAAAACAGCAGGGCTACCGGAGAGTTTGTCAAAACCTGAAAGGGTGCAGACTCGTAAAAAAATTCATGTGCACTTGCAAGGTCCTCTCGACCTTGTGAGGAGAAAATATCTGCGTGAGATCCTTATGACTCACAAAAGGAGTAACACACTTAGGAATCTTCATGATTTCTAGGGAGAATATGCACTTGCGAGATCCTCACGACTCGCGAGGAGAATGTTCCACTTATGAGACTCACATGGCTCATAAGATTCAAAAGCCTTAAGCTACAGGGATCTGAACCTGTTCTTAAGCTGTCATATCCCCCAAGTTGCTCTACAGGCGGTCCAATATTGGCCCTTGTATACAATCCATGGGCACAAATAAATGTTCCATCACCCTGTTCCACCAATGACGAGAAATGTCCTCATATAATGAACAACACTTGTAGGTCCTCTCGACTTACAAGGAGAAAATACTCTTATGAGATCTTTACGACTTATAAGAGAACACACACTTAGGAATCCTCATGACTCATAAGGAGAAAATATACCTACGAGATCCTCACGACTCGTAGGAAGAAATACCTTTATGAGACCCTTACGGCTCATGAAGTCAAAAAGCCTTAGTCGGCAGGATCCCCACCCTTATTTGCTAAGCCACCTTTGTGCAAATCAGCAAAGGCAAATGATGATTTGCTACAGGCAACATCCCAGTGGTAGCGATGCTGATGCCTAAATTGGTTGCAAATTCCAAGTCCTCTCAAGGAAAATGATGATTCGCTCCTGGCCATATTCCAGTCGTGGCGGTGCTGATGCCGAGATTAGTGTCAGATCTCAAGTCCCATACTCGCAACAAAAATCAGCGAGCAAAAAATGCATATGAAATAGCTGAAATGATGGGGCAACTCGCAATAAAAATCAGCGAGCAAAATATGTGCATATAAAAACAGTCGAAATGTTTGGACAACTCGCAATAAAAAACAGCGAGTAAAAAGAAAAAACAGCCGAAATAATTGGGCACTGCGATAAAATAGCCGAAATGATTGGGCAATCGCGACTTTCTCTATATAAAAAACTAAAATGATAGAGCATCGCGGAAACAAAGAAAAAAATAAAACTTCTGCCCTGCAGGTGAGTCCACATCGACCCCTGTATACAATCCATGGACACAAACAAAAAGGGAACCACATTTTCCCATCAGGCTCCATCAGAAGGAGAGCTAGGTCTCGACGGCAACATCTACAGCCTAGAGATCCACAACGGCATTTCTTCTTATTCCAACAGAATGCAGACGTGACGTCAACAAAGCTCTAAGGAGTGATGGCAAAACCCTAGCTCCAACCTAGTGCTCCTTCTCAGTCCAGCAGGTTGAAGACCCAACGTCAACAGGAGACCCCAGGGTCGAAACAAAGTTGAGCTATGTCATATTCCTAGCTCCAAGTCTTGACGATTCACATGCAACCTAAAGACTACCTGGCATACTTTCTCATTTCGGCAGGATGCGGACGCAACGTCAACAAAGCGGAGCCATGGCAGAGTCCCTATTTCCAAGTCTCGATGGTTCATCGACAGCCTAGAGATCAACAACGACGTTTCTTTTCACTCCAACCAGATGTAGACGCAACGTCAACAAATTGGAGCCATGGCAGAGTCCCTAGTTCTAAGTCTCGACGGTTCATCGACAGCCTAGAGATCAACAACGGTGTTTCTTCTCGCTCTAACCGGATGTGGACGCAACGTCCACAAAGCGGACCATGGCAGAGTCCCTAGTTCCATGTCTCGACGGTTCATCGATAGCCCAGAGATCAACAATGGCATTTCTTCTCACTCCAACCAGATGCAGACGCAACGTCAACAAAGCAGAGCCATAGCAGAGTCCCCAGTTCCAAGTCTTGACGGTTCACAGACAGCCTAGAGATCAACAACAGGGTTTCTTCTCACTCCAACAGGATGCAGACACAACGTCAACAAAATGGAGCCATGGAAAAGTCCCTAGTTCCAAATCTCGACGGTTCACCGACAACCTAGAAACTACATCGGAACCATGGCAATGTCCCTAGTTCCAAATCTCGACGGTTCACAGACAGCCTAGAGATCAACAACGGCGTTCCTTCTCACTCCAACAGGATGCAGACGCAACGTCAACAACTAACCCCAGGGTCGAAACAACGGAGCCATGGAAAAGTCCCTAGTTCAAAATCTTGACGGTTCATAGACATCTTAGAGATCAACAACGACATTCCTTCTTGCTCCAGTAGAATGCAGATGCAACGTCAATAATTGACCCCAGGGTCAAAACAACAGAGCCATAGCAAAGTCCCTATTTCCCAGCCTCGACGGTTCACAGAAAACCTAGAGACAACCTTGATATTCGTCGCAATATAGCAGACACAATGTCAACCAACAAAGCTAAGGAAGCTTCAGGGTCTTAACGACAACTCAAATGAAACCTAAAAGACTATCGGAGATCATCCCACACCAACGCTGAGTGGTTGTGACTCATCGGGGCTCCCAAACTGAGCCTAACCTCAAGTAAAAGCGGCATGGAAAATCCCTAACGCTTGATCTTCCGAAGGTAATATGACCTGGGAGATTGCTTGAAGACGTCTTGTCCAGCCCCCGAAGGGATCAGAGACACGACAGTCGTGGGGCTACTCGAATAGAAAGATTGCATATCGGGGAATACATTGGCCAACGCGACGGTACGACGGACAAAAACCCTAGTACCACTGACCCTAACGGACTTCTATCAGTAGAGGTTAACTGTGACGTTAGGACATTCTTGCGAGAACTTCTCGATTCGTCTCAACTTGTAGGGAAAACAATATTCCTGCAAGAGCTTCTCGATTCATCTCGACTCGTAAGGAAAAACATCTTCATGAAATCTTCATGAAGGTGAAAAGCCTTAGGCAGCGGGGATATCAACCTGTTTCCTAAGCACTGTGGCCCTGCAGATAGGTCCAAGATGGACTATTGTATACTATCCACGGGCCATATTCTCCAAAGTCGAACATCGACAAGGAGGAAAAAAAACCCACTTACGAGCCCTCTCGACTTGTAAGGGGGAAAATTCTATTGTGAGATCCTTACAACTCTCAAGAGAAAACGCACTTAGGAGTCCTCATGACTTCTAAGAAGAAAATACACTTGCGGGATCCTCTCGACTCGTAGGGAGAAAAGTCTTTACTCATGGCTCATAAAGTTGAAAAGTTTTAGGCGGCAGATCCGAACCTGTTTCCTGAGCCATCGCTGCCCTATAAGAAGGTCCAAACTGACTCTTGTACACTATCTACGGGCCACATTTGCCAAAGTTACATGCTACTGAAGAAAAGAAGCTACTTACGGGTCCTCACAATTCGTAAGGGAAAATACCCGGGTGAGATCCTTGCGACTCACGGAGGTGATGAACATTTAGAAATCCTCAAGATTTCTAGGGAGAATATGCTTTCCCGACGTCAATATGACCTGGGAGACTATTTGAAGACATCTTGTCCATCCCCCGAAGGGATCAGAGACATGACAGTCGTGGGGCTACTCGAACAACAAGATTACGTATCGGGGAATGCATCAGCCAACACGACGGTACGACAGACAAAAGCCCTAGTTCCACAGACCCAAACGGACCTCTGTCGTAAAGAGCATAGGTTAACTATGACATTAGGACATTCTTGCGAGAACTTCTTGATCCGTCTCAACTCGTAGGGAAAACAATGTTCCTGTGAGAACTTCTCAACTCGTCTCGAGTCATAAGGACAAACATCTTCGTTAAACCCTCACGAATCATGAAGGTGGAAAGCCTTAGGAAACGAGGATATCAACCTGTTTCCTAAGCACTATGACCCTGCAAGTTGGTCCAAGATGGACTATTGTATACTATCCACGGGTCATATTCTCCAAAGTCGAATATCGACAAGGAGGAAAAAAATCCACTTACGAGTCCTCTCGACTTGTAAGGGGGAAAATTCTCTTGTGAGATCCTTACGACTCTCAAGAGAAAACGCACACGACTCTTAAGGAGAAAAAACACATACGGGATTCTCTCGACTCGTAGGGAGAAAAGTCTTTATGAGACCCTCACGGCTTATAAAGTTGAAAAGTCTTAGGCGGTAGATCCAAACTTGTTTCCTAAGCCATCGATGTCCTACAAGGAGGTCAAGATGGACTATCTACGAGCCATATTTTCTAAAGCCACATTCGCCAATGAAATAAAGAAGCAACTTAAGGATCCTCATGATTCATAAGGAAAAATATCCGAGTGAGATCTTTACGACTCACGGAGGTGATGAACACTTAGAAATCCTCACGATTTTTAGGGAGAATATGCACCTATGAGATCCTCTCGACTCATAGGGAGAAAAAACCTTCTCGAGACCCTTACAGCTCATGAAGATGAAAAAAGTCTTAAGCTACAAGGACCCTAAACTTGTCTCCTAAGCCCTCAATTCTATGGCCATGCATAACTCTGCACTGCTTCACCCACGTACATACTTACGTGGGTAAAGTAGCGGGGGGATTTGTTCCCGTCAAAATTTTCGGCCAAGAGCTATTTGTTTCCTTATAACCCTTATAAAAAAAGGAGAGAAGAAAGGGAAAAGAATTCACGGTTGGACATCAAGTGTTAAACATGTGAGCGCTTATATGCAAAGCATATAAGCAATGAAAGAAAATAACAAAAGGCCAAACATGCCTCACGTGTTAAACACATGAGTGCTTATATGCAAAGCATATAGGTGTTGAAAACACATAACTGAGGGCCAAGCAAGCCTCACGTGTAAAACACGTGAGTGCTCATATGCAAAGCAAATGAGCGCTGAACATAAATCACCAATGGCCAAAAAGGCCTCACGTGTTAAACACGTGAGCGCTGAAAATAAACAGGCTAAAACCCACACTAGGGGTCATGTGTTAAACACGTGAGTTCTCTTACCACTCACATGTAAAGCATGTGAGCGTCCCAATTTAAAATGATCCTATCAAATTCTAGAATTAAATTCTATTTGGGAAATATTTTCCTGATCTTCCTCGAACTAGAAAGATCTTCTCTGTTAAACAGAGGACCCTTGGATCAAAGATCCAGCGGTGATCATATGATAGAATAAAATTCTATCATAGGAAAATATTTTCCTAATCTTGTTAAACTAACAAGATATTCATTTAACAGAATTAAATTCAATATTCCTAATCTTGTTAAACTGACAAGATATTCACATGACAAGAATAAAATTCTATGTTAACAAGATATCCATATTAAAAAAATATATTTCTGATCTTGTTAAACTAAACAGACATGATAGAATAAAATTCTAATCTTATTAAAACTAACAAAATATTCATAATCTTGTTAAACAAACAAAAAATCTTTTATGTTAAAAAGAGAGCCTTTGGATTAAAAATCCAACGGTGAATAAAATTCACCGATTGATCTAAAAGATCATGAAATTAATCAAGATCTCTCATGAGAGATTTTCTCAACAAATTGATTTTTTCTCTTCTTCTATAAATAGGATCAAGAAGATTAAATCCAAAAAACAGGAAACCACCCCATAAGCTTCAAAAAAAATATATATAGAAGCCTCCCCAAAGCTCCCACAAAAAAAAGAGAATTTAATTCTCAAAGAAAGAGTTTAACTCTTCTCAAAGAGCTCAGTTCTTCCTCTGGTTGAGGTATGCAGAAGTAGATCTCCCCACAAATTGAAAATTTAATTCTCATCGGGGAGATTCTGTTATGCAGATTCAAAACTTAGGGGAAATAACTATGTTCAAAAAATTTAATTCTTCCAAAAGTATATTGGAATTTAATTTCTATGATAAAACTAGAGTTCAACCCTGTAAAAGAATTTAATTCTTATAAAACAAGGGACCTGAAATTCTTAAAACTCATATCAAAATCTCTATGCATATAAAACAAAAGACTGGTCACGTGTTCCCACGTGAGCACCTCTGATGAATAAAAAGGAATGACTGAGATCGAATCACGTGTTCTCACGTGACCCCCAAACAGTTGCTTAAATGGAAAATAGGAAAAATCCAAAGACAACGCTCACATTTTGAGCACCTCACGTGTCCGCACGTGAGCACTATATGAGCTAAGTGCTTAGCACTTACAAAAGAAAGAGAGAATAAACCCAAAGAAGCGGTGCCCAACTCAGGGGTGCCTCACGCGCCCACACGTGATGGTCACAAGAATTAAGTGTTCAACACTTATATATAGACGGGGATTTAGACCCAAGTGTACAGCGCCAACTTTCAGGCGCCTCACATGCCACACATGAGCGACCCAAATTTCAGTGTTTAACACCGCTTTAGAGACTCACGTGAGAGCACGTGAGCACCGAGCATATATTAGTGTTTAACACTATAAGAAGCCAACTTCAGCCCCAAATTGGCTAAGTCTTCTTGAGATTAAAACGTCTTGGAACTCCAAATAGACTGAGTCTCTATGCTCATGACTTCCCAAACTAATTGACCAGAAAGATGTCCATCACACATCTCCTAAGTTAATCTTAGACTTCCAAAAAGGACTAATGATTCTTAGATGGTCCACCATGATCTCTCCCCTCAATCTGGAATTTGGTTCAAGGGTATATCTCTCCACGCCTCTGATACATGTCGTTGTAATTATTCAACGTCTTCAGAAAGGTGGAGGGTCCCGACAACCAACAACTCTTTGGTGCACTCCCAAACCGATGAGCACATCCCAACGGACCGCAACATCCTTAAACTAGCTATGGACCGAAACGTCCTTAAACTAGCAACGGACCGAAACGTCCTTAAACTAAAGCAATACCGCCTTAATGGTCTTTTGTTGGGTCTGAATGATCCCAAAATCCTGCTGAGTAAATCTTAGTCTAAAATTAGACTAACGTATTCTCAACAAACATTTAAGTTGATCTTAATCTCAGACGAGATTAATAATCCTTAAATCAAACCAAACCCAAATCTAAGAATATAGAGATTTAGACTAATCCACGCCCTACGGGTGGCAACATAAATTAGTCTCTGTATACAATCCACGGACAACCAAAAATAAAACAAACATACACGACACAAAGTGAACCTCTGGAGCAGGAGAAAGTGGTTATCGTGATGCGGTAACGTAATTAACTACAGGGGCTTGCGCCTACAGGGAAGAGCGTCCCCATAATCAAAACCCCCTCAGAAACGAGGGGGAATCTGACGAAGTCTGCTACAATGGCCGCATCGGTCCAAACCTCCGATATACGGTGCTATAAATTAACTTGGCATCTTCGGAGAGGTGGACAGATAAATCCAAATAGCATCTGCCCCCAAATTCAGGCAAGACGACCTCCGAGGTTCCGTCTCCTGTTTTCGGCGGTAAATAGAGTCTATCCTAGGTGCAAGAGAAAGTAAATGGAACAATAAAATGGTGGCTACAACCTCAATCCGGATGTGCCCTACAAAAGAATATTACATCAATTTATAAATATACATGAATGAAAGAAAAGAACACCCTTCTCACATCCCTCGGCTATTCATTCACGATGATCCAATACTTCATATCCACAAACTATAAACAAGAAACAAGATATATGCAACCCCCAATAATTGAAGTATAGCATTTAGTAGACGTTTAGAAACACATATACGAACAAAAACGAATAAACGATGTTAAAATTGTTAGTTGTATGTATGCCCTAGGGGCCAGTATTGTACAGATGATGTATATTATATTGGATGCTTGGACATATATAGAGATGACTTTCTTGCTCGATATGATAGTATGCTATCTGGTTACTCATTATCTTATCATGTACACTAGTCTCTTTAAACTGTCTTATGGTTACATGTTGGTAAAGCCCTTAGGATGTGTACTTGACTACCTGGACTATGATGCAGATCATACTAGTGGGGACATGGTAGTCCATAAGTACATCCTTCAAGGTCCCTAGTCGTGGGTGTATCGAGACGGGGCATCGATATACCAGAGTAGACTAGCGTATACGCTTCTCGACCCATGAGATGGGCGATGGATGATCCCATATCCATTGGTGTTTGACATCAGAGATGGTGTACGGGTGCTCAGTGGAGACTGGGTACACTGGACGGACTCGCCGAGAACTCCCAGATGGTATTATACCTCACGTCAGATGGCAGTTCTCAGGTGACACTTGTACAGGTTAGTCTGTAGACCCGAGATCGTCATAGAGTCTTATGTGATTCCCACTGTACTTTGATCTCCACCTTACCACGTCCATGAGGGCGTGCAAAATGGTGGTCTTTGGGTACAGTCCCGAGTCACATGGAAGCAATGAGCGATAGGAGGGATTTCGTCTCTCCCGGTATTGGGGGTTGATGTTGCGCTGTGCTCGATTGGCCGTAACAGGGAAGTCCCTGGCCAGGGCTGATCAGAGATTTGCTGGTAAGTGTTACCAGTAGTTTCTCGACCCGTTATGAGCCTCACATCGGCACGACTTATCGGTTATTGGGGTCTGACGTTTACCACCCCTAGACTTGATATGCGACGTATCAGACGAACAGACCGGACTGTACGGTAAGTGTTACTGGTTGGATTCACAGGAGTGTGAGCGGGCTAGCTCGTCGATCTTCTGATCGCTCAATACCCGGATGGCCGTTACGTTTAGCAGACCGCTTGCGGCTTATGGGTGCTTGATATGATCATCATCTGCTACCGGAGTATTGACGGGTCTTTAGAGTCCTACACAGAGGTTTCCTGGCTCAAGCGAAACGAAATAGGAGCGCATATGAGATATGTGCGGGACCGAGAATAATGCATGTATGTGATACCGTATTTCATTCTCGCGATGAATGTTTCGATTGGTTATATTCGATATGACCTAGTTATCGAATCATTGATTCGATAAATCGATACATTGGATACTAGTCGGTTATGTGCGACATGACCGGATCATTGAATCAAATGTTGATTTAATGATTTAATGTATAATTATATATTTGATATATTACTTTGCATTAACTAGTATTGGTTCATTTTGAAAGGATTTTCTCACTTGATGCACATTGTATATGTGATATATTTTTTGTGCACTTGATTGTATCATGTTTGATGATACTTGCTCACTTGGGTTTGTGTAAAGATTAAACCATGGTTATAAGAATGGTTAGGGTTTTGATTATTTACTTAGTTATTTATTTATTTATTCATTTTGGGAATAGTTAAGTATGGTGGCTTATTTTGTTTTATGTTGAAACTTCAAGAAGCTTTGAAAAAGTCCACCATTCTTATCTCTTCCTTAACCTTAACCATTCTAACTAACCTTAGTTTAATCTCTACACTTGACCATGGTTAACATTATGATAAGTATTCCTTTTCTTTTCATTTTAAATAACTTATCATAATATTTCCTTCTTGATCATCTTCTTCTTCAAGAAAGAAACCTTGATGCCATCAATGGCAACTTGAGCAAAAGTGAGTGAAATCCAATTCCAAAGTGAACCCACCTCCTATTTCTTCACCCTCTACCTCTTGCCAAGTTGTTTTGGGTGTTTTCTTCACAAGTTTCACAACTTGATGAAGTTGGAGCTTGAACTTGTGCAATCTCGACGTAGATCATCTTCGGCACGAAGCCGACGACCTATTTCGCTCGTTTTTTCGATGAAGCCGACGATCGAGTCTAGGATTCGAGATGGACAGCGAGAGGACACCTACGTGGAGCCAAGGAAGAAGGTAACCGGATCTACAAAGGTTGTAGCCTCTCTCCTTTAGTTAATATGTTAACTAGATTTGTATTTCGCCTAGAATTCTAGCCGACGATCCGTGTTAGGGTTTCTCGACACCCATAATTTTTGAAAAATGGCATGGTTGATGCCTTGTGAGACCTCTATAGGGTGCCTAGGAACCTTTCACTGGTATCAGAGCCTAGCTAGAGCCTTAGGCGAAGTCTGGACGGAGTTTGAAGTCCGAACGAACCGAAACCCTAACTCACAAAATGCTCTCTGTACATTTTCTAAAATCTGGGATTTTTCCAGATTAAAGATGCCTAAAAATTTCTGTAGGAAGATCTAAGAATTATGGTGAAACACGAGCTCATGATTCATCTAAACAGCCGCGGAAACGCGGCAGAAGCATGGCTTCTGCCGCGGTTCCGCCGCCTACTGTTCACATTGCGCAATAGTGTTTGCATAGTAATTCTTCTTTTCTGGTGCTGAGTTTTATGGGAATTTTTAAAATTTATTCAAGAGTTGCATTTTCTGGGGTTGTTTTGGAGCTTCGATAGTTCGGTCGGATTATCAAATTTCGACTTTGTGTATTTCCGGATAATTTTTAGAATATGTTAAAAAGTTCGACCGGATATAAATACCCAATTTTTCCCCTGTCGGGAAATTTCCAAGAGTTGGATTTTTCCGTAGTTTAACGACGTTCTAAGTAGTGCAAGTAACGCGATGGACCCTCTAGAAGACAACAAACCTTAACTCGATTATGTGACCGTCTTGAACTGCCCTTTGAACCTTCGGGTTTGGGGCAGTACGGCGTGCCACATGTGAGGCGTTGGCTTGACCCTTCTACGGCTGGACCGTTGGTACTGAGGCACGAACTGAATGTTGTTAGACTTATTTCATGTGTTGTGCTGTATCGGGAAAACTTGGGTATTCGACTGTTCGATCGGAAAGTTTAACATTTTCTGTTTATCTGGAATGGGATACAATAATTGGAATTCACAAACAGTTATGTGATAACTGAATGAATGTTATAAATCTAGCAGTTTGGTTTCACTTGATATTGAAAAGAGTTTTCGATAATGAGACTAAAATGCGGGGTTTATAACTGTTAGGCATGTGATTTCTAAGTATTTCATTTAATTAGGCATGTGATGTCTAAAGAGGTTGCGGATTCCAACTGTTGTAGTTTTACACTTTCTTTTCTGTGACCGTAAGTGTAGTATGTTCATATCGCCGGTTTCGTTGCTATACGTCAACGACAATTGGGGTATGCATACTTACTTACGTTGATGACATGTGATGTTATGTGTTGCTGGATATGTTATATTGGATCGTCGTGTAAGAATAGCCGGGGGTTTTGTGTGAGATGAGTGTTTTTCATTTTCATTCATGTAAAAACTTGTATGTAATATTATTTTATTTGGGGCACTTCCAGGTAGCGGAAGTTGTCACCTTTTGTATATTATTTACTTTTCCGCATTAGGATAGACCCAAGGAGGGGAGCACAAGTAACCGGGTTCTGGGGTCCAGTGGGAGACCAACTCGAGGAGTCAAGTCCGGGTCTCCTAACCCTAGAATTGGCAGGGTTGCTTGCCGCTCTCGTAGGGGTCTAGGGGTGTGGGATTGGCTATTCATCACGACCGTGGAATCCGTGTTTTATACTGGCTCGTATTGAAAACACGGACGTCATAGTATATCCAATATTTCATATGTTTCTTCTGCTGCGATATCTGTGATGTGATTCTGTGATGGATATAGTATAAAGTATATATGATATATTATATAGACGTTACTTATGTTTTACACCCGCGCTAGCCCTGCCCTGCTCTGTCGTTAGTTACCTAACCTAACGGTGCACGAGGGGACATCGAGGCGAATGCGGATGGCATAAGTGTACGTCATATCTATCTGTGATGTTTAGGTATTTAAATGATGGGACTTCATTAATGTGATTAATGAATGCAAAGAAACCTAAGATGTTGTGGAATCAAAATTTTAAATAAAAAGGGTAGCTACAGTTCTTGTTTTGCACAGCGATATATATGATATATCCCGCACCTTATTCGATGAGGAAAGGACCGAGATCCCTTCACCGGGAGTGACTCCTTTAGCAATAACTGGCAGATGCTACACACTCGGTTTGGTTTTTGATTGCTTTTAAGAGTTTTTTGCTTTGCACAGTGATATATATGATATATCCCGCACCTCATTCGACGAGGAAAGGGCCGACGATCCCTTCACCGGGAGTGACCCCTTTAGCAAAACTAGAAAAGCCTCAAAATCAATCCATTTCAAAACTTCATTTGATTCTACAACGATATCAAGTTCATTACGCAATAGGTTTTCAGAAAAACCTGCCGTAGCCCTCCGTCATTTCAGATAAGAACTGTTTAGTATTCGTGCTGCGTTTGTTGGCCTTTGTCAAGGCGTAGTGTGCGGTAGCTGAATAGTGCTTATCTGCTAATGCATGTGATGCAGATTGTTTCAGGGTAGTCGTACGACCTTGTTGGCCCTTGTCAAGGGTCGTGCGGGTGGGTTTGATTCAATCAAGAAATGACGGGTTGAACTTGACTAGCATCTTGTGATTTGTTGGCCTTTGTCAAGGTCATAAGACACTAGGGGCAAAATATTATCGGGAATTTCAAGTGTTGAAATTTGCAATGAGATTGCATACCTTCTATGAGATAGTTGGATTCCGATACCCACTGCGAGTAAGAGTTACTCCTGGGAGAGTTTTACACATTGCAATTAGCTGATCAAGTAGGTGTCTAGAAAGGTGTCAACGGGGTTACGCCTCTGGGAAAACGAGGTTTACATTAATTAGGTTCGTGCGAAAGCACGGGGGACCTCCCTCAAAGTACCGACACTGGCATGGCTGAAAGATTGGCGAACTTGTAGTGTGTAATTAATCCCGGCTAGTCTTTCCTTTTAGGGTTTGAAGGAAGATTTGATAAAAAGCAGTGGGAGCCATCCTGATTAGATAAGATAATAACCAATCTGATCTTGCACGAGCATACGCTAAAGTGTTTTCTTCTCTCTCTCTCCAGGTAGCGACCATTTCATGCCCTAATGAAGATAATAATATGGATGTATTGACCAAACCCGCATGTTATACTGTGCTGGGGAACGTTGGTTCCGTTCTTTCCTATAAGGGTTATAGGACTGAACAGGATATAGGGGAATACCAGGATTCCCATGCCACCCGAATGAAGAAAGTACATGATGATGCATTTTCTTCGGGTGTGTTCGTTACTGAGAACCGTTTCTCCATTTGTTCTACGTCCTGGGTATTAGATACCGGGTCAGGATCCCATATATGTAATCAGTTACATGGGCTAAGGAAAGGTAAAGAACTTGGAGAAGGTGATAAAGACATTAGAGTTGGAAATGACGCAATTGTTGCAGCTAAGACTGTCGGGGAATATCACCTTGTATTACCAACTGGTAATACATTGGTTCTGAACGAATGCTATTACATGCCGAACCTGATATGCAACATTATATCGGTTTCTTTATTAAGTAAAGAGGGATATAATTTTGTATTACAGGACAATGTTATGAACATTTTCCGTAACCAAAAGTTGGTTGGATCAGGCACGTTGTGCAATGGCATTTATGTTCTAAATCAATCAACAGTTCTGAGCATAACAAACACACACAAGAGGAAGAGTTCAGAAATGAACGAATCCTTCTTATGGCATTGTAGACTGGGTCACATCAATGCGACACGACTAGCTAAGTTGCATAAAGATGGATATTTAAATTCGTTTGAGTTTTCATCTTATGACACTTGCCAGTCATGTCTCAAAGGCAAGATGACTAAAACTCCGTTTACGGGACACGGAGAAAGAGTTACCGAACTCTTGGGACTTATTCATAGTGATGTATGCGGTCCCATGTCTACACATGCCAGGGATGGTTCTTCATACTTCATTACATTCACTGACGATCTCTCTAGGTTCGGGTATGTGTTCCTGATGAAACACAAATCAGAAGCTTTTGAGAAATTTAGGGAATATAAACAAGAAGTTGAGAACCAAACCGGAAAAAGTATTAAAATCCTACGATCTGATCGAGGAGGAGAATACTTAAGCAATGAATTCCTGGACTTCCTAAAAGAGAATGGGATTCTCTCTCAGCTGACTCCTCCATATACACCACAGCACAACGGTGTATCAGAACGGAGGAACCGCACCCTATTAGATATGGTGCGCTCTATGATGAGCACAGCTGAGTTACCTATTTCCTTCTGGAGTTATGCGCTGGAGACAGCAGCATACCTATTGAATCAAGTTCTATCTAAATCTGTACCTACCACACCATATGAGATATGGAGTGGGAAGAGACCATGTCTTAAACGAGTTAAGATATGGGGTTGCCCGGCCTATGTCAAAAGGCAAAATCCGGACAAACTCGAGGCACGGTCAGTTCTATGCAAGTTTGTGGGATATCCCCAACATTCACATGGATATCTTTTCTACCATACAGAGGAACAAAAAGTGATTGTTTCTCGACATGCCACCTTTTTGGAAAAGGAATTTCTTGCAAAGGAAATTAGTGGCGATAAGGTAGAACTGGAAGAAATTCCGGCGACACAAACTCAAACTGAAGATTTAGTGGAACCAGAGGATTCAGTAGCTCTCGACGAACCTCAGCCTCTCCGCCGATCTAGTAGGGTTCCTCGCCAACCTGAGAGATACTACGGTTTTCTCATGGATGGTGGGAGCGAGGATTGCATCATGGAGGATGATGACCCAACTAGCTTCGAGCAGGCCATCACGAGTGGGGACTCAGTGAAATGGCTGGATGCTATGCGGTCCGAGATGGAATCCATGTACACCAACAAAGTATGGACTTTGGACGTTGCTCCTGAAGGGGTAAAACCCATTGGGAGCAAGTGGATCTTCAAGAAGAAACTTGGTGTAGATGGGAAAGTGGAGACTTTCAAAGCTAGACTTGTAGCAAAGGGTTTTCGTCAAAGACCAGGTGTGGACTATGACGAGACCTTTTCTCTAGTGGCTATGCTTAAATCCATCCGGATCATGCTTGCCATCGCTGCTTATCATGATTACGAAATCTGGCAAATGGATGTTAAGACCGCCTTTCTAAATGGTGATTTAGAAGAGTGCGTGTACATGACTCAGCCAGAGGGCTTCGTAGACAGTGGGAGCAGCGGGAAGGTGTGCAAGCTGCTTAAATCCATTTATGGATTAAAGCAAGCATCGCGGAGTTGGAACATCTGCTTTGACGTCGTTATCAAAGAGTTTGATTTCGTCAAAAATCCAGATGAACCTTGTATCTACAAGAAGGTGGCAGAGAGTAAGGTTGTCTTCCTCGTATTGTACGCAGACGACATACTCTTGATAGGAAATGATACTCCTATGCTGCAATCGGTCAAGCTCTTCTTATCACAAAGATTCTCAATGAAAGATCTTGGTGATGCCTCCTGCATATTGGGAATCAGGATCTATAGAGATAGATCCAAAAGGATTTTGGGATTGTCCCAATCCAGGTACATTGACACCATACTAAAGAGGTTTAGTATGGAAGAGTCCAAGCGTGGGAACTTGCCCACGATCTCTAGAGTCACTCTCTCCAAAGAGATGTCTTCCAAGACTGATTTGGAGAGAGCTCGCATGCAAGGGATACCCTATGCTTCGGCAGTAGGCTCTATCATGTATGCGATGCTATGTACCAGACCCGATGTAGCATACTCACTAAGTATAGTGAGCTGGTATCAAGCTGATCCTGGAGAGAGTCACTGGACAGCTGTGAAGAGCATTCTCAAGTACTTGCGAAGGACTAGAGATATGTTCTTGGTGTATGGTAACGGAGAGCTCCAAGTGGAGTCCTTTACCGATTCGAGCTTCCAGAGTGATAAGGACGACTCTAAGTCGCAGTCGGGTTTTGTCTTTACCCTTTACGGAGGGGCGGTTAGCTGGAAGAGTTCCAAGCAGGAAACCGTGGCAGACTCGACGATGGAGGCTGAATACATCGCTGCCAACAATGCTGCCAAAGAGGCTGTCTGGATCAAGAAGTTCATTACTGAACTTGGAGTGGTTCCATCCATTGAGCATCCAATACCTTTGTATTGCGATAACAATGGAGCGGTGGCTTTGGCCAAGGAACCCAGGTCACATCAGCGATCCAGGCATATTCTGAGGCGGTATCACCTGATCCGGGAGATAGTTGATCGCCGGGAGATCGAGGTCAGGAGGGTTGACACGAAGAACAACACGGCGGATCCACTCACGAAGGCCATTCCCCAGATACAGTTTGAGAGACTCTTCGGGATGCTCAGTATGCGATACTACAGCAGCTGGCCCTAGTGCAAGTGGGAGATTGTTAGTTGTATGTATGCCCTAGGGGCCAGTATTGTACTGATGATGTATATTATATTGGATGCTTGGACATATATAGAGATGACTTTCTTGCTCGATATGATAGTATGCTATCTGGTTACTCTTTATCTTAACATGTACACTAGTCTCTTTAAACTGTCTTATGGTTACATGTTGGTAAAGCCCTTAGGATGTGTACTTGACTACCTGGACTATGATGCAGATCATACTAGTGGGGACATGGTAGTCCATAAGTACATCCTTCAAGGTCCCTAGTCGTGGGTGTATCGAGACGGGGCATCGATATACCAGAGTAGACTAGCGTATACGCTTCTCGACCCATGAGATGGGCGATGGATGATCCCTTATCCATTGGTGTTTGACATCAGAGATGGTGTACGGGTGCTCAGTGGAGACTGGGTACACTGGACGGACTCGCCGAGAACTCCCAGATGGTATTATACCTCACGTCAGATGGCAGTTCTCAGGTGACACTTGTACAGGTTAGTCTGTAGACCCAAGATTGTCATAGAGTCTTGTGTGATTCCCACTGTGCTTTGATCTCCACCTTACCACGTCTATGAGGGCGTGCAAAACGGTGGTCTTTGGGTACAGTCCCGAGTCACATGGAGGCAATGAGCGATAGGAGGGGTTTCGTCTCTCCCGATATTGGGGGTTGATGTTGCGCTGTGCTCGATTGGCCGTAACAGGGAAGTCCCTGGCCAGGGCTGATCAGAGATTTGCTGGTAAGTGTTACCAGTAGTTTCTCGACCCGTTATGAGCCTCACATCGGCACGACTTATCGGTTATTGGGGTCTGACGTTTACCACCCCTAGACTTGATATGCGACGTATCAGACGAACAGACCGGACTGTACGGTAAGTGTTACTGGTTGGATTCACAGGAGTGTGAGCGGGTTAGCTCGTCGATCTTCTGATCGCTCAATACCCAGATGGCCGTTACGTTTAGCAGACCGCTTGCGGCTTGTGGGTGCTTGATATGATCATCATCTGCTACCGGAGTATTGACGAGTCTTTAGAGTCCTACACAGAGGTTTCCTGGCTCAAGCGAAACGAAATAGGAGCGCATATGAGATATGTGCGGGACCGAGAATAATGCATGTATGTGATACCGTATTTCATTCTCGCGGTGAATGTTTCGATTGGTTATATTCGATATGACCTAGTTATCGAATCATTGATTCGATAAATCGATACATTGGATACTAGTCGGTTATGTGCGACATGACCGGATCATTGAATCAAATGTTGATTTAATGATTTAATGTATAATTATATATTTGATATATTACTTTGCATTAACTAGTATTGGTTCATTTTGAAAGGATTTTCTCACTTGATGCACATTGTATATGTGATATATTTTTTGTGCACTTGATTGTATCATGTTTGATGATACTTGCTCACTTGGGTTTGTGTAAAGATTAAACCATGGTTATAAGAATGGTTAGGGTTTTGATTATTTACTTAGTTATTTATTTATTTATTCATTTTGGGAATAGTTAAGTATGGTGGCTTATTTTGTTTTATGTTGAAACTTCAAGAAGCTTTGAAAAAGTCCACCATTCTTATCTCTTCCTTAACCTTAACCATTCCAACTAACCTTAGTTTAATCTCTATACTTGACCATGGTTAACATTATGATAAGTATTCCTTTTCTTTTCATTTTAAATAACTTATCATAATATTTCCTTCTTGGTCATCTTCTTCTTCAAGAAAGAAACCTTGATGCCATCAATGGCAACTTGAGCAAAAGTGAGTGAAATCCAATTCCAAAGTGAACCCACCTCCTATTTCTTCACCCTCTACCTCTTGCCAAGTTGTTTTGGGTGTTTTCTTCACAAGTTTCACAACTTGATGAAGTTGGAGCTTGAACTTGTGCAACCTCGACGTAGATCATCTTCGGCACGAAGCCGACGACCTATTTCGCTCGTTTTTCCGATGAAGCCGACGATCGAGTCTAGGATTCGAGATGGACAGCGAGAGGACACCTACGTGGAGCCAAGGAAGAGGGTAACCGGATCTACAAAGGTTGTAGCCTCTCTCCTTTAGTTAATATGTTAACTAGATTTGTATTTCGCCTAGAATTCTAGCCGACGATCCGTGTTAGGGTTTCTCGACACCCATAATTTTTGAAAAATGGCATGGTTAATGCCTTGTGAGACCTCTATAGGGTGCCTAGGAACCTTTCAAAAATTTCGACTTCAAAATACCCCGTATCGCCCAAGCACAAAGATAACAGAATATGAAATATGGGAAAAATCAAACAATACCATAAATCCTAAATCTAGGAAAACAAAACACCATAAGAAATTCGAGACCCAACTCCACAGGAAAACCAGCGAGGGCGGGAAAAATCCTAATTCCGACGGTTCAACCTTGGAGTTTGTACCTTGTTTTTTTAGGGTGTTCTAGTTACAAAAAAAGGAGCACCCTGCAATTGTTTAAATAATTTTTAGAGGCTCTGGAAAAATTAACAGAAACTTGGATTTTGATTTTGTCGATTCGGAGTTATTTCGGTTTCGTAATTTTAAACTTCGTCTGATAACCTAGTCTAGGTTTAAGTAGGCTTTGATACCACTGTAAGTAGATGTCACACACCCTACTTAGTTTGTAGAGAGGCAGAATTTACAAAAAAATGATTTTAAGACAAGTAACATCGACTAAACTTCCAAGATCATTCAGAAACCCTAACTAGCTAAACACAAAGAGGTTCTAAACTACTATGATAGTGGTTTATACCTCCAAGATACAAGTCCTTCAGGTCTTCTTCTCCTCTTCTTGAGCTCCTAGAAGGTACAGATCACGCATGATCGTCGGCCTCCTCGTGTCAAAGACGATCCACCCGAGAGTCTATGGTTCAAGCTCTAACCTTAAGAATGAGGTAACTAAAGTACCTAGTTTCCTAATCTAGATAGTTTAGGAGATGTAGAGAGTTAATTAGACTATTTTATCTCAAAGAACCCACCTTAAGATTCACAACATATATGAGGGTTAGGGTTTGAGGAAGAAGGAGAGCAATGGAGAGAGAATGCAAAGTGTAGAATGAAGTCTAGAATGAGCAAGTGAAGAATGGCCAAGTCTTTTTCCAAAATCAAGCATGCATTATTTTTCCATAGAAAAATTTAACCATGCTTGAATAGTAAGGTCAAATGAATAAACAAAAGAATTAGCCATGCTTCAAACCATACCACAAAAATCTCTATTCCTCCACCTCATTATCTATTGACTAAAAATAGATATATCCAAAATGAGGTATCCCCTTCTATAAGCATATCTTGTAAAATTACAAGAATGCCCTCACCGTATATACATACCCGTATTCGTACTTCAAAAAATACGAATACCAAGAGATGAAGATAATCCAATAATATAATACTAGAATGCTGCTTAATCCTAAGCCTATTAATATTATCTGTACGAACAACATCCGTATAGCTAGTACACGTATGTGATTAGAATCTTGCAAGTAAAACCATACGGCCTCTACATTGTTTTGCCTAAACCAGAAAAACCCTCTGTGTGAGACTCTAAAGACTCGACAGTACCCTGTTAGTGGGTTTAACCACAAGTCCGCCAGTGGCACTAGCTGTACGTAACGGCTACGCAGGTACCTGTCGAATAGAAGGCCGACGAGCAAACTCATCCGAACCCTACTGAGCCTGTCCGTGACAATCTCCGTACAGTCTGGTCTGTTCATCTAAGATTATCGCATGCCAGGTCTAGGGGGTGGATCACGTCAGACCCCTAATAACCTGACAAGTCGTGCCTATATGGCTCAAGACCATCCGAGAATCTACTAGTCTAACTACCAGTAATTCTCAATCTACCATGGCCAGGGAATTATGGTGTTAGCCAACCGAACACAGCGTGACATCGACTCCCTATACCGGAAGAGATGAATCCCCAACAGTCGCTCACTACCTCCATATGGCTCGGGACTGTACCCAACTAAAACCTGTTTGCACGACTCAGTAGAGCCGTGGTAGGGTAGTAATCAAAGCACAGTGGGAACTCACACGAGACAAATGATGACCTCAGGTCGATAGACTATCCGCACTGATGTCACCAGAGAACTGCTATCTGATGTTAGGTATAATACCATCTATCCAGTTCTTGGCGAGTTCGTCCAGTGTACTCACCCCTAGTGAGCACATGTATACAATCTTAGGTGCACCACACCAATGGATGCGGGACCAACCATCGCCCCTCATCAGGGTCTAGATATGTATACACTAGTCTACTCTGGAGTATCGATGCCCAGTCTTAATACTCCAATGACTAGGGACATTTTAAGGATGTGCTTATCGACTACCTAGCTCCCTCAAGTATGATTGCCATCACAACGCTAGTAGTCAAGCAAGGATCCTACGAGCTTTATCAACATGTATACAAGATATGAAATAACAAGTAAAATATATCACATGTTAAGATAAAGACAAACCAAATATCATACTATCATATCGAGCAAGATTGTCCTATACATACATATCCCTAGCATCCTATACAATGAAGGCCTCTAGGGAATACATATCCAACAATATATATATATATATATATATATATATATATATATATATATAAACGTTATTTCATTATTTATAATCATTATACAATTTAGAACTTTCAATTTAACTTCATTACTTAATACGTTTATGTGGTACATTATCTGAAGATTTGTTGGGTGGATTCTTAAAATCTTGATCCATGACAATCAATTGGCCGATGTCACTTCTTACAAACGTATGGATGGGCGGTGCAGAATAGTTTGGATCCATAGTACGTTCAATAAATGGTCTGAGACGTGTTATCGCGAGATCTTCATCGTCGCTCTCATCTTCAGAGCCATTCAACGTCGGCACATTATAATAATCTCTCGGTTTTTAACGGCAAACAACATCCCAGTCAATCTTTTGCATGTCCCTAATATATTTGTGTTGCCATTGTGGGAAATATAAAGCTATCGTATTTTGGCAACATCCGTTTGGTGTTTACCAAAGTCAGACCGTATTGATCAACCTTCATACCCAGTCAGTCTTGGTATCATACCATCTGCATTGGAATAAATGAAATGGGACAGTAGTATGCTACTATGAGGCCGCTATAATTTCCTCAAGAACACCGTAGTAGGGATTTCCATCCTCATCGACGGTTGCGATGCCGCTATTTTTCGTAGCCCTAATATGTTACGTATATTCTATCTCAAATTTATATCCGGGGACCCCGTACCTGTTGTAAAACCTAGCTGCAATCGTTGGACCATTTAAAAGGTCATGGACCTCTCTATCAATGTGCTCTCCATGATCCAATTGTTCATTCACTTCTTTTATAGACCAAGCGGCGAAAGAGCGCCTCTGTTCTTCTTCGATCCTATCATTCGACCACGTCTTAGGATTCGATCTTGTGAGTATATCATTGTGCGCTCTGTTCGTTAATATATAGTTATTTAATTAGATTAAATTTCATTTCGAACGTTTAAAATGATGAAATAATAAACACTTACTCTACATATTTAGCAAAACAATCGTTGTTTATCAAGATATACGCATGTACACTGGTCGCGAGATCGTAAGACATGTTGATACTTGTCCTATCACTCTCTCTCTCACCTATTTTCTTTTCCCTTTTTATTTTGTAAAAACAAAAAACCATATATATAAATGAAATTGAAGAATTTAGGCCATGGTTTCATAAAAATGTAACAAGTAGTTTGCAACATGATTTGTTGCATGACATGGACATAAGCAAGATTAATGAAACATTAATCGAGTGTAGTAATAAACTCGTGTACAAATAATTGTATAATATTTTATAAAATGTCCAAATCATATAAATTCTTTCAAAATCAATAATTCATAGAATTATTTATTTTAATTATTTAAATTCACAAAATAATATTTTACATTCTGAAATGTTACAGGGTTTATCCAGTAACTCACTGTTGACATACTGTCGAGTATTTAGAGTCCCACACAGAGCGTTTTCCTGGTTCAGGCGAAATGATGTAGTAGCCGTATTTTGATACGTGCAGGGTTCCGATCGAATTATTGTACTAGTTAAGGCGAAATGATGTAGTAGCCATATTTTGATACGTGCAGGGTTCCGATCGAATTATTGTACTAGTTACCTAGACATTCGATCGGACGGTTTTGTCCCTTTGAATGAACCGGACTCAAGAAGGGGGCTACTTCCCAGTAGGTCACCCATCCCAGAATTTCCCTAGCTCAAGCACGCTTAACTACGGAGTTCTTCAAACTCCGGAGTTCCGATTCATCCAAATGGCGCCTCTGTGTTATAAGAGTGGTATCATTCCATTTATAGTTCTGATCGTGCCCCCTTCTTGAGTCCGGTTCATTTAAAGGGACAAAACCGTGCGGTTTCCCTAGCTCATGCATGCTTAACTACAGAGTTTTTCAAACTTCGGAGTTCCGATTCATCCAAAAGGGGCCTCTGTGTTATAGGAATGGTATCATTCCATTTATAGTTTTGATCGTGCCCTCTTTCTGAATGGAATTCGATACTCCTCATTGTTCTACAGTGGGTCCCCGTATGTATCCGTATCGGTTACATCCCTACCTCGATACTGGATAACATCTCACTTCTTACGGGGTAGATGGTATTCATCCCTAACTCCACCTGGGGTATTACATTCCCCCCACTTAGAACATTGGTTCGTCCTCGAACCACAGACCTACTTTTGAGGGACCGGCTCTGATACCATATTTGTCACAACCCACCCCCAAACACAGATGGTATTATCCGCTCTGGCTAAAACTATACGGTTTTGTCCCTTTGAATGAACCGGACTTAAGAAGGGGTCTACTTCTTATTAGGCCACCCATCTCAGAATTTCCCTAGCTCAAGCACGCTTAACAACGTAGTTCTTCAAACTCCGGAGTTCCGATTCATCCAAAAGGCGTCTCTGTGTTATAGGAGTGGTATCATTTCATTTATAGTTCTGATCGTGCCCTCTTTCGGAATGGAAATCGATACTCCCCATTGTTCTACAGTGGGTCTCCGTGTGTATCCGTATCGGTTACATCCCCACCTCAATACCGGATTACATCTCACTTCTCACGGGGTAGGTGGTATTCATCCCCAACTCCACCTGGGGTATTACACATCGTCATTCAGGAAATGAGCACAAAAAGACGTGACTTCTTCCAGGAGATAACCTTGAGCAATCGAACCTTCAGGACGATGCTTGTTCCAGATATAGTTTTTTTAAAGTTAAAAAATATCCGTTGAAAATGAAATAAATTAATAATTCATGATAATTATTTGCAATTTAAATGATGAATAATAAATGTTTGAAACGAACATATAATCTATCGTTGCACACGGAGAACCAGTGGAAAGGTACTGACGAAATATCCCATAACAGATGAAAAACACAAGTGAATGCAGGTGTCTGCTTTATACATTCCTAACTTGTCCACACGGGACAAATCTATCGGTTATCATACGATCGAATATTAATTCTCATCATATATACTACGCGACGGTTGTTAGAAACCAAGCGATAATGCCCGGTGTTTAACAACCTTCATGTAGTTTTATGTCACGACGAATACCGAACGTATGTTAACCGATTGACGGGAACTAAATCACGTTTTCATTTTCACATATGATTAATTATCGATGAGAATATAAAATTTTTATATTATCATCAAAAATCATACACTTAGTTTAGGATTTGATTTCAATTAGTTTTACGTTTACGTTTCAAATACAAGGTTTTGAAGTTCAAAGTTTAGGGTAATTTTTTTTAAAGATGAGGGTTTTCTTAATTGAGTTTAAGAATTTTGATTTAGGGTTGGTTTTAAGGTGGGATTTGACAAAAGTTTAATATAGAGGAGAACGATGATGAATTAAGGTTCGGCATTGTTTGTATGTGTGTGTGTATGTGTGTGTGTGTTTATGTGTATATGTATGTGCATACACACACAAGCGTGTGCACCCCCTTAAGCAACATATTTCTTCCATTTTACTAAATCACACTCAAATACCCTTAACTATTCTTGTCTTTTCACTAACTACCTTAAATTAAATAAATTACTATGAATTCCACTAAAATACCCTTAACTATTGTTGTTTTTCACTAAACTACCTTAAAAATTTAGTAAAATGATTCATCTTAGTAAATTAACTAAATTATTATAGATTTCACTAAAATATCCTTAAATTTTCTTGTTTTCACTAAACTATCATTAAATTTTTTAATAAAAAACCCACATTTGATCAATGTTACTTATTTACAGTAAAATACCCTTAACTATTGTTGTTTTCCACTAAAATACCCTCAACTATTATTGCTTTTCACTAAATTACCTACAAAAATTCGCTAAATTATCCTAACACTAACCCTAACCTATCCTCAACCTCAACCCTAACTCAATCCCTAAGCCTAACCCTAACCTTATTCCTATCCCAAATCCCTAACCCAACCCAAATCCTAACTCTCCCCTACCACTAACAACATCACCACCAACATCACCACCACCAACAATAACATCAACAACAACATCAACAGCAACAACAGTAGGGGGAAAATTGGGTAAGCTGGAAAATATAAGAATTAAACCAAAAACATATAAAATTTACCTCTTGACGACAGTGACGACAAGCTTCGACGATGACCTAGGGTCCCGATCAGACACAATAACAACCTAAGGCAAAAATTAAAATTAAAATTAAACTAAAACAATTCAAAACTACCCTAATCCTAATCAATTTTACTTACCTCTAGACGACGACGTCGAGCGACGAGGACATCGAGCTTCGACGACGACCGAGCATCGACGACGGCGATGGCGAGCTTCGACGACGAGCTCGATCGGATCTGGGCCTTCAAGGACGAGCTCAACCAGGGAGACAAGGCGGCCCCGGCGGCAGAGGAAGAGAGGGGCGGGAGAACTGGGAACGATGAGGGGAAATATTTATGAGAGGTAAATAAGTGGTCCGGGGTAATTTTTGGGGTACATGGTGTTCTATGGCTCCAGGATTGTGGGGCCCGCTTTATTTTTAGTTTAGTCACGGATATAACCGTGAATATATCTTTTGAAACCGTGACTCAAAATAGGTCATGGTAGTAATCGTGACCACTTCCCCGTTCATATTATCCATATAAGTAATAGTCTCTCTCTCTCTCTCTATATATATATATTTATAAATACTAAAACTTCTGTGGTTGGTAAACCGTTAATTTTGCACCCACTAAATCAACGGTGAACAAGTGGTAGAATCACCTGAAATTTGGTATATCCGCATCTTAGATGATGAAGATGATGATGATGGATACCGATCGTCGAATAAAATGGTGGAGGATATAGATTTTTGGTGCTACCTAATGAAAAAGTCTTATAGGACCTTTTTTCCATTATTCTCTCTCTCTCACACACACACACACACACACATATAATGGAGGAAAGGTGCCATAGGTCCACCTATGGCTTTGAAAAAAAACACCCCCAACAATTTTTTCGATGATGTGCATCCATCATCTTCATCTAAGATGTGGATACACCAAATTTCATTTGATTCCAAAACTTTTTCACCGTTGATTTAATGGATGCAAAATTAATGATTTACCGATAATAGAACTTTTTACATTGCTAATTAAACGGTGAAAAAGCAGTGGAATCACAAGAAATTTGGTGTATCTACATCTTAGATGATAAAGATGATGATGATGGATGCCGATCGTTGAATAAAATGTTGGAAGATGCATTTTTTCTGCGCTGCCTAACAAAAAACCCTCATAAAGTATCTTTTCTTCATTCTCTCTCTCTCTATATATATATACAATAGACAAAAATAAAAAATACAAAACTAAATGAGAAGGTTTTAATTATTGATTTTACAATTTGTTAAATAGTGTAAGTCCATGTCACGCACCCCACGAGCTTGCGGGGAGGCGGAATATATGAAAAACAATTATCAAAGCTTCGTAACACGGACTTGAGCTCACGGATCGTGTCTAAACCATTACTAGCAAACTACGAAAGGTTTAACTACTTGGATTCGAAGTTATAACTCACGTTACTTGTCCTTCGGGTCTTCATCGCTGTCCTCCACACCTCGTAGGCTCTATGGAACGTCGGCACCTCAATGTCTTCCTCGAGTTAAAGACGATCCATCCGAGAGCTACTACTCCAAGCTTGACCTCTAACTTGAGGTAACTAGGTTTCTCAAATTGCTAATCTAAGCAACCTAGGGGATATAGAGTAGGATTATGGATTAACAAGTCTTGTTAACCCTAGATCTCAATACATGAGAGGTTAGGGTTAGGGTTTGAAGAGAGAGAGAGCTTGAGGAGAGAGAAAGTGAGAATGAGCATCCTTTTGGATGAATGATATCATTTGAATATATGAAGCATATGATTTTATTAAAATGAATAACAAATAAATATGTGTCATCATGCTTCATTAATTCATAGAGTGATTCATCTCATGAGTCATTTAAAACATTAATGCAACATTAACTCCATGGATGATTCACTCTCATGACTCATTAATCCAATAAATGCAAATGCCACCTTAGCTTCCAAGTCATCATCCTTCTAGAAGATTCCCGACAAATTACGAGAACGCCTCTCCTATCCGTGAAAACACGGAAAAACTTTAGACTGTATAAATCCAATAATCCGATACTAGAATCTGGCTTAAACCAAAGCCGACTAGTAAAAACTGTCCGAACATCGTACGTGTGTAAAAACACGTATGCGTCCGAACCCTGTCGTAAAACCATACGACCTCTATATCGTTTCGTCCGAAGAAGGGAAACTCTCTGTGTGGGACTTTAAAGACTCGACACTACGCTGGCAGTGGGTTTAACCACAGACCGCAAGCGGCACTAGCTGAACAGAACGGTCCCCAGGTAGATGTCGATAAGAAGGACGATGAGGAACCCGTCCGAACTCCTACTGAGCCTGATGTGATAATCTCTGTACAGTCCGGTTTGTTCATCTAGGACTATCGCATATTGGGCCTAGGGGGCGGTAAATGTCAGACACCTAATAGCGGTATAAGTCGTGTCGGAGTGCAGCCCATTACACCTTGAGAAACTACTGGAAGCCACCAGTAAATCTCGCTTGCCCTGGCTAGGGACTTTGCGTAATGGCTCTCCATACACAGCGCGATATCAACCCCCAATACCGGGAGAGACGAATCCTGTCTAGCCGCCACTGCCTCCAAGTGCTTCAGGACTGCACCCAACTGCTACCTGTTTGCATGACTCCTTTGAGCCATGGTAGGTTAGTAATCTAAGTATAGTGGGAACACACCCGAGGAGAAGTAGCAGTATCAAGTCTACGGACTAAGCTGTACTCATGTCACCTGTTCATATCAGATTTTTGCATTTTCATACCGCCCAATTTTTATCACATTGCATATCGGTAGATACTCTTGAGCCGTGTTTGCTAGTCAATTGCAGGATACAGGTTCTCGGTTCTAAAACGGTGAAATTCATGGAAAACACGACAAAATCCGGGTTCCTGCCAACCACAGATAAAACACGGATCTCCGCTCTTTATCCGTCTGTTGCCACACACCAGTTTAAGAGACAAAATGTCAAATCAATGTCGTTTTCATGCACAAGGCTCAATGGCAGCACAAGATCCAAGAAATCTACGCGGAGCTCGAGGAAATCATGACAAAAAGTCCACATCAAATCACCTTTCCCTCAACAGAAATTCTGGAAAAATCGTGAAAACAAATTGAGAAAATACATATACCAGAATTAAGTACAATGAAGAACAGGGAAGCACAAAAAAACAGAGCCTCCAACTCATCTATATGGCCGCGGAACCGCGACCTAAGCATGCTTAGGCCGCGGATCCGCGGCCGTATGGTGGCGGCAGAAGTAGAGTTTTTAGGGGCAGTTGGGTAATTTTGTAAAGGGGCAGATGGTTGCCCTAGATTTTCAGTTTTCAGCCTATAAATAGCCCAGAACTTTGTGAAGGGAAGGGGTGCATATTCTTGTATTTCTTTTCTAGGTTTTTAGAACACTTGTTCTTCTTCTTCTCATCTCTTCTCCATTAAAACTTGTAGTGAGCTTTGTGAGTGAAGAATGGTGAATAAAGAAGTTCATTTTATTATCATGCTTGTCTTGTTCTTTTTATAATTGCTTGTAATTTTACTTTGTTAACTTAGTTGTTGTTATTTCTTGTTCTTTCTTTCTTCTCTCTTTTCTTTATCCTTAAAACAACCATGATGCTTACGCTTTATCCTCGCCAAGGTGAGGTCGCAAATAGCTAGTTGTTATCTTCTAATCTCTTTCTTTCTACCTTCCTCTTTCGTTTTATTTTCTTTTCATTATGGTGTGAGAGTAGTTTCATACTTGTTAGGGTAGGATAAGGGAAGCTTGAGAGAAGGAAATCTCTCTCACTCTTTCCTTGCCCAACAACTTAATTCGACTCCCGTTAATTGAACCACAATCCGCTCCTTACGGCACCCTATCCTACATGATAGCGGTGATTCCGTAGTGAGACCGGTTGTGGTTGAATTAACCGGAGGTTATGGCTAAGAGCCAAGAACGGACGAACAAGCACCAAAAGGAAGAACTTATGCGTTGGAAAGCCTAGCTTATACTCGCAAGTTCCTTCCTAGTCGTGCTAATCCCCGTTGTTGCCGATTACCGTAACACCGATATTAAGAGGGGCAACGAAAGATGTGGGAGAATCCTAACTCAAACTAACCTAATCCTAACCCTAACAAGCTCTCTTTACATATCATTTTACCGCTTAATTAATCACAACAAAATCTGAAAAACTGGACTTAACTCGTTAAAGCACATAGAAAAAGATTCCCATCTCCCTGCGGACGACCCGTACTCAACCGGCTAGCTACAAGCGAAACCGTCTTGATTGCGGTATTTAACTAAAACTTGAACATGCAGAATCTCTAACAATCAAATGGCGCCGTTGCCGGGGAGACGGTAGTTTATTTCTTTGTGTAATTTCGGGTTAACTTGTGAATATAAAAACAACCGAAAAACAAAACAAAAAAATATACGTTGTAAAAAAAATCATCTTGTTATTTTTTGATTAGTTTTTGTGCAAGTGTGCAGGATAATACGGAGTTCGAGTTCAGTGCCAAAGACGTGGGAAGATAGACCCACATTTCGCGGCTACACCGCGACGGATCAAAACGAAGCAAACGGTCTACTGTAAAAATCTGGAGCAGATACAGTGAGCAAATAAAAATTCCACAAATCCAGACAAGCAGAGGACAACCACAGCAGCACACCCAAAAAGGTTGGAAGCCCGATCCCTCCATACAGCCGCGGAACCGCGGCCTTAGCACCGATTTGGCCGCGGAACCGCGGCCATTTGTTGGCTTCAGTGGTCCAAAATTTGGGTACTTCTCTCTCTCCTCTCTCCCACTCCTTTGGACTCCAATAAACTGTGTTTTCTGCAGATTTCTTTGCGCAAACTCTTCTCCCCCTTCCAATAAACTGTTCTTGTGCAGGATTCTTTGCGCCGCGCTAAAAAATAAAAATTGTTTGCAGTTGATTTGTTATCGCTTTGCATTCATTAATACGGACTTAAGGGGCTTGAAACCAATTCAGATTGGGTGGGGATTTCATCACCCTTCCCAGGACCCCAAAAATCACAAAAAGCATATGCATTGACCATTGTTAAATTAAAAAATACTAGACTCAGCCCTATGGACTTCGCGCTCATTAGGACACAGGACTAGTTACAGGCATCGGCCGTTTATCCTATCTGACTTTTGCGGTGCCTAGGCAAGTGTGACGAAGGCAAGTGGTTATTTAATTAAGGAACTTCGCGAAAGCGTTGGACAACCTCCCACTTACCTGGCACTTATCTGGCCGCATTAGACGGAGAAGAGGCGGTTTGAGGTCCTTTTTCTGGCCTTCTGGAACAGTTAGGAGCAGGTCTAGTAGACCTAGGTGACCATAGATCTAGGTGAGATTGTGCATATCTTATTTGTGATTGCTTAAAGCCGTAAGTCCGTACATATTTCTGTAAATCTCTTTCTAAAAAAAAAGGAAAAAAATCAAAAACTTTTATAAAAACTTGCCCTTTTGTCGCCAAATCCATTTTTCACCCACCACCGATCGTTTTCTCCATTGACGTTTTCTTACCCTCACCTTCTCCGCTTTGACTATACTAAACTCGTTTAGTGTATGTCCGTTTGGACTCGGGACACTAGCGCCCGTCTAGTCCGCGTTATGTTAGTCGCTACCGACTACGCGATCGACTCAGACGTCGATACTCCGTCCACTCCTCTTTCACCCCTTCCTTTGCCGGCCAACTCCGACGTTGACCGGAATTCTGTTCATACATCTTCACCTTCACCTTCACCAACCTCTTCTTCCGCGATGTCAGGATTTAATCCGAACATCTCTTTGACTACCCCTGGATTGGCTCCACCTCCTACGGAAACCAATATCCCACCACCACCGTCTGTTGTAGCGCCGTAGCGAATCGCGCTCCAGGATCGTTTCTATCCCACCCGTTCTGCACTTCCCACCTGCCTTTCTCTTCCACTGGCCAATGGGGATAATTTTGAAATTAAGCCCCACTTCATCAACATGCTTCCACGATTTCATGGGCTTGAATTTGAAGATGCCTATATCTTCATCAACAAATTTTAAAACGTCTGTGCCATGATGAAAACCACCCAACTGTCGGACGATGCTATACGTCTACGGGTCATTCCGTTCACTTTATGCGATCTTGCTGAAAAATGGCTGTATAGCACCGCTTCCCACTCCATAACCAGTTGGGACGAGTTTGTTAAAGCGTTTCTCAAAAAGTTCTATCCAAATCATAAAACCGCAAGGATTCGAAATGAAATCAACCAATTCTCTCAGCTTCCTTCTGAACTCTTCTGGAAATGCTTTGACCGATACAAAGACCTTCTTGTTCAGTGTCCTCACCACGGTATAGAGAAATGACAACTTTGCCAAACCTTATACGAGGGCCTGAACCCAGCAACGAAGCAGTTGTTGGAAACCATCTGTCAGGGACACTTCCTATCGAAATCTGACGAGGAAGCGTGGCAATTCTTTGACGACCTTGCGTAGCAAACGCTACAATGGGAGAGCACCAGACCGACTTCTTCTTCTTCTTCTACCTCCACTTCTACCGGTCAGTCTAGGGTAGGAATTCACCAACTTGATGTCTCTATTGCGATGAAAGCTGAAATGGCTGCAATAACGAGAAAGCTTGAAGCGATAGAGAGCAAATTTTCTTCTCCTGCTCCTGCCCCTGTTCTCCCCCTTCGTACCATTTGCGCTTGTTGTTCCGATCCTTCCCACTTGACCGAAGAGTGTCCTTACAATCCACCCTCGCAAGGACAGGATCAGGTTAATGCTGCATTCCAGTAAAGACCAAGGAATGATCCATACTCTTCCACCTATAATCTCGGTTGGAGGAACCACCCCAATTTCGCTTGGAATCAGAATCAGAATCAATTCCAAGGCAACAATTTCCAAAGGGCCCCTCCGCCACAACAACAAGCGCAACAACAAACTCAGTATCAGCAGCCCTTCCAACCCCAGCCTTTCCAAAATCAGACGAACAACTTTGCACCCAACAATTCTTTTCCACCAAACAACTTTGTTCCGTCAAACAACGATAAGGTTTCCTCGCTCGAACGAAGTCTGGAGGCGTTCGTTAAACAATCAACTCAGTCCACCGCCAACATCCAGTCTTCCATTCAATCCTTAGTACAACACACTGCCGCACACGGGCAAAGTATCAAGACCATCGAGGCCCAGATTGCACAGCTGAATGCGGCCTTAAGCGAGTGAGAGAAGGGGAAGCTCCCGTCCGAGCCACTCCCAAATCCCGGTCACCCACATACTGCACATGTTGCTCTTGAACAACAGAACTATAATGTGAGTGCCGTGACTACACTGAGATCGGGAAGGATGCTGCAAAACAACATTGGCAAACGAATCAACGATGATACCCCGGCCGCTTCTTCTTCTTCTTCTTCCTCGTCTTCTGAGCCTATTCTCCGTTCTTCACAAGGCTCTCCTTCCTCTTCTTCTGCTCTGAACGGACCCACTTCTCACTCCACGAAAACACCTGTTTTGGGATCCGTTCCAACTCCACAATTTCCTCCTCCAGCATTAGACTCAACCAATTTTCAAAATGTTCCATTTCCAAACCGGTTGAGGTCTAATAAACAAAATCCTCAAATGGAGAAGATTCTGGAGTTATTCAAGCAGGTTAACATTAACATTCCTCTTTTAGATGCTGTCCAACAAGTCCCATCCTACGCGAAAATCTTAAAGGACTTGTGCACGAAAAAGAGGAAGTCTCAGGTACCCAAGAAAGTTTTCTTGGCTAGTGCTGTGAGTGATGCCCTTACCCAATCTTTACCATAAAAACGGAAGGACCCTGGCTGTCCTACGATTTCAATTACCATTGGGGATAAGAACATCAACCGCGCACTATTAGATCTTGGTGCCAGTGTTAACCTGCTTCCGTATTCAGTATACGAGCAATTAGGCGTCGGAGAGCTGAAACCCACGCACTGCACTCTCCAAATGGCCGACCGATCAATCACCCATCCTAGGGGTGAGCTAGAGGATGTGTTAATCAAAGTCGGGGACTTCATATTCCCCGTTGACTTCATTGTATTAGACACACAGCCTGTAGCTAACCCCCGGAATCAAATTCCGGTGATACTCGGTCGCCCATTCCTTGCAACCTCAAATGCTGTGATCAATTGTCGCAATGGTTCGATGAACCTCTCTTTTGGAAACATGATGATTGAACTCAACATTTTTAGGTTGGGGAATCAGCCCGCCGAACCTAATGCTCATATACTGGACGTCTGCTCAATCCGGGAGATCACCCCAGAAGAGTGTGAATTCGAGGAGTTTCTGTTTGATCACGATAATCTTCACGCCACTAGTGCGTTTCTCTTCGAACCTGCTGCTGTTTCTACGCCCGACAACGACTACGAGTGTTTCACGTTCTCGAACGATCTTAGCTGCGCACAACCCGAGTTTGAATCCTTCGACTTTCCGGATGAGTTACCTGAACCATCCGACTCGGTCGCCTACACTCGTTTCGAACCTTTGCTGGAGTCCTTTGAGTTCGAGACCTTTGCACCAATCTTGCCTTCCATCGTTTCACCTCCAACGCTCGAATTCAAGCCTTTGCCGTCTCACCTTAAGTACACTTACTTAGGTGAGAACGAGACCCTCCCTGTCATCATCTCGGCTTCTCTAGCTCCAGAGCAAGAGAAAGCCCTTCTCGCGGTCTTGCACAGCAACAGGCAAGATTTTGGCTGGTCCATGGCGGACATCAAGGGGATTAGTCCCCTGATCGTTAAGCATCACATTCATCTGATGGATGATGCCAAACCAGCCCGGGATCCACAAAGACGTCTCAATCTAGTCATGAAAGAGGCTGTGAAGAAGGAGATCGTAAAATGTCTAGATAGTGGTATCATTTACCCTATCTCTGATAGCCAGTGGGTTAGCCCCATTCATGTTGTCCCCAAGAAGTCGGGCATCACGGTCATCACTAACGAGGCGAACGAGTTAATCCCTACTCGCACCCAAACTGGGTGGCGAGTGTGCATTGATTACAGAAAACTCAACGCCGCAACGCGGAAAGACCACTTTCCGCTACCTTTCATTGACCAAATGCTTGAACGATTGGCCGGACACGAGTACTACTGCTTTCTTGATGGCTACTCCGGCTATAATCAGATTCCCATCGCCGAAAAAGACCAGGACAAGACCACATTCACTTGTCCTTTCGGCACGTTTGCATATCGTCGCATGCCCTTTGGGTTATGCAATGCGCCCGCTACCTTTCAGCGGTATATGATGGGAATTTTCTCAGACATGGTGGAAAAATTTCTGGAGATTTTCATGGATGACTTCTCCATCTTCGGCGATTCCTTCAACGAGTGTTTGCTGCATCTTGACGCTGTCCTTACCCGATGTAAGGACAAGAATCTCACTTTGAACTAGGAGAAATGCCACTTCATGGTGCGCGAAGGTATTGTCTTAGGACATATCATCTCGCAAAATGGCATAGAGGTTGACAAAGCAAAGATTGAGGTCATTTCGAATCTGCCTCCTCCCCGATGCGTCAGAGATATCCGAGCCTTCCTTGGCCATGCCGGTTTCTACAGACGATTCATCAAGGACTTTAGCAAGATTGCTAAGCCCTAGACTCTTTTGCTGGCCAAGGACACGCCATTCGACTTCAACTCGAGCTGTGTGACTGCCTTCGAGTCATTGAAAAACTCACTCACTTCTGCTCCCGTTCTTTCTTCACCTGACTGGACGCACCCATATGAGATTATGTGCGATGCATCCGACTTTGCCATCGGTGCTGTCCTTGGACAACACATCAACAAGATGCCGCACGTAATCTATTATGCGAGCCGAACCCTGAACGACGCCCAACTCAATTATACAACAACTGAGAAGGAATTCTTAGCTGTTGTATTTGCTTTAGAAAAGTTCAGGCCCTACCTCATCGGCTCTCCAGTCATTGTCTACACTGACCATTCTGCTCTGCGCCATCTTTTTGCGAAGAAAGATGCAAAATCTCGGTTAATACGTTGGATCCTCTTGCTTCAAGAGTTTGACCTTGTCATTAAGGACAAACGAGGATGTGAAAACGTAGTTGCCGACCATCTCTCACGACTTCTTTCTTCTCCTTCGCTTCCAATTTCGATTAACGACGTTTTCCCGGATGAACAGCTCTTGACAGTATCATGCGAACCCTGGTTCGCAGATATTGTGAACTATTTGGCCACAGGATTACTACCAACTGAATGGTCAAGTCAGGAAAGACTTCGCTTCTTATCCCAAGTAAAACACTTTTACTGGGACGAACCCTATCTGTTCAAGTACTGTCCCGACCAGATTATTCGTCGGTGTGTCCCTGACGAGGAATTCAAGAGTGTGCTGTCATTTTGCCACGATCAAGCGTGTGGCGGGCATTTTGGGCCCAGAAAGACAGCTGAGAAGATCTTGCAATGTGGTTTCTACTGGCCACAACTCTTCAAAGACGCTCATGACTATTGCAAGACTTGCTCCCGGTGCCAACACATGGGCCGGATATCCCGGAGGAACGAGATGCCGCTCCAACCAATCTTGGTTGTGGAGATTTTTGATGTTTGGGGGATAGATTTCATGGGGCCGTTTCCCAGCTCTTTCGGGAACTTGTACATCCTTCTCGCTGTTGATTACGTCTCTAAATGGGTCGAGGCTGTGCCCAGCCGGACTAAAGACAACAAGGTTGTCGTTAGGTTCCTTAAAGAAAACATTTTCTCCCGGTTTGGGCACCCCCGAGCGATCATTAGCGACAATGGAAGTCATTTCTGCAATAAAACTTTCGAAGCTTTGATGCGGAAATACTCCATTAATCATAAGCTCTCTACGCCCTACCACCCCCAAACCTGCGGGCAGGCCGATGTTTCAAATCGGCAAATCAAGCAGATACTGGAGAAGACGGTTTCCAAGAACCGTAAGGATTGGTCGCTGAAACTCACTGATGCCTTTTGGGCATTTCGAACCGCTTATAAGACCGGCCTTGGCATGTCTCCCTATCGGCTTGTGTATGGAAAAGCCTGCCACCTACCTGTCGAAATAGAGCATCGCGCATTTTGGGCGATAAAGGAGCTGAATCTGTCTCTCGAGGATGCGGGCAGCCATCGGAAGCTGCAGTTGAACGAACTGAGCGAGCTTAGGGATGAGGCTTACGATAACGCGGTTGTCGTTAAGAATCGAACGAAGGTGTTTCACGATAAATGCCTTTTGCGCAAAACCTTCGTACCTGGTCAGCAGGTACTGCTTTACGACACCAGACTTCACTTCCATCCAGGAAAGCTCAGATCTCGCTGGAAAGGGCCGTATTTTGTGCGGAATGTATATCCGCAGGGCGCTGTGGATTTGGAAAATCTAAAGGACGGTTCATTTTTCAAAGTGAACGGACACCGACTAAAACTGTACCTTAGCGCCGAACCAACAGAGGAGCTCCTGTTCTTACAGGAGCCGGTTTACCCTGCCTGATCTTCCTCTGCCTACCTCCAAACTTCGGTTATCCAGCCAAGAACAGTGGACACTGTTCCAAATAAGTTTGGGGGTATGTATAAACCATTTTGTATATACTTGTGTATATTCTTTTTCTTTTTCTTTAAAAACAAAAAACAAAAAAATTGTGTATCGCTAACCGACAATTTTGACCCTTCAAATGATCTCTTCATGCAATGACAGTGAGGACACTGTCCAGTTTAAGTTTGGGGGTACGCTCGGTACGCATTTCTTACCTTCGCATTCATATGTATATTTTGCAGCTGCATATTAAACTCCATAAAATCCATAAAAATCTGAAAATTTTCTAAAAAATATAAAATCTTTTCTGTCAAGTTAGCTTGTGGAAGAACTCTGATTCAACATTTCGACGGTTTTTGTTTGAAAAAATAGGAATAACTAAATCTTTTCTTTAGATTTTGAAAACCTGAAAGATAACTCTCCTTTGAAGTTAACTATAGCCGATATACGTCTTTACATCACACTACACGTGTCGTGAGTTTTTGGAAATAAGATGACAAGTCTTTTATGTTTAAAAACTTTTAAACAGATAAATGATTTTCTGAGGATCAAATAGGTTTGTTCTGAAATAAGTAATGTCAAGAATAGTTTATGAAGTAAAGCGAATATGAAGGAATGTTATTGAGGCCGTAATTGGAACTAAGTCTGAAAAATAACCCATCTGAAACTTGATTGGAATGATTACACACCGAACCCACTAAATACGTCTTTTATCCAAAAAAATAATTGAACTGCCGGTTATATCTCCGTTCGTATTAAATCATCTGATTTTCACGCCAAACTGTCTTTTGTTTTTGGACCTAGGTAACTTGAGTAATTAAGTTCGCTGGGGTGTTTCTACACCTAATGCCCTAAAATCAACTGGTTTGGGTGCATTGGCCCAAAGCTCGCTAAGAAGCTTAGAAAGTCCAGATTAAAACAAAGTCAAGCAAGTGTTCTCTCCGAGTTAAAATTCCTAACGGTTCTTTGTGTGAGAATAATCTTGATAAAAGACAGGCTTTTATAAAAAAATTTAACGGAGATATGAAGGTTTTATTCTATGATAAAAACTATTGCACGTTCACAGAGGTGTGTATGAAATGAAAACAAGAAAAAGGCGGAGTGAAAAATACGACTTAATTTCCTGTTAAGGAAGATAGAAATTCTGAAGTTGAAACCTTACTGGAAAACGAAACTTGAAAAATACTTAACTCTTTATAAAACTTATGTGATCCTTTTAAAAGTGTTACCTGGGCTTTATTGTGCGACATGATGACTTTAATCGATCCTTCTGGAACTTAACGACACTATTTGCACTGCACGTAAAGACATATAAAATCTGTAGTTAAATAAAAAGCGAGGTGTGAAAAATAAAGGTTCGATAGTCTAGACTTAGGATAATAGAATTGTTATTTTCTGAAACAAAAACTTTAGGGTTTGAATCTTAGTTATTTTACAAAACTAGCTTGACCGGATTTTGTGGGTAGTATCCGCTGAAAACCCTCAGGAGACAACACTCCTCCTACTAGGGACACCTAGAGGTTTAACGGCTTGTTGCACATGCTCAGTGCAATCGCGTTCCCTGCGAAAGTGAGGTTAGGAAATTTTTTGTGAATAAATTGGTTTTGCTCGGGACGAGCAAATGATAAGTTTGGGGGTATTTGTTCATATCAGATTTTTGCATTTTCATACCGCCCAATTTTTATCACATTGCATATCGGTAGATACTCTTGAGCCGTGTTTGCTAGTCAATTGCAGGATACAGGTTCTCGGTTCTAAAATGGTGAAATTCATGGAAAACACGACAAAATCCGGGTTTCTGCCAACCACAGATAAAACACGGATCTCCGCTCTTTATCCGTATGTTGCCACACACCAGTTTAAGAGACAAAATGTCAAATCAATGTCGTTTTCATGCACAAGGCTCAATGGCAGCACAAGATTCAAGAAATCTACGCGGAGCTCGAGGAAATCATGAAAAAAAGTCCACATCAAATCACCTTTCCCTCAACAGAAATTCTGGAAAAATCGTGAAGACAAATTGAGAAAATACATATACCAGAATTAAGTACAATGAAGAACAGGGAAGCACAAAAAAACAGAGCCTCCAACTCATCTATATGGCCGCGGATCCGCGGCCTAAGCATGGCCGCGGATCCGCGGCCTAAGCATGCTTAGGCCGCGGATCCGCGGCCATATGGTGGCGGCAGAAGTAGAGTTTTTAGGGGCAATTGGGTAATTTTGTAAAGGGGCAGATGGTTGCCCTAGATTTTCAGTTTTCAGCCTATAAATAGCCCAGAACTTTGTGAAGGGAAGGGTTGCATATTCTTGTATTTCTTTTCTAGGTTTTTAGAACACTTGTTCTTCTTCTTCTCATCTCTTCTCCATTAAAACTTCTAGTGAGCTTTGTGAGTGAAGAATGGTGAATAAAGAAGTTCATTTTATTATCATGCTTGTCTTGTTCTTTTTATAATTGCTTGTAATTTTACTTTGTTAACTTAGTTGTTGTTATTTCTTGTTCTTTCTTTCTTCTCTCTTTTCTTTATCCTTAAAACAACCATGATGCTTACGCTTGATCCTCGCCAGGTGAGGTCGCAAATAGCTAGTTGTTATCTTCTAATCTCTTTCTTTCTACCTTCCTCTTTCGTTTTGTTTTCTTTTCATTATGGTGTGTGAGTAGTTTCATACTTGTTAGGGTATGATAAGGGAAGTTTGAGAGAAGGAAATCTCTCTCACTCTTTCCTTGCCCAACAACTTAATTAGTCTCCCGTTAATTGAACCATAATCCGCTCCTTACGGCACCCTATCCTACATGATAGCGGTGATTCCGTAGTGAGACCGGTTGTGGTTGAATTAACCGGAGGTTATGGCTAAGAGCCAAGAACGGACGGACAAGCACCAAAAGGAAGAACTTATGCGTTGGAAAGCCTAGCTTATACTCGCAAGTTCCTTCCTAGTCGTGCTAATCCCCGTTGTTGCCGATTACCGTAACACCGATATTAAGAGGGGCAACGAAAGATGTGGGAGACTCCTAACTCAAACTAACCTAATCCTAACCCTAACAAGCTCTCTTTACATATCATTTTACCGCTTAATTAATCACAACAAAATCTGAAAAACTGGACTTAACTCGTTAAAGCACATAGAAAAAGATTCCCATCTCCCTGCGGACGACCCGTACTCAACCGGCTAGCTACAAGCGAAACCGTCTTGATTGTGGTATTTAACTAAAACTTGAACACGCAGAATCTCTAACAATCATCACCTGGGAACTGCTATCTGACGATGAGTATAAATCCAACCTGCAGTTCCCAGCGAGTCATGTCCGGTGTACCCGTAACCTAACGAGCACCTGTATACTATCTCCAGTACGACGTACTGATGGCTGTGGGACAAACCATCTCCCTATGCTGGGATGAGAAGCGTATACACCAGACTACTCCGGAGTATCAATGCCCTGTCTCGATAATCCTACGACCAGGGACTTGTATAGGATGTTGCTTATATACTACCCAGCCCCCACGAGTGTGACTGCCATCACAACGCTGGTAATCAAGCAAAGATCCTAAGGGCTCTACTAATATGTATAAGCGATACGTTACAAGAAACATATGCACATATTAAAGTAGACACAAACCAAGTAGCATACTACCATTTTTAGTAAGACTGTCAATACAACTGTGAATATCCCAAGCTTCCATTAAGTAATATACAAACTAGTATGATACAGTAATGGCCTCTAGGGCATAAACACTAACAATCTCCCACTTGCACTAGGGCCATGTACTGGCATATCGCAGACCTATCATCTCGAATAGCCTCTCGAACTGCGTCTGAGGAATGGCCTTTGTGAATGGATCAGCAGTGTTATTCTCCGTATCTACTCTCTTTACCTCGATCTCCCGGCGATCCACGATCTCCCGGCGATCCACGATCTCCCTGATCAGGTGATACCGCCTTAAGATGTGACTGAACTTCTGATGGGACCTGGGTTCCTTCACTAAAGCTATAGCGCCGTTGTTGTCGCAATACAGAGGTATTGGACCAACACTGGTAGGAACAACCTGAAGTTCTGTGAGGAACTTCTTCATCCAGACAGCTTCTTTTGCGGCATCGCAAGCAGCTATGTACTCCGTTTCCATCGTTGAGTCAGCAACGGTCTCCTGCTTGGAACTCTTCCAATAGACTGCCCCTCCATTGAGGGTAAAGACATAACCCGACATGGACTTGGAGTCATCCTTGTCACTCTAGAAGCTGGAGTCAGCAAAGGCCTCGATCTGGAGGTTTTTTCCGCCATACACCAAGAACATCTCCTTAGTCCTCCTCGGGTACTTGAGAATGTTCTTTACTGCTATCCAGTGCTTCTTGCCTGGGTTTTCCTGATACCGGCTTACAACGCTCAATGCGTATGCTACATTTGGTCTGGTACATAACATCACATACATTATAGAGCCTACCGCAGAAGCGTAGGGTATAATCGACATGCGATCCCTTTCCAAATCAGTCTTGGGAGACATCTCTTTGGAGAGGGTGATTCCGTGACAAGCCGGTAGGTTACCGCGCTTAGAATCTTCCATACTGAATCTTTTCAATATGGTGTCTATGTACCTGGACTGCGAAAGTCCCAACATCCTCTTTGATCTATCACGATAGATCTGGATCCCCAGAATGTAGGTGGCATCACCCTGGTCCTTCATGGAGAACTTCTGTGACAAGAATCTTTTGACTGACTGTAGCATAGGAATATCATTTCCTATTAGGAGAATGTCATCCACGTACAAGACGAGGAATACAACAACTCTCCCTATAATATTACTGTATATGCATGGTTCGTCTGGATTTTTGATAAAGTCGAATTCTTTGACAGTATCATCAAAACAGATGTTCCAACTCCGCGATGCCTGCTTTAGTCCATAAATGGACTTAAGCAGCTTGCACACTTTACCGCTGCTCCCATTCTGAATGAATCCCTCTGGCTAATCCATATAGACGCACTCTTCCAAATTACCATTTAGAAAGGTCGTCTTTACGTCCATCTGCTAGATCTCATAATCGTGGAAGGCAGCAATAGCAAGAAGGACCCGAATGGATTTGAGCATTGCCACTGGAGAAAAGGTTTCGTCATAGTCCAAACCAGGTCTTTGACGGAAACCTTTTGCAACAAGTCTAGACTTATAGGTTTCAACTTGTCCATCCACACCAATCTTCTTTTTGAAGATCCATTTGCATCCTACGGGTTTTACCCCATCTGGAGAAATGTCTAAAGTACATACTTTGTTAGTGTACATGGACTCCATTTCGGTCCGCATTGCATCCATCCATTTTACCGAGTCGCCGCTCTGAATGGCTTGCTGGAAGCTAGTAGGGTCATCATTATCAATGATGCAATCTTCTTGATCCGCGTCTATGAGAAAACTGTAGTATCTCTAGGACGGATGAGACCGCCTACTGCTTCTGCGGATAGGCGCTGGTATGTCCCTTTCTTCAAAAACTTCTGGTTCTACCATACTTTCAGTAACAGCTTGTGGTTCTGGAATTTCTTCCAGTTCTACTGCGCTCCAACTTTTCTGATTTTCTAAAAATTCAGCTTCTAAGAAGTGGGCATGACGAGAAACAAAAATCTTTTGTTCCTCTGCGGAATAGAAACAATATCCCATAGAGTTCTTTGGATATCCCACAAACTTACACTGTACTGAGCGTGCCTCGAGCTTGTCCGGATGTTGCTTTTTTACAAAATCTGGACATCCCCATGTCTTCCGGTACTGAAAATAGGGTTTCTTCCCACTCCACATCTGATATGGTGTGGCAGGCACAGTCTTGGTTGGAACCTTGTTCAAAAGATATGCAGCTGATTCTAGTGCATAACCCCAGGAAGATCGCGGTAACTCAGCCTTACTCATCATGGAACGAACCATATCCAATAGGGTTCGATTCCTCCTTTTCGATACACCGTTGTGTTGTGGTGTGTATGGACGAGTAAGCCGAGAGAGAATTCCATTCTCTTTTAAGTAACCCAGAAACTCGACACTTAAGTATTCACCACCTTGATCAGATCTCAGTGTCTTGATACTTTTGCCTGTTTGGTTTTCCACTTCATTCTTGTATTCCTGGAATTTCTTAAAGGCCTCGGATTTATGCTTCATTAAGAAGATATGTCCATACTTAGAGAAATCATCCGTAAAAGTAATGAAGTAGGAAAAACTACCTCGCGCATGTGTAGACATTAGACCGCACACGTCACTGTGTACGAGTCCCAAGAGCTCGCTCGCTCTTACTCCGTGTCCAGTAAACGGAGTCTTTGTCATCTTTCCCATGAGACAAGATTCACAAGTAGCATAAGATTGATATTCGAACGGATTCAAATATCCTTCTCTATGTAACTTAGTTAATCGTGTTTCATTGATGTGACCTAGTCTACAATGCCATAAGAAAGCCTGATTTATTTCTGGAGACTTTCTTTTAAGTGTGTTCTGGACATTGAAAACCTGAGCTTGACTCAATACGTATATACCGTCATCTAATGTACCGGACCCAATCAGAACTTGATTTAGGTGGATGTGAACTACATCGCTTATGAATGTAAAATCATATCCCTCTCTCGAAAGTGAGGATACTGATATGATATTACAAGTCAAACTAGGTACATACAAACAGTTACGTAGAATCAATATCTGCCCACTTGTCAAACCTAGGCGATATTCTCCCACGGATTCAGCGTCCACGCTCATTCCGTTTGCAACTCTGAGAGACAAATCACCTACCATTATAACTCTACAATTTCTCAAAGCATGTAATGAAATACAGATATGAGATCCTGCTCCGGTATCTAGTACCCAGGAAGTAGAGTTAATTGACAAACAGTTCTCAATCACAAACACACTTGAGGCCGAAGCCATAACATGCTTCGTATCCTGGCTACTGGCTTACAAAGCCCTGCAATCCTTCTGCCAATGCCCAATCCCATAACAATAGGAACATACCTCCTTACTTACACCAAGTCCCGAAACTTTTGCTCTTCCCTTTCCTCCTACTTTACTGACACCGTATATCGGCTTTGTAGAGGTCTTCTTCTTTTCACCCTTTTCTTTTGCCCTGGATGTAGAAGAAGAAGGCCCCACATTAAGCAGAGCTTGTGTTTTCCTGGATTCTTTCAGGGTGTAAGTAGAGGGTAGGGACTGTGGAAATAAGTCAGCATATGACCTGTTTCCCAATGTGTTCTCCAGGTCCTTGAGCTCATCAATATAGCTAGTCATCGTAAGGACGTCGTCCCCTACGGATGACCCGACAGCCAACCTCGCTTGAATTAATTCGTTCGAGGTCTCATATCTTGCGATATGAGATTGCTCTCCATATAAATCTTTTTTATGGAGAAAGATGGAAACTGAGTCCATCTTCTCGTGCTGCTTCTGGTATACACCATCAACTGAAGCCAACACGAGGCACTTGGCTTTCGCTTTATCCTTTTCCCTTGTCTGACGGATATCCATATCCACGACGGTGGAAACTGGACCTGGGACAGCGGGATCTTGAATAGTAATAGGTTGGTCCAGCTTGTCATAAGCAATGGACATCTGGACAGACCTTTGCCAGTCATATAAGTTAGATTAAGTCAACTTGTTATCTAGATGTAACCTAGTCATGGTCACAAGGTCGCTGCAATGAGAGAGAGAGAGAAGAAAACACTTTAGCATGATGCTCTTGCAAGTTTAGATTGGTTTTTAGTTTATCTAAACTGGATGGTTCCCACTATTTCTCGAATCCTTCCTCAAACCATAAAAGAAGAATTAGCCAGGACTGATCTCACCGTACAATACTTGCTTAACCGTTCAGCCAGGCCGGTGTCGGTACTTCGAGGGAGGTTTTCCAACGCTTTCGCGAAGTTCCTTAATTAAATAACCTCTTTTCTCTGGGGGCGTAGCCCCGCTGACACATTTCTCAACACCTACGTGGTTTATAGCATTGATCGTTTAAGTGACGTATCTTCTGATAAGTAGCATATGCCCACAGTAGTATCGGGATCCAAATATCATCGTATGATAATGTTAAAGGAATCCTACCAACATTCATCAAACTCCAAATGGTATGCAACACTAGCAAGTTTCAGTTTCTTTAGAAACTCCCGATGTGGATTTTTGCCCCATGTTCTTATGACCTTGACGAAAGCCAACAAATCATAAGTCACATGTCAAGTTCTGCCCATCATTATCTTGTTAATTTGAACCCACCCGTACATACCCTTGACGTAAGCCAACAAGGTAATACGACTGTCCCAAACCAACTCATCTATCTATGCAACAAATGAATACCCAGCAGCTACCAAACACTATGCCTTGACGAAAGCCAACAAACACAGCTTGAATACTACTGACCATCCATAAGAAATGACGGAGGGCTACGACTGGTTTTGGCGAAACCGTGAACGTAGTGAACTTGATATAATCGAAGGAACCTGATAGCTTTTTAAAAGGAGTGGTTAAAGCTCCGCAATTAAAAAATTCCGCTCTTTTAAAATAACCGAGTGGTTTCTTTTAAATTTGTTCCAACGATTCAACTTTGGTCTGTTTTCTTTGCATTATAATAATGCGTCCCATCATTAACCTATCATTGCAGAAAACAACGAAAATACAACGTCTTCTTATGTCATCCGCATTCGCTACTGGGTCCCGTCATCACCCGTTAGGTTACTTAACTAACGACAGAGCGGGGCCTGGGCTAGCGCGGGTGTAAAACATAAGTGACGTCTAAATAGCTATCACATATAGATATTGTACATTCGTCAGACGTAATAATAGGCATTCCAGATCACTGATGAACATTATTGGATATACAAGCAATCCGCGTTTCCTTCGAGCCTGCAACGAAAGACGGATTACACAGTTGTGATGAATAGCCATTACCCCATCCTAGACCCCTACGGGTACAGCAAACTACCCGCCAAGTACCCGAAGTGAAACGGTCTCCCTTAACAACATGAGTAGGCCACTAAACACTTCAAAGTACCCGGTAGTTTGTGCACCCTACCTTGGGTCTATCCTAGGAGCAAAAAACAGTAAATGAAATAATACAATGGTGGCTACAACCGCAACCTGGATGTGCCCCGCAAAAGAATATTACATCATATTACAATTTACATCGACTGAATGAATATAAAACACATCTCAAACCCCGTCTAATCATCACAACGATCCAATCAAGTTCATATACACAAACAGTAAAATCATTACAGAAATGTGCAACCCCCTGCCAACCGACATACTAGCAGTTAGGAGAGGTTTACGAACACATTAAACATTACAGATAAAAACCCGATTAGCAAATAACTTAGAATATCGATCGACAACATTTTTCCGTGTCTACCCCAAATGCAAGTCAGCACAGAAGTAACCTGGGCAGAAACAGAATATACTGGAAAACAAAACACCACAAAATATGAATTACTGCGCAAATCTGAGTCAACTCGGGGTTGACTCGGCGGCGGATCCGCGACCATCTTACCGAGTTAGGTCCTCGTATTTTCCCAGAATTCTTATAATCCCCTGCTGTTAATTTTCAGGCACATCAAATAATTTTTTCGACACGTTTAAAATTGACAGAAACTTGAGAGGTCCGGGGTTTTGTTTTCGCGTTTTCCCGACGATCGAAGTTCTAACTAGTTGCTAACAAGCTAGTAAAGGTTTAGTTGGTTCTGATACCACTGTAAGTCCATGTCACGCACCCCACGAGCTCACGGGGAGTCGGAATATATGAAAAACAATTATCAAAGCTTCGTAAAATGGACTTGAGCTCACAGATCGTGTCTAAACCATTACTAGCAAACTACGAAAGGTTTAACTACTCGGATTCGAAGTTATACCTCACGTTACTTGTCCTTCGGGTCTTCATCGCTGTCCTCCACACCTCGTAGGCTCTATAGAATGTCGGCACCTCAACGGCCTCCTCGAGTCAAAGACGATCCACCCGAGAGCTACTACTCCAAGCTTGACCTCTAACTTGAGGTAACTAGGTTTCTCAAATTGCTAATCTAAGCAACCTAGGGGATATAGAGTAGGATTATGGATTAACAAGTCTTGCTAACCCTTGATCTCAACACATGAGAGGTTAGGGTTAGGGTTTGAAGAAAGAGAGAGAGAGAGCATGAGGAGAGAGAAGGTGAGAATGAGCATCCTTTTGGATGAATGATATCATTTGAATATATGAAGTATATGATTTTATTAAAATGAATAACAAATAAATATGTGTCATCATGCTTCATTAATTTATAGAGTGATTTATCTCATGAGTCATTTAAAACATTAATGCAACATTAACTCCATGGATGATTCACTCTCATGACTCATTAATCCAATAAATGCAAATGCCACCTTAGCTTCCAAGTCATCATCCTTTTACAAGCTTCCCGACAAATTACGAGAACGCCCCTCCTATCCGTGAAAACACGGAAAAACTTTAGACTGTATAAATCCAATAATCCGATACTAGAATCTGGCTTAAACCAAAGCCGACTAGTAAAAACTGTCCGAACATCGTACGTGCGTAAAAACACGTATGCGTCCGAACCCTGTCGTAAAACCATACGACCTCTATATCGTTTCGCTCGAAGCAGGGAAACTCTCTGTGTGGGACTCTAAAGACTCGACACTACGCTGGCAGTGGGTTTAACTACAGACCGCAAGCGGCACTAGCTGTACGTAACGGTCCCCAGGTAGATGTCGATAAGAAGGACGATGAGGAACCCATCCGAACTCCTACTGAGCCTGATATGACAATCTCTGTACAGTCTGGTCTGTTCGTCTAGGACTATCGCATATCGGGCCTAGGGGGCGGTAAACGCCAGACCCCTAATAGCGGTATAAGTCGTGTCGGAGTGCAGCCCATTACACCTTGAGAAACTACTGGAAGCCACCAGTAAATCTCGCTTGCCCTGGCTAGGGACTTTACCTAATGGCTCTCCATACACAGTGCGATATCAACCCCCAATACCGGGAGAGACGATCCTGTCTAGCCGCCACTGCCTCCAAGTGCTTCGGGACTGCACCCAACTGCTACCTGTTTGCATGACTCCTTTGAGCCGTGGTAGGGTAGTAATCTAAGTACAGTGGGAACACACCCGAGGTGAAGTAGCAGTATCAAGTCCACGGACTAAGCTGTACTCATGTCACCTGGGAACTGCTATCTGACGATGGGTATAAATCCAACCTGCAGTTCCAGGCGAGTCATGTCCGGTGTACCCATAACCTAACGAGCACCTGTATACTATCTCCAGTACGACGTACTGATGGCTGTAGGACAGACCATCTCCCTATGCTGGGATGAGAAGCGTATACACCAGTCTACTCCGGAGTATCGATGCCCTGTCTCGATAATCTTACGACCAGGGACCTATATAGGATGTTGCTTATAGACTACCCAGCCCCCACGAGTGTGACTGCCATCACAACGCTGGTAATCAAGCAAAGATCCTAAGGGCCCTACTAATATGTATAAGCGATACGTTACAAGAAACATATGCACATATTAAAGTAGACACAAACCAAGTAGAATACTACCATTTTTAGCAAGACTGTCAATACAACTGTGAATATCCCAAGCTTCCATTAAGTAATATACAAACTAGTATGATACAATAATGGCCTCTAGGGCACAAACACTAACAGATAGGTTCCTCCCTCACCCCCCACATATATAAATAACCAACAGTAACGAGCATTGACCGTGCTCGCCTCGCTGCCTTGCCTAGGCGAATCACAAGGGGAGGCGAATCGCCCGCGTCAGGCGAGTCTGAGTCCGGTATCTTTTTTTATAAAATTTAAAAAACTTAAAAATTAATAATAAATGAAAAATGAACTAAATTTTTTATTAACATAAATCAAATTACAATCACATAATATAATTTGTTTCTTTTTTTTTACATTAGAGACCAAACCCACTCGGGCTGCCTACGTATCCCTCATAAATATTAAGCTCAATAAGAGTGAATCAGGTCTACGCAGTCCTTTTTTTACTATTACAGATCCTACTCACTACTCGTTGACGTCGGTTGTGATTTCTCCTTCGGTGTTGGTCTCGTCTGATCCTGTAAGCTCCTTAGGTAGATAATCCAAGTCCAAAGTTGTTGCATTTTGTTTCCTAACAGCTGCTGCTTTCCAATCTTGCGAGCAAATCATGCACTGTATTGTGTCGTATGCCAAAATGCATCTCTTCTCGCTTAATATCCTACCACCTGTACTAAAAGCACTTTCTGACACTACAGTGGATACTGGAATGGTTAGTAAATCACCAGCCATGGTAGAAAGCACCGGATACAAATGTCCGTGGCTTTTCCACCAAGCTAAAACATCAAACTCATCAATAGTATAATCTACATCTAAATCGGTTTGTAAATATATTGTTAATTCATTTAAAAATGAAAATGATGAGGCCACGGGGCCTTGTGCCTTTTTCTTTTGTTAAATAAGTGCAAAAACTGAAGTCGAAGCATGTGAACTAGTTGCGGCCGGTGGTCTAGTAGTTTTACCAGTAGATGATCGTGCAACATACAAATCAAACACTTCATCTAAATTACTTTTAATGTTACTAACATAAGTGTAAAGTGTTTTTCGTCACCCTATTGATATAGGAATGCACGTCGCTTGTCAGGCATATTACATATTCCCTCTGCCTGGGGTAGGCTGGGGTTTAATGATTGTGGGGATCCGAATTTCCGGTTGCCGTGGACTAAGCTGCCGTTATTTACCCCCCGCTTTTGGAGCGAGAGAACCTCTGATTAATAAGTCAAATAGATCATGCAAACTGAATATGAAATATGTGCGTATTGTGTTTGGGAACAAGTTTAAGGGTGCTTCGGGCATATCGAGGGCCTCACAGAGTTTTTACAGGGGTCCTGCTACCCATATAGCGGGCTGGGGGTCAAGGGGGCTAGTAACCCCCTTACGAGGTGCAAGGCAGCATCTCGTTAGAAAATTTTTTCTAAAGGAAGAGATGATGAGTGTATATATGTCAAGTGCGCACGTGACAAGTGCACACGTGGTAAGGTGCACATGTGACAAGTGCGCACCTGCCAAAACGCACACCTGGTAAGGTAAGGTGCACACCTTGTAAAGGGGCGCACATGATAAGTGCGCACCTGCCGAGAGCATGCCTAGTAAGGTGCGTACTTGGCAAGGTGCGAGGGAGTGAAGGGGGCCAAAGGGTTCCGAATGGGCCAAAAGGTCCAGCAAGGTGCGCACTTACAGAAGTGCGCACCTAGCGAGGTGTGCACCTGGGCCGGTATGCACTTAGCTCGATGTGCACCCAACGGGTTGTACATCTAACCAAATGGGCACCAAGCACGGTGCACACCTAGTACAGTGCAAGTAGGGTCGAAACCCAACTAAGGAACAGTCCAAAAACACCAACATTTTGACTTTTGAAGATCAAAATGGGCTCTTTTCCCCCTTTTTGAGGCCACCTGACGTGCGCACTTTGAAACAAAGAAAGGAAGAAGGAGAAAAATTCTTGTGAATAAAGAGTGGCTCAAAACTCAAGACTTTGTTTTTTAAGGAATCCAGATTAAAATTAGTTATCAAATCATCATGGTGACCCTTTTATAGGCTTACATCTTTTACATTTAGCCTCATGGCTTGTACAAAAATTGACTTATTGCAAACAAAAATTACATTTTGTTTTTCTTTCTCTTTTCTTTTCTTTTCTTTAGCTGGCCCCCTCTTCATGCTTGGGCTTGAGTTAGGCTCGGGTTTGGGCTTGGGCCCACTTGGATTTTGATTTTAATTTTGAACTTGAATTTAATTTCTGATTTTGGCAATTGGGTGTATTTTTTGATCCTAACAAAGTGCCCCCATCAATAAATGCACATCACGCATATGGGTTATGTGCATGAAAGTGATAGATCTTGTGCTATATGGAGATTGATTTGGTTTGGTTCCCTTTTGATGATGTGGAGGTTGATACTGCCCTTTTAGCGACGTGGACAGTCGATGCTGCCATTTTTTAGACTTGGACGGTCGGTGCTGCCATTTTTGCAACGTCGACAGTCGATGCTGCCATTTTTTGTGTCATGGACGGTCGATGCTGCCCTTTTTGTGACGTGGATGGTCGATACTGCCCTTTTTGCGACTTAGACAGTCGATACTACCATTTTTACGACATGGACAGTCGATGCTGCCCTTTTAGCGATGTGGACGGTCGATGCTGCCCTTTTTACGACGTGGACGGTTGATGCTGCCCTTTTAGCGACGTGGATAGTCGATGCTGCCATTTTTGTGACGTGGATGGTCGATGCTGCCATTTTTGCGACTTGGACGGTTGGTGCTGCCATTTTTGCGACTTGGACGGTCGGTGTTTGATTTAACTTACTCCGCTTCTTGCGGTGTCAGGGATTGGATTTGACTTGCTTCGCTTCTTGCGGTGTCGGGCTTGAAGTTGACTTGCTCCGCTTTCTGCGGTGTCAGGGTTAAAGTTGACTTGCTCCGCTTTCTACGGTGTAAGGATTGAAGTTGACTTGCTCCGTTTCTGCAGTGTCACAATTGATTTGTTTCCGAGGTGGAGTTTGATTTCACCGAGGAGGTCATTGGTTGACTTGCTTCCAAGGTGGAGCTTGATTCCGCCGAGGAGGTCGTTGGTGTTGAATTGGTTTATCTGATTGATTTTGGTGTTCTTGTTCGTTCCGCGGGATCTTTTGAGCTTGGAACCACTGCCGGTGGGATTTTGATTTGATTTGTTTGATTTCTGTCTTGTTTGGCGGGACTTTTAAATTTGAGGGGAACTTGAAATTTGAATTTTGTTTGACATCAACATCGCTACACTAGAATAGCGCTAGGAGCGACTCATCATTCGCCACAAGAGAATTTGGGGACTTTGGTTTTAGTTTGGCAGCAATATCATTATACTAGAATATGGTATCATGAGCGAATCATCATTTTCCATGCCCGTTGTTGAACGATAGCTTAGGAAACTGGTTCAAGCCCTTGTCACCTAAGGCTTTTCAATATTATGAGCCGTAAGGGTCTCATAAAAGCATTTTCTCCCTACGAGTCGAGAGGATTTCATAGGTTTGTTTTCTCCTTTGGAGTCGTGAGGACCCTCAAGTGTGTTGCTCCTTTGTGAGTATTAAGGATCTCATACGGGAATATTCTCCTTATAAGGTCGAGGACTTTGCGAATGTGGGATTTTGAATTTGGGATTTGGATTTTTGTTTATCATCAGCATCGCTACACTGGGATGTGGTACCATGGGCGAGTCATCATTTGCCGTGAGAGGATTTCCTTCATTACCAGTTTAACGACATAGGGATCATCTGTTCCCAGTTTAATGATTTAGAGGTCATCTGTTCCTAGTTTAACGACTTAGGGGTCTCTTGGATTTGAAAGCTTGGAATTTTAGGGTTGGGGCCGGCATCAGCGTTGCTAACACTGGAGTATATGTGCCAGGAGCAATTCATCATTTGCCTTGGGAAAACTTAGGATTTGGGTTTTGGGTCGGCATCAGCACCGCTAACACTGAAGCATAATGCCAGGAGCGACTCATCATTTGCCGTTGCATATTGGGGGAGAGATGGCTTAGGAGACAGGTTTAAGCCCCTGTCACCTAAGGCTTTTCAATTTTATGAGCCGTAAGGGTCCCATAAAAGTATTTTCTTCCTACGAGTCAAGAGGATCTCACAGATGTATATTCTCCTTAGGAATCGTGAGGATTCCTAAGTGTATTGCTCCTTTATGGGTCGTAAGAATCTCACGCGGGGATATTCTCCTCACAAGGTTGAGAGGACTTTGCGAGTGTATTTTCGTCTCTTTTTCACGAGTTTGCGCCCTTTCGGATTTTCACAAACTCACCGGCAGTCCTGCCGTTTTTACTCATGGAGCCCTTCGAGTTTTCATCCATATCCGTTTTGCTTGTGTACATGCCATTTTTTTTAAATTCATCTCCGGTATGACTTGGGAGAGATAGGGGTCATTTACACCTATGGGTTATATACGGTTTTATAGGATATATGATCCAGACCGTAGAACCGGTGTGCTCAATTCGTCTGCGACTTGGAGTATTCACGTGTAGTATTTCTTGATATATCGGCCATTGATGAGTGGAATAGGTCTTTATCCCTCGGTATTTATCAGCTGGTAGGATCCTCAATCAAACACTTTCTCGATGACGTATGACCCTTCCCAGTTTGGTTCGAATTTTCCCTTGGCGTGTCGATTGAGGATGATCGGTCTTTTGAGGACTAACACCAATTCGCCTTTCTTAAAAGCGCGAAGACGAGTCATCTTATCATAGTCCCAGGACATTTGGGCTCGGTACAGCTCCAGATTTTGATGTACTGCGAGTCTCTTTTCTTCAAGGGTGTCAAGTTCTTCAAGCCGAAAAAGAACGTTTTCCTCCCCTGTCAAATCGTGCTAGACGGCCGTCCTGGGGCTTGGAACTTCAACTTCGAGCGGGAGGATTGCCTCCACTCCGAAGAGTAATGAGTATAGAGTGGACTGAGTTGGAGTGCGATGCATGGTATGATATGCCCACAACGCCTCATGAAGTTTGAGATTCCAGTCTCTCTTGTTAGCTGAAGCATTTTTCTTCAGGAGCTTGCATAGAGTTTTATTGAAGTTTCGGCTAGCCCATTAGCTCTTGGATTATAGATGGAGGAATATCTCCAGTCTATCTTGTGTTGAGTAGTGAACCCTGAGACTTTGAAGCTCTTGAAAGAAGGCCCGTTGTCAAAAATAATTCTTCTAGATGTTCCAAAGAGGTATAGAATATTATGCCGGAAGAATGTTAGAATATCTTCTGTTTTGACTTCTTTTAGTGGGACAGCTTCAGCCCATCTGGAGAAGTAGTCAGTTGTGGCTAATATGAACCGGTGGCCTTTGGATGACGGAGGATCAATCGGGCCGACTTTGTTGGTGCCCCAAACTTTGAAGGGCCATGATTCCATCGAAGATGCAACGGATTAGGATGCTTGTGAATGAAGACACCATGAATTTAGCAAAGATGGCATTTCTTCATATGCTCTTCGCAATCCCTTATCATGTCATGCCAGTAATACCCGAACCGTTTGATTTGAAGCCACATTTTGGGGCCAGATTGGTGAGCTCCGCAGACGCCTGAGTGAACTTCTTTCATGAATTTTTCGGCTTCAGCCAAGTATACACACCTGAGCCAGAGATGGTCGTATATGCGGTATAGCGTATTATTTACAATACATATCGGAGGGTTCTCTTATTCAACTGAACCCTCGCAGATTTTTCTTTGGGTAGCTTGTCGTATCAGAGGTACTTTATGAAGGGCTCTCTCCAATCGGGCTCGTCTTGAATAATAAGAACTTCTTCTGTAGGATTGCTCTTTTGTTCCGAGCTTTCTTCCTCTCGTAAAAAGACTGGAGACAGAATTTTCTGGCTTCTGCTGTGATCAGAATTTCATCTATGTTAGGATCGGCCAACTCTTTGGCTAAGCAAGCGAGTACATTGGTTTTTTCGTTCAACACCCTAGGGAATCTCATTAGTTCAATATGAGTGAACTGTTTCATGAGTTCCACCACCCGGCTTATGTATCAAGCTAACTCGGGCTTATATATCTTGTAGTTGCCGCTCACTTGGTTGATGACAAGATGGGAGTGTTAGTCGATGTCGCACACTCCATAAGGTTTGTAGAGAGGCGGGATTTACAAAAAACAATTTTAAAATGGGCAACATCGACTAATCCCCAAGAACAACCGTAAGCCCTAGATAACAAAACTTACATAGGCTCTAATCTACTATGGAAGTGATTATACCTATGTGCTCGAGTCCTTCAGGTCTTCCAATCCTCTTCTTAAGCTTCTCGTTTTTCGGGATCGAGCTTGGTCATCAACCTCCTCACGTCGAAGACGATCCACCTGAGAGTCTATAGTTCAAGCTCTAACCTCAAAATTGAGGTAACTAAAGCACCTAGTTTGCTATTCTAGATGGTTTAGTGGATGTAGAATATGTTAATGGATTATTTTATCTCATAAACCCTGGGTTTCTCAACTCATGAGAGGGTTAGGGTTTGAAGAAGAAGAAGAGCTCAAAGGAGGAAGGAGAATGGCAAGTGTAGAAATGAATGAAGAATGGCTAAGTCTAGAAAATATCAAGCATTTCATTTACAAAATAAATATTATAACCATGCTTGAATAGTCATCACAAATGAATGAATAAAATAAGTAGTTATGCTTCAAACCATGCTTTAATACACCTCATCCATCCACCTCATTATCTATTTAAACAAATAGATTAAAACAAAATGAGTTGTCTTCTTTTGGAAGAATTCTAGTATAAATACAAGAATACCCTCACCGTATATACATGCACGTATTCGTACTACAAAAATAGGAATACCAAGAGATAAAATAATTCAATAGTATAATTGTCACACCCCGCTTCCCGGTGTACGGACAGCGGGCACAACGAGGCTCGCTACGTATTTACTCTAAAGTAAACACGCTAAGCATATCTAAGCAATATAAGTAAAATGCATAAGAGACAATGACAATAGATATATATTGAACATCAACTTTATTTATTAACATTCTTTTTACAATTCATCTGAAAAGTATATACATGGAATGAAAAGCAATGCCTAAACAGTGGTATAACAGAAATAGAAAGTACTGAAATGAAATATACAAGCAACTAGAGCTCCGGGTTGAAGGCTAGCTAATCCAAGTCCTCGCTGGTGGGCTTGATCTCCTGAAGGTTCGAATCACCTGACGATATTCCAAAGAAGAAGAAAGAGAATGTCGTTAGCGAACAAATCGCTCGGTAAGTCACAAAGATAAGGGAGAAGTAGAATAGAAAGAGAGAGAGTGTGTAACTTTTAAAGTGGTATTATATTATTATAATGTTTTATTTAGTGTTAACGCTGTTGTTTGTAGCTTGGTACAGAAAAGGCCAGTGTATACGAGAGGAGTCTCAATAGACCAAAAACTAAGGTGGACGGAATCAAGAGTACAAGACTCCGTGATAATACCCGAAACAACGGCAATTGAATTCAGGTTAGGTGTCTTAATGGTTGAAGTCTCGTGCCACTTCTAACACCTTCCATACCAATCTACCCCTTAAATCCCACGATTTCTTGATTGTATTGTTTGTATTTTATTGTAAATTGTATTGTCTTGTATTATAGATTGTATAGATGGATGACTTGCTGAAACCATGATATCAGTAAATGGATATAACTGGAGAATCATGTAGATGGATGTATATCCATGGTTCGGTTCAGTCAAGTTGAACAGATTGAATATATGGATTCATATTGAATGGTAGTTTTGTAATTTCATACTTGAATCATAGTCAAGTCAGATTGATTATATTGAGACTCAGTCTGAGTTAGACAATTAGAAAAAATAATATGAATTCTGAATTAGGTTTTGATGTTATCGGTAACCGCTGCACATGGGTAGGATTTGTGTCTTTTTAAAAAATGATTACCGTGTTGATAATACCGTTTGTTAAATTGTTCACCTTAAATAGGCAAGCACCCATATCTCCGGCTCCCTGAGGCTCAAGAGACTGGTCCCGCTTAAACCTATATTTACTAGGGTCCTTATTGTAATTTAGTATAACTTGAGGGAGTTTTATATAAAAATAATTTTGTGTAATTTTCAAAATACACCTCAAGTATTTTATTATCGTCTTTAGAGTTTTCATAGATATATATTTTATCAATATGACATTTCTAGTGAATAAAGCCTAATTTCATAATATATGGTATTTATTTGTATTATTGGAATTGTATGGTATTTTCTTATAAATGACATGTTTTTCTTGAATTTTTGAAATCTGAAATATTATAAATACTAAAAATGGATATTTTGATATTAATTACATATATATTTATTTATTAAAAATATAACTTTTATTTATAATAGAAATCACATTTTCTAAAGAAAATTGCATTTTTAAATCTTTCGAGACCGTATGCTCCTTGCGGAGGTCTGCATCTCGCACTACTAAGCCCGAGGATGTGCGATAATCTGCACCATTCTGAACGGGTTCCCCGAAATGGTTTGTAGCGGCACATTGTAAAGATTTGTTAAAAATACATATCTTGTAGAAAAAGGTTTTTATAAGTTGGAGGTAGTTTTGTGTAAAATCGTATTTTCCTAAAACTATATTTCCAAATATCATCATGCTATATTACATATGAGTGTTGTGAGGAGGTAGGTCATTAATTCGTGATTTTTCTAAAGGTATAGCAAGGAATTATAATGATTTATGTAGAAACTAAACTATATGGTATTTTTCTGTAAAAGTGCGATAAAAATTGAAATATGAATTATTTTGATATGAAACTTGTCAATATGTTTTGTTAATGTTTAATGATCATGATGTGAGAGTTTGGTATTATTGTGTTTAAGAAAAAAATGATTTTTAAGGAAAAACCGAAGCAGAAGTCGGATTAACTCCACTTCCATCGGGTTTTAGAATTCTATGTTTTTAGAATAGTAAAAAGAAGGGGGAAAAAGGACTTATGGGATTAGAGCCAAGAGTAGAGGAAGAGGGAGATTTGGGAGGTGCCCGTGCGTCGTTTCGTCGCCGGAAACTCCTTAGATCGTCGTCGGAAGTTCGCCGGAGCTTCGCCCTTTGCTAACTCCACTTGCACACAAAAAGTCTATGGAATTTTCTTGAGAGTTTGGACAGAGATTTGGAAGTAAGGAAGGGTGATTTTAGGTGTGGTATTTATAGGAAAAATTAGGGTTTTGGGTAAATAAAAGGGTGTGATAAAAATTGTATATAATTTTGCATTTCAAAAATTAAAAATGGAGTGTTTTAATTCTCTGTTTAATTTTAGAGATTTTAAATGGTGCAGGGTGAGTGGGGTAGACCAAAGGTCTCAAGGAATTCAAGAAAACATGGGGATCGGCCGAGTCAACCCGGTTGCGCCGGCCGAGTCAGGCTTCCCGCTGGCCCGAGTCGGGGCTCGCCTCGACGCCACATGTCACTGACGCTTGGACTTGACTCGTGGACCCGTTTTTTTATGTGTGACTCTTAGTTTTACGGGTTATGCACATGTAGACTCTTGGGCTTCTAAAAAGATTAAAAGAAATCAAAATAAAAATATTGTGTGGATGATGGGATTTGAACTCTAGTGCTTTGGTTCAGCAGTACAAGGTCTTACCAATGAGCTACAAGCTCTTTCTTGCTGTTGAATAGCAAATCAAATTTATAACTTGTGCTCAGGCTCAAGTACCCCTTTCTGTATTTTTTGAAAAAATTGTACAGAAAGTTTGGGGTTGTTACAATAATACTAGATCATTATTAAGTCGATACTTGATTCAATAATGCGGCTTAATCCTAAGCCCTCTAGTATTATCCGTTCGAACAAAATTCATGTAGCTAGTACACGTATATGATCAGAACCCTGCACGTATAACCACATGGCCACTACATCATATCACCTGGACCAGGGAAACCCTCTGTGCGGGACTCTAAAAACTCGACAGTATGCTAGCAGTTGGTTTAACCATAAGTACGTCAGTAGCACTAGCTGTACGTAATGGCTACCCAGGTACCTATCGAAAAGAAGTCCGGCGAGCAAATTCATCTGAACTCCTACCGAGCTTGTCCATGAAAATCTATGTATAGTCCGGTCTGTTCCTTTGAGAGTATCGCAAGCCGGGTCTAGGGGGTGGAAAACGTCAGACCCCTAATAACCTGACAAGTCGTGCCGATGTAGCTCAAGACCATCCGAGAATCTACCGATCTACCTATCAGTAATTCTCAATCCGCCTTGGCCAGGGACTTATGGTGTTGGCCAACTGAACACAACGTGACATTGACTCCTTATACCGGGAGAGATGAATCCCCAATAATCGCTCACTGCCTCTATATGGCTCAGGACTGTACCCAATTAAAATCTGTTTACACGACTCAGTAGAGCCATGGTAGGGTAGTAATCAAAGCACGGTGGGAACTCACACGAGAAAAGTGATGACCTCAGGTCAACAAACTATCTGTACTCATGTCACCAGAGAACCGATATTTGACGATTAGTATAATACCATCTAGCCAGTTATCGGCTAGTCTGTCCAGTATAGTCACCCCCAGTGAGCACATGTATACGATCTTAGATGCCAAAGACCAATGGCTGTCGGACCAACCATCGCCCCTCGTCGAGGTCTAGAAACATATACACCAGTCTACTCTGGAGTATCGATGCCCTGTCTCGATACTCCCATGACTAGGGATATTTAAGGATGTGCTTATGGACTACCCAGCCCCCACATGTATGATTGCCATCATAACGCTGGTAGTTAAGCAATAATCCCATGGGCTTTATCAACATGTATTAATGATACGTAATAGCAAGTAAAACATATACACATGTTAAGATAAAGACAAACCAAATAGCATACTATAATATCGAGCAAGATTGTCCTGTACATACATATGTCCAAGCATCCACTATTTATATATATACAATAATAGCCTTTAGGGCATACATATCCAACAATCTCCCACTTATACTAAGGCCATATATTGGCGTATCGAATACCCAATGTCTGCTGTAGGACCAGTTATTGGCGTATCGCATACTCAACATCTCAAATAGTCTCTCAAAATGTGTTTGAGGGAGGGCCTTGGTGAATGGATCCGTCGTGTTCTCTTTTGTGTCTACTCTCTGCACCTCAATCTCCCGACAATCTACGATCTCCCTGATCAAGTGATACCATCTCAAGATGTATCTGGATTTCTGATGGGACTGTGGATCCTTTGCTAAAGCCAAAGCTCTATTGTTGTCGCAATACAAAGGTATTGGATCAACAATGGACGGAACCACTTCTTTATCCAGATCGCTTCTTTTGCGGTATCGTTGGCAGCAATGTATTCAGCCTCCATCGTCGAGTCTGAGACGGTGTCATGTTTGGAGCTCTTCCAACAGACCGCCCATCCGTTGAGGGTAAACACAAAACCCGAGATAGACTTGCTGTTATCCTTGTCACTCTGGAAGCTCAAGTCGGTAAAAGACTCCACCTGAAGTTCACCATTACCGTATATCAAGAACAGTTCCTTAGTCCTTCTTAGGTACTTAAGAATGTTCTTCATATCTGTCTAGTGGTTCTCTCCTGAGTTCGACTGATATCGGCTTACCATGCTAAGCGCTCAAGCTACATCTAGTCTCGTATATAGAATCACATACATTATAGATCCCACCGCCGAAGCGTAGGGTATAATGCTCATGCGAGCCCTCTCCTCATCAGTCTTGGGAGATATCGCTTTGGAGAGGGTGATTCCTTGCAATGCGAGTATATTACCGTGCTTAGAATCTTCCATACTAAATATCTTTAGTATGGCCTCTATATACCTGGACTTTGAATATCTCAACAATCTCTTAGATCTATTTCTGTAGATCCTTATTCCCAGAATGTAGGAGGCATCACCCAGGTCTTTCATGGAGAATCTTTATGAAAAGAACAGCTTGACTGGTTGTAGCATAGGAATGTCATTTCCTATCTAGAGAATGCCTTCCACGTACAAGACTATGAATACGACAGTTCTTCCTACAATCTTCTTATAGATATAAGGCACATCCTCGTTTTTGATGAAGTCAAATTCCTTGACTGTCTCATCAAAACAGATGTTCCAGCTCCGCGATTCCTGCTTTAATCCATAAATGGATTTAAGCAACTTGCACACCTTCCCGCTGCTCCCACTGTCCATGAATCCCTCCGGCTGATCCATATAAACACACTCTTCTAAACTACCATTCAAAAAAGTCGTTTTTACGTCCATCTGCCAGATTCATTCGACCACGTCTTAGGATTCGATCTCGTGAGTATATCTTTATGCGCTCTGTTCGTTAATATACGGTTATTTAATTAGATTAAATTTAATTTCAAACGTTTAAAATGATGAAATAATAAACACTTAGTCTACATATTTAGCAAAACAATTGCTGTTTATCAAGATGTATGCATGTACACTGGCCGAGAGATTGTAAGACATGTTCTTTAGCCTTCTTGCTCCAATTGGACCATCAGGAACACTCTGTGATTTGTTTAGCTTCGTCCGGATATCATCATTCAAGAAACGAGCACAGAAAGACGTGACTTCTTCTAGGAGATAATCTTGAGCAATCGAACCTTCAGGATGATGCTTGTTGCAGATATAGTTTTTAAAGTTAACAGATATCTGTTGAAAATGAAATAAATTAATAATTCATGATAATTCTTTGCAATTTAAATGATGAATAACAAACGTTTCAATGCTGTGAAACACTATTGAAATGAACATCTAATCTATCGTTGTATACGGAGAACCAGTGGAAAGGTACAGACGAAATATCCCGAAACGAATAAAAAACACAACCGAATGCAGGTGTTTGCTTTATACATTCCTAACCTGTCCACACGGGACAAATCTATCTGTTATCATACGATTGAATATTAATTCTCGTCACATAGACTACGCGACGGTTGGTAGAAACTGAACGATAACGTCCGGTGTTAAACAACTTTCGTGTAATTTTATGTCACGACAAATACTGAACGTATGTTAACCGATAGACGGGAACTAAGTCATGTTTCCATTTTCACATATGATTAATTATCGATGAGAATATAAAAATTTCATATTATCATCGAAAATCTTACACTTAGTTTAGAATTTGATTTCAATTAGTTTTACATTTACGTTTCAAATACAAGGTTTTGAAGTTCTAAGTTTAGGGTAATTGTTTTTAAAGATGAGGGTTTTCTTAATCGAGTTTAAGATTTTTGATTTATAGTTGGTTTTAAGGTAGGATTTGACAAGGGTTTAACATAGAGGAGAACGATGATGAATTAAAGTTTGGCATTATTTATATGTGTGTGTATGTGTGTGCACGCGCGCGCTTGTGTGTGTATGTGTATGTGCATACACACACAAGCGCGTACACCCCCTTAAACAACCTATTTCTTCCATTTTTACTAAATTACACTCAAATACCCTTAACTATTCTTAAGTTTTCACTAACTATCTTAAATTAAATAAATTACTATGAATTCCACCAAAATACCCTTAAGTATTGTTGTTTTTCACTAAACCACCATAAAAATTTAACTAAACGATTCATCTTAGTATATTAACTAAATTACTATAGATTTTACTAAAAAGTCCTTAAATTTTCTTGTTTTCACTAAACTATCATTACATTTATTAATTAAAAAAACCCCATTTGATCAATGTTACTTATTTACACTAAAATACCCTTAACTATTGTTGTTTTCCACTAAAATACCCTTGACAATTGTCGTTTTTCACTAAATTACCTACAAAAATTCGCTAAATTATCCTAACACTAACCCTAACCCATCCATAACCCTATCCCTACCCCTAACCCCAACCCCAACCCCAACTCAATCCCTAACCCTAACCCTAACCTTATTCCTATCCTTAATCTCTAACCCAACCCAAACCCTAACTCTCCCACAACACCACCAACATCAACACCACTAACATTACCACCAACAGTAACAGCAGCAACTACAACAACACCACCAATACCACCACCAACAATAACAGCAACATCAACATCAGCAACAACAACAGTAGGGGAAAAAATTGGGTAAGCTGGAAAAAAATAAGAATTAAACCAAAAATCATCTAAAATTTACCTCTTGACGATGATGACGACAAATTTTGACGACGGCGACGACGACCTGGGCCCAATTAGATACAACGAGACCTAGGCCAAAGATTAAAATTAAAATTAAACCAAAACAATTCAAAATTTTCCTAATCCTAATCAATTTTACTTACCTCTAGACAATGGCGGAGAGCTTCGACGATGATCGAGCTTTGATGACGGCGATCGAGCTTCGATGACGGTGATGACGAGCTTCGACGACGAGATCGATCGGGTCTGGGCCTTTGAGGACGAGCTCGACCAGAGAGGCTTCGTCTTCTAAGGGGTCGGGTCTCGACTACGGAGGCGAGGCGGCGCCGGCGGCGGAGGAAGCTAGGAGCGGGAGAATTGTGAATGATAGGGAGAAAATTTAGGAGAGAGAAAATAAGTGATCGGGGGGTAATTTTAAGGGTATACGGTGTTTTATGGCTCCACGGTTGTGGGGCCCTCTTTCTTTTTGCTTTACTCACGGATATAACCGTGAAGATATCTTTTGAAACTGTGACTCAAAATAAGTCACGATGGTAACCGTGACCACTTCCCCGTTCATATTAGCTATATCTGTAATAGTCTCTCTCTCTCTCTCTCTATATATATATATATATATATATATATATATATATATATATAACAATGGTAAAAACTTCTATTGTTGGTAAACCGTTAATTTTGCACCCACTAAATCAACGGTGAAAAAGTGGTAGAACCATATGAAATTTGGTATATCCACATCTTAGATGATGAAGATGATGATGATGGATACCGACCGTCGAATAAAACGGTGGAGGATATAGATTTTTGATGCCATCTAATGAAAAAGTCTCCTAGGGCCTCTTTTCACCATTATTCTCATATATATATATATATATATATATATATATATATAGAGAATAATGGAGAAAAGATGCCATAGGAGGGAATTCCCTCCTATGGCGTCGAAAAAATACCCCCTCCATCAATTTTTCCGACGATCGGCCCCCATCATCTTCATCGTCATCATTTAAGATGTGGGTACACCAAATTTCATGTGATTCTACAACTTTTTCACCGTTGATTTAGCAATGTAAAAAGTTCTATTGTCGGTAAACCGTTAATTTTGAACCCACTAAATCAACGGTGAAAAAGTTGTAGAATCACATGAAATTTGGTATACCCACATCTTAAATGATGACGATGAAGATGATGGGGGCCGATCGTCGGAAAAATTGGTGGAGGGGGTATTTTTTCGACGCCATAGGAGGGAATTCCCTCCTATGGCCTCTTTCCTCCATTAATCTCATATATATATATATATAATAGAGGAAATGTGCCATAGGTCCTCCTATGACTTTGGAAAAAAAACACCCCTAACATTTTTTTCGACGATGTGCATCCATCATATTTATCTAAGATGTGGATACACCAAATTTCATTTGATTCCAAAAATTTTTCACCGTTGATTTAATGGGTGCAAAATTAACAGTTTACCGACAATAAAACTTTTTACATTGCTAATTAAACGGTGAAAAAGCGGTGGAATCATAAAAAATGTGGATCTACCTCTTAGATGATAAAAATGATGATGATGGATGCCAATCATTGAATAAAATGTTGGAAAGCGTATTTTTTCAACGCTCCTTAACAAAAAACCTTCCTAAGGCATCTTTTCTTTATTATTCTCTCTCTATATAAATACACAAAAGACAAAAATACAAAAATACAAAACAAAATTGCAAAACTAAATGAGAAGGTTTTAATTATTGATTTTACAATTTGTTAAATAGTTAATGTAGATAGGTTTGGATCCCCCCTCACCCCCACATATATAAATAATCAACAGTAACGGGAATTGACACTGCTCGCCCCGCCGTCCCGCCTAGGCAAATGCGAGGCGAGGCGACTCGCTCGAGTCTGGTATCTTTAAAAAAAAACTTAAAATTAATAATAAATGAAAAATGAACTAAAATTTTTATTAAAATAAATCAAATTACAATTACATAATATAATTTGTTGCCTTTTCTTACATTAAATACTAAACCCACTCGGGCTGCCTACGTATCCTTCCCAAATATTAAGCTCAATGAGAGGGAATCACGTCTACGCAGTTCTTTTTTTACTATTACAGATCCTACTCACTACTCGTCGGCGTCGGTTGTGGTTCCTCCTTTGGTATTGGACTCATCCGATCCTGTAAGCTCCTCGGGTAGATAATCTCAGTCCAAAGTGGTTGCATTTTGTTTCCTGACAGCTTATGCTTCCTAATCTTGCGAGCAAATGATGCACTTCATTGTGTCGTATGTCAAAATGCATCTCTTCTCGCTTAATATCCTACCACCTGTACTAAAAGCACTTTCCTATGCTACCGTGGACACTGGAATGGTTAGTAAATCACGAGCCATAGTAAAAAGCACCGGATACAAATGTCTGAGGCTTTTCCACCAGGCTAAAATATCAAACTCATCAATAGTATAATCTAAATCTAAATCGGTTTGTAAATATATTGTTAATTCATTTAAAGACGACGACAATGAGACCACGGGGTCTCGTGCCTTTTTCTTCTGTTGAATAAGTGCAAAAGCTGAAGTCGAAGCACGTAAACTGGTTGCAGCCGGTAGTGTAGTTGTTCTACCAGCAGATCGTGCAACATTCAAATCAAACACTTCATCTAAATTACTTTTAATGGTATTAACATAAGTGTATAATATTTTTCGTCAGCTTATTGAGATAGGAATGTGCGTCACTTGTCATGCATATTACAGATTCCTCCTACAGGGGGTAGGTTGGGGTTTAATAATTGTGGGGATCCGAATCTCCGGCACCCGCGGACTAAGCTGCCGTTAATTACCCCTCGCTTTTGGTGCGAGAAAACCTCCGATTAACAAGTCAAACAGATCATTCGAACTCAATATGCAATATGTGCATGTTGTGTTTGAGAACAAGTTTGAGGGTGCTTCGGGCATATCGGGGGCCTCACAGAGCTTTTACGGGGGTCCCGCTGCCCAGATAGCGTGCTGTGGGTCAAGGGGGCTAGTAATCCCCTTACGAGGTGCAGGGCAGTGTCCTGTTAGAATTTTTTCTAAATGGAGAGGTGTTGAGTGTATATATATCAAGCGCGCACGTGGTAAGGTGCGCACGTGATAAGTGCGCACATGGTAAGGTGCGCACGTGACAAGTGCGCACCTGCCAAAACACACACCTAGCAAAGTGTGCACCTTGCAAAGGGCGCGCATGACAAGTGTGCACCTGCCGAGACACGTGCCTAGCAAGGTGCACACTTAGTAAGGTACGAGAGAGTGAAGGGGACCAAAAGGTCCCGAATAGGCCAAAAGGTCTAGTAAGGTGCGCACTTAGGAAAGTGCGCACCTAGTAAGGTGCGCACCTGGGCCGGTGTGCACTTGGCTTGATGTGCACCCAAAGGGGTGCGCACCTAGCTAAATGGGTACCTAGCACGGTGCAAGCAGGGCCGAAACCTAAGGAAGCAACAGTCTAAAAACACCAACATTTTGACTTTTGAAGATCAAAAAGGGATCTTTTCCCTTTTTTGAGGGGTCCTGACGTGCACACTTTGAAAAAAGAAAGGAGGAAGGAGAAAAAGACTCGCGCAATAAAAAGTGTCTTAAAACTCAAGATTTTGTTTTTTGGGGAATCCAGATTAAGATTAGTTATCAAATCATCATGGAGGGACTTTTATAGGCTTACATCTTTTACATTTAGCTCTATGGCTTGTACAAAAATTGGTTTATTGTAAAACAAAAATTACATTTAGTTTTTCTTTCTCTTTTATTTTTCTTTAGCCGGCCTCCTTTTCATGCTTAGGCTTGACCTGGGCTCAGCTTTAGGCTTAGGCCGACTTGGCTTTTGATTTTAATTTTGAACTTCAATTTAATTTCTGATTTTTGCAATTGGGTGTAATTTTTTACCCCAACAATAAGCATCAATATCTACATTATGCCCCATGCTTCCATGGATCCCGTTTAAAAGAACCTCCAAACCTTCTGATTTAATTTTATGGTCCATTACCGAACACAAACAGTAAACAATTGGAATTTCAGAGAAATATCTGGAAATCTTAGTTAGAATGGAAAGTATAACCGGTTGAAGTATTGGCTTATCAGAGTGAGTAGAAAAATATTGAGCTATATTATACAATTCAGAGACAAGAATATGAGAAGTGGGGGTATAAGTAGCAGAAAATCGTTCGGTTGATATTTTAAAAGTCATAAGAAAATCTTTAAAAAGTTCTGCAACCGTGTAATGACTCTAATTTTATTGTACAAAAATTTTCAAGTTAATGTACAGAATGGAGTTTGCAAGTCTGAGTATACTTTAAATGTTGTTTTTATTTAATAACAGCAAGAAGCAACTTGTAGCATATTGGTAAAGCCCTTGCACTGCTGTGACGTAGCCCTTATGTTCGAATCCCATCAGCAACATATATTTTTTCTGAATTTTTATTTTAAACTTTTTGGAAGCCCAAAAGTTTATACATGCAATATACGTAAGAAATGAAAAGACAGAAAAATAAACATGTGCACAATGTTATATGAACAGCCAAGGACACATGGCACCAATCCAAGCCCCCACCCCTTCAGTTTGGCAGGCGAGATCAAGCCCTAGCCGGCACCGCCGGGCTACCCGTAGGGGATGAGATCCGTGTTTTGCCCACTAAACCTCTTGTACTACCCCACTACCCCTGTTCTGTTTATTTTCCCTGCAATTATCCAGAGAATTAAAATTTAGCTTTAAATCCCATTTTAATGTATTTTTAATTCTTTCTTCAATTCCTAAACCCTAATTTACACTATAAATACAACCCCATACCCCAGCCCTATTCATTCTGAAATCTATTGTCAAAATTCTCAAAAAAATTCTAAGTCTAAGAAGAGTACAAGTGGAGTTAGCCCTAGGTCAAATTCCGACGAGAATTCGAGACGTTTCCGGCGACCCCGCTGTTAGGAATATGTATGCCCTAGAAGCCATTATTATATATTGATGTATATTATAGTGGATGCTTGGAAATATATAGAGGACTTTCTTGCTCGACATGATAGTATGCTATCTGGTTACTCTTTATCTTAATATGTACACTTAGTATTATTATACTGTCTCTCTGATATATGTTGATAAAGTCCTTAGGATGTTTGCTTGACTGCCAGGACTATGATGCAGATCATACTACTGGGACTTGTATAGTCTACAAGCACATCCTTTAACAGTTCCTAGTCGAGAGAGTATCGAGACAGGGCATCGATATTTTAGATTAGACCAATGTGTACGTTTCTTGACTCTGTAGGCGGCGATGGTTGATCCCATAGCCATTGGTGTTTGACATCAAAGATTGTACACAGATACTTATTAGAGAATGGGTATGCCGAGAACTCCTAGATGGTACTATACCTATCATCAGATAGCAGTTCTCTGGTGACACTGGTATACATTAGTCTGTAGACCCGAGATTGTCATAGAGTCTTGTGCGGTCCCACTGTGCTTTGATTTCCTCCCTACCACGGCTCAAAGAAGTCGTGCAAACAGGTGGATTTTGGGCACAGTCCCGAGTCACATGGAGGCAATGAACGATAGGAGGGGTTTCTTCTCTCCCGGTATAGGGAGTTGATGTTGCACTATACTCGATTGGCTATATCAGGAAATCCCTGACCAGGGCTTTTGATGAGATTTACTGGTAAGAGTTATCAGTAGTTTTTCGTACCGTTATAGGCCACACATCGGCATGACTTATCAAGTTATCAGGGTCTGATGATTCCACCCCCAGACTCGATATGTGACATATCAGACGAAGAGACCGGACTGTACGGTAAGTGTTACTTATAGGCTTCATGGGATTTTGGACAATCTTGCTTGTTGATCTTCTATTCGCTCAATACCTGGGTAGCCGTTACGTCCAGCTAGTACCGCTGACGGCTTATGGGTAACTGATGTGATCATTACCTACTGCTGGCGTATTAACGGGTCTTGAGAGTCCCACAAAGAAGTTTCCTAGTTCAGGCGAAACGAAGTAGGGCACATATGCTGATACGTGCGGGGGCCAGATTAAATACGAGTATGTGATACCATATTCTAATCTGGCGGTTATTTGTTATCGGTTAGGTTATATGTGATGTAACCGGATTATTGAATCAAGTGTTGATTTGATAATGTGATATACAGATAAATAATATTAGTCGGTTATATGTGATATAACCGAATTATTAAATCAAGTGTTGATTTAATAATATGATATATATTTATATTTGATATAATTATATGTTAACTAATATTATTAGCTCACTAATTATTTTCTTCATAATATATATTAATATATATATATATATATGTGTGTGTGTGTGTGTGTGTGATATATATATATATATATATATATATATATATATAATGAAGCATTGTTTGATTTTTCTATTTTTAGAAAATAGAAAATGAGGTGGAAAAATGGGGAGATATTTGAGGTATGGTGTAAAGCATGGCTTATTCATTTTTATATTCATTTGCTTGCACTATTAAAGCATGGTTACAATTTTTAATTGTTGAAAATTGTATGCTTCAATAATGTGTGAGCTTTGTAAATCCATTCTTCACTTGACCATTCTCAAGACTTAGCTATTTTCTCTTCTTGAGCTCATTTTTGCTCTCTTGATTTTCCTATCATCATTTTCCTCATACTTCAAGCTCTAAATCCTCACATGTGATGTGAACTATAGAGTTTGAGATCTACAGAGCAAACAAAACCCCTTCTTTATCATCCTACACTTGATTAGCAATTAAGTGTAGTGTGCTTACTTCACTAAAGAGTTTAGTGAAAAGATAGATTGTATTAGCGGGGCTTCAGGTGGATCATCTTCGGCAAGAAGATCACAAAGGAGGCTCGTTCAAACTTCAAGTGGAGCTACGAAGAGTCGTAGGGACTACAACCCGAAGATTTTGAAGAGAAGGACACGGTCTACAAAGGTTGTAGCCTCTATCCTTTAGCTTAGTTTAGTGATATCATCATGGTTAACCCTAATATTCTAGTTTGATCCTTAGTTATTCTAGCTTAGCACCTAGAAATTTTTCAAATTTCATGCTTGATGTCGGTTTAAATCTCATGGTGGTGCTAGGGTAGACTTTCACCCATGACTCCACGAAGGCTACTACCTCATCCTCTACCTCCCCTCTCTCCTTGTAACTTGTAAGTCCCATCTTCCCTCTTCTCCATCTACCATAAAAAATTTTCTTTTCAAAACTTGTCGGTAAGTGGAGTTATACCGACATTCAATTCTATAATCTTTAAAAATACAATTTCTCTTAAGAATATCTCATCCATATCACTATACCTTTCTTATTAATCACGGAACAAATAATTAGAACAATTTTTATCTTAAAATATCATGTTATGTAAGTTTAAATTGCGTTTTTCGTTTAAATACCATAAATTTACATATGACATCTTTTAATTATTTTTGCTTAGCATACCTTTAGAAAACCTCATGAGATAATGACCTACCTCTCACATACACACATCTTGATATAGCACGATTCTCTTGAACAATATTTTTGTGGCAAAATACGACTTTTTATCAAAATACCTTAAACTATTAAAAACCGAATTTCTTTAAATTGTGTTGCTTAATTCCTTGCAATTATACCTCTACAACCTATTTTGGGAAACTCGATTTGGATAGTGCGGATTATCGCATATCCTCAAAACTAGTAGAGCGAGATGCAGACCTCCTCACAGAGCATACGATCTCGATGGAATTTTAATACAATTTTTAAGAAAAACGAGGATTTCTATTTAATAATAAAAATCTATTTTTAATAATTATATAAATATTATCAAACCACATATTTTAAAGATATTATTAAATTCCATGTTTTCTAAACAAAATAAAAGAATTACAAGTTTCTTGAAAATACCATCAAGAATCAATACAACTCAAATGTTATACTAAAATACCTTGAACTATTCAAGTTTCACTAATATACTTCATTCTTTAAAAATTTACATCCATGAAAACCCTAAATAACATAAATAAATACTTGCGGTTTATTTTGAAAGTATACTAAAAATATTTTTATAAAAACCCCTCAAGTTATATTAAATTACAATAAGGACCCTAGAAAATATAGGTTTAAGCGGGACCAATTCTCTTGAGCCTCAGAGAGCCAGAGAAAGTGGGTGCTTGCCTATTTAAGGTAGAAAACTAAAACAGGATTATCAATTGTAATTGTCTTGGAAAATGATACAAATCCTATCGTCCATGTACAGTAGTTACCGATAACACCAAAATCTAATTTGGGATCCAAATCTGTTTAAGTGTCTGACTCAATTTGAGTCTCGGTCTAATCTGAATCCAATTAATCAAACATGAACATGAATACCAGAACAATATCAACATGACTTGACTTGACCGAACCATGGCTCTATCTTGAACTTGACTACATGACTACCGTTTACATCCTGAATCAGTTACATGAACAACTTATACCATGGTCTCAGAAAGTCTGATAACTACAAATCAATACAATCACAATATACACTACGGGGTTTTAACGGGGTAGATTGGTACGGAATGTGTTAAAAGTGGCACGATGATGGTCACTAAAAGACACCTACATGAACATCCTGTGCCGTTGTCCTTTGGGGTTTGATGAGGCCTTGTACTTACATGTTGTCTTAGTCCACGGAGCAAGTTGGACTCCTCTCGTATACACTGGCGCATTCTGTACCTAGCTACAAACAGCTACGTTAATATAACAAACACATATTTTACCTATTCTATTCTCTTTACCAATCTATTACATTCTATCTTTTGGGACTTACCGAGCGCTAGTTTGCTGACAACATTCCTGTCTCTTCTTTCTTTGGAATGTTATCAGGGGGACCCGACTCTCAGGAGATCGAGCCCAGCCAAGACGATTTGGAGCAGTTTACAGAAGAGGCAGACTTTTAGGCCTTACTTGTACTGTTTTATTTTTCAGTTCATATGCCATTGTTTAGGCATCGCTTTCTATCATTGTACTTTACTTTTCTGTAAAGAATAATTATCAATAAAAAGTTGTTGTTTTATTACATCTCTTGTTATTCTTTTGTTATTCATTTATATTATTTATTTACATTTAATGTGTTTACTTCTAAGTAAATACGTTGAGGCCCACCACATCTCCTTCCCCGTACACTGGGAAGCGGGGCGCGATAGGTTTTGTTGGCGGCTCATGCAGGTCAATTCTGCATGAAGTCTTACCATGCAGGTCAGTTCTGCATAGAAACCTAAGCAATATATCACAAGAATTATAAGACTCGGCAACTATACATTCTTTACATTACAATTCCCTGAATCTATCCTAACCCTACTTTTTCTTTCAAGGTTATGGGTTCTCCGAACAACACCGGCACCAACGTGAATGGAAACACTCCACCTCCTCTACCATCACCACCTATTATAGCAGCTCCTATCAACGAGCAGACGGTATTGCTTGAGGCAATCAAGAGCCACTTGGAGGGACAGCATCAGCAGACTGCTATCCTATTGCACTGTTCAGAATCTGAGGCACCCGGAGTGAAGCAATTCCGAGCACTGCATCCGAAGAACTTTTCTGGGAAAAGAGCCCCCTGGAGGCAGAGGAATGGGCTCAGTCCATTGAAGATGACCTGGAAGCAGCACAAGTGCCAGAGATCGCTTGGGTGAGAGTTGCGAAGCTGCAACTCACTGATAACGCCAGAGTATGGTGGAAGGCTGAAGAAAGCCGACTCACCTAGCCAATTGAATGGAAGATATTTCGCGACATGTTCGACGCGAAATACTTTTCCGAGACTGCCCGTTTTGACATGGAGCAGCAATTCATCCACCTGCAACAAGGTTCAATGTGGAACAAATCAGTGGATGAATATGATGCTGAATTCACCATGCTTAGCAGGTAAGATATGTATCAATAATTAATTTCCTAATATCACATATTACACTGCTAACACAAGGTCGTAACAGTTTCGTTGCACATCTCATACCGACTGCTGAGATCAGAGCCCGACGATTTCAGCAAGGGTTAGACCAGGAGATCCAAGCTGCATTAGCTACAGGGGATTTCCCAACCCATGATCTTGCTCTGAAGGTTGTCCGAAGATATGAGGCGGTTGTAAAGAAGAAGGGCAGACCTCGGTCTGCCGGTGTGAAGTGCCCTTCTACTCAGATAGCAGGAGGAGCCTCTTCCAGGACACCGTTTATACCCAGGAGACCGGGAGTAACTTTTAACCGGCCCAGTCCAGACTTTTGCTTTTACTACAAAATGAATGGACACCTGGCGAAGGATTACAGGCATGCAAACCGCATATGCTTAGTTTGTGGCGCATCCACTTATACTATTGGAGATTGCCCACATCGTCTCACCCCAGCTCCCGCACCCTGACCAGCGATCACTTTTCCACAGCAGCCAGCTATCCAGGCTCCTGCACCTCGCTTAGCCCTCCCAGCTCCACCTCCTTATGTACCTCCTGCATAGCCTCATCGTCAGTTCTATCAGGCACAGAAGAATATGCCGCAAGGACAGAGAAACGGACAGAAGAATGTGCATCTAGCAAGAAGGAATGTACCTAGGTGACAGGCTTTTCACAATGACTGTGGAAGAAACTGAAGCCACTGGCCAAGTCATCATTGGTAACTCCCACTCTTTCAAAACCTTTTCAATCTTTATATACATAAATATATATATATATATATATATATATATATATATCTTTTCCTATACCTAAACATATCCCTCACAACTTAGGTACAATCTTAGTAGCTTCCCTTCCTGCACTAGCACTCTTCAATACTGGAGCATCACATTGCTTTATGTCGCAACGGTTCGTCCGAACTCATGCTATTCCAATTAAACCGCTCATATCTAGCCGGAATGTCAGTTCAGGGAACAGCGTTCTGAAGGCAACTTTGTGATACGATGTGTGTCCAGTGGTCATCTGCAGCAGAGAATTTTATGCGGACTTCAAGGTGCTGGACATACCGAATTTTGACACAGTCTTGGGAATAGACTGGCTAGGAACTTTCTTCGCTACCATCGACTGTCGTCAAAGTAGGGTAGTGTTCGAGATTCCACATCATCCGGTCTTTTATTTCAAGAGTGGAGACCGTACCCTGGAGTCTAGCACCTATAAGGCTAAACCAAGGAAGGCAATGATTGCAACAATACAAGCGGAAGAAGACAAGCTAGAGATAGTTCGAGAGTTTGAGGATGTATTCCCTGAAGACGTCTCAGGTTTGCTTCCCGATCGGGCTCTTGAATTTAGTATTGACTTAGTACCTGGTGCATAATCGGTGATCAAAGCACCATATCGCTTAAGTCAAGAAGGATTGAAGGAGATCCATATTCAATTGAACGAACTTTTGAAGAAAGGATGGATTCGTCCCAGTACTTCAAGTTGGGGATCTCCAGTTTTGCTTGTAAAAAAGAAAGAAGGTTCATACAGAATGTGCATACACTACCGAGCTCTGAACGAATTCACGATAAAGAACAAGTATCCACTACCGCGCATCGACGATCTGTTCGATCAGCTAAGTGGGTCTTGTGTTTTCTCAAAACTAGATCTTCATTCGGGTTATCATTATGTGAAGATCAAAGAGTCTGATATTCCGAAGACATCATTCAAGACCCTCTATGATCATTATGAGTTTCTCGTGATACTATTTGGAGTGGCCAATGCATCAGCCATATTTATGAATCTGATGAACCAGGTTTTTCGAGAGTACTGATTTGATGATTTAGCGTGCTTGCGCTTTCTAAAAGATAGATCAAAATTATTTGTAACCGCAATCAAGAACGGCGTCACTTTGCAGCTAGCCGGTGAGTACGGGTCGGTCCACAGGGATGTTGTGAATTTCCAATTCGCGCTAACGAGTTAATTCCGAAGGGTGTTCGGATTAATTATTAAATCTAAAAACCTAATTAACCTAGGGCAATTATCTAGATCTACTCTTGCTAGGGCTAGGTTTAAGGATGGTTAGGAAATGTAATTAAATCTCACCGCTTTCAATACCCGAATGAAGATCAGTGAGGAGTTATGGTAAGTATCAATAAAGTGGATTAGATCCGTTCGGGAAGATGTTCCTTCCTCTAGGTTCTTGTCCTTCCTTAAGAGATCCTTACCCTAACCTCCATGGAAAACATCACACCCAGGCCTTTATACTACGGTATCACCGCTACCTCGAGGGATAGAGCGCCGTAGGGAACGGTATGTGCATGTATGCATGGAGTCCTATTGTAAATATTTTGTGGGTAAGAAAGGGATGAGAGATCTCATCTCTCAAAATCCTTCCCCAAAGCTAACTCTAAACAAGTTCCTAGGGCATGAAATTAAATCTACCTAGGGCAAGGAATTGAAATCTACACTAGAGCAAGAAATTAAATTACTTACAGATGCATCCCTCCAATCATCCATGCAGGGTTGTCAGATTTGAATTCTGAATGGAGAAGAAACACCGATGCTCTCCAAAAAGGATTTCTGAATTTTTATTAAAAGGAGGCATAAGAAATTACAAGCTTTGGAGTTCTATTTATAGGAAATAGAAACCCTAGGTTACATCTTGAACCGCATGTCTACAATTACAAAAATAGCCCTAGAAAATCTTTTCAGCATCGCACAAGAATTATGGTAAAAAGCAATTTCTCTTTTGTCTTCTTATGGTCGCGGAACCGCGGCAATGGTGGGCTTGGGCCGCGGTTCCGCGGCCCTTTGGCAGGCTTGGATGCTGAAAATTCATGGTTTTGTTTTGGGTCTTTTTGGGCTTCTGGTTCTTTGGTTCTTTTATCAATTGGACTTCTACATTAGCTCCAGATCTTCAGTGAACCATTTGCAATGGATTTTTAACCGTCCGCTTTGTATTTTTGGACCTTGAGTTGCCTTGTTAATTGTGAACTGTCTTTCGATGTAGGCTTGACTAAGAGTCTTCTATTTGTTGGTCAAAGTCCACTTTTTCATCGTCTTTACATCGTTTTCACTGTTTTCTGTCTAAGAACCTGTAACCTGTAACATGTAGCAGACATGCGTTAAAAGCACCTGTTTATTTATAAAAAGAATAAGAATGAGGAATATAATAATGCAATATTATGGTGTGAACAAATACCCCCAAACTTATCTTTTGCTCGTCCTCGAGCAAACTTATTTTTATTCACTAAAATCCTAACCGCACTTTCGCAGGGAAACGCGATTGCACTGAGCACGTGCAACAAGCCGTTAAACCTCTAGGTGTCCCTAGTAGGAGGAGTGTTGTCTCCTGAGGGTTTTCAGCGGATTACACCCACAAAATCCTATCAATTTGGCTTATTGACTTTAATTCTCCAATTAGGTTTTCTAACAAGGAATTCTATTATCTTTTGACTCGCAAATTATCCACCCATATTCTTCACACTTCCTCATCATCTAACTTAAGATTATATATGTTATGTAGACCTACTTAGCTTTCGGCATCTCTTAAGTTTTCCTTCTAAAGTTCCATCTCCACTTAGGAATTTCTATCAACCCTACTAAAGATACAAGTTTTATTCTTCATTCCTTTCTCTTATCTAAACTCTAATCACATATCCCTACATGTGTGTAAATACCATCCCTACACTTGGAAATTCAAATCAAGCAATCATACTCTCGTCCATTATCCAAAGCACTTATTAATTAGTGAATTTTTAAAAGAAATTTGCTTACACATCCTTCATGCGACCGTTAATACTTCTTGAGGTACCAACAACCGATTACAAGATGCGTTAGCACTTTAAAGCGTACTTCCTAGTTTTGCAACACCCAAGGCTTTAGCAGTGACTCCCAAACCAGTTGGTCTAAGGCACTAGGTGATGAAGCACCCTCGCTAAATATTTTTGCAGCCTTAAGTAATCACAAAAACCAGCGTCCATTTTTTTTCTTCATTCACATTTTTTTCTTTTATTTTCATCGTACTAAGGACTTTAGACAAGAGCATTTCAAGGTCTCTTCTAATATTCCAAGTTTGAAGATGCGTGATTGTGCAAGTTGTAGGGTATACATTTTCAGAATCTAGACTTAAGCTAGGAACTATTTTTCAAACTTATACTCTAATAAGAACATCAATACTCTTCCCTTGTTTCGACTTAGCCCAAAAAGTGAACCCAAAATTTGTCTATTTCTAAATAAACTACAAGGCATCTACTTTCTACCGTTAAACTTTAAGGAAGATTATCTTTAGGGTTTTTAACTTACTAAGTCTAAGATCTAGTTGTTCCTAGCCAGTTAACCTATTTATCAAACTCGAGTCAATTAGCCAAAATTGAATACAATAATTTTTTATAATTTTTGAAATTTTTCAAATTTTTATGGGTTTTCAAATAAATATGCAAATGCAAAAATATGTACAAATGAATGCGAAGGAAGAAGACGTACCGAGCATACCCCCAAACTTGAACTTGACAGTGTCCTCACTGTCATGCTAAACCAAGAGGGTCAAAATATCGGCACTCCCCTGTTTATTTATTTATAATTTTTTTTTTGAATTTTTTTTATAGAAAAGAAAACAAAAAATATATACATATATACAACAAGGTCTCCCCAAACTTAGGCTTGGCCTTACACAAGCCAAAGGTTAGCACCAACCATTCAAAAATCTTATCGTGGTAATGATCTAGTTGGTGAAAGAATTGGGTGGAAAGGAAAGAAATGAGAAACACGCGAGACCGTGTGGAAAGAAGAATGGTAGAATATGGTCTCGGTGGGGGAGAAGAATGGCGAAAAGAAGAAGGAAGCGGAGTACGATCTTGAGGGTGTAAATTGAGTGAATAAATTAGCGCAATATGTGATGACCGATATGTTATAAGCGATTGCGCTAACCTATCTACTCGTCGAGAAATGGGATCAAATCCCTCAAGATTCGCAAGAAAACATGGGTACGCCGAACATAGTATCGGAGATGAAAGCGTAACGGTCATTTGTTCGGTCGGAACAATGGGAGAGACGAAAGGGAGTGAATTAGGGATAGTCGTACTCTCACCTAAGTAATCAGTATCGAACTTGAAAGATTCCATCGATGGTTCGAAACTATTGTAAGCAACCGAGTCTGATGGTTCAACTAACTCATCTGAAAATGTAAAGGACTCAAACTCGGGCGGTGAGTCATCAACATCGTCCGAAAAAGTGAAACACTCGTAAGTGTTTTCGTCTATGAGGACTGTGTCAGATTCGAAGGAAAAGGTTTCAAGCTCACAGTCTTCAAGCGGGATCGGAATGATGGGAAGGAGGGAGGGTGATATAACAGTCAAAGGTTCAGGAGGATGAATTGGAAAATCAGACACATCAATCAAAAATGATTCAACCTCAAGACTCTCCTCAATACTATCCTCAATATTCAACTCATCCATGCCATTATCATCAAAATCTAGACGCATATGAGATTCGGGAGAAACATTTAATAACTCAGGATGATGATTTGAACATAAAATTTCAAGCAAATCGACAGGTTCATCATCCGAAATATTCCCGGCGTCTATATCCTCAATCAAGTGAAAATCAATTTGTTTAGACACCTCATCAAAAGCATGGATATCTATCGATTTAGGTTCTAGAGTGGAGGTGTAAAGATCGAAAGGATTAGGTGCGGTTTCACTCGAAAGGGGTTCTTCATAATCTGGCAAATCAAACACTACAAAATCACACAACTCATTTTTATTTTCAACTGGTGAATCATTTAGGACAATCGATGGAAAACTGGAGTTGTGGGCTTCAATTGGGTAAGGGTAGGTGTGATTTGGAAATCCTCTCTCATTCTCATTCTGTCCAATCGCCTCCTCATACATTGAAAAATTTGGTGCTAGCGGGAAACTAGCTACCGGTTCAGCAGGTTGTATAAGGGCGGTCACGGACTCTTCCACATTCCTAACCATTTTGTTAGTTGCTGCGATATACGCCTCCAACGCCTCTTCCAAACTAGACTTTGGTGGTAAGGGGGTTTCGGGAAAAGATTCGAAATTGTGTGGATATGCAAAACTCCCAACAGGCTGTGTAGAATCAATGTCTAGTGAAGGTGGTAATGTCGGATAGGACTGGTAGGAAGTTGGTGGTAAGACAGGGGTAGGGTCTACATGTGGATAAAAATGTGAATAATCTTGTGGATCCCTAGAACTAGATGTGTGGAGAGGGGTGAAAGATCGGCTGCGAGATTGAGCAATGTGCTCGGCAATGGACATCGGCCTAGGAGTGTCAGAAGGACTCGAAAGAGTGGTATCAACATATGGAAGTGATGAAGGTTGACTTGGTTGACACAAAGTGTGTTGAAAAGTCAAACTGTTTCTCCTAGACTCCTCTATGTGATCTTTCAAAGATTTTTTAGGCATGGAAGGATCGTCTTTAAATTGACCGAACACATTGACATATGACGCAAAATTAGGTTCGGGATACCAAAGTTCGGCTAATGATTTATTGTGTGGGGTACCCATGTTAGAAGAAGAAAGGTGACAAGAAGGAAGGTTGGGTGGTGCAAGGATTTATTTGGGGCTAAAAAAATTTTGCAAGTTCTATAAAATATTTGTCCTTTTTATTTTCATTTTTCATTGATTTTTTTCTTTCTCTTTATTTGGAAAAATTTTGTTGCAAAAAGATTTTAGAGAAAAGATATGCAACAGCAAAATATTTTATAGAAAAGATATGCAACAGCAAAATATTACTTGCAATTGGTTATTATTTGAAGCATATCACAAGAATCTTTATTTGGAAAAAATTGTTGCAAAAAGATATTCGAGAAAAGATATGCAACAAAAAAGATTACTTGTAATCAATTTCAATTTTGAGTGGGGCCCAAAAATCCTGCACAAAACTGTTATATGGAAGGAGAAAGATTTTTGAGCGTAAAGAAATCCTGGAGGCAAATTTACAGAAGATATATCAAGATTTGCAGAGGAGGAGAGAGAAAACTCACAGAAATTTGCAGTGGCAAAACTGTTTTTTTTTTACGTGCTTCTGCCTTTTTTTTCAAAACCTGAATCGACCAGGCCGCGGTGGTTCCGCGGTCGGAAGGGGGCTCGCGCGGCGATTCCGCCGCGGTTTGGTAGCTTCGGACGTTTTTTTTTTGACCAGATCACCGCGATTCTTCTTGTTGACTCGGTCCTCCAAATTTCTTCTGTTCCTCGGTTGTTGTGATCTTCTATTTGTTCGGATTTGATATTTGCTGTTTTGATCTCTGTAGATTTTGAGATCCGAATTTGTGTGCAAATCCTGCAAAATTCAAACAAGAATACCCTTCCAAAAATAACAGATGATATTTTATATATTTTTTGGGATTTTTCAGATTTTTATGATTTTTTTAATTTTTGATGATTAACCCGAAATTGCAAAAAGGAAATAACACGTCATCCCAGGCAACGGCGCCATTTGATTTGATGATTTAGCGTGCTTGCGCTTTCTAAAAGATAGATCAAAAATATTTGTAACCGCAATCAAGAACGGCGTCACTTTGCAGCTAGCCGGTGAGTACGGGTCGGTCCACAGGGATGTTGTGAATTTTCAATTCGCGCTAACGAGTTAATTCCGAAGGGTGTTCGGATTAATTATTAAATCTAAAAACCTAATTAACCTAGGGCAATTATCTAGATCTACTCTTGCTAGGGCTAGGTTTAGGGATGGTTAGGAAATGTAATTAAATCTCACCGCTTTCAATACCCGAATGAAGATCAGTGAGGAGTTATGGTAATTATCAATAAAGTGGATTAGATCCGTTCGGGAAGATGTTCCTTCCTCTAGGTTCTTGTCCTTCCTTTAGAGATCCTTACCCTAACCTCCATGGAAAACATCACACCCGGGCCTTTATACTACGGTATCACCGCTACCTCGAGGGATAGAGTGCCGTAGGGAGCGGTATGTGCATGTATGCATGGAGTCCTATTGTAAATATTTGGTGGGTAAGAAAGGGATGAGAGATCTCATCTCTCAAAATCCTTCCCCAAAGCTAACTCTAAACATGTTCCTAGGGCATGAAATTAAATCTACCTAGGGCAAGAAATTAAAATCTACACTAGAGCAAGAAATTAAATTACTTACAGATGCATCCCTACAATCATCCATGCAGGGTTGTCAGATCTGAATTTCTGAATGGAGAAGAAACACTGATGCTCTCCAAAAAGGATTTCTAAATTTTTATTAAAAGGAGGCATAAGAAATTACAAGCTTTGGAGTTCTATTTATAGGAAATAGAAACCCTAGGTTACATCTTGAACCGCATGTCTACAATTACAAAAATAGCCCTAGAAAATCTTTTCAGCATCGCACAAGAATTATGGTAAACAGCAATTTCTCTTTTGTCTTCTTATGGCCGCGGAACCGCGGCAATGGTGGGCTTGGGCCGCGGTTCCGCGGCCCTTTGGCAGGCTTGGATGCTGAAAATTCATGGTTTTGTTTTGGGTCTTTTTGGGCTTCTGGTTCTTTGGTTCTTTTATCAGTTGGACTTCTACATTAGCTCCAGATCTTCAGTGAACCATTTGCAATGGATTTTTAACTGTCCGCTTTGTATTTTTGGACCTTGAGCTGCCTTGTTAATTGTGAACCGTCTTTCGATGTAGGCTTGACTAAGAGTCTTCTATTTGTTGGTCAAAGTCCACTTTTTCATCGTCTTTACATCGTTTTCACTGTTTTCTGTCTAAGAACCTGTAACCTGTAACATGTAGCAGACATGCGTCAAAAGCACCTGTTTATTTATAAAAAGAATAAGAATGAGGAATATAATAATGCAATATTATGGTGTGAACAAGTACCTAGACAGGTTCGTTGTTATTTTCATCAGACATCCTGGTGTATTCAAAGAATCGGAAAGAGCACGCCGAGCATTTACGAATTGTCCTAAAGACTTTGCGACAGCATCAACTCTATGCTAAGTACAGCAAGTGTGAATTTTGGGTAGATCAAGTCGGATTTTTCGGACATATCGTTTTAGGCGAAGGAATCTCTGTGGATCCAGCTAAAGTATCAGCAGTAAGAGAATGTCCGACACCAAAGACAGTGAAGGACATTCAAAGTTTCTTGGGACGAGCTGAATACTACTGAAGATTCATCGAAGGCTTCTCGAAGATTGCAACACCCCTGACCAAGCTCACAAGTAAAGATGAAGCATTTGTGCGGTCAGAAGCATGTGAATAAGATTTTGTAGAACTCAAGTCAAGATTGACATCAGCACCTATTCTCATAATACCGGACCAATCTGGAGGTTTCGTTGTGCATTGCGATGTATCCGGTAAGGGATTAAGATGTGTTCTACACCAGCATGGAAAGGTAGTAGCTTTTGCATCAAGACAGCTGAAGATTCATGAGCGCAATTATCCAACACGTGGCTTGGAGTTAGCGGCCGTTATCTTTGCACTTAAGATTTGGCGCCACTATCTTCTTAGAGGACGAGTGAATATATACACAAACCACAAGAGTCTGAAGTATGTGTTTACTCAGATTGAATTAAACATGCAGCAGAGAAGATGGCTAGAATTTATGGCGGACTTCGACATCAACCTACAATATCATCCAAGGAAGGTGAATGTAGTTCCTAATGTACTTAATCGCCAGCCGTTATCTATGAGTCTCACCGCACAGTGGAAGCTTCAGCAAGAATTGCATGGGATGGATATAGAAGTGGTTATGCCAGGTAACACTTCGTATTTGATGAACTTACAAGTTCAGTGTACCATTGTCAATCAGATCAAAGCAGCTCAAGCAAGTGATGCCAAGTTGCAAAAGATCCGAGAATAAGTAGAAAGTGGACTACGAACAGACTTTATCATCCACGAAGACGGATCTTTGAGATACGGAAGTAGATTATGTGTACCACAAGGTTCTATTCGGTAAGAGTTGATGAAAGAAGCTCACAGCTCTCCGTACTCAGTACACCCTAGTGGTACAAAGATCTACGGCAACATTACTGGTGGCATGGCATGAAGCGTGAAGTAACCAGAGGCGTAGCCAAATGTTTGGTGTGTCAGCAAATAAAGGCTGAACATCACAGAATTGCTGGTTTACTTCAACCGTTACCTATCCCAGAATGGAAATGACAATACATCACCATGGACTTCGTGACTGCTCTTTCTCGCAGCACGAATGGTAACGATGCGGTATGAGTTGTTATGGATCGACTCACCAAGTCGGCTCACTTCATCCCATTTCGAGTTAGCCAATCTACCGAGACACTAGCAAAGAATTATATGAAGGTAAGTCTGAACCTAAGTAAGATTTAACTCTTCATAGGATACTATTTCCGATACCCGTGAACTCATACAGGAGATCGTAAGATTATATAGAGTACCGGTTTGCATCGTCTCCGATCGTGACACCAGATTTCGATCGTAGTTTTGGCAAAGTCTGCAATCTAGCTTGGGAATGAGTCTGAACTTCAGCATTACTTACCATCCACAAACAGATGGACAGTCTGAGCAAACGATTCAGATCCTTGAAGACATACTAAGAGCTTGTATGCTAGACTTCGGAGGATCGTGGGACGATCACCTACATCTTGTGGAGTTTTCATACAACAGCAGCTACCAGGCGAGTATTGGAATGTCACCTTTTGCAGTGCTCTATGGAAGAAAGTATCGTTCACCACTAAGTTGGGACGACATTGGAGATCGGGAACTCCTTGGACCAGAGATGATCGTGGCAACTGTGGACATATTTCGCACGATCAGGGAAAGAATGCGCATAGCCCAAGACAGACAGGCAAAAGCACTGGGCTGATGCAATGCGCTGACATCTGGAGTTCCAACCGGGAGATCAAGTGTTCTTGAAAATCTCTCCAAACCGTGGAGTAATTCGCTTTGGCAAGAGGGTAAGCTCAGTCCCAGATATATTGGACTGTTCGACATACTCGAACGAGTCGGAGAAGTGGCATATCATTTGACACTTCCACCCTTATTGGAAGGAGTGCACAACGTGTTCCACATATCCCAGCTTAGAAGATATGTGAGCGACCCCAGCCACATCCTTGATTACTCCGAGCTCACTGTACAGACAGATCTATCTTATGAGCAACAACCCGTTAAAATTCTGGATAGAAAGGTGAAGACATTACGGAACAAGAAAGTAAACTTAGTCCAAGTGATGTGGAGAAAAGATTCACCAGGAGAATCAACATGGGAACGTGAGGACCACATGCGTACAAGATACCATTTCTTATTTATAAATTAGTCCTTATATAATTGTAAATTTCGAGGACAAAATTTTTATAAGGAGGGTAAAATATAACGATTCTAATTTTACTGTAAAAAAATTTTCAATTTAATGTACAAAATGGAGTTTGCAAGCTTGAGTATACTTTAAATGTTGTTTTTATTTAATAACAGCAAGAAGCGACTTGTAGCTCACTGGTAAAGCTCTTACACTGATGTGACGTAGCCCCTATGTTCGAATCCCATCAGTCACATATATTTTTCCTGAATTTTTATTTTAAACTTTTTGGAAGCCCAAAAGTTTACATGTGCAATACACGTAATAAATGAAAAGACAGAAAAATAAACATGTGCACAATGTTGTATGAACAGCCAAGGACATGTGGCACCAATCCAAGCCCCCCGGCGAGATCAAGCCCTAGGCCGGCACCGCCGGGCCCCCCTGTTAGTTATATGTATGCCCTAGAAGATATTACTGTACATGAGATGTATATTGTAATGGATGCTTGGACATATATAGGGAGGACTTTCTTGCTCGTCATGATAGTATGCTATCTGGTTACTCTTTATCTTAACGTGTACACTGATTGTCTCTCTGTTACATGTTGGTAAAGCCCTTAAGATGTGTACTTGACTACCTAGATTATGATGCAGATCATACTAGTGGGACAAAGGTAGTCGGTAAGTACATCCTTTAATATCCCTAGTCGTGAGTGTATCGAGATGGGGCATCGATATACCATAGTAGACTAGCGTGTAGCTTCTCGTCCCATGTAGATGGGAGATGGATGATGCCATATCCATTGGTGTTTGACATCAGAGATGATATACGGGTGCTCGGTGGAGACTGGGTACACTGGACAGACTCACCGAGAACTCCCAGATGGTACTATACCTCACGCCACATGGCAGTTCTCTAGTGACACTGATACAGGTTAGTCTGTCGACCCGAGATCGTCATAGAGTCTTGTGTGATTCCCACTGTGCTTTGATTTCCACTTTACCACGTTCATGAGAACGTGAAAAACGGTGGTTTTTGGGTACAGTCCTGAGTCACATGGAAGCAATGAGCGATAGGAGGGGATTCGTCTCTCCCGGTATTGGGAGTTGATGTTGCGCTGTGCTCGATTGGTTATAACATGAAGTCCCTGGCCAAGGTTGATTCTGAGATTTACTGGTAAGTGTTACTATTAGTTTCTCGACTTGTTATGAGCCTCACATCGGCACGACTTATCGAGTTACTGGGGTTTGAGGTTTACCACCCCTAAACGAGATATGCGACATATCAGATGAAGAGACCGGACTGTACGATAGTGTTACTAATTGGATTCGCAGGAGTATGAGCAGGCTTGCTTGTTGATCTTCTGATCGCTCAATACCCGGGTGGCCATTACGTTTAGCATGCTTGTTGCGGCTTGTGGGTGTTTGATATGATCATCACCTACTGCCGGCGTATTGACGAGTCTTTAGAGTTCTACACAGAGGTTTCCAGGCTCAAGCGAAACGGAGTAGAAGCACATATGAGATATATGCGGGACCAAGATTAATACATGTATGAGATACCATATTCTATTCTCTCAATTTGTATCATTGGTCGGTTATATGCGATATAGCAGGGTTATCGAATCAAGTGTTGATTCGATAAATTGATACACATGATATTAGTCGGTTATATGCGATATGACCGAATCATTAAATCAAGTGTTGATTTAATGATTTAATGTATAGTTATATATTTGATATATTAATTTACATTAACTAGTATTAGCTCACTTAAGATTGCTTTTCTCACTTGATTATGTATTAAGTATATATGTGATGTATACTTGTGTACATGTTTGTGTCATGCTTGATGATACATGCAAACTTGGGTGTGTGTGACTTACACCATGCTTACATATAATGTGGGGTTTTATTTATCTTAGTAAATCAAAATGAGGTGGAAAATTGGTCATGGCTTGAAGCTTCATGAAGCTTGTAGACCATTGACCAAAGCCCACTCATTTTGTTTTACTTAAGATATTTTAAACCCAACCATTATAATTAATCCATGGTTAAGTCTCTACTATAGTTAGTATATGACACTGACTCACCCATGGTTGATATTTCTCACCTCATTAGTTTTCATTCTTCATTTTTCATGGTTGTTTTTCTTCATCTCCTTCCTTCTTCAAGCTTACTAGCTCCATGAAACATGAAGAAATATTGTGAGAAAATAAAATCTAAAGTGAGCCCACTTCCTACTTCATCATCCTATACACTTGCTTGGGTAGTAAAGGGTGTTCTCTTCATAAAGTTCTTGACCTAGTGAAGAAGTAGCTTGGGTTTGAGTCTCCTCGACGTAGATCATCTTCGGCCTCGAAGACTTCAAACAAGCTTGTTCATTTCTCCAAAGGAACCCATACTAGAGTTCAGTAGATCTTCGATCGCAGCGAAGAGACTACTACATGGAGCTTTAGAAGTGAAGGACCGGTCTACAGAGGTTGTATTCCTCATTCACTTAGTGTAATGGTTGATTACATGTTATATTGTCTAGTTACTCTAGCTTGATCCTAGCTAAGGATTGATTAGCACCTTAGAATTTTTTAATTTGGAATAGTAGTTGCTGTGAAAACCCAATAGGGTGCTAAGGAATCCCAACAGTGGTATCAGAGCCGGGCTAGAGTATTAGATGGTGTTTGTTAGATTACGAAACCGAAACTGCTCCGAAACTTGAAACACCAAATACGGTTTCTGTCGATTTTTTATTGACTTCAAATTTTTTTTAAACAAGTGTAGAATCATATATGTGTGATAACATGAACACTGGTGAAATTTGGATCCATTTGGACATTTTTTGGCCGGCGAGACCCCCCCCCCCTCCATATCGGCCAAATCCGAGCACCGCCCTCCAAATTTTTCCAATGTTCCATTGCTTGGGTTTTGGTATTTCAGGTGTTGTTTGTTTTTGCTAATTTTGCATGAGATGTAATCTTACACTATAAACAATTCAGAGTATTTCATATTCGTAGTTTAACATTGTATTTAGGTTTTCACAAGTTATCTAGACGAAGTTAAAAGGTTCGATCGAATGTCAAAAACCCATTTTTCCAAGTTTAACGTAATCGGAAAAACATGCAAGTAATTCTATGGACCCTCTAGAAGAATGAAACCCTAACTCGACTTTTTTGATCGCAGAACCGCGGTCATACCCTAAGGTTTGCCGCAGTTCCATGGCGATATGAGTGAGGTTTGGGTTTGCCCTTCTACGGTTGGTCCATAGGTACTGCGGTATGTTCCAGGTATTATTAAAACTATGCTCAAGTGTTGAGCTGTCGGAAAATTGTGGGACTTTGATGAATCGATCGAAAAGTTTAATATCTTCCGGATATCATGTGATGGGATACAATAATTGGAATCTATCCAGTTGCATGTAATTTTAACATTTCGGCCTCGGACGGAATCGGGAATCTTATTGTATTACCCAACATCCTTTGAAAAGTGTTTTCATGGTTGAGACCTAAATGTAGAATTTGCATTGTTAGGCATGAAATCCAGAATATGTGATATTCCGTGTTTATGATGTCTAAGGGCAACATGGATTCCAATTGTTGTAGTTTTTCACTTTCTTTTCTGCGACCGTAAGTGTAATATGTGGTGTATCGCCGGTTTCATTGCTATATGTCAACGACAATTGAGATACGCATATTTACTTACGTTGATGACATGTGGTGTTATGTGTTGCTGGGATATGTTATATTGGATCGTCATGTTTGAATAGTCGGGGTTTTTTATGTGAGATGAGAGTTTTTCATTTTCATTCATGTAAAATTCAATGTATGTAATATTCTTTTATTGGGGCACTTCCGGGTTGAGGATGATGTCACCATTGTATATTATTTACTTTTCCGCATTAGGATAGACGCAAGGAGAGGAGTACAAGTAACCGGGTTCTAGAGTCCAGTGGGAGACCATCTCGAGGCGTCGAGACCGGGTCTCCTAACTCTAGAATTGGTAGGGTTGCTTGCCGCTCTCGTAGGGGTCTAAGGATGTGGGTTTGGCTATTCATCACGACCGTGGAATCCGTGTTTTATACAGGCTTAATATAAAACCCAGAAATCCTAGTATATCCAATATTTCATATGTTGTTTTCTGCTGCAATATCTGTGATGTGATCATTTGATATGTTGAGATAAATACTGTATATAGTATATATGATATATTATATAGACGTTGCTTATGTTTTACACCCGCGCTAGCCCTGCCCCGCTCTGCCGTTAGTTACCTAACCTAACGGTGCATGACGGGACATCGAGACGAATGCAGATGGCATAAGCGTACGTTGTATTTATCTATGATGTTTAGGTAACTTAAATAACGGGACTTCATTAATGAGATTAATGAAAGAAAAGAAACCTAAAGATGTTGTAGAAACTTGTTTTAAAAACCGGTAGCTCTAGTTCTTGCTTTGAATAGCGGTATTCCTTGTAGAATATCCAGCACCTTATTCGATAAGGAAAGAGCCGAGATCCCTTCACCGGGAGTGACCTCTTTAGCGAAACTAGCAGATGCTACAAACTCGGTTTGTCTTTTGATTGTTTTTATAGTTTTTGCTTTGCATAGTGGTATTTGTGAAATATCCTGCACCTTATTCGATAAGGTAAGAGACGAGATCCCTTAACCGGGAGCGACCTCTTTAGCAAAACTAGTAAAAGCCTCAAAAACACTCCTTTTCAAAATCACTCGATTCTACAACGATATCAAGTTCATTACGCAAAAGGTTTTCTTAAAAACCTGTCGTAGCCCTCCGTCATTTCAGATAAGTAGTAGTTAGTATTCATGCTGCGTTTGTTGGCCTTTGTCAAGGCATAGTGTGCGGTAGCTAACTAGAGCTTATCTGCTTAAGCATATGATGCGATTGGATTAGGATAGTCGTGTGACCTTGTTGGCCTTTGTCAAGGATCGTACGGGTGGGTTTAATTCAATCAGGAAATGACGGGTTGAACTTGACTAGCATCCTATGCTTTGTTGGCCTTTGTCAAGGTCATAGGAGGTTAGAGGCAAAATTATCAGGAATTTCAAGTGTTGAAATTTTCAATGAGATTGCATACCTTCTATGAGATAGTTGGATCCCGATACCCACTGCGAATAAGAGTTACTCCTGTGAGAGTTTTGCACATTACAATTAGCCGATCAAGTAGGTGTCTAGAAATGTGTCAACGGGGTTACGCCCCTGGTAAAACAAGGTTTATTTTAATTAGGTCCGTGCGAAAGAACGGGGAACCTTCTTCAAAGTACCGGCACTGGCCTGGCTGAAAGATTGGCAAAATTGTACGGTGTAATTAATCCCGGGTAGTCTTTCCTTTTAGGTTTTGAAGGAAGATTTGATAAAAACAGTGGGAGCCATTCTGATTAGATAAAATAATAACTAATCTGATCTTGTAAGAGCATATGCCGAGTGTTTTCTTCTCTCTCTCTCCAGGTAGCGACCATGTCACTCCATAATCAAGATAATAATATGGATGTATTGACCGAACCCGCTTGTTATACTGTGCTGGGGAACGTTGGTCCCACTCTAACTTATAATTGTTAGAAGACCGAGCAGGAAATAGGGGATTACCAGGATTCCCGTACCGCCCAAACGAAAAAAGTGCATGTTAATGCATCTTCTTCGGGTGTGTTCATTTCCGAGAACTGTTTTTCAGTATCCTCTACGTTCTGGGTATGTGATACCGGATCAGGATCCCACATATGTAATCTTTTACATAGGCTACAGATAGGTGGAGAACTGAGAACGGGTGATAAAGTTTCAAGAATTGGAAATGGTGTAATTGTTGCAGCCAAGTTGTTGGCAGTTATCACCCTGTATTATCAAGTACATTGATTCTGAACGAATGTTATTAGATACCGAACCTTATATACAACATCATATTAGTCTCTTTATTTAATAAAGAAGGATATAATTTTGTATTGTTGGATAATGTTTTGAACATTTCCTATATCAAGAGTTGATCGGTTCAGGCACGTTATCTAAAAGCATATACGTTCTAAATCAAACTACAGTTCTCAACGTACAGAACACACACAGGAGGAAGAGTTCAGAAATGAACGAATCCTTCTTGAGGCATTGTAGACTAGGTCATATCAATGCGACCCGAATAGCTAAGTTATATTAACATGCATATTTAAATCAGTTTGAATTTACATCTTGTGAAACTTACCTGTCATGTCACAAAGATAAAATGACCACAGCTCTGTTTACTGGAAACATAGAAAGAGTTAATGAACTCTTGGGAATGATACATGATGATGTATGTAGGTCCCCTGTCTACACATGCCAGGACCAGTTCTTTATACTTCATTACATTCACTGATGATCTCTCAAGATTCGGACATATATTCATGTTGAAACACAAGTCTGAAACTTTTAAGAAATTCAAAGAATATAAGTTAGAAGTAGAGAACCAAAACGGGTATAAGTATTATGCCCTTTGATGAGATCAGGGAGGAGAATACTTGAGCACGGAATTCCTAGACTATTCTAAAGGAGAATGAGATTCTCTCTCAGCATTACTCCTTTGTATACACCACAGCACGTCGGTGTATCGGGACGGAGAAATCGCACCCTATTCGATATGGTGCGCTCTATGATGAGTACTACTGAGTTGCCTATTTCCTTTTGGATGTTATGCACTTGAGAAGCTGCATACCTATTGTATTGGGTTCTAACCAAATCAGGTGCCTAACACTCCATATACGATATGGTATGGGAAGAACCCATGTCTTAAGTAAGTTAAGATTTGGGGTTGTCCGGCCTATGTCTAAAAGCAAAATCCGGACAAGCTCAAGGCAAGGTCAGTTCTGTGAAAGTTTGTTGGATATCCCAAGCATTGGCATGGGAATATCTTCTACCATACTGAGGAGAAAAAGGTGTTTTGTTTCTCAGCATGCCACCTTTTGGAAAGGGTATTTCTTGTGAAGAAATTAGTGGTCATGAGGTAGAACTGGAAGGATTTCCAGCTATACAAACTACAGCTGACGATTTGGTAGAACCGGAGGATTCAATAGCTCCCGACGAACCTCAGCCTCTCCACCGATCTGGTAGGGTTCCTCATCCGCCTGAGAGATACTTCGGTCTTCTCTATGACAGTGGGAGCGAGGATTGCATCATGAGATGATGACCCAACTAGTTTCGAGAAGGCCATCAAGAGTGGGGACTCTGTAAGAATGGTTGGATGCTAAGCGATCTGAGATAGAATCCATATACACCAACAAAGTATGGACTTTGATTGCTATATCTGAAGGGTTAAATCCCCATCAGGAGCAAGTATATCTTGAGAAGATTACTTGGTGTACATGGAAAAGTCGAGACTTTCAAAGCTAGACTAGTTGTAAAAGGTTTTCGTCATTGACCAGGTGTGGATTATGATAAGACCTATTCTCCTGATGCTATTCTTAAGTCCATCCGGATCCCACTTGCCATTGCTACATACCATGACTACGATATCTGGTGGTTGAGTGTCATGACTGCTTTTCTAAATATTGATTTAGAAGAGAGCGTCTTTAAGTACACAGCCAGAGGGCTTCGTAGATAGTGGGAGCAGCGGAAACGTGTGCAAGTTGTTGTACGGGTTAAAGTAGGCATCGCGGAGTTGGAACATCTGTTTTGATGTGGTAGTCAAAGCGTTTGACTTCATCAAAATAGTAGATGAACCTTGTATATACAAAAAAGTAGTAGAGAGTATTTTGGTTTTCCTCGTATTGTACGTGGATGACATACTCTTGATAGGAAAGGAGTTTCCTATGCTACGCTCGGTCAATCACCTCTTATCACAAGGATTCTCCATATAGGATCAAGGTGATACCTCCTAGATCCTGGGTTTTGGATCTATGAGATAGATCTAAGTGGATATTAGGATTCTCACTAGATGTAGTGAGATGGTATCAATCGATCCTGGAGAGAATCACTGGATAGCTTCCAGGGTGGTAAGGTCGACTGAATGTTAGTCACAAATATTGTCTTTACCCTCAGTGGAAGGACTGTATGTTGGAAGAGTTCCAAGATAGATACCGTGGCAAACTAGACGATAAAGGCTAGATAAATCGCTACCAAAGATGCTACCAAAGAGGCAGTCTGGGTGTATATTAGTTCATAAGATGAACTTCGTTCCTACCATTGCGTGACAATGGAGTCGTGGCTTAGGCCTGGGAACCCCCGTCCCATCAGTGACCCAGACATTTTCTAAGGCAGTATCACCTGATCATGGAGATGGTTGATCTCCAGAAGATCGAGGTTAGGAGAGTAGACTCAGAGGACAATACGGTGGATCCACTCACAAAGGCCTTTTCCCAGAGAGAGACTTTTATGGGATGGTTGAGTATGAGATACTATAACCACTGCTATATGATGGCCCTAGTGCAAGTGGAAGATTGTTAGTTATATGTATGCTCTAGAGGCCATTACTGTACATGAGATGTATATTGCAGTGGATACTTGGACATATATAGGGAGGACTTTCTTGCTCGTCATGATAGTATGCTATCTGGTTACTCTTTATCTTAACATGTACATTGATTTTCTCTCTGTTACATGTTGGTAAAGCCCTTAGGATGTGTACTTGACTACCTAGATTATGATGCAGATCATACTAGTAGGACAAAGGTAGTCGGTAAGTACATCTTTTAGTGTCCCTAGTCGTGGGTGTATCGAGACGGGGCATCGATATACCAGAGTAGACTAGCGTGTAGCTTCTCGACCCATGTAGATGGGCGATGGATGATCCCATATCCATTGGTGTTTGACATCAAAGATGATATACGGGTGCTCGGTGGAGACTGGGTACAACGGACGGACTCACCGAGAACTCCCAGATGGTATTATACCTCACGTCAGATGGCAGTTCTCCGATGACACTGGTACAGGTTAGTCTGTCGACCCGAGATCGTCATAGAGTCTTGTGTGATTCCTACTGTGTTTTGATTTCCACCTTACCACGTTCATGAGAACGTGTAAAATGGTGGTTTTTGGGTACAGTCCCGAGTCACATAGAGGTAATGAGCGATAGGAAGGGATTTGTCTCTCCCGGTATTAGGAGTTGATATTGCGCTGTGCTCGATTGGCTATAACATGAAGTACCTGGCAAGGGCTGAATCTGAGATTTACTGGTAAGTGTTACCAGTAGTTTCTCGACCTGTTATGAGCCTCACATCGGCACGACTTATCATGTTACTGGGGTCTGACATTTACCACCCCTAAACGAGATATGCGACATATCAGAAAAAGAGACCGGACTGTACGGTAGTGTTACTGATTGGATTCGCAGGAGTATGAGCAGCCTTGCTTGTTGATCTTCTGATCGCTCAATACCCGGGTGGCCGTTACGTTTAGCACGCCTCTTGCGGCTTGTGGGTTTTTGATATGATCATCACTTACTGCCGACGTATTGACGAGTCTTTAGAGTCCTACACAGAGATTTCTAGGCTCAAGCGAAATGGAGTAGGAGCACATATGAGATATGTGCAAGACCGAGATTAATACGTGTATGAGATACCATATTCTATTCTTGTGATTTGTATCATTGGTTGGTTATATGCGATATAGCCGGGTTATCGAATCAAGTGTTAATTCGATAAATTGATGCACATGATATTAGTCGTTTATATGCGATATGACCGAATCATTAAATCAAGTGTTGATTTAATGATTTAATGTATAGTTATATATTTGATATATTAATTTACATTAACTAGTATTAGCTCACTTAAGATTGCTTTTCTCACTTGATTATGTATTAAGTATATATGTGATGTATACTTGTGTACATGTTTGTGTCATGCTTGATGATACATGCAAACTTGGGTGTGTGTGACTTACACCATGCTTACATATAATGTGGGGTTTTATTTATCTTAGTAAATCAAAATGAGGTGGAAAATTGGTCATGGCTTGAAGCTTCATGAAGCTTGTAGACCATTGACCAAAGTCCACTCATTTTGTTTTACTTAAGATATTTTAAACCCAACCATTATAATTAATTCATGGTTAAGTCTCTACTATAGTTAGTATATGACACTAACCCACCCAAGGTTGCTATTTCTCACCTCATTAGTTTTCATTCTTCATTTTTCATGGTTGCTTTTCTTCATCTCCTTCCTTCTTCAAGCTTACTAGCTCCATGAAATCTGAAGAAATATTGTGAGAAAATGAAATCTAAAGTGAGCTCACTTCCTACTTCATCATCCTATACACTTGCTTGGGTAGTAAAGGGTGTTCTCTTCACAAAGTTCTTGAGCTAGTGAAGAGGTAGCTTGGGTTTGAGTCTCCTCGACGTAGATCATTTTCGGCCTCGAAGACTTCGAGCAAGCTTGTTCATTTCTCCAAGGGAACCCATACTAGAGTTCAGAAGATCTTCGATCGCAACGAAGAGACTACTACACGAAGCTTTAGAAGTGAAGGACCGGTCTACAAAGGTTGTATTCCTCATTTACTTAGTGTAATGGTTGATTACATGTTATATTGTCTAGTTACTCTAGCTTGATCCTAGCTAAGGATTGATTAGCACCTTAGAATTTTTAAATTTGGCATGGTAGTTGCTGTGAAAATCCTGTAGGGTGCAAAGGAATCCCAACACCCCTCAGGGGATGAGGTCCGTATTTTGCCCACTAAACCCCTTGGACTACCCCACTACCTATATTCTGTTTATTTTCCCTGCAATTATCCAAAAAATTAAAATTTCGCTTTAAATCCCATTTTTAATGCATTTTTAATTCTTTCTTCAATTCCAAAACCCTAATTTTACACTATAAATACAACCCCATACTCTAGCCCTCTTCATTCTGAAATCTATTGTCAAAATTCTCAAAAAAATTCTAAGTCTAAGAAGAGTACAAGTGGAGTTTGCCCTGGGACAAATTCCGAAGACGATTCGAGACGTTTCCGGCAACCCCGCGACTCCACGAAGACTACTACTTCATCCTTTACCTCCCCTCTCTCCTTTTAACTTGTAAGTCTCATCTTCCCTCTTCTCCTTCTACCATAAAAACTCTTCTTTTCAAAACTTATCGGTAAGTGGAGTTATACCGACATTCAATTCTATAATCTTTAAAATTATAATTTCTTTTAGGAATCTCTCATCCATATCACTATACCTTGATTATTAATCATGGAACAAATAATTAGAACAATTTTCATCTTAAAATATCATGTTATGTAAGTTTAAATTGCGTTTTTCGCTTAAATACCACAAAATTTACATATGACATCTTTTAATTATTTTTGCTAAGCATACCTTTAGAAATTCTCACGAGGTAATGACCTAACTCTCACATAAACACATTTTGACATAGCACAATTCTCTTGAACAATATTTTTATGGCAAAATACGACTTTTCAACAAAATACCTTAAACTATTAAAAACCGGATTTCTTTAAATTGTGTTACTTAATTCCTTGCAATTATGCCTCTACAACCCATTTTGGGGAACCCGGTTTGGATGGTGCGGATTATCGCTCATCCTCGGAACTAGTAGAGCGAGATGCAGACCTCCTCACGAAGCATACGATCTCGATGGAATTTTAATACAATTTTTAAGAAAAACGAGGATATCTATTTAATGATAAAAGTTTATTTTTAATTATATAAATATTATCAAACCATATATTTGTAAGATATTATTAAATTTCATGTTTTCTAAACAAAATAAAAGAATTACAGGTTTCATGAAAATACCATCAAGAATCAATACATGTTAAACTTTACACTAAAATACCTTGAACTATTCAAATTTCACTAATATACTTCATTCTTTAAAAATTTATATCCATGAAAACCCTAAATAACATAAATAAATACTTGAGGTTTATTTTGAAAGTATACTAAAAATATTTTTATAAAAACCCCTCAAATTATATTAAATTATAATAAAGACCTTAGTAAATATAGGTTTAAGCCGGACCATTTTTCTTAAGCCTCATGGAGCCGGAGAAAGTGGGTGCTTGCCTATTTAAGGTAGAAAACTAAAACGGGGTTATCAATGGTAATTGTCTTGAAAAAAGACACAAATCCTTCTATCCATGTGCAGTAGTTACCGATAATACCAAAATCTAATTCAGGATCAAAATCTGTTTAAGTGTCTGACTCAATCTGAGTCTCAGTCTAATCTGAATCCAATATACTAAACATGAACACTTGAACTTGAACATGAATACCATAACAATATCAACATGACTTGACTTGACTGAATCATGACTATATCTTGAACTTGACTACATGATTATCATTTACATCCTGAATCAGTTACATGAATAACTTATACCATGGTCTCGGTAAGTCTGATAACTATAAATCAATACAATCAATATAATATACACTACGGGGTTTTAACGGGGTAGATTGGTACAGAATGTGTTAAAAGTGGCACGATGATGGTCACTAAAATCCACCTACATGAACATCCTATGCCGTTGTCCCGTGGGTTTTGACGGGGCCTTGTACTTACATGTTACCATAGTCCATGGAGCAAGTTGGACTCCTCTGTATACACTGGCATATTCTGTACCAAACTACAAACAACTACGTTAGCATAATAAACTTACTTTACCTATTCTATTCTCTTTACCTATCTATTACATTCTATCTTTTGGGACTTACCGAGTGCTAGTACGTTAACGACATTTCTGTCTCTTTTTTCTTTGGAATATTGTCGGGAGGACCCGACTCTCAGGGGATCGAGCCCTGCCAGGACGATTTGGAGCAGTTTATAGAAGAGGCAGACTTTTAGGTCTTACCAGTACTATTTTCTTTTCAGTTCATATGCCATTGTTTAGGCATCGCTTTTTATCATTGTACTTTACTTTTCTGTAAAGAATGATTATCAATAAACAGTTGTTGTTTTATTACATCTCTTGTTATTCTTATGTTATTCATTTAAATTTCTTATTTACGTTCAATATGTTTACTTCTGAGTAAATACATTACGGTCCGTCACGTCTCCTTCCCCGTACACTGGGAAGCGGGGCGTAAAAAACCGCCTAATTGTCCTCTGTTGAGTGGTTTTCTACAGGTATTTGTTCATTCCACATGTTACTAATAATTCCGGCGATCTTTGATGAAGTACGAAGCAAGTCATATATACTATTTCACCTAGTGGCCACATCTTTTCTAAGGACGGATTTAATCCTTGAGCCTGGCATTTAGCTTTATATTCAGATTTTTCCTTAGAACTTTTAATAAACCTACATTCATATTTAATTGTTTGAATATTTGAACTACATACGGTATATGCATCCTGTACAGCAAGATTAAGTATATGACATGCACAACGAATATGAAAAAACGACCACTGCAAATTGGTTTGCATATCCTAATAAGTTCAGCAGCAACAACATTATTGTTGTTAACATTATCGAAAAAATAGAAAAAAATTTATTCACACAATGATATTTTTCTAAAATAGGTCTAACTTTAGAAGTTTATATTAAAATCACTATGCGGGAATTGAAATTGTCCAAAAACAATAATTCTTTTTTGCAAATACCATTCAGAATCTATCCAATGTGCAGTAACACAAGTCCAGAGAAGTTTCCTTCTATCAGTCCAAATATCATAAATTAATGAAATACTGGTATGTAAAGAAGCAAGAGTAACAATTAATACCTGTTTACCTTCGTTATAGAGGCTAAAACAATGACTTTTAAGCGTACTCATCGGAACCCTTTTGTATGCCAGTTGCAATGCCTTTTGAATGTACCGCTCGAAAGCTTGGCTTTCGACAAATCTGAGAATCTGTTCATCTGCCATAACAAATCTTGACATTTCTTCAACATTTGAATTATGATTATATTGAAAAAGACCTTGACCAGTGAAATCAATTTGTGATTATGTAGAGGAGGAACCGACTAGAGCATTTAAGTGTATTTTTACATGTTTATGCAAAGTATCGGTGCTGATACCTTCCTTATATTTATATGCATTGCCACAATATTTGCAAAGTGTGTATCTAATACCTTTCTTAAATTCAGTTGTATAATGATCCCAAACATTATTACTAATCGCACGTCTTTTAGGTTCTCTAGATATAGGTGTGGATCCTTCTACTTGTGATTCTACTTCGGGATAAAGAACTTGAATTTGATGTGTATCGGATGAACTCTCCATATTAATTTTTTAACTAATTAAAAAAATTAAATACTAAATATAACAAAACAGGCAATACTAATTTAACCACAAGAGAGAGCTAATGAAATAAAAACAAGAAACAAGAAAGAGAGAAGAATTTCAGAATATCCGTAGAGTAGAATGAGTCGGTCGGAGGCTCGAGCTTCGAAAACTCGGAGTCGGGGGATCGGAGCTTCTATTCTTAAAAAATTTGGAAGTTAAAGATAGTATTTTTTTTAGAGATGGTATTTTTGGAGAGATAGTATTTTTTGTGAGAGATGATAATTTTTTTTAATTTGGGAGAGAAGGATTTGAAATGAGAAGAAATGGGGGTTAGGGAGTATTTATAGGGTTTTAATTTTTTTTTTTTGAAATTCCTGCCCGTTACGAATTGAAGCGAGGCAAAGCGCTCCCAACTGTTTGATGCGGATCCCAAGACAAGGCAAGGCGAGACAGACCGTTGGATGATAGATTCAAGGCGAGGAGAAGCGATGCAAGGTGATTCGTCGAGAATCCAACCGTTGGATGCGGGTTTCGAGGCGAGTCCGCGAACGATTCGAGGCGAGTCCACAAACGATTCGATGCGAGCCAGGGCAAGTCGTCGATTCATGGCAATTTCGGATGAGTCAACTCACGAAACGACAAGATGATGTGAAGCAATTCATGAGTTGGACGAGGCAAACTCGAGCGAGGAAACATCGTATATTTTCGAAACCGAGTCGCTTCGTCCAACTCGTCACGGCGAAGCGAGTCAACTCGTTGACTCTCCCACGTCAACAACGAGACAAATAAAATTCGCCTTGTTATGAGGTGAGGCGAGTCGCGGTTTGTTGGATATAGTGCCCTCAAGGCAATTATTGTAATTCCAGGTAAGCGATTATAATAATTGAGGGAGGACCTATACATGTAGAACGGTCTTACTCGAAATAATATTATACTATTTGGTTTTTCTTTACCATTGATGTGTATACGTTTTACTTGTTATTACGTGTCGCTAATACATAATGATGAAGCCTGTAGAATTCTTGCTTGACTACCAGCATTATGATGGCGATCATATACATGAGAGCTGGGTAGTCCATAAGCACATTCTTAAATGTCCCTAGTCGTGGGAATATTGAAACTGGGCATCGATATTCCGGAGTAGACTAGTGTATATGTTTCAAAACCCCAACGAGGGGCGGTGGTCGGTCTCATAAACCATTGGTGTTGTGTCATCGAAGATAGTATACAGGTGCTCACTGGAGATGAGTACACCGGAAGGACTCGCTGAGAACTTTTAGATGGTATTATATCTATCGTCAGATAGAAGTTCTCTAGTGGCATGAGTATATGTTACTCTTTTGACCTAAGATCGTCATTTGTCTCGTGTGAGTTCCCACTGTACTTAAATTACTACCCTACCACGGATTAAAGGAGTCGTACAAACCGGTTTTAGTTGGGTACAGTCCTGATCCATATAGAGGCAGTGAGCGATTGTCAGGGCATCGACTCTCCTGGTATTAGGAGTCGATCTCACGCTGTGTTTGGTTGGCCATCACCTTAAATCCGTGGCCATGGTGGACGGGATTTACTGATATGAGTTTAGTAGTTTCTCGGTCGGTAATGAGCTTGACTCCGACACGACTTATCGGGTTATTAGGGGTCTGACGTTATCCACCGCCTAGACCCGGTATGCGCTACTCTTAGATAAAGAGACCGGACTGTACGGACATTGTCATATTCAAGCTCAGTAGGGTACAGACGGAATTGATTGTCGACCTCTCTTTCGGCATATACCTGGGTAGCCGTTACGTACAACTAACATGCTTGTGGTTATGGATTTATCCAGTAACTCACTGCCAGCATATTATCGAGTCTTTAGAGTCCCATGTTCATATCAGAATTTTGCATTATTATATTCCCCATTCTTAATCATATTGCAAATAAATAGGTGCTTTTGATCCATGTCTATTAAATAGTTGCAGGTTACAGGTTCTCGGAACAATACAGTGAAAATGGTGAAAAGACACTACAAAAGTGAGACTACGACCAACAAATAGAAGAATCTTTATGATGCTGCCTACAGTTTAAGGAACAAATGATAATCAATGAACAGTTCGATTACACAAAGTACGAGGACATCACAAAGATTCAAGACTTCAACGCGAAGCGAACGGTAAAAGTCCATAACATTCTGCACTGTGGAAATCTGGAAGAAACTAGAAAAGATTCTGAAGAACCAAGTGAAGAAAATAGAAGGAAAAAGCAACATAAAGCAACCCTGAAGAAATGAGCCAGAGTTCCCTCAAGATGGCCGCGGAACCGCGGCCAAACAAGGCTTATGGCCGCGGATCCGCGGTCGTGCTGTGCACGTGTCGGCGCGTATCGGTGCGTGTCGGTGGAGTCGGTGCATTGACCCGGTTTTCTTAGGGTAGTTTTGTAATTCTAGATGTGGATCAGATGTAAACTCTAGGGTTTCTATTATCTATAAATAGGAAGCCTACAGCTCTTTTTGGAGCATGCCTCTTTTTAATTCTAGATTAGAAATTTTCAATTCCTTGTAATCGTCAAAGAGTGCATCAATAAAGTACGTTTTTTTATCTTGAATTTCTTATCTGCAATTTTATTTCTCTGCAATTTTTATCCGCTGTAGTTATTTTCCACAAGTTAATTAGGTTATTAAAAGAAAAATAAAAAAAATGAATTCCTTTGTTAATTCCCTAATGAGTGAGTAGTTCCTCACTTGTTAGGGTCAGGATTGGATAGGTTTGAGAGATGGAAATCTCTTACTCCTTTCTTGCCCGTTCAATATTTTAAATTAGGACATTATGCAAATCAATCACACACCGCTTACTACAGCACCTTATCACACAAGATAGCGGTGATTCCCTAGTTAGACCGGTTGCGTTTGATTTCCATAGAGGTTAGGGCTAAGAGTTAAGAAAGGACGGATAAGGACCAAAGGAAAGAAACCTAGTTTCTTCCCAGTCGTGTTAATCCTCTTTATTAACTATTACCTTAACACCTAAGTTCTTAATTAGGGCAAAGAAAGCTGTGAGTAGAATTAACTTTCCAAATTAACCTAATCCTAACCCCAGCAAGATTTTAATCCAAATCAAATTCAACCTCAGTTTTTATAGAAAATCAAAACCTACCACAAATAGGAATTGACTCGTTAGAACAACTAGAAAAGAACACGTTTTCCCTGTGGACCGGCCCGTACTCAACCGGCTAGTTACCAAGCGACACCGTCTTGATTGCAGTTAATTCTTTGATTTCAAAACGCACGCACGCATAAGCATCGTACCAATCAAATGGCGCCGTTGCCGGGGATAACAATAGTTATTTTCTTTTTGTAATTTCGGGTTAATTAAAAAATAAAAAAATCATAAAAACTGAAAAATATAAAAACAAAAAAATTATCATCTTGTTATTTTTTGAAGGGTTTTCGTGCGAATTGTGCAGGATCGAAAAGACGAACAAATTCAGATTTGGAAAAATCCAGCGAACAAAACAGCAAACAGCAGATCTGAACATACAGAGGAGAACCACAGCAGACAACAGAAGAATTTTGGAAGATTGAACCAACTTTTTGACCGCGGAACCGCCACAGTTCAGTACATTTGGCCGCGGATCCGCCGCGCTTTACTGACGTCAGCAGCTGAAAAATTCTCTGTAAGCATTCTTTTCCTCTCTTCTGTCCTCTGAAAAAATTTCCTGCAGGGTTCTTTACGCAAAACTTCTCCCCCTTCTCCAATAACTTGATTTTGTGCAGGATTCTTTGCGCCGCAAATAAAATAAAAAATTTTGGCAACTGTTTTGGATTTTTGTGTGTTTACTGATTTGCATTTTTAAAACGGACTTTTAAGGGGCTTTAACACCAATCCAGATTGGGTGGGGATTTCATTACCCTTCCTAGGACTCCAAAAATCATAAAAAGCATTTGCATCAACTTTCAAGTTAATTAAAAAATATTAGACTCAGCCAATCAGGACCGTCTTGCTCATTAGGACAAAGTAAAAGTTGTAGGCATGGGTCGTTTATCTAAACCTGACTTTGTGGTGCTTAGGCTAGACAAGTGGGAAAGATAATTTTAAAAGGCCCGTCTCACGGTGATTCGTGAGCGGATCCCTCCTTTCTTTACTTGTGCTTATCTGGCCACAATTGACGGTGAAGAGGCGATTTGAGGATCTCACAACTTGCCCTTTGGAACAGTTAGGAGCAGTCTAGTTAACTTAGGAGACCCTAGCTCTAGGCTTGATTGTGCATATTGTGATTGCTTGAGAGTGTGTCTAGTACCATATAAAAATCTTTTGCAAAACTCCTTATAAAAAAAACCACAAAACAAAAAAAAATTCACAAAAACTGTTAGTTATATGTATGCCCTAGAGGCCATTACTGTACATTGTGTTAGTGTATATGCCCTAGAGGCCATTACTGTATCATACTAGTTTGTATATTACTTAATGGATGCTTGGGATATTCACCTTGTATATACAATCTTGCTCAAAATAGTAGTATGCTACTTGGTTTGTCTCTACTTCAATGTGTACTTGTGTTTATTTTACTATATCACTTATACGCATTAGTGGAGCCCTTAGGATCTTTGCTTGATTACCAGCGTTGTGATGGCAGTCACACTAGTGGGGGCTGGGTAATCTATAAGCACATCCTTATACAGGTCCCTAGTCGCAGGACTATCGAGACAGGGCATCGATACTCCGGAGTAGACTAGCGTATGCGCTTCTCATCCCAGTGTGGGAGATGGTCTGTCCCACAGCCATCAGTACGTCGTACTGGAGATAGTATACGGGTGCTCGTTGGGTTACGAGTACACTGGACAGGACTCGTCGGGAACTGACAGGTTGGTATTATACCTATCGTCAGTCGTCAGTTCCCAGGTGACATGAGTACAGCTTAGTCCGCTGACTTGACACTGGCACTTCGCCTCGAGTGTGTTCCCACTGCACTTTGATCACTACCCTACCACGGCTCAAAGGAGTCGTGCAAACAGGTGGTGGTTGGGTGCAGTCCCGAAGCACTTGGAGGCAGTGACGGTTAGACAGGATTCGTCTCTCCCGGTATTGGGGGTTGACATCGCGCTGTGTCTAGGAGAGCCATTACACGAGTAGTCCCTGGCCAGGGCAAACGAGATATACTGGTAGGTTTCCAGTGTTATCTCAGGGTGTTTTGGGCTTCACTCCGACACGACTTGTACCGCTATTGGGGGACTGACGTTTTACCGCCCCCTAGGCCCGCCATGCGATGTATCAGACGAACAGACCGGACTGTACGGAGAATGTCACATTCAGACTCAGTAGGAGTTCAGATGGGGTTTCACCTCGTCAGCCTTCTTGTCGGCATCTACCTGGGGACCGTTACGCACAGCTAGTGCCGCTTGCGGTCTGTGGTTAAACCCACTGCCAGCGTAGTGTCGAGTCTTTAGAGTCCCACACAGAGGGTATTCGCCTCTGGGCAAAACAGAGTAGAGGTCGCATGGTTTTGCGACAGGGTTCGTTCTCATCCGCGCACTTGTGCACGTTTGGAGTCCGGACGGATTATACTGGCAGGCTCTGGTTTGAGCCAGATACTGGTATATGTTTTGGGGTTGCTTTTATATCTTGGTATTCTTGTTTTTCGGAACAAGAATGCAGGTGTGTATGCACAGTTGCTTGAGGCGGAGAATGAGGTTTATCATTAGGGTTTCGGAACGGGTGCGTATGCACAATTGACAGTCTTCATTTTCCAAACCCTAATGGATTTATATATTATCTATTAATAATAATAATTAAATGAGAATTATGTTATGGTTGTTTTTGTTGACTTGTTGACCTTGGTTGACTTGTTGACCATTGACCACTTTCATGCCTTGAAAGTCTTCCTTGATTCATGCTTACTTTTTATTAAATGAAGCATGGTTGTGGTCATTCAAAAATTACCATCAACTATTCTTATTTCAATTATTATCATTTAGATAATTCATTTCTTTTGCAATATGGTTGCAAGAAAGAAATAATTGAGCTCATTCTATCATAACCTCTCTCTCTCCTCATTTCATCTTCTTCTTCCTCTTGAAAAGAGAAACCTTCTCATGTGTTGAGAATCATTCTCTTTAGAAAGAAAAGCAAACCCTAATCTCTCTCTACTCATTCTAGGATGAAGGTTTAGCAAACCGGAAACCCTAGTTCACTCAAAGATCGAGGAAGAGCCCAAAGTCGAACCTTCGAGGTGGATCCATCTTCGACGGGAGAAGGCGACGTAAAGAGAACCATCAACCTCTACAAGGTTTGAAGAAGAAGGAGTTCAAGTTTAGGTATAACCATCTTCCATAGTAGCTAACTCCTTTTAGTGTATTTGCTAGTTTAGTTTAGACACGATCCCGACCTAGTTTAGTCCATGTTGCCTCTTGCGATAAAAATTTGTTTTTATACCGTTTCCGCCTCCCCGTAAGTACCGGGGGTCGCAATATGGACTTACAGTGGTATCAGAGACTAACTAAACTTAAACTAGCTTGGTAGTGAAGTGTAACGAAGTTCGGAACCGTAAAAAACCCAAAAACCGTATTTTTCAAAACCTGAGTTTCTGTTGAAATTTTTTTGGCTCAAAATGAAAAAATTTATATTTGTAAAATCATCTCAGGGTTTTCTAAAAACACCCATGAAATACGATCCAGTGTTGAGCTCAAAGCGCCGCGCATCCGCGGCACGAGGTAGGCTCGTGCCGCGGAACCGCCGCGCTTTGTCGTCTTCTGCGCGTCGTTTTTCGTGCAGTGTCTGTAGGTTTGGGTTTTGGGATTTTTGAGATATATTATATGTGCCCAGATTTTCCAGAAAAGAAATTTCCTTTTGGGGTCCTATAATTCCGTATTTTTCCGAACTTCACTACACTTTGGCTATATTGGTTATATCTGTGATGTTTGCATGTATTGAACGTCGGCTAATCGCTATAAGTCGATTAGTCGGGGTTATACATGATCTGTAATGTGCTGGAATGTGTATATGAATGTGTTGGACTGTCGCGGGTGAATAGCCGGGGTTGGATGTGAGATGAGTTTTTGTTTTTCTTTCATTCATTGTAAATGTAAATTGATGTAATAATTATTATTTGTTTGGCCGCACAACCGGGTCGGGGTTGTAGCCGTCATTGTATAATTCTTTTTACTGTTTTTGCTCCTAGGATAGACCCATGGAGGGGGTGCACAAACTACCGAGTACTTGGTGGGTAGTTTGCCGCACCCGTAGGGGTCTTGGGTGGGGTATTGGCTATTCACCGCGACCGTGTTATCCGCTTTTCGTTTCAGGCTCGAAAGGATTGCGGATTGCTAGTATATCCAATGTATTCATCTGTGATCTGTAATGTCTATCATTGCTTTCTATTTAGGCGTTGCTTATGTTTTACAGCCGCGCTAGCCCAGCCCCCGCTCTGTCGTTAGTTAAGTAACCTAACGAGTGATGACGGGGCCCAGTGGCGAATGCGAATGGCATAAGCGTACGTCATATTTTGGTTGTTTTCTGCAATGGTAGGATTAAATGATGGGACGCATTAAAAGTACTAATGCAAGAATATCACGCATTAAAAGAACTAATGCAAGATAATAAACCAAGTTAAAGTCGTTGGAACACTTTCGAAAAACCACTCGGTTCTTTTCAAAACCAACTTTTAAATGCGGAGTTTGAGCCACTCTTTTTAAAAGCTATCTCGTTCCATCGACCAAATCAAGTTCACTACGTTCACGGTTTTGCCAAAACCATCCGTAGCCCTCCATCATTTCAGTTAAATATTCGGTAGTATTCAAGCTATGTATTTTGACCTCACGCCAAGGCACAGTGATTGGTAGCTGCCGGATATTTATCTGTTGCATAGATAGAATGCGTTGGTTTGAAACAGTCGTACTGCCATTTTGGCCTACGTCAAGGGTATGTACGGGTGGATTCAAATTAACCTGGATAATGATGGGACGAACTTGACATGTGACTTATGACATTTTGACCTCACGCCAAGGTCATAAGAGCATGGGGCAAAAATCCACATCGGGAGTTTCATAAGTACTGAAACTTGCTAGATTTGCTTACCATTTGGAGTGTGATGATTCTGGTAGGATTCCTTCAGTTTCGTCACGCGATGATATTTGGATCCCGATCCTACTGTGAGTATATGCTACTCCTCGGGAAATTTCTCACTTAACGATCAATGCTATAAACCTAGTAGGTGCCTAGAAAGGTGTTAGCGGGGCTACGCCCCCAGGGAAAAGAGGTTCTTTAATTAAGGAACTTCGCGAAAGCGTTGGAAAACCTCCCTCGAAGTACCGACACCAGCCTGGCTGAACGGTTAAGCAAGTATTGTACGGTGGGATTGATCCTGACTAATTCTTCCTTTATGGTTTGAGGAGGGATTCGAGAAACAGTGGGAGCCATCCTGTTTAGACAAATTAAAAACCACTCTAAACTTGCAAGAGCATCATGCTGAGTGTTTCTTCTTCTCTCTCCTAATTGCAGCGACCAATCAACATGACTGGACTTAAGTTACTCCTAGATAAAAACAAGCTGACAGGGCCAAACTACAAAGATTGGCTCAGGAATGTCAAGATAGCAATCACTTATGACAAGCTGGGGTATCTTCTTACCACCAAAGCTCCCCCTGTCCCTGGTCCAACTTCCAGCGTCGCGGATAAGGAAATCCGCAAGACTTGGGAGATTGATAGCGCGAAGGCCAAGTGCCTCCTGCTTGCCTCGATGGACAACGAACATCAGAGGAGGCATGAGAATATGGACATGGAGTCCATATTGCTTCATACAAAAGAACTGTATGGAGAGCAATCACGTATCGCAAGATACGAAGCGTCGAAAAAGTTGTTTTCGACAAGAATGGCCGTCGGATCATCAGTAGCCGAGCACGTGCTAAAGATGATCGGCTACATTGAGGAGCTCGCTGACCTAGGGATCATATTGGAGAGTGAGCTATATACGGATATAGTTCTCCAGTCCCTTCCTTCCACTTACGCCCAGTTTATAATGAATTTCAACCTACAAGAAAAGGAGGTTGAACTTTCAGAGCTCCTCAACCTGCTGAGGAGCGCAGAGGGCACCCTACAGAAAGGTAGGGAAACATCCACTTTGTTTATAGGAGGATCATCTTCTTCTAGGTCCAAAGCGAAAGCCAAGGGAAAGAAGAAGAAAGCCCCCGCCAAACCAAGGGACGGTGTTAGTAAAGTGGATACGAAGGGAAAAGGTAAAGCAACAAAGATAGCGGGGAAGCTTGTGGATAAGGAAGAATGCTTCTTTTGTCATAAGAAAGGACACTGGAAGAATGATTGCAGGGCCTGGAAGGCCAGAACACAGGAATTGAAGCAGGTTGCAGCTTCAGCTTCAGGTGTGTATGTTATTGAAAACTGTCTTTCAATAAACTCTACTTCCTGGGTATTGGATACCGGATCAGGATCTCATATCTGTAATTCTTTGCAGGCGTTGAGAAACCGTAGGGTTTTGAAGGCAGGTGACATGACCCTCAGAGTTGCGAACGGAGCTGGCATGGATGCTAAAGCCGTGGGGACTATCACCTGGGAATGTCAGATGGACATGTTTTGGTTTTGCGTAATTGCTTTTTTGTACCCAACGCAACTTGTAATATCATTTCTGTATCTTTAGTTTCTAAAGAAGGTTATGAATTTGCGTTTGTAAGTAATGTTGTAAACATTCACCTTAATCAAGTTTTGATTGGGTCAGGTACTTTGAGTAATGGTATATACGTATTGAACCAACCACAGATTTTTAATGTCCAGAATACACACAAAAGAAAGTCTCCAGAAATAAACCAGACTTTCTTATGGCATTGTAGATTGGGTCACATCAATGAGAGAAGGTTGACCAAGTTACATACAGAAGGGTATTTGAATGCGTTCGAATATCAGTCGTATGCCACTTGTCAATCCTGTCTCAAGGGAAAGATGACAAAGACTCCGTTTACTGGACATGGAGAAAGAGCGAGCGAGCTCTTGGGACTCGTACACAGTGACGTGTGCGGTCCAATGTCTACACATGCCCGAAGCGGACATTCTTACTTCATTACTTTTACGGATGACTTCTCAAGGTACGGTCATATCTTCTTAATGAAGCATAAGTTCGAAGCCTTTGGAAAATTCTAGGAGTATAAGAATGAAGTAGAGAAACAGACCGGCAAAAGTATTAAGATTCTAAGATCGGATCGAGGTGGAGAATACTTAAGTGCCGAGTTCCTGGACTATTTAAAAGAGAACGGAATTCTCTCTCAGCTTACTCCTCCATACACCCCGCAACATAACGGTGTATCGGAGAGAAGGAACCGCACCCTATTGGATATGGTGCGGTCCATGATGAGTAACGCTGAGTTACCGCGATCATTCTGGGGGTATGCGCTAGAATCAGCTGCATACCTTTTGAACCGAGTTCCGACTAAGACTGTGCCTACCACCCCATATGAAATGTGGAGTGGGAAGAAACCATATCTTCAATATCTGAAGATCTGGGGATGTCCAGCTTTTGTCAAAAAGCAGCATGCGGACAAACTCGAGGCACGCTCAGTGCTGTGCAAGTTTGTGGGATACCCAAAGAGCACCAGGGGGTATCTTTTCTACTACGCAGAGGAACAAAAAGTCCTTGTTTCTCGCAATGCCCACTTTCTAGAACACCAGTTCTTGGAAAAGGAAATTAGTGGGAGCGCAGTAGAACTGGAAGAAGTTCCAGAACCACAGACTGTTACTGAAAGCTTAGTGGAACCAGAGGGTTCAACAGAACAGGACATTCCTACGCCGCTCCGCAGAAGTAGTAGGCAGTCTCATCCGCCCGAGAGATACTACGGTTTTCTCATAGACGGGGATAGAGAGGATTGCATCATGGATTATGATGAGCCTACTAGCTTCCAGCAGGCCGTTCAGAGCATTGACTCAGTGAAATGGCTGGATGCAATGCGGACCGAAATGGAGTCCATGTACACCAACAAGGTATGGACGTTGGACATTGCTCCAGACGGGGTAAAACCCGTAGGATGCAAGTGGATCTTCAAAAGGAAGATTGGTGTAGATGGACAGGTTGAGACCTATAAAGCTAGGCTGGTAGCAAAGGGTTTCCGTCAAAGACCTGGCTTGGACTATGACGAAACCTTTTCTCCAGTAGCCATGCTGAAATCCATTCGGATCCTTCTTGCCATCGCTGCCTTCCACGATTATGAGATCTGGCAAATGGACGTAAAGACAGCTTTTCTAAATGGAAATTTAGAGGAGTGTGTCTATATGGACCAGCCAGAGGGCTTCAATCAGAGTGGGAGCAGCGGAAAGGTATGCAAGTTGCTTAAGTCCATCTATGGACTAAAGCAGGCATCGCGGAGTTGGAACATCTGCTTTGATGAGACGGTCAAAGAATTTGGCTTTATCAAAAATCCAGATGAACCATGCATCTATAGTAGATTTGTAGCGAGAACTGTAGTATTCCTCGTTTTATACGTGGATGACATTCTCTTAATAGGAAATGACATTCCTATGCTACAATCTGTCAAGGGGTTCTTGTCACACAGGTTCTCCATGAAAGACCTGGGTGATGCCTCATACATCCTGGGGATCCGGATCCATCGTGATAGATCCAAGAGGATATTGGGACTTTCTCAGTCCAGGTACATCGACACCATAGTGAAGAGATTCAGTATGGAAGATTCCAAGCGCGGTAACCTACCGGCTTGTCACGGGATCACCCTCTCTAAAGAGATGTCTCCCAAGACTGATTTGGAGAGGGATCGCATGTCTATTATACCCTACGCTTCTGCGGTAGGCTCTATAATGTATGCGATGTTGTGTACCAGACCGGATGTAGCTTATGCACTGAGTGTGGTAAGCCGGTATCAGTCAAACCCTGGGGAGAAACACTGGATAGCGGTAAAGAACATTCTCAAGTATCTGAGAAGGACTAAGGAGATGTTCTTGGTGTATGGCGGAAAAGACCTCCAGATCGAGGCCTTTGCTGACTCCAGCTTCCAGAGTGACAAGGATGATTCCAAGTCCATGTCGGGCTTTGTCTTTACCCTCAATGGAGGGGCGGTGTGTTGGAAGAGTTCCAAACAGGAAAACGTTGCAGACTCGACGATGGAAGCGGAATACATCGCTGCATCTGATGCCGTAAAAGAAGCTGTCTGGATGAGGAAGTTCTTGAAAGAACTTCAAGTGGTTCCGTCCATTGTTGATCCAATACCTCTGTATTGCGATAATAATGGGGCTATAGCTTTAGCGAAGGAACCCAGGTCCCATCAGAGATCCAGGCACATCTTGAGGCGGTATCACCTGATCAGGGAGATCGTGGATCGCAAGGAGATCGAGGTTCGGAGAGTTGCTTCAGAAGACAACACTGCAGATCCATTCACCAAGGCCCTGCCCCAGACTCAGTTCGAGCGGCTGATCGAGATGATAGGTCTTCGATACGCCAGTACATGGCCTTAGTGCAAGTGGGAGATTGTTAGTGTATATGCCCTAGAGGCCATTACTGTATCATACTAGTTTGTATATTACTTAATGGATGCTTGGGATATTCACCTTGTATATACAATCTTGCTCAAAATAGTAGTATGCTACTTGGTTTGTCTCTACTTCAATGTGTACTTGTGTTTATTTTACTATATCACTTATACGCATTAGTGGAGCCCTTAGGATCTTTGCTTGATTACCAGCGTTGTGATGGCAGTCACACTAGTGGGGGCTGGGTAATCTATAAGCACATCCTTATACAGGTCCCTAGTCGCAGGACTATCGAGACAGGGCATCGATACTCCGGAGTAGACTAGCGTATGCGCTTCTCATCCCAGTGTGGGAGATGGTCTGTCCCACAGCCATCAGTACGTTGTACTGGAGATAGTATACGGGTGCTCGTTGGGTTACGAGTACACTGGACAGGACTCGTCGGGAACTGACAGGTTGGTATTATACCTATCGTCAGTCGTCAGTTCCCAGGTGACATGAGTACAGCTTAGTCCGCTGACTTGACACTGGCACTTCGCCTCGAGTGTGTTCCCACTGCACTTTGATCACTACCCTACCACGGCTCAAAGGAGTCGTGCAAACAGGTGGTGGTTGGGTGCAGTCCCGAAGCACTTGGAGGCAGTGACGGTTAGACAGGATTCGTCTCTCCCGGTATTGGGGGTTGACATCGCGCTGTGTCTAGGAGAGCCATTACACGAGTAGTCCCTGGCCAGGGCAAACGAGATATACTGGTAGGTTTCCAGTGTTATCTCAGGGTGTTTTGGGCTTCACTCCGACACGACTTGTACCGCTATTGGGGGACTGACGTTTTACCGCCCCCTAGGCCCGCCATGCGATGTATCAGACGAACAGACCGGACTGTACGGAGAATGTCACATTCAGACTCAGTAGGAGTTCAGATGGGGTTTCACCTCGTCAGCCTTCTTGTCGGCATCTACCTGGGGACCGTTACGCACAGCTAGTGCCGCTTGCGGTCTGTGGTTAAACCCACTGCCAGCGTAGTGTCGAGTCTTTAGAGTCCCACACAGAGGGTATTCGCCTCTGGGCAAAACAGAGTAGAGGTCGCATGGTTTTGCGACAGGGTTCGTTCTCATCCGCGCACTTGTGCACGTTTGGAGTCCGGACGGATTATACTGGCAGGCTCTGGTTTGAGCCAGATACTGGTATATGTTTTGGGGTTGCTTTTATATCTTGGTATTCTTGTTTTTCGGAACAAGAATGCAGGTGTGTATGCACAGTTGCTTGAGGCGGAGAATGAGGTTTATCATTAGGGTTTCGGAACGGGTGCGTATGCACAATTGACAGTCTTCATTTTCCAAACCCTAATGGATTTATATATTATCTATTAATAATAATAATTAAATGAGAATTATGTTATGGTTGTTTTTGTTGACTTGTTGACCTTGGTTGACTTGTTGACCATTGACCACTTTCATGCCTTGAAAGTCTTCCTTGATTCATGCTTACTTTTTATTAAATGAAGCATGGTTGTGGTCATTCAAAAATTACCATCAACTATTCTTATTTCAATTATTATCATTTAGATAATTCATTTCTTTTGCAATATGGTTGCAAGAAAGAAATAATTGAGCTCATTCTATCATAACCTCTCTCTCTCCTCATTTCATCTTCTTCTTCCTCTTGAAAAGAGAAACCTTCTCATGTGTTGAGAATCATTCTCTTTAGAAAGAAAAGCAAACCCTAATCTCTCTCTACTCATTCTAGGATGAAGGTTTAGCAAACCGGAAACCCTAGTTCACTCAAAGATCGAGGAAGAGCCCAAAGTCGAACCTTCGAGGTGGATCCATCTTCGACGGGAGAAGGCGACGTAAAGAGAACCATCAACCTCTACAAGGTTTGAAGAAGAAGGAGTTCAAGTTTAGGTATAACCATCTTCCATAGTAGCTAACTCCTTTTAGTGTATTTGCTAGTTTAGTTTAGACACGATCCCGACCTAGTTTAGTCCATGTTGCCTCTTGCGATAAAAATTTGTTTTTATACCGTTTCCGCCTCCCCGTAAGTACCGGGGGTCGCAATATGGACTTACACATTGGATGTATATTGTAGTGGATGCTGGGACATATATAGGTAGGACTTTCTTGCTCGACATGATAGTACGCTATCTGGTTGCTCTTTATCTTAACATGTATACTTTCTGTCTCTCTGTTACATGTTGATAAAGCCCTTAGGATGTGTACTTGACTTCCAGGACTGTGATGCAGATCATACTGGTGGGGCCTGGATAGTCTATGAGTACATCCTTGAAATGTTCCTAGTCGAGGGAATATCGAGACGGGGCATCGATATTCCAGAGTAGACTAGCGTATATCTTCTCGACCCATACGATGGGCAATGGATGATCCCATATCCATTGGTGTTTGACATCGGAGATGGTATGCGGGTGCTCAGTGGAGACTGGGTACACTGAACGGACTCGCCGAGAACTCCCAGATGGTATTATACCTCACGTCAGATGGCAGTTCTCTGGTGACACTAGTACAGCTTAGTCTGTTGACCCGAGATCGTCATAGAGTCTTGTGTGTCTCCCACTGTGCTTTGATTTCCACCCTACCACGGCTCTACTGAGTTGTGCAAACAGGTGGTTTTTGGGTACAGTCCCGATTCACATGGAGGCAATGAGCGATAGGAGGGGATTCGTCTCTCCCGGTATTGGGGGTTGATGTTGTGCAATGCTCGACTGGCCATAACAGGAAATCCCTGGCCAGGGTTGCTGTGATATACTGGTAAGAGTTATCAGTAGTTTCACGAATGTTATGGACCTTACGTCGGCATGACTTATCGAGCTACTGGGGTCTGACGTTTACCACCCCTAGGCGAGATATGCGACATATCAGACGAACAGACCGGACTATACGGTTAGTGTTACTGGTTGGATTCACTGGAGTGTGAGCGGGCTTGCTCGTCGATCTTCAGATCGCTCAATACCCGGGTGGCCGTTACGTTTAGCAGACCGCTTGCGGCTTGTGGGTGTCTGATATGATCATCATCTGCTGCCGGCGTATTGACGAGTCTTTAGAGTCCTACACAGAGGTTTCCTAGCTCAAGCGAAACGAAATAGGAGCGCATATGAGATATGTGCGGGACCGAGAATGATACCAGTATGTGATACTGTATTCGATTCCCGCGATATGTGACATTGATCGGTTATATGCGATATAGCCGGCATATCGGATCAAGTGTTGATTCGATAAGTTGTTACTGTTGATATTAGTCGGTTATATGCGATATGACCGGATCGTTAAATCAAGTGTTGATTTAATGATTTAATGCATAATTATATATTTGATATATTACTTTGCATTAACTAGTATCGGTTCACTTTAAATGGATTTTCTCACTCGGGTGTGCGCATTGCATATGCGATATGATTTTGTGCACTTGCTTGTATCATGTTTAATGATGCATGCCTTTTTGGTTAAGTGTAAAGAATTAATCCTTGGTTAATGAAATGGTTAGGGTTTACTTTTTCCTTATTCATTTTATTCATTTATTCTTTTATTCTTTTAGAAAAAGGAAAAGAAATGAGATAAATGGTGGCATTCTTTTCATTCATGAAGCTCTCTGGACTTTTTCCAAATTCTGGGATTTTTCAGTATTAAAAATATGCAGAAAAACATGCAGGAATATCTAAGAGTTACTGTGAAGTCGTAAGCCCTAATTCCATTAAAGATCCGCGTTTCCGCGGCACGAGCATGGCTCGTGCGGCGGAACCGCGGCCGTTTTGTCGTGTTGTGAGGTAATGTTTGCACAGTAACTCCTATTTAACAGTGCTGGTTTTCATGGGTATTTTTAATATTTTTCCAAGAGTTGAATTTTTCTGGGTTGTTTTGGGGATTCGAATGTTCGATCGGATTATCAAATTTTGTCTGTGTGGCTTTCCGGATAAATTTTAGAATATGTTAAAAAGTTCGACCGGATATAAATACCCAATTTTCCCCTGTCGGGAAATTTCCAAGTGTTGGATTTTTCCGTAGTTTAACGACGTTCTAAGTAGTGCAAGTAACTCGATGGACCCTCTAGAAGACAACAAACCTTAACTCGATTATGTGACCGTCTTGAACTGCCCTTTGAACCTTCGGGTTTGGGGCAGTACGGCGTGCCACATGTGAGGCGTTGGCTTGACCCTTCTACGGCTGGACCGTTGGTACTGAGGCACGAACTGAATGTTGTTAGACTTATTTCATGTGTTGATCTATATCGGGAAAACTTGGGTGTTCGATTGTTCGATCGGAAAGTTTAACATTTTCTATTTATCCGGAATGTGATACAACAATTGGACTTCACAACAGTTATGTGATAACTGAATGAATGTTATAAATCTAGCGGTTTAGTCTCATCTGATCGGTTGCCACGGAATTTTGATGTGATCAAAAGTCCGTCGCAATCACGTAGCGTACGCGGATATTCGCCGGTAAACTTAATAGACAGCTACATCCCTTAGCCCCGACCAAGTGACTGTAGGAGAACCCCATCGCCGAAAGCATCCGTTCGGGTGCTCCCGGTAGCGGTGTTCCGCCTTGGTGCACTTCGTCGACGGCATCGGGGGTGCGGCCGCCTACTAAAGTTTGCGACGAGCATTCGATCAGGTTTTCGGGAATCTTGTTGAATTGCCCGACTTGATATTGAAAAGAGTTTTCGATTTTGAGACTAAAATGCGGGGTTTATAATTGTTAGGCATGCGATGTCTAAGTAATTCATTTGATTAGGCATGCGATGTCTATGCAGGTTGCGGATTCCAACTGTTGTAGTTTTACACTTTCTTTTCTGTGACCGTAAGTGTAATGTGTGATATCGCCGGTTTCGTTGCTATATGTCAACGACAATTGGGATGCGCATATTTACTTACGTTGATGACATGTGATGTTATGTGTTGCTGGATATGTTATATTGGATCGTCGTGTTCGAATAGCCGGGGGTTTTTATGTGAGATGAGTGTTTTTTCATTTTCATTCATGTAAAAACTTGTATGTGATTTTCTTTTATTGGGGCACTTCCAGGTTGCGGAAGTTGTCACCCATTGTATATTATTTACTTTTCTGCACTAGGATAGACCCAAGGAGGGGAGCACAAGTAACCGGGTTCTGGGGTCCAGTGGGAGACCAACTCGAGGAGTCGAGTCCGGGTCTCCTAACCCTAGAATTGGTAGGGTTGCTTGCCGCTCTCGTAGGGGTCTAGGGGTGTGGGATTGGCTATTCATCACGACCGTGGAATCCGTGTTTTATACTGGCTCGTATTGAAAACACGGACGTCCTAGTATATCCAATATTTCATATGATTCTTCTGCTGTGCTTTATCTGTGATGTGATCATGCGATGTTCTGTGACAGGTATTATATATAGTATATATGATATATTATATAGACGTTGCTTATGTTTTACACCCGCGCTAGCCCTGCCCCGCTCTGCCGTTAGTTACCTAACCTAACGGTGCACGAGGGGACATCGAGGCGAATGCGGATGGCATAAGTGTACGTCATATTTATCTGTGATGTTTAGGTAATTTAAATGATGGGATATTCATTAATGAGATTAATGAAAGAAAATAAACCTAATTGATGTTGTGGAATCGAATTTCAAAATAAAACAGGTAGCTACAGTTCTTGCTTTGCATCGCGGTATTCCTTGTAGAACATCCTGCACCTTATTCGATAGGGAAAGGACCGAGATCCCTTCACCGGGAGTGACTCCTTTAGCAATAACTGGCAGATGCTACAACCCTCGGTTTGTCTTTGATCGCTTCTATAGTTTCCGCTTTGCACAATGATATATATGATATATCCCGCACCTCATTCGACGAGGAAAGGGCCGACGATCCCTTCACCGGGAGTGACCCCTTTAGCAAAACTAGAAAAGCTTCAAAAACTTTCCATTTAAAAACCATTTGATTCCGCAACGAGATCAAGTTCAAAGCGTTAAAGGTTTTCACAAAAACCAGCCGCAACCCTCCGTCATTTTAGGAAGTAGAGTACTTAGTATTCGTGCTGTGTTTGTTGACTATAGTCAAGGCACAGTGTACGGTAGCTAAGTGATGTCTTCCTACACCGCATATGATGCGATTAGTTAGGACAGTCATGTGGCTTTGTTGACCTTAGCCAAGGGTCATGTGGGTGGGTCTAATTAATCACGAAATGACGGGTAGAACTTGACTAGTACCTATGATTTGTTGACCTTAGCCAAGGTCATAGGTGCTAGGGGTAAAAACCATTATCGGGAGTTTCAAGTGTTGAAATTTGCAATGAGATTGCATACCTTCTATATGATAGTTGGATCCCGATACCCACTGCGAGTAATTGTTACTCCTGGGAGAGTTTTGCACTTTGCAATTAGCCAATCAAGTAGGTGTCTAGAAAGGTGTCAACGGGGTTACGCCTCTGGGAAAACGAGGTTTACAGTAATTAGGTCCGTGCGAAAGCACGAGGAACCTCCCTCAAAGTACCGACACTGGCCTGGCTGAAAGATTGGCGAACTTGTAGAGTGTAATTAATCCCGGCTAGTCTTTCCTTTTAGGGTTTGAAGGAAGATTTGATAAAAACAGTGGAAGCCATCCTGATTAGATAAAATATATAACCAATCTGATCTTGCAAGAGCGCACGCAGAGTGTTTTCTTCTCTCTCTCTCCAGGTAGCGACCATATCACGCCTTAATCAAGATAATAATATGGATATATTGACCGAACCCGCTTGTTATAATGAGCTGGGAAACGTTGGTCCCGCTCCAACTTATAATTGTTATAAGACAGAGCAGGAAATAAGGGAATACCAGAATTCCTATGCCGCCCAAACGAAGAAAGTGCATATGATGCATCTCCTTCGGGTGTGTTCATTACAAAGAACTGTTTCTCAGTATCCTCTGCATCCTGGGTATATGATACCGGATCAGGATCCCAGATATGTAAGCTGTTACATAGGGCTACAAAAAGGTAGAAAAACTGAGAACGGGTGATAAGTTTCATGAGGCAGAAAACGGGGCAAGTGTTGCAGCCAAGTCTGTTGGTCACTGTCACCCTGTATTACCAGTACATTGATTCTGAACAAATGCTATTAGATACCGAACCTGATATACAAAATCATATCAGTCTCTTTATTAGTAAAGAAATGATATAATTTTGTATTGTTGGATAATGTTTTGAACATTTCCTATATCAAAAGATGATCGGTTCAGGCACGTTATCTAAAAGCATTGACGTTCTAAATCAAACTACAGTTCCTTGTATACAGAACACACACAAGAGGAAGAGTTCAGAAATGAACGAATCCTTCTTGAGGCATTGTAGACTAGGTCACATCAATGCGACCCGACTGGCTGAAGTTACATTTTAGATGCATATTTAAATCAGTTTGAATTTACATCTTGTGAAACTTGCCAGTCATGTCACAAAGATTAGATGACCATAGCTCTGTTTATTAGAAACAGAGAAAGAGTTAGTAAACTCTTGGGACTGATACATGATGATGTATGTAAAGTCTCCTGTCTACACATGCCAGGACTGGTTCCTTATACTTCATTGTATTCTCTGATAATCTCTCAAGCTTCAGTCATATGTTCTTGTTGAAACATAAATCTGAAGCTTTTGAGGTATTCACAGAATATAAGTTAGAAGTAGAGAACCAAAATATGGGTATAAGTATTATGTCCTATGATAAGATCAGGGAGGAGAATACTTGTGCATAGAATTCCTGGACTATTCTAAAGGAGAATGAGATTCTCTCTCAGTGTTACTCCTCTGAATACACCACAGCACGACGGTGTATCAGGGCGAAGCAATTGCACAATATTAGACATGGTGTGCTCTATGATGAGTATTACTGAGTTACCTATTTCCTTTTAGGGATTATGCACTTGAGAAGCTGCATACCTATTGAATTAGGTTTGAATCAAATCACTGCCTACCACTCCATATAAAATATGGTGTGGGAAGATCCTATCTCTTAAGCGAGTTAAGATTTGGGGTTGTCCGGCCTATGTTTAAAGCAAAATCCGGACAAGATCGAGGCAAGATCAGTTCTGTAGAACTGGATAGGTTCCAGCTATACAAAACTGCAGTTAATGATTTGACAGAACCAAAGGATTCTATAGTTCCCGACGAACCTCAACCTCTCCGCCGATCTAGTAGGGTTCCTCATCCGCCTGAGAGACACCTCGGTTTCTCGATGACAGTGGGAGCGAGGAATGCATCATGAGATGATGACCCAACTAGTTTCGAGCAGGCCATCGAGAGTAGGGACTCTGTAAGAATGGCTGGATGCTTAGCAATCTGAGATGGAATCCATAGACACCAACAAAGTATGGACTTTGGCTGCTATATCTGAAGGGTTAAATCCCCATCAGGAGCAAGTATATCTTGAGAAGATTACTTGGTGTAGATGGAAAAGTTGAGACTTTCAAAGCTAGGCTTATTAAAGGTTTTAGTCATCAACCAGGCATGGATAATGATGAAACCTTTTCCAAGTGACTATGCTTAAGTCCATCCAGATCCTACTTGCCACGGCTACATACCATGACTGCGATATCTGGTGGTTGGGTGCCCTGACTGCTTTTCTAAATACTGATTTCGAAGAGAACGTCTATAAGAACACAGCCAGAGGTCTTCGTAAACAGTGGGAGCAGCGGAAACGTGTGCAAGTTGCTTTACATAATGAAGCAGGCATCGCGGAGTTGGAACGTCTATTTTGATGTGAAAGTCAAAGTGTTTGACTTCATCAAAATGGTAGACGAACCTTGTATATACAAAAGGGTAGTATGGAGTATGGTGATGATCTTCGTATTGTACGTAGACAACATACTCTTGATAGGAAAAGAGTTTCCTATAATACGATCGGTCAATCTCCTATTATCACTAGGATTCTCCAAATAGGATCAAAGTGATACCTCCTAAATCCTGAGTTTTCATCTATGAGATAGATGTAATTGGATGCTAGGATTCTCACTAGATGTAGTGAGATGGTATCAATCGATCCTGGGGAGAATCACTGGAAGAGTTCCAGGGTAATAAAGACGACTGAATGTCAGTCACGGGCATTGTCTTTACCGACAGTAGAGGGACGGTATGTTGGAAGAGTTCCAAGCTAGATACCGTGGCAAACTAGACGATAAAGGCTGGTAACATCGCTATTGAAGATACTACCAAAGAGGAAGTTTGGGTGTATATTGGTTCATAAGATGAACTAGGTTCCTGCCATTGTATGACAATGGAAGTGTGGCTTAGGCCCTGGAACCCTGGTCCCATCAGTGACCCAGACATATTCTGAGGAAGCATCACCTGATCATGGAGATAGTTGATCTCTGGGATGATCGAGGTTAGGAGAGTAGACTCAGAGGACAACACGGCGGATCCACTCACGAAGGCCTTATCCCAGAGAGAGACTCATATGGGATGGTTGAGTATTAGATACTGCAACCACTGCTACAGATGGCCCTAGTGCAAGTGGGAGATTGTTAGTTATATGTATGCCCTAGAGGCCATTACTGTACATTGGATGTATATTGTAGTGGATGCTGGGACATATATAGGTAGGACTTTCTTGCTCGACATGATAGTACGCTATCTGGTTGCTCTTTATCTTAACATGTATACTTTCTGTCTCTCTGTTACATGTTGATAAAGCCCTTAGGATGTGTACTTGACTTCTAGGACTGTGATGCAGATCATACTGGTGGGGCCTGGATAGTCTATGAGTACATCCTTGAAATGTTCCTAGTCGAGGGAATATCGAGACGGGGCATCGATATTCCAGAGTAGACTAGCGTATATCTTCTCGACCCATGCGATGGGCGATGGATGATCCCATATCCATTGGTGTTTGACATCGGAGATGGTATGCGGGTGCTCAGTGGAGACTGGATACACTGAACGGACTCGCCGAGAACTTCCAGATGGTATTATACCTCACGTCAGATGGCAGTTCTCTGGTGTCACTAGTACAGCTTAGTCTGTTGACCCGAGATCGTCATAGAGTCTTGTGTGTCTCCCACTGTGCTTTGATTTCCACCCTACCACGGCTCTACTGAGTTGTGCAAACAGGTGGTTTTTGGGTACAGTCCCGATTCACATGGAGGCAATGAGCGATAGGAGGGGATTCATCTCTCCCGGTATTGGGGGTTGATGTTGTGCAATGCTCGACTGGCCATAACAGGAAATCCCTGGCCAGGGTTGCTGTGATATACTGGTAAGAGTTATCAGTAGTTTCACGAATGTTATGGACCTTACGTCGGCATGACCTATCGAGCTACTGGGGTCTGACGTTTACCACCCCTAGGCGAGATATGCGACATATCAGATGAACAGACCGGACTATACGGTTAGTGTTACTGGTTGGATTCACTGGAGTGTGAGCGGGCTTGCTCGTCGATCTTCAGATCACTTAATACCCGGGTGGCCGTTACGTTTAGCAGACCGCTTGCGGCTTGTGGGTGTCTGATATGATCATCATCTGCTGCCGGCGTATTGACGAGTCTTTAGAGTCCTACACAGAGGTTTCCTGGCTCAAGCGAAACGAAATAGGAGCGCATATGAGATATGTGCGGGACCGAGAATGATACCAGTATGTGATACTGTATTCGATTCCCGCGATATGTGACATTGATCGGTTATATGCGATATAGCCGGCATATCGGATCAAGTGTTGATTCGATAAGTTGTTACTGTTGATATTAGTCGGTTATATGCGATATGACCGGATCGTTAAATCAAGTGTTGATTTAATGATTTAATGCATAATTATATATTTGATATATTACATTGCATTAACTAGTATCGGTTCACTTTAAATGGATTTTCTCACTCGGGTGTGCGCATTGCATATGCGATATGATTTTGTGCACTTGCTTGTATCATGTTTAATGATGCATGCCTTTTTGGTTAAGTGTAAAGAATTAATCCTTGGTTAATGAAATGGTTAGGGTTTACTTTTTCCTTATTCATTTTATTCATTTATTCTTTTATTCTTTTAGAAAAAGGAAAAGAAATGAGATAAATGGTGGCATTCTTTTCAAAAACTTGCCATTTTGTCACTAGAAATCCATTGCACCCCACTTGCACCCACATTCTCTCATTGACATTTTCTTACCCCCACCTTCTGTTTTTACCTTTTGACTATACTACACCTCGTTAGTGTATATCCAGTTGGACTAGGGACACTAGAACCCGTTTAGTCCGTGTCTACTGACGACGCTTTCGACTCCGAAGTCGAAATTCCCTCCACTTTTTTACCTTCATCTTCAAATTCATCATCTTCTAAGGAGATGTCGGGATTCAATCCTAACAACCCCTTACCTACAGGACTGATTCCACCTCAACTGGGTGCGAATAACCCACCACACCCTCCTATCGAAGCGCCCTAACGAATCGCGCTCCAGGATCTTTTCTACCCTATCCGCATAGCTCTTCCTACTTGTCTTTCACTTCCACCGACTAATGGGGATAGCTTTGAAATTAAACCCCACTTCATCAATATGTTGCCCAAATTTCACGGGCTGGAATCCGAAGATGCCTACATCTTCATTAACAAATTCCAGAATGTTTGCGCAATGATGAAGACCACCCAACTTTCTAATGATGCTATAAGGTTACGTGTCATTCCATTCACTTTATGTGACCTAGCTAAAAAATGGTTATATAGCACATCATCACACTCAATAAAAAATTGGGAAGAGTTTGTTAAGGCTTTTCTAAAAAAAATTTACCCACACCACAAGACCGCGAGAATTCGTAATGAAATTATTCAATTTTCCAAGCTTTCTTTCGAACCTTTTTAGAAGTGTTTCGAAAGATTTAAGGACCTTCTTGTTCAATGCCCTCACCACGGTATCGAGAATTGGCAACTTTGCCAAACTTTATACGAAGAACTGAACCCAGCAACTAAGCAGTTGTTGGAAACCATTTGTCAAGGTCACTTTCTTACAAAATCGAGCGAGGAAGTTTGGCAATTTCTCGACGATCTTGCTGAACAAACACTTCAGTGAGAAAGCACTGAGACCACTTCATCTACTTCATCAGGTCAGTCTAGGGCGGGCATACATCAACTTGATATGTCGATTGCAATGAAGGCCGAAATGGCTGCACTCACGAAAAAGCTAGAAGCAATTGAGAGCAAATTCTCATCGCCTTCTCCTGCCCCAGCTTTACCCCCATGCACTATTTGTGCTTGTTGTTCGGATCCGTCCCATCTAACCGAAGAGTGTCCTTACAACCCACCTGTTCAAGGACAAGATCAAGTCATTGCTTCCTTTCAGCAAAGACAAAGAAATGATCCATACTCTTCAACTTATAATCCTGGTTGGAGGAACCACCCAAATTTTGCTTGGAATCAAAATCAACAACAATTCCAAGGCAATAACAACTTTCAGAAGCCTCCTCCACAATAACAAGCCCCTCAAGAAACTCAATATCAGCAACCTTTCCAACCCCAACCTTACTAAAACCCAATGAACAATTTTGTACCAAACAACTCTTATCCTCAAAACAATTTTGTTCAACCGAATAACGATAAGGTTTCCTCTCTAGAACGAAGTCTGGATGCATTTTTAAAACAATCTACGCAATCTTCAGCCAGCATCCAATCGTCCATTCAGTCTTTGGTGCAACACAGTGCTTCACATGATCAGAGCATCAAAACAATTGAAGCCCAAATTACACAACTGAATGCTGCGTTAAGCGAGCGAGAGAAGGGGAAACTTCCATCTCAACCACTGCCAAATCCCGGTCACATACAAAATACATATGTTGCTCATGAACAACAAAATCATAATGTGAGTGCCGTGACTACATTGAGATCTGGAAAGGTATTGCACAACAATGTTGGTAATACTGATGACATCCCGGCCGTCGTTTCTTCTTCATCATCATCTTCTTCGTCTTCTTCAGAGCCTGTTCTTCATTCTTCACAAGGCTCTACTTCTTCTAATTCGAACGGACCCACATCTCACTCCACGAAAACACCAACACTGGGATCTGTTCTAACTCTACAATCTACTCCACAAACATTGGACTCAACAAAATTTTAAAATATTCCATTTCCAAACAGGTTGAGATCCAATAAACTTACTCCACAAATGGAGAAGATTGTGGAGTTATTCAAACAGGTTAGCATTAACATACCTCTCTTGGATGCAATCCAACAAGTCCCTTCTTACGCTAAAATCTTAAAGGACTTATGCACCAAGAAGAGGAAATCGCAGGTACCCAAGAAAGTTTTCATGGCTAGTGCAGTAAGTGATGCTCTTACCCAACCTTTACCCCAAAAACGTAAGGACCCTAGCTGTCCTACAATTTCAATAACAATTGGGGATAAGAACATCAATCACGCACTTTTAGATCTTGGTGCCAGTGTTAATTTTCTTCCCTATTCAGTGTATGAACAATTAGGCATTGGAGAGCTGAAACCCACACATTGTGCTATCCAAATGGCCGATCGATCCATCACCCATTCTAGGGGTGAGTTAGAGGATGTGTTAATTAAAGTAGGGGACTTCATTTTCCCCATTGATTTCATTGTTATGGACACACAGCCTATAGCTAACCCCCGGAGTCAAATTCCGGTGATACTTGGTCGACCATTCCTTGCGACTTCTAATGCGGTGATCAATTGTCGAAATGGTTCGATGAACCTATCTTTTGGACACATGACAATTGAGCTCAACATTTTTAAGTTGGGAAATCAGCCCTTTGAGTCTAATGCTAATATACTTGATGTTTGCTCGATCCAAGAGATCACTCAGGAGGATTGTGAGCTCGAAAAATTTCTGTTCGATCACAGCAGTTTTGACGCCACTAGTGCGTTCCTCCTTGAATCTGACACAGTTTTCACACCCGATAACGATTACGAGTATTTCACTTTTTTGAACGATTTTGAAGACTCACCACCCGAGTTTGAGTCCTTTGAATTTTCGGATGAGTTAGCTGAACCATCCGACTCAGTTGCTTACACTCACTTCGAACCATTGTTGGAATCTTTCGAGTTCGAGACAGTTTCACCAATTTTACCTTCAATTGTTTCGCCTCCAAAACTCAAACTCAAGCTATTGCCGTCTCACCTTAAATACGCTTACTTAGGTGAGAATGAGACCCTTCCTGTTATCATATCGGCCTCTCTAGCCCTCGAGCAAGAGAAAACCCTTTTAATGGTCTTACAAAATAATCGGCAAGCTTTTGGCTGGACTATGGCGAACATCAAAGGGATTAGTCCCCTCATAGTTGAACATCATATACATATGATGGATGATGCCAAGCCAGTAAGGGATCCACAAAGACGCCTTAATCCTATAATGAAGGAGACTGTTAAAAAGGAGATTGTAAAATGTCTTGATAGTGGTATCATTTACCCTATCTCTGATAGCCAGTGGGTTAGCCCCATTCACGTTGTCCCAAAGAAATCGGGCATAACGGTCATAACTAATGAGGCGAATGAGTTAATACCTACTCGCACCCAAACTGGGTGGCGAGTGTGCATCGATTATAGAAAACTCAACGCCGCGACACGGAAAGATCACTTTCCATTACCTTTTATTGACCAAATGCTAGAACGATTGACTGGGCATGAATTTTACTGCTTTTTGGATGGCCACTCCTTCTATAATCAAGTTCCCATCGCCGAAAAGGACCAAGACAAGACCACATTTACTTGTCCTTTCGATACATTCACTTACCGTCGCATGCCCTTTGGGTTATGCAATGCACCAGCTACTTTCCAGCGGTGTATGATGGACATCTTTTCAGACATGATGGAAAAATTCTTGGAGATTTTTATGGATGATTTCTCCATTTTCGGCGACTCCTTTGATGAGTGTTTGCTATATTTAGATGCAGTTCTTACCCGTTGTAGGGATAAGAACCTCACTTTAAATTGGGAGAAATGCCACTTTATGGTACGAGAGGGTATTGTCTTAGGACATATCATCTCACAAAACGGCATTGAGGTTGATAAGCTAAGATTGAAGTCATTTCCAATCTTCCTCCTCTCAAGTGCGTCAAAGACATCCGAGCCTTCCTTGACCATGCCGGTTTCTATAGACGGTTCATCAAGGATTTTAGCAAGATAGCTAGACCCTTGACTCTTTTGTTGGCCAAGGACACAACTTTTGATTTTGACTCAACATGCATGAAGGCGTTCGAGTCATTGAAACACTCACATATTTCTGCTTCCATTCTTTCAACTCCTGACTGGACGCAACCATTTGAAATTATGTGTGATGCATCTGATTTCGCCATTGGTGTTGTCCTTGGATAGCACATAAATAAGATACCGCACGTAATTTATTATGTTAGCCGAACATTAAACGAGGCCCAATTAAATTACATAACAACTGAAAAAGAATTCTTAGCCGTTGTATTTGCACTAGAAAAATTCAGGCCCTATTTAATCGGCTCTCCAGTCATCGTTTACCCAGACCATTCAGCTCTTCGCCATCTTTTTGCGAAGAAGGATGCTAAATCTCGGCTGATATGTTGGATCCTCTTGCTACAAGAGTTTGATCTTGTTATAAGAGACAAGAGAGGATGCGAAAACATAGTTGCCGACCACCTTTCTCGACTCCCTTCTTCGCCTACACTTCAAATTCCTATTAAAAACGTTTTTCCAGATGAGCAGCTCTTAACCGTGTCATGCGAACCTTGGTTCGATGATATCGTAAATTATTTGGCCACCGGACTGATACCAAACGATTGGTCGAATCAGAACAGACTCCGATTCCTGTCCCAAGTAAAACATTTTTACTGGGATGAACCGTATCTCTTCAAATATTGTTCTGACCAAATCATCCGTCGGTGTGTCCCCGATAGCGAGTTTAAGAGCGTGTTGTCATTCTGCCACGATCAAGCGTGTGGCGGGCATTTTGGCCCCAAAAAAACAGCAGAAAAAATCTTGCAGTGTGGTTTCTACTGGCCACGACTTTTTAAATACGCATACGAATACTGCAAGGCATGCTCCCGGTGCCAACACTTGGGCCGGATATCTCGGAGAAATGAAATGCCGCTCCAACCAATTTTGGTTGTTGAAATCTTTGATGTTTTGGGGATAGACTTTATGGGACCATTTCCTAACTCTTTTGGGAACATGTATATTCTACTTGCTGTTGACTATATTTCAAAATGGGTCGAGGCTGTGCCCAGCCGAACTAATGACAACAAGGTTGTCGTTAGATTTCTCAAAGAAAACATTTTTTCGCGGTTTGGGCATCCTCGCGCGATTATCAGTGATAATGGATCTCACTTTTGTAATAGGACTTTCGAGTCCTTAATGCGAAAATACTCCATTACTCACAAGCTGTCAACGCCGTATCATCCCCAAACTTCTGTGCAAGCCGAAATTTCGAATCGGCAGATTAAACAGATATTGGAGAAAAAGGTTTCCAAAAACCGTAAAGATTGGTCATCAAAACTGATTGATGCACTTTAGGCATTCCGTACTGCCTATAAGACCGGTCTTGGCTTGTCTCCATACATACTTGTTTATGAAAAGGCTTGCCACCTTCCAGTTGAAATAGAGCATAAGGCATTTTGGGCAATTAAAGAGTTTAACCTATTTTTGGGAGATGCGGGCAGCAATAGAAAGCTGCAGTTGAACGAATTAGATGAGTTGCGGAATGAAGCCTATGAGAACGCAGTAGTTATTAAAAACCGAACGAAGGTGTTCCACGATAAACACCTTATGCGCAAGACTTTCAAACCTGGTCAACATATTTTGCTTTACGATACTCGGTTACATTTCCATCCCGGCAAGCTGAAATCTCGATGGAAAGGGCCATTTTTGGTACGCACCGTACATCCGCACGGTGCGGTCGATTTAGAAAACCCGGAGGACAGTTCACTATTTAAAGTGAACGGACATCGACTTAAATCATTCCTCACTGCGGACCCTTCGGAGGAGCTCCTGTTTTTACAGGAGCCGATCTACATTGACTGATCTTCCTCCATCTACTCCTAAATTTTCAATTATCTAGCCAAAACACTGTTTCAAACTAGTTTGGGGGTATTATCATTTGTAATTTTATAAAAACAAAATAAAAAATTGAAAATAAATTTTTTTTTGGTATTTTTGTAAATTTCCAGTTTTTAATAAAATAAAAAAATAAAAATAATAAACAGGGGAGTGCCGATAATTTTGACCCTCTTGGTATAGCCTGACAGTGAGGACACTTTCAAGTTTAAGTTTGGGGGTGTGCTTGGTAATCTTTCTTCCTTCGCATTCATATGTATAATTTTGCATTTGCATACTTATTTTAAAACCCATAAAAATTGAAAAATTATAAAAATTGAAAATTTCAATTTTGGCCATAATTGACTTAACTTTAACAAGACGGTTAACTAGCTAGAAAAAACTAGATCCTAAACTTAGTAAATTAAAAACCCTAAAAATAACCTTTCTTAAAATTTAACGGTAGAAAATATATGTCATTGTGGTTTACTTAGAAATAGGCAGATTTTGAGTTCACTTGTTGGGCTAAGTCAAAATAAGAGAAGAGAATTGAAATTTTTATTCGAAGTGCAAGTATGAAAAATAATTCTGAACCTTAAGTCTAAATTCTGAAAATATATACCCTACAATAAACACGCACCTTGAAGGTAGGAATAGTAGAGGATACCTTGAAATGCTCTTGTCTAAAATCCTTAGTATAAAGGAAAGTAAAATTATAAGTGTGAATAAAGAGATATAAAAAAATGAACACTGGTTTTGTAATTACTTAAGGCTGCGTAAAATAAAAAAATATATAGCGAGGGTGCTTTATCACCTAGCGCCTTAGACCAACTGGTTTGGGAGTCACTGCTAAAACCTTAGGTATTACAAGACGAGGAATTACGCCTTAATGCGCTAATACATTTTGTAATCATTCGTTAGTACCTCAAGAAGTATTAACGGTCGCATGAAGGATGTGTGAGCAATTTCATCTAAAATTCGCCAATTAAAGGTACTTTAGACGATGGACAAGAGTATAATACCTTGAATTGAATTTCCAAATGTAGGGGTGATACATACATACACGTAGGGGTATATAATTAGGGTTTGGATGAGAGATAGGAATGAAAAATAGGACTTATATCTTCAGTATAGATGATAAAAATTCCTAAGTTGAGATGGAACCTTAGAAGGAAAATTCAAAAGATGCTGAAAGCTAAATAAATTTACAGAACATATACAATCTTAAGTTAAATAATAAGTGAGTGTGAAAAATACAGGTTGATAATTTCTGAGTTGAAGATAATAGAATTTCTTGCTAGAACACCGAATTGAAAAAATGAAAGTCAATAGGCCAAATTGATCGGATTTTGTGGGTAGTATCCGCTGAAAACCCTCAGGAGACAACACTCCTCCTACTAGGGACACCTAGAGGTTTAACGGCTCGTTGCACGAGCTCAGTGCAATCGCGATTCCCTGCGAAAGTGAGGTTAGGTTTTTTCAAGAATAATTTGGTTTTGCTCGGGACGAGCAAAAGATAAGTTTGGGGGTATTTGTTCATATCAGAATTTTGCATTATTATATTCCCCATTCTTAATCATATTGCAAATAAATAGATGCTTTTGATCCATGTCTGTTAAATAGTTGCAGGTTACAGGTTCTTGGAACAATACAGTGAAAATGGTGAAAAGACGCTACAAAAGTGAGACTATGACCAACAAATAGTTGAATTTTTATGATGACGCCTATAGTTTAAGGAATAAATGAAGATCAATGAATAGTTTGATTGCACAAAGTACGAGGATAGCACAAAGATTCAAGACTTCAACGCGAAGCGAACGGTAAAAGTCCATAACATTCTGCACTGTGGAAATCTGGAAGAAACTAAAAAAGATTCTGAACAACCAAGTGAAGAAAATAGAAGGAAAAAGCAACAGAAAGCAACCCTGAAGAAATGAGCCAGAGTAACCTCAAGATGGCCGTGGAACTGCGGCCAAACAAGGCTTATGGCCGCGGATCCGCGATCGTGCTGTGCACGTGTCGGCGCGTATCGGTGCATGTCGGTGGAGTCGGTGCATTGACCCGGTTTTCTTAGGGTAGTTTTGTAATTCTAGATGTGGATCAGATGTAAACCCTAGGGTTTCTATTATCTATAAATAGAAAGCCTACAGCTCTTTTTGGAGCATGCCTCTTTTTAATTCTAGATTAGAAATTTTCAATTCCTTGTAATCGTCAAAGAGTGTATCAATAAAGTAAGTTTTTTTATCTTGAATTTCTTATCTGCATTTTTATTTCTCTGCAATTTTTATCTGTTGTAGTTATTTTCCGCAAGTTAATTAGGTTATATAAAAAAATGAATTTCTTTGTTAATTCCCTAATGAGTGAGTAGTTCCTCACTTGTTGGGGTTAGGATTGGGTAGGTTTGAGAGATGAAAATCTCTCACTCCTTTCTTGCCCGTTCAATATTTTAATTAGGACTTTATGCAAATCAAACACACACCGCTCACTACGGCACCCTATCCCACAAGGTAGCGGTGATTCCCTAGTTAGACCGGCTGTGTTTGATTTCCATAAAGGTTAGGGCTAAGAGTTAAGAAAGGACGGACAAGGACCAAATGGAAGAAACCTAGTTTCTTCCCAGTCGTGCTAATCCCCTTTATTAACTATTACCTTAACACCTAAGTTCTTAATTAGGGCAAAGAAAGCGGTGAGTAGAATTAACTTTCCAAATTAAGCTAATCCTAACCCTAGCAAGGTTTTAATCCAAATCAAATTCAACCTCAGTTTTTATAGAAAATCAAAACCTACCACAAATAGGAATTGACTCGTTTGAATAACTAGAAAAGAACACGTTTTCCCTGTAGACCGACCCGTACTCATCCGGCTAGCTACCAAGCGACACCGTCTTGATTGCGGTTAATTCTTTGATTTCAAAACACGCACGCATAAGCATCGATCAATCATCCCATACAGAGGGTTTCCCAATTCAGGCGATATGATATAGATGACGTATGTTGGTACATACAGGGGTCCGATTAAATTCATGTACATACTACACGGACTTTAATCGGACGATTGATAATACTAGCCGGCTTATGATTAAGCCGGATTATTAAATCAAGTTTCGATTTAATAATTTATATATATATATATATATATATTCTAGTATTAATGTTCACTATTCATTTTCTCTCTCTTGCTTATTCGTATTTTTATACGGATACGCGCATATGTATTTCAATACGTATACCGGGTTGTATTCCGTATTTGTATGGAATACTTCTAGAAGGAGGACACCTCATTATGAATATTCATTTGTGAATATTCATGGTAATGAGGTGGCTAGGTGAGATGGCATTAAGCATGGTTGCAGACATATAGAGAGGGATGAGCTTCATTAGTTTACAGGAAAAATGGTTGTGATATTTTTGAGGGATGGAAATTATTATGAAGCCATTCTATTCTACACTTGCTAACACTTAGCTCATTCGTTACATGGCTACCTCTTCATTCTCTTCTCCTCCTTCTTATTTCATGCTCTCTTGAGCTTGGTTTTTAGTGAGAAAATGATAGTGGAAAATTCCTACATTTCCACTCTCCATTCCTAGCGAGCTTGGAGCGTCGATTGCTTCACTAGATGAAACTGGAGCTTGGATCGATTCCTTTGGGTGGATCATCTTCGGCAAGGGTGGTCTCCTCTCAAGCTTGTTCTCGACGGCCTACGAGGAGCTTGGTGGGGTTTTCCATGATTGGGTGGACACGCATCAAAGGTTGTAATCCCTAAATCTTGCATGCTTGTATTCTAGTTTAGTGTTTGGAATGATCACTAAGGATTAGTTTCTACTGCTCCCTATAAATTTTTCTTTTTTGGGTTATGCATTGTCCGTGATTGCCGCGGCAAGGGCACTAGGAACCATCAATGGTATCAAAGCCAACCCAAACACTGGAACTAGGTTTAGACAATGTTTTATTTTCGTAACCGAAATTTTTCCGTAACTAATTCCAAGTATCCAAGTTTCTATTGGGATTCTCAAACCCGTTTAAAATTTTTTTAAACAAGTGCAGAAATATCTTCTTAATGGTAAAATTTCCCATAGCAAAAACGAGATCAAACACATGAAGAAAAACCGCCAGAAACATCTATTTTCCCGACATGGTCGGTTTTTTTTATCTTTGTTTAACTCCAGATTTCTCCAGTCGCTTGGATACATGGAATTAGGATTTTTAGACTTTTTGATTTTGCCCAGATTTTTTTTTGATGTTTGTTCATTTGGGCAATCACGGAAATACTTTCGATCAAAATTTTGGCATTGTTTATTGATTCGTAGTTTGTATGCGTGTTGTTAATTGTCTTCTAATTACTATATGTTCAATTAGACGGGATTGCATACTTGCTTGTGTTACTTGCTTCTGTGATATATGTGTGTGTGTGTGTGTGTGTGTGTGTGTGTGTGTTTGTGATGGTTTAGCCGGATTGTCGTGACGGATAGCCCCACGTGCGATTGCTTATACAGTTTTGATTTATTTTAATGTATCCATTTGTTCTGGACGAGCTCCAACTTATGGCCGCCGTTTTCGTATTATGTATATTCTTTTATTGGGGCTCGACCAGGATGCGGTCGATACTACCATTGTATATTTTTCATTTCTGTATTAGGGTTACCCCGCGGAGGAGTACACGAGTCACCGGATTCCAGAATTCAAAGGATGGTCATCTCATGGAGTTGAGATCGTACTGCCTATTTCTAAGATTGGCGGATGGCTCACCGCACTCGTAAAGGGTTAGGATCAATGTTGTATGGACTATTCATGCGAACGGAGAACGTCGCGTCTTATTTATGGCTCAAATGAAACGCGGATATTCCATTTCGGTTGTTCGCATGCCTGTGATGGTCATTATCTGCCTGTGATGAGTATTACTTGCCTGCGATGATATATATATATATATATATATATATATATATATATATATAATATTTAGTAAATGATTCTATATGTTTTGCATCCGCCCTAGCCCTATCCCCGCCCTGCCGTAAGTTAAGTAACCTTACAGTGAAGACCCAGGACCGCGTGACGAATGCGAATGGCATATAAAAGCTTGCTATTTTAGTTGTTCTGGTATGGGTTAGAAACTTGTTTGATAGGACTGCGTTATATGTTTAATGGAAGGAAAACAAACCTAAATGATATTGTCGGAACCAATTTTTAAACTACTCAGTTTTCTTCAAAACCATAGTCGTATTCTTTTGCTTTGCATAGAAGTATTCAGTTAGGAATATCCTGCAACTCATTCTTTGAGGAAAGAGCCTTGAACCCTTCACGGGGAGTTCGCTCTTAAGCAAAAGTTTATGTTACTAGTTTTAAAAGCGGAGCCTAAACCACTCCATTTCAAAACCACTCGAGTTCCTTCAACGATATCAAGTTCATTATGTTAATGGTTTTTCACCAAAAACCAGCTGTAGCCCTCCGTCATTTCAGATTTGTATTGCTTAGTATTCATGCTACGTATTTAGATCTTTAGTTGAGGAGTAGTGTTCGGTAGCCGTGTAATGATGTTCTATTGCATGATAATGCGATTGATTAGGACATTCATACGGTAGTTTTGATCTATAGTTAGGTTTCATGCGGGTAAGTTTAATGCAATCAAGATAATGACAGGTAGAACTTGACGAAGACCTTTTGGCATTTTGATCTTTAGTCAAGGTCACTTGGGTCCTAGGGGAAAAAACCACATCGGGAGTTTCAAATACAAGGAAACTTTCCATGTTTGCGCATACCTTATGGAGTGTGGTAATTTTGGTTGGCTTCCGTCAAAGTTATCACACGATGATAATTGGGTCCCGATTCCCACTGATGAGTAAGTATTACTCCTTAGGAGATTTTCACTTCATAACTATCTAACATATTAAATGTCTAGAATGTGTTAATGAGATTGCGTCTCGGCAGAAACGGGGTTATTTAATTGGGTTCGTGCGAAAGCATGGGGGACCTCCCTCGGAGTACCAACACTGACCTGGCTGAACGGTTTGTGAACTTGTTAGATATACATGATCCCGACTAGTTCTCCTTTTAGGGTTTGAATGAGAATTCGAGAATACAGTAGGAGCCATCATGATTAGATAAAGTGATAACCAATCTAATATTGATAGAGTGCACGCTGAGTGTTTCTTTTCTCTCCCTCTTACAGCGACCCATGACTTGCCTTAAAGTAAAACTCTTTAACCAAGTTGACCAAACCTTTTTGCAGACTTTGGTTTTGGATTGTCATGATTCACGACAAACCCTTTAACCAAGTTGACCAAACCGTTGCAGTGGGCACCCATCCAGTTATTGCTTTTTCTAACTTGACAGAGTAGTCCCTTTCCTGCCGAACCTTCATCTTTTTCTGTCGGCAATGTCGGCAAAGGTAGTCTTGATCAACAACCGAGTCTTGGACTTGACGCCAGACTTTGTAGATTTTAGAGGATAACCGTTGAGGGGGCAGCCCTAGCTTTTTCTCTGGAGCATTCTCCACAGGTGAAGGAGTTCGTTTCAACACCGCAGTAGGAGAGTTTCTGCGCACTGTGTTCAGCAATTCAAAGCTGTTCCCGGTTGGAACAGCAGCATCGATCCCCACTATCGGAGCTGGTGGCGTAAATCCAGAGGGGGAGTTGCCCCCAGCCTTTCTTACTCGACGCCAGTGGCGACGTCGAGCGCATCGTGCAGGTGGAATTGATTGAGCCGTAGGGGTGACCTCCTCATGCCCCCAGTGTTGGTCAGAATCTACTGGTACCAGCCTTTTAACGACCGACGTCCGCTGAATGGGGATGGTCAACCTATCAAAAGCAAACTTCCGAGTAGGGGAAGCAACCTTGGTGATTTCGCCTAGAACGGGAGCAGGGATGGCTATCCGCTTCGGGATAACACCTTCCGGTATTGCAGGCTTCTTCATGAGCCTGTAGGAGCTCCGGCCTAGTCTGGAGAAGACCGAGGCATTGGTGTTGAGAAACCCATTGAGAGGGGCCGCGGTAGTTGTAAGCCGATCAAAGACCAGCTTGTTTGGAGCTTCTTACGACGTCATTAGGGCATTGAAGCTCATCGGTGGGAGCATGGTCCCGAAGAATAGTCCAGTGGTGGCTTGAGTTACCTGCTCCACTGGAATTTTGAAAAGGGAAGCCACTCGGGGCCCATAAGCAACTCCTCTAGCAGGGACGGGGCGAGGTTGCAGTTGCAGGAAGTGCGGGTTGAAGCCATTGATTTCCTATTTTCGGCACGGAGCAAGACACCAAATCTAAGTACCTTGAATCCACAGGCAACCACATCAAACCGCGATTATTTCGCGAACACGACATACAAAGTGTGGAGTGGAAAGAGGAAAAGGTCCCACCGAGCGTGCCAGAATCTGTTCCCCTCCGAATGGCGGTCGACGACGTTAGGACGTCTAGCCTGAGATTCGGGGCAGATGCTATATGGTTTGATCCGTCTACCTCTCCGAAGATGCCAAGTTGATTTATGGCACCGTGTATCGGAGGTTTAGACGGATGCGGCCGATGTAGCAGACTTCGTCAGATTCCCCCTCGCTCGAGGGGTTTTTTATTGTGGGGACGCTCTTCCCTGCAGGCGCAAGTCCCTGCAGTTAATTACGCTACCGCATCGCGGTAACCACTTTCTCCTTCTCCAGAATTTCACTTCGTGTCGTGGGTGTTTGTTTTGTTTGTGGTTGCCTGTGGATTGTATACGGAGACTGAGTAATGCCGTCGCCCGTAGGACGTGGATTAGTCCAAATCCGTATTTACTTAGATTTGGGTTTGGTGTTTTTAGTTTAATGATACATTAACCGTATTGAGGCTAAGATCAACTTAAACATTCGTTAAGGATACGTTAGTCCTGTTTTAGACTAAGATCGACTTAACTTGGCGATCCATTTAATATATGGCCGTCGGGACTCATCACCTCTCTGACGTCGTTAAAGGATTACAATGATAAATGTCAGAGGAGTTCAGAGATGTACCCTTGAACCAAAGTCGATTTGGAGTTTTATATTCCATTTGCATGTTTAAGGATACGTTAGCCGTGTTTGGGGCTAAGATCAACATAAACGGGACCGTTTAGATCCGGCAAAAGAGCATTTGGGGGCTCTATTGTTCCAGTTTAGGGACGTAGTGGTCCATGTTCCAGTTTAGAAACGTGGTGGTCCGTATTCCATTTTAGGGACGTGGTGGTCTATGTTCCAGTTTAGGGACGTGATGGTCCGTATTCCAGTTTAGGGATGTGATGGTCCGTATTCCAGTTTAGGGATGTGGTGGTCTATATTCCAGTTTAGGGATGTGGTGGTCCGACATTAGTTTAAGAACGTTTCGGTCTAACATTAGTTTAAGGACGTTTCGGTCCACGAGTTTAAGGACCCCGCAGTCCGTATTGATGTGTGGTCGTCGGGACCCGTCACTTCTCTGACGTCGTTGAAGGATTACAACGATGGGTGTCAGAGGAGTTCCGAGATGTACCCTCAAACCGGTCGTAAATTGATTTAGGGAGCAGCCGTGCTCAGTCAATTTAATTTAAGGACTTACGGCCAAAATTGGGCTACGTCCAGTTGAAAATGTCCACATTTTGTTTGCATTTGGCCTGTTAGACCTTTGTTTGGGCTTTTTCCTTTTTAGAATGATGCATAGCATTTATACCTATTTTGACTGGGCTCTGCCCTTTTTATTATAATGCAGAGCATTTGTTTTGGTCCATTGGACCTCTCAATTGGGCTCTCCCCCTTTAAATAATGCATAGCATTATTTACCCTGACAGTGCCCCACATGGCTTGTCAGGTGCTTTGCGCAATTAATGAGCGCAAGCGCTCGTGGAGGTGACACGTGTCACGTTCTGGTGAGCGCAAGCGCAACAGCGCAGTGCGCTGCGCTGCTGCGCTACTAACACGTGGCGCTTCCTGGCGGCTTGCGCAATAGCGCAGATTTGGCAAGTGCTGGGCACTGTTCTTATTCTTTTGGATCAATTTCAGATCAAAGAAAACAAGTTTTTTCTTGTTTTTTAAAGAACCAATGGTTCATATAAGTTGTAAGGAACTGTTATCTTGAGAATCTTTTAGATTCAGAACCAATGGTTCATAAAAAGAAGTGCAAGGCACTGTTTATTATTTTTTTTTCTTTTCATTAGAGATCCTTGATCTTGTTTTCAGATCAATGATCTATCCATAAGAGAATTTTCTCTTTTTCTAAAGCTTTTTACCTTTTTCTTTGTTCTTGAGGATTTCTCTCCAATTCTTCAGAGTCTTCTCTGTTTAATTTTTCAAAAAATGTTGATGCCTTTGAATTGAGGTCTAGGGTCCTTTTTATAGTGCCCATAAATTAGTTAAATTTGTTAAAGAGATCTTTTTCTGAGTGATTTGGGGAATTTTCCCCACCGTCGGATCTTTGATCCAAGGGTTTCTGTTTTACAGAAGAAAATCTTCTTGTTTTAACAAGAGTAGAAAGATCTCTTAGAATTTTAATTCTGTTTGGCGCAAATGCTCCAGAGCGTGACACGTGTCACGCAGTGCACAGCGCAGCGCAACTGCGCTTGCGCAACTGCGCCGACACGTGTCGCGCAGCGCACAGCGCAGCGCAACTGCGCTGTCACGTGGCGTGCAGCGCAGAGCGTAGGCCAGCTGAAGTGTCGCTTCTTTAATTAAAGTTTGAATTTTAAACATAGCCTTGCTCTGATTGGGTGCGCTGCCTTGGGCGCTGCGCTCCTTGCGCTAACTTGTCTGATTTTGACACGTGGCACTCTGCGCGCAGCGCAGGGGATCTGAAGCGTTGCTTCATTTATTTTAACTTTAACTTTCACTTTGATTTTCAAGACAGAGCTTTGCTCTGATTGGAGGAGAACAGAAGCATTGCTTCTTTTCCCACCTTGGAATTTGAACAGAGTTTTGCTTTGATTGAGGTAAACAAATGACCCCCCACCGTTGCGCTTACGTGACCTTAAACGTGAGCGCAGCTGTGGCCGAATTCCAACCGTCGTGGCAACTTTTGGAAGTTGAAAGGGCATTTGATGCCTATAAATAGGACCTTTGGTCCCTTAGATGGTTTTCACCTTCACAAGTTTACTTTCAGAACTCAGAGCCCTGCTCTTCTGTTTAAACACTTTTAAAAATTCAGACTTTAGAGAATTTTAGGTAAAAATATTAATTTTGATTAAATTAAATCAATTTTAAGAGCCTTGCTCTCAATAGATCCCAGATCTAAAGAAGACCCATTTAGGGTTTCACTTAGCAGAGCTTTGCTCTAAGGGGGTCTATAGAAGACTAAGGAGAGCTCTATTAGGGTTCCATTAATAGAGCTTTGCTCTCTAAAAGATCTTCCTTGTATTTTCTCATTTCATTAATGGAGCTTTGCTCCTCCCAAATCATATAGAAGAACTCTTAAGAGTGTTTCATTGATCTTGGAGTTTAAAGATGGCATTTTGCTTAATCAGTCTTTCTGATAATTTTGTTGATTTTCTTCCACAGAACAATGAACCCCCACATGTACAGTCTTGACAAGATCATCTCTTATGGGGACATCCGCCGACTTGGCCGCTCTCAAAATCGAGAGTTCACAAACGCGGAGTGTGCTGAAATCATGAGCCGCTTCGACGCATACAACGGTCCACTGCTCCCCCGACGTTCCTCCCTCCTTAAGCTTATCGTGGGAGCCATTTGGGAGGCGCTTCCCCTATTCTGTTCCGGTGTGACGCTTAGGGCGTTGGATGCCGTCGAGGATAAGGTGCACTCGGTGTACCTGATGAACTTTATCTCGAAGAGACGGCGAGACAGTCTTATCGATCTCTTGCACGAGGTCTTTCAACAGTCTGCCATACTTGCTGCTTATCGGAGGGTGGAAGATATCAAGGAGGACCCTGACGCTTGTGCTCGCGAAAGAAAGCACACTAGGATGGTTCGCGGGGCTTGGAAAGTCATAGATAGGGTCACTTTCGAGTTCCTCAATCCATGTCCTGGGTTCGAGGTTATCCCTTTGTAAACATTTTAATAATGTTATTATCTATTTCTCCGTGATTGTAAGAACCCCTTTTTATGATATGAATAGAAAATTTCCATTTCAGCTTGTCTTATTCCCTGTTCTGAATTTTTTGCACCTGCATGAATGAGTATGTCTCGAACGCTTGATCAAATGTAAATCAGATGTTCTTCCTGTCACTTCCTTCTTTCTTTTATTGTGCGTATGCTGTCTTAATAAACAAGGTCGATAGATAATAGAGTAAGAATCTAGATTTCTCCAAGGGATAGCGATGGCTTAGGCCGCAGGTTCAGAATTGCCGCCTAAGACTTTTCAACTCTATGAGCCGTGAGGGTCTCATAGAGACTTTTCTCCCTACGGATCGAGAGCATCACGTAGGTGGATTTTCTCCTCAGGAATCGTGAGGATTCCTAAGTGTGTTTTCTCTTATAAGTCGTAAGGATCCTGTAAGAGAATTTTTCCCTCTTACGAGTCGAGAGGACCCGTAAGCGGTTGTTTCCCTCCTCGTCGAGATTCGAGTTTGGAGAGTGAGACCCGTGGGTAGTATGCAAGAGACCGTTTTGGGCTAACTTGCAGGGTCCCAGTGCTTAGGAAACATGCTTCTCACGAGTCGAGCCGCATCGAGAATTTCTCGCAAAGATATCAATTTATTCACAAGTCGAGACGAATCGAGCAGTTCTCGCAAGAACATCCTAACGTCACAGTTAACCTCTGCTCTTTACGAAAGAAGTCTTTGGCCTTTGCTTCGTTTGCCGGCATCGCGTCTGCTGTATCGAGACGAATGTCGCGGCGGGAACTAGGGATTTTGCCGTGGCTCCATTTGTTTGATTGTCACGTCTGAACCCTGCTGGAGGAAGAATGCTGGAGTGACATCTCGTCTGCTGTATCGAGACGAGCGTCGAGGTTATCTCTCGGTTGCTGGTGAACCGTTGAGGTTTGGAACTAGGGATTTTGCCATGGCTCCATTTGTTTGATGATGTTGCGTCTGCTGTGTCGAGACGAACGTCGGGGTGACATCTCGTCTGCTGTATCGAGACGAACGTCGTGGTGGAGCTGGGATTTTGCCGTTACTCCGTTTGTTTGATTGTCACGTCTGAAACCTGCTGGAGGAAGAACGCTGGAGTGACATCTCATCTGCTGTATCGAGACGAGCGTCGAGGTTATCTCTTGGTTGCTGGTGAACCGTTGAGGTTTGGAACTAGGGATTTTGTCGTGGCTCCATTTGTTTGATGATGTTGCGTCTGCTGTGTCGTGACGAACGTCGGGGTGACATCTCGTCTGCTGTATCGAGACGAACGTCGTGGTGGAGCTGGGATTTTGCCGTTACTCCGTTTGTTTGATTGTCGCGTTTGAAACCTGCTGGAGGAAGAACGCTGGAGTGACATTTCATCTGCTGTATCAAGACGAGCGTCGAGGTTATCTCTCGGTTGCTGCTGAACCGTTGAGGTTTGGAACTAGGGATTTTGCCGTGGCTCCATTTGTTTGATGATGTTGCGTATGCTATGTTGAGACGGACGTCGAAGTGGTGACCATTCCGCACTGGTGTGAGACGATCTCCAGTTGTCTTTCAGGCTTTATATGACTCGCCATTAAGACTTTGAAGTTAGGAATTTGGCCTTCGCTTCGTTTGCTTTTGTCACGTCCGAACCCTGTTGGGGGAAGAACGCTAGGGTAACATCTCGCCTGCTGTATCGAGACGGACGTCGAGGTTGTCTCTAGGTTGTTGGTGAACCGTCGAGGTTTGGAACTAGGGATTTTGCCGTGGCTCCGCTTGTTTGATTGTCGCGTCCGAACCCTGCTGGAGGAAGAACGCTGGGGTGACATCCCTTCTGCTGTATCGAGACGAATGCTGAGGTGAAGCTGGGATTTTTCCGTCGCTTCGCTTTGTTTCGACCGCGAGGTCTTTTGTTGGCGTTGTGTCTGCATCTTGATGGACTGCGAAGGAACGCCGTTGTTAACATCTCGTCTGCTGTATCGAGACGATTGTTGAGGTGAAGCTGGGATTTTGTCGTCGCTTCGCTTTGTTTCGACCGTGAGGTCTTTTGTTGGCGTTGTATCTGCATCTTGATGGACTGCGAAGGAACGCCGTTGGTGATCTCTAAGTTGTCGATATTGACATCGAGACCTTGAAGCTAGGGATCTTCCTTTGCTTCGTTTGTTGACCTTGTGCCTACAATATTGCGACAAATGTCAAGATTGTCTTTAGGCCGTCTATGAACCGTCGAGATTTGGCTTCGTTTTCTGGCGGAGCCTGTTGGGAAAGTATGGCTCCTTCTTTGTTTGTGCCCTTGGATTGTATACAGGGATCGATGTGATCTCAGCTGTAGGGCCAAAGTTTTATCATCATTTTTTTTGTTTTATTTCCGCGATGCTCTATTATTTCAGCTTTTATATCGCGAAGGTCGCGATTGCCCAATCATTTCAGTTATTTTTCGCGGTGCCCAATCATTTCGGCTCTTTATTTTATTTTTACTCGCTGTTTTTTATTGCGAGTTGCCCAATTATTTCGGCTATTTTTTTTATTTTTACTCGCTGCTTTTTATTGCGAGTTGCCCAATCATTTCGGCTATTTTGCATGCATACATTTTTACTTGCTGCTTTTTAATGCAAGTCGCCCAATAATTTCGGCTATTTTTTTTATTTTTACTCGCTGCTTTTTATTCCGAGTTGCCCAATCATTTCGGCTATTTTGCATGCATACATTTTTACTTGTTGTTTTTTATTGCAAGTTGCCCAATCATTTCGGCTATTTTGTGTGCATGTGCGGCCTACTGGCTTTTCGCTGTAAACCGATTTCGGCATCAACACCGCTACAACTGGGATATTACCAGGAACGAATCATCATTTGCCTCTGTCGATGTCGAACAAAGGTGGCTTAGCGACCAGGGTTAGGGTCATGTAGACTAAGGCTTTTGACTTCATGAGCCGTAAGGGTCTCACAAAGTTATTTCTCCCTACAAGTCGTGAGGATCTTGTAGGTGTATTTTCTCCTTGGGAATCGTGAGGATTCCTAAGTGTTCGTTTCCTCTGTAAGTCGTAAGGATCCTACAGGAGGGTTTTCTCCTCATAAATCGAGAGGATTTATAAGGGTTGTTCACCATGCGAACATATCCCCAGTCACGGATGGGACTTGGTTAGGAAAATGTTTATTCGCGCCCGTGGATTGTATACAAGGGTCAGTACTGAACCACTTGTAGGGCAATATCGGAAGTTGTGGAGGGTTTGCTTAAGAACAGGTTCAGGTCTCTGTAACTTAAGACTTTCAAATCTTATGAGCCGTGAGGGTCCCATAAGAGAGTTCTCTTTACGAGTCGTGAAGATCTCGCAAGTGTATTTTCTCCTTAGGAATCGTGGGGATCCCTAAGTGTGTTGCTCCCTTGTGAGTCGTAAGGATCTCACGCGAGTGGTTTCTCCTTACAAGGTCGAAAGGACCCTATAAGTGTCCTTTTAACGAGGTTGCGCCCTTTCAGGTTTTCACAAACACTCGCCGGTAGTCGTGCTGTTTTTACTCACGGAGCCCTTTCGGGTTTTCATCCGTGCCCATTTTGCTTATAGACATACTCCTTATTTTATCCTTTTTATTTTTATTTACCTATTTTTTTACGAGGTCGCGCCCTTTCGGGTTTTCACGAACACTCGCCGGTAGCCCTGCTGTTTTTACTCACAGAGCCCTTTCGAGTTTTCATCCGTGCCATTTTGCTTATGGACATACCGTTTTTTTTTATCATCATTTTTTTTATTATTTTCTTTTTCTCTTTTTTTTCTTTTTTTCTTTTTATTCATCTCGTCAGCCTAAGGATGCTGCGGTAGTAATTTAAAGACGTCTCGGTCGTTTGCAAGTTTTAGGACATTGCGGTCCATCATTAGTTTAAGGACGTTTCGGTCCGTCATCGCCGTATTTGAGGAGAAGATCTAGTTTACTGACTTTTCGGTCTCTGGGGCCTTCCCTATTAATGAGCATGATGCCCCCGGCGTCTCCATCTTTCCCGATGCATGCGGTTGTGGCGGGCTTACCTTCCAGTTTTCGGAGACGACGAACTTGCCTTGTTGGCATTGATCTTCAACCCAGTTTTTGAAGACGTAGCAATCCTCAATCAGGCAACCCAGTACTCGGTGATAGGGACAGTAGTTGGGCTCATTGACGTCATTTGGTTGCGACGGACGTTTTGGCTCCGGCAGATTTATGAGTCGGTTGCGCAACGCCAGCTCGAATAGTCCCCTTGTTTTATCTTGCGGAAATGAGTAAGGACGTTTCAACTTTTCCTGGAGGGGTTGCTGCTTGTTGTTTCGGCAAACAACCGGTCTAGGGCCACTCGATTGCTGTTGAGCATTGGCTACGAGAGTCGTTTTTCCCTTCTCTTTATCCTTTTTGCTCGATCCTTTGTTTGCGGGGCCGAGATTTTTTCCGAGTAACGGGCGATTGCAAGGCTGAATGTTCTCGCAACTCCTTAATTCTTTCATTTTTGAAATGGATTCCTTGAGGAGAGGGTTGAGGGCAACTTCTTCGTCGGAGTCACTTCCAAAGGTGATAATTTGCGATCCCTTGGAGTCGGTTATGTGACAGTCGGCGGTGGCTCTTTTGTGCTCATCTATCGCATTTTTCCGATGTCTACAAGCTCCACATTTTGTCCTGTTGAAGTGTTGCTTTTGAGCAACATATCCTTGCCACCAACACTTAAAGGATTCGCAGTCTTCGGTAGGATGTATGATCTTCTGATGATATAAGTAGAAGTTAGGATGCATCTCTACTCCGCCGAGAGTATTCTCTTCAGAGGGCGGTAGCTTCATTCCTGCTAACAGGGCTTTAGCGAACCTTTTCCTCGTCTTGAATTTGTTTTTATCCGCAGCGGATGGCTTTTGATTTGATGGAAGTGCTTCGACTCTTCGGTCTAGTAGTCGGCGTTTAGCTCCTTCCAGTATGGTCATCTCACGCTCTTGATCGGCTTTAACTTTCAGACGAATCTCATTCAGGAAGGCATCGATCAACTTGTCTGATGGCCGCGGAATTTCTGGTTCAGGGTCCGCCCTCGGTTTCTCGGCGCAAGGAGCCTCTTTATTATCCGCCAATGAGTGAGAGATCACATGACAAGTTGCCCCTGGCGTGTTCGTCTTCTTTGGAGTATGCGGCTATGGTGGGTTTACCTTCCACTTTTCAGACAGCGTAAACTTGCCTTGTAGGTACTGATCCTCGATCCATCCCTTGAAGACGAAACAATCCTCGATCGGGTGACTTACCGTTTGGTGGTAAGGGCAGTAATCGGGATTATTGAGATCGCCTGGCTGTAACGGACGTTTTGGATTCGGTAGATTGATGAGTCTGTTGTGTACTGCCAGTTCGAATAGTCTTCTCGTTTTATTTTGAAGAAACGAATAAGGACGTCCTAGTCTCTCCTCAAGGGACGGGCGTGGATGCACGTTATTTTGGCGGACGACCGGCTTTGATTTGCTCGGCTGTTGTTGAGCATTAGCAACGACAGCCGCTTTCCCTTTTCCTTTCTCATTTCGAGAGTCTGGTTTTGGAGGAGATGGTCCATGGCCCATCTGGTCCATTTGGGCTAATTTGTCGATCAATGTCTGGAAAGTGGTCGGCCTGAAGAACATCATGAATTGTGAGATGATCGCTTGCGGATCAAGAGTGCCCACGAACTTGCCTACTGCAGGTGCCTCTTCTATGCGTTGTTCGCATTTTGACCATAGGTTCCGCCATCGTGTTGCGTACTGGACCCATGTTTCGCCTGGCCTTATCCTTGCATTTATCAGTGCTGTTATCGGGGTGCGTCCACTAGCACTCGCGAATCATTGTGTAAACAGTAGCTCCATCTCCGCAAATGTTTTTACAGAGTCGTTAGGTAGCTTTGAATACCATTCAAAGGCTGTTTCTGCTAAGCTGCCGACGAATTGGCGAAGCAACAGTTTGTCATCGCCTCCAGTGTTGCCGCATAAAGCCCTGAATTGAGCGACGTGCTGATGTGGATTCCCTGTCCCTTTATATACGTGGAACTTAGGGATCGTATATCCCGGCGGGTAGCTGATTTGGTCATACCAGCCCGGATAGGGTCGTCCAGTTCTAACAATTTGCCCAGCCACTTCACTCGCTTGATGAGCTCGTATTTGCTGAGCTATATAGTCATCCAACGCGGCCTTGGAAATGGTTTCATCTTTGGCTGCTGAAAGAGCCGGCGGAGGATTAGATGTCTCCCTTCTATCGTCTTCAACAATGATTGGAGGGTCATCAGCTGGAGGGTCTGACTGTAACATCATCCCTACCATATCTTGGAAGAGGAGCGCCATCTGTCTTATGTTAGCCGCTTATTCTGCGGCTTCTCTATCCTTCTTTTCGAGGATTCTACGTAAGAAGTCAGCATCAGTCTCTTGTTCGTGACGCTGCTCTGATGATACTTCCGAACTTTCTTTCGGTTCGGTAAGTGCAGCAATCACAGTCATCATTTCCAGAAGCTTCTGTTGCTGCTCTTGAGTTTTTGTCATGGATCGGGTGAGCGGTCGGTGACCCATCAAAGCACGGCTTTCTTCCTTTCCGGAAGCCACATAAACGGTGTGCACCACCATGCCCCCAGACTTGGGGCGTTTGTGCTCAGCGCTCTTACGGTTCGCCATATTCACAGGGGCTTTTTGCGACCTCCTTTTCTTCTGAGTGATTGACGTTGAGGGAGCCGTTGCAGTGGGCACCCATCCAGTTATTGCTTTTTCCAACTTGACAGAGTTGTCCCTTTCCTGCCGAGCCTTCATCTTTTTCTGTCGGCAAAGGTAGTCTTGATCAACAACCGAGTCTTGGACTTGACGCCAGACTTTGTAGATTTTAGAGGATAACCGTTGAGGGGGCAGCCCTAGCTTTTTCTCTGGAGCATTCTCCACAGGTGAAGGAGTCCGTTTCAACACCGCAGTAGGAGAGTTTCTGCGCACCGTGTTCAGCAATTCAAAGCTGTTCCCGGTTGGAACAGCAGCATCGATCCCCACTATCGGAGCTGGTGGCGTAAATCCAGAGGGGGAGTTTCCCCCATCCTTTCTTACTCGACGCCAGTGGCGACGTCGAGCGCATCGTGCGGGTGGAATTGATTGAGCCGTAGGGGTGACCTCCTCATGCCTCCTGTATTGGTCAGAATCTGCTGGTACCATCCTTTTAACGACCGACGTCCGCTGAATGGGGATGGTCAACCTATCAAAAGCAAACTTCCGAGTAGGGGAAGCAACCTTGGTGATTTCGCCTGGAACGGGAGCAGGGATGGCTATCCGCTTCGGGATAACGCCTTCCGGTATTGCAGGCTTCTTCATGAGCACGTAGGAGCTCCGGCCTAGTCTGGAGAAGACCGAGGTATTGGTGTTGAGCGACCCATTGAGAGGGGCCGCGGTAGTTGTAAGCCGATCAAAGACCAGCTTGTTTGGAGCTTCTTGCGACGTCATTAGGGTATTGAAGCTCATCGGTGGGAGCATGGTCCCGAAGAATAGTCCAGTGGTGGCTTGAGTTACCTGCTCCACTGGAATTTTGAAAAGGGAGGCCACTCGGGGCCCATAAGCCACTCCTCTAGCAGGGACGGGGCGAGAGTTGCAGTTGCAGGAAGTGCGGGTTGAAGCCATTGATTTCCTGTTTTCTGCACGGAGCAAGACACCAAATCTAAGTATCTTGAATCCACAGGCAACCACAACAAACCGCGATTTGTTCGCGAACACGACATACGAAGTGTGGTGTGGAAAGAGGAAAAGGTCCCACCGGGCGTGCCAGAATCTGTTCCCCTCCGAATGGCGGTCGACGACGTTAGGACGTCTAGCCTGAGATTCGGGGCAGATGCTATATGGTTTGATCCGTCTACCTCTCCGAAGATGCCTAGTTAATTTATGGCCCCGTGTATCGGAGGTTTAGACGGATGCGGCCGATATAGCAGACTTCGTCAGATTCCCCCTCGCTCGAGGGGTTTTTGATTGTGGGGACGCTCTTCCCTGCAGGCGCAAGCCCCTGCAGTTAATTACGCTACCGCATCGCGGTAACCACTTTCTCCTTCTCCAGAATTTCACTTCGTGTCGTGGGTGTTTGTTTTGTTTGTGGTTGCCCATGGATTGTATACGGAGACCGAGTAATGCCGTCGCCCGTAGGACGTGGATTAGTCCAAATCCGTATTTACTTAGATTTGGGTTTGGTATTTTTAGTTTAAGGATACATTAGCCGTATTGAGGCTAAGATCAACTTAAACATTCGTTAAGGATACGTTAGTCCTGTTTTAGACTAAGATCGACTTAACGTGGCGATCCATTTAATATATGGCCGTCGGGACTCATCACCCCTCTGACGTCGTTAAAGGATTACAACGATAAATGTCAGAGGAGTTCAGAGATGTACCCTTGAACCAAAGTCGATTTGGAGTTTTATAGTTCATTTGAATGTTTAAGGATACGTTAGCTGTGTTTGGGGCTAAGATCAACTTAAACGGGACCATTTAGATCCGGCAAAAGAGCATTTGGGGGCTCTATTGTTCCAGTTTAGGTACGTAGTGGTCCATGTTCCAATTTAGAGACGTGGTGGTTCGTATTCCAGTTTAGGGGCGTGGTGGTCTATGTTCCAGTTTAGGGACATGATGGTCCATATTCCAGTTTAGGGACGTGGTGGCCTATATTCTAGTTTAGGGATGTGGTGGTCCGACATTAGTTTAAGGACGTTTCGGTCCAACATTAGTTTAAGGACGTTTCGGTCCACGAGTTTAAGGACCCCGCAGTCCGTATTGATGTGTGGTCGTCGGGACCCGTCACCTCTCTGACGTCGTTGAAGGATTACAACGATGGGTGTCAGAGGAGTTCTGAGACGTACCCTTGAACCGGTCGTAAATTGATTTAGGGAGCAGCCGTGCTCAGTCAATTTAATTTAAGGACTTACGGTCAAAATTGGGCTAAGTCCAGTTGAAAATGTCCACATTTTGTTTGCATTTGGTCTGTTAGACCTTTGTTTGGGCTTTCCCCTTTTTAGAATGATGCATAGCATTTATACCTACTATGACTGGGCTCTGCCCTTTTTATTATAATGCAGAGTATTTGTTTTGGTCCATTGGACCTCTCAATTGGGCTCTCCCCCTTTAAATAATGCATAGCATTATTTACCCTGACAGTGCCCCACATGGTTTGTCAGGTGCTTTGCGCAATTAATGAGCGCAAGCGCTCATGGAGGTGACACGTGTCATATTCTGGTGAGCGCAAGCGCAACAGCACATTGCGCTGCGTTAGTGCGCTGCGCTGCTGCACTGCTGACACGTAGCGCTTCCTGGCGGCTTGCGCAATAGCGCAGATTTGGCAAGTGCTGGGCACTGTTCTTATTCTTTTGGATCAATTTCAGATCAAAGAAAACAAGTTTTTTCTTGTTTTTTAAAGAACCAATGGTTCATATAAGGTGCAAGGCACTGTTATCTTGAGAATCTTTTAGATTCAGAACCAATGGTTCATAAAAAGAAGTGCAAGGTACTATTTATTTTTTTTCTTCTTTTCATTAGAGATCCTTGATCTTGTTCTCAGATCAATGATCTATCCATAAGAGAATTTTCTCTTTTTCTAAAGGTTTTTACCTTTTTCTTTGATCTTGAGGATTTCTCTCCAATTCTTCAGAGTCTTCTCTGTTTAATTTTTCACAAAATGTTGATGCCTTTGAATTGAGGTCTAGGGTCCTTTTTATAGTGCCCATAAATTAGTTAAATTTGTTAAAGAGATCTTTCTCTGAGTGATTTGGGGAATTTTCCCCACCGTTGGATCTTTGATCCAATGGCTTCTGTTTTACAGAAGAAAATCTTCTTGTTTTAACAAGAACAGAAAGATCTCTTAGAATTTTAATTCTGTTTGGCGCAAATGCTCCAGAGCGTGGCGCGTGTCACGCAGTGCACAGCGCAGCGCAACTGCGCTGACACGTGTCGCGCAGCGCAACTGCGCTGACACGTGTCGCGCCGCACACAGCGCAGCGCAACTGCGCTGCCACGTGACGTGCAGCGCAGTGCGCAGGCCAGCTGAAGCGTCGCTTCTTTAATTAAATCTTGAATTTTAAACAGAGCTTTGCTCTGATTGGGTGCGCTGCCTTGGGCGCTGCGCTCCCTGCGCTAACGTGTCTGATTTTGACACGTGGCGCTCTGCGCGCAGCGCAGGGGATCTGAAGCGTTGCTTCATTTATTTTAACTTTAACTTTCACTTTGATTTTCAAGACAGAGCTTTGCTCTGATTGGAGGAGAACAGAAGCATTGCTTCTTTTCCCACCTTGGAATTTGAACAGAGCTTTGCTCTGATTGGTGTAAACACGCGTATATGACTCTATCAGAGGATTATCATAGCCAGTGGGAGCAGCAGAAGGTGTGCAAGTTGCTTATGTCTATTCGTAGACTAAAGCATGCATGGCGTAGACGGATCATCTGTTTTGATGTGACAGTCAAGGTTATTGACTTCATCGAAATAATATATGAACTTAGTAAGAAGGGTGTAAGGAGTATTGTCCTAGGATTTGGATGACATACTCCTGATAGGAAGTGATATTCCTATACTACAATCGATCAAACTTTGGTTGTTACAGGCGATTTCTCCACATTGGATATGGATAATATATCAGGGATTCTGGTGACTAGATCTATGATTTTAGATCTAGATTTAGAAAGTGTCTCAATCCGGGTACTTAGACAGTATTCTAAAAGTGTTTGAGAATAGACAACTCCTGGTGTGGTAGTGTACCCGCAGGTGATGGACTAACCCTCTCTAAAGAGATGTCTTCTAGACCGATGAGAAGAGGGACTGGCATGAATGACATATCATTTGCTTAGGCAATTGAGTCAATCATGCAATGTCTTGTACAAAACCAGATATTGCTTTTGCACTTGCTGTAGTAAGCAGATATTAATCCAATCCTGGAGAAACAAAAGGAAGCAGTTAAGAACATAAGATAATATTCTTGGTGTATGGTAATGGCCGCCTCCTCTATGAGGCGGTCATCGGTTCAGGCTTCCAAGATGACCTGGATGATAGAGATACTGTTAGAGTTTTGAGTTTACCCTCTTCTGAGGAGCAGTATATTGGATGGGGGTTCCAATAAGGATAATGAGGTAGGCATAGTGCAGCATGCTGGTTATGACTCAATGGAGGATACAGCCTAAGAAGTTTGTTGGATAAAATTGTTCATTTATGAACTTGGTCCCATCAAGTATCCAGAAAAATTCTTGAGGTGGGCTATCGCTCAGTTCGGGAGATTGTTAATCTCCGCGAAGTTGAGATATAGAGAGAGAAAGATGGAACATTGTAGTGGATCCACTCACTGAGACTATTTCTCGAACACGGATGTTTCACAAACACGGTTTGCGAAACTGATTAATAGAGAAATTGGGTATTCGATAGCACACGAGATGTGGGTAAGCGATACTGCAATAATTAGCCATAAGTGCAAGTGGGAGATTGTTGGATATAGTGCCCTCAAAAAAATTATTGTAATTCCAGATATACGATTATGATAATTGAGGGAGGACCTTTACAGGTAGAACAATTTTACTCGAAATGATAGTAACTCACTGATGTGTATGCGTTTTACTTGTTATTACGTATCACTAATACATAATGATGAAACCCGTAGAATTCTTTCTTGACTACCAGCATTATGATGGCGATCATATACGTAAGAGCTGGGTAGTTCATAAGCACATCCTTAAATGTCCCTAGTCGTGGGAATATCGAGACTGGGCATCGATATTCCGGAGTAGACTAGTGTATACGTTTCGAGAACCTAAGGAGGGACGGTGTCCGGTCTCACTAGACATTGGTGTTGTGCCATCTAAGATAGTATACAGGTGCTTACTGGAGGTGAGTACATCGGACGGACTCATCGAGAAATTTTAGATGGTATTATATCTATCGTCAGATAGAAGTTCTCTAGTGGCATGAGTACATGTTAGTCTTTTGACCTGAGATCGTCATTTGCCTCGTGTGAGTTCCCGCTGTACTTAGATTACTACCTTACCACGGCTCAAAAGAGTCATGCAAATAGGTTTTAGTTGGGTACAATCCCGAGCCACATGGAGGCAGTGAGCGATTGTCGGGGATTCGTCTCTCTTAGTATTAGGAGTCGGTGTCGCGCTGTGTTCGGTTAGCCATCACCCTAAATCCGTGGCCACAGTAGATGAGATTTACTGATATGAGTTTAGTAGTTTCTCGGTTGGTGATGAGCTTGACTCCGACACGACTTAGCGGGTTATTAGGGGTCTGACGTTATCCACCTCTTAGACCGGTATGCGATACTCTTAGACAAAGAGACTGGACTGTACAGAGATTGTCACATTCAGGCTCAGTAGGGTACGGACGGACTTGATTGTCGACCTCTCTTCCAGCATATACCCGGGTAGCCATTACGTACAGCTAGTGCACTGACGTGCTTTTGGTTATGAAATTATCTAGTAACTCACTGCCAGCATATTGTACAGTTTTTAGAGTCCCACACAGAGGGTTTTTCTAGTTCAGGAGATATGAGGTAGATGACATATGTTGGTACATACATGGGTCCAATTAAATACGTGTACATACTTCACGGAATTTAATCGGACGGTTGATAATACTAACCGACTTAGGAATAAGCCGGATTATTAAATCAAGTTTCGATTTAATAATTTATATATATATATATATATATATATATATATATTCTAGTATTATTGTTCACTATTCATTTTCTCTCTTGGTTATTCGTATTTTTATATGGATACGCGTATATGTATTTCGATACGTATACCGGGTTGTATTCCATATTTGTACGGAATACATCTAGAAAGAGCGCACCTCATTTATGAATATTCATTTGTGAATATTCATGATAATGGGGTAGCTAGGTGAGGTGGCTTTAAGCCTGGTTGTGAACATGTAGAAAAGGATGGGCTTCATTAGTTAAAGGAAAAATGACAGTGATATTTTTTATGGATGGATATGATTATGAAGCCATTCTATTCTACACATGCTAACACTTAGCTCATTTGTTACATGGCTACCTCTTCATTCTCTTCTCCTCCTTCTTTCATGCTCTCTTGAGCTTGGATTTTAGTGAGAAAATGATAGTGGAAAATTCCTACATCCCCGCAATCCATTCCTAGTGAGCTTGGAGCGTTGGTTGCTTCATAAGGTGAAGCTGGAGCTTGGATCAGTTCACTCGGGTGGATCATCTTTGGTAAAGGCGGTCGCCTCTCAAGTTTGTTCTCAACAGCCTATGAGGAGTTTGGAAGGGTCTTCCACAATTGGGTGGACATGCATTAAAAGTTGTAATCCCTAAACCTTGCATGCTTGTATTCTAGTTTAGTGTTTGGAACGATCGCTAGGGATTAGTTTCTAGTTCTTCCCGTAAATTTTTAGTTTTTCAGTGTCGCATTGTCTGCGATTGCCGTGGCTAGGGCACTAGGAACTTTCACGGTTAACTCACCTCATTTGCTAGGATGGACACACACACACACACACAAGAGAGAGAGCGCCCTATTGCAAACTGGTCTGCGTTTTTTAAAAATGGGAACTCTCGATCCACGGTATATTTGAACGATCCTAACCATTCAAGTTGATCACCTTACCTTCAAGTCTATGTGTATGAAAAATCAAAGGATTTGAAGATCTTTAACCAATCCATTCGATGGAGTTTATATTGCTATATTGAAAGACGTTAATTTTGCACTCATTCAATTCACGGGTTAGAGGTCTTTAAATTCATTGATTTTTCATACACGTATATTTGAGGGTAGGGTGATCAACTTGAACGAATCAGATCATTCAAATATGTTGTGGATCAAGAGCTCCCGGTTTTAAAAAACACGGACCGGTTTGCATTGCATCACTCCCTCCCTCTCTCCCTCCCCCCCCCCCCTCTCTCTCTCTCTCTCTCTCTCTCTCTCTCTCTCTCTCTATATATATATATATATATATATATATATATATATATATATATATATATATATAATGAAGAAAATAGGCCTTAGGAGGCTTAAGAAAAGAGGCCTTATGAGGCTTTTCCGTTAGGCGGCGGCAAAAATATATACCCTCCATCATTTTTTCGACGGTCGTCTTCTATCATCTTCATCTTTACCATCTAAGTTGTGAATACACCAAATTTCATGTGATTCCACTACTTTTTCACTGTTGAATTAGCGATGTAAAAAGTTCTAGTGTCAATAAACCGTTAATTTTGAATCCAATAAATCAACAGTGAAAAAGTGATATAACCACATGAAATTTGGTGTATCCACATCTTAGATGATAGGAATGGAGGTGATGGATGCTGATCGTTGAAAAAATCGTGGAGCGTGTATTTTTCGATGCCATAGGAGGGAATTCCTTCCTATGGCATCTTTCTTCATTCTAAGAAATGAACCCATTTTGGAAATGATCGGTTCTATTCATCTTTTTATCCATGGTGTAAAACTTGGGTACACTAAGTTTCATGCAATTTCGTTAACATTTGCCAATTGATCTAGCTTTATCAAATGTTCTACTGTCGAAAAACCATTAAGTTTGTAACCACCTAATGCGCGGGTAACTATTATCGAAAATATATGAAAATTGGCAAACCTATGATCTAGAGCATGGAGATCAAGTTAAATGATGCCAATCATCGAAAAACATGGTGTCAAGGCAAATTTTAAGACGAATTTATTAGAATAAGATGCCACCTCATAATAACACTGTAATTCATTACATCCATCCATGATTAACATTTTTTCCATATTATTTTGGCTAAATTGCATGTAAATACCCAAGGTTTCACCGTTTTGACATATAAATGCCTAAGTTTTCATGAGTAGCAGATAAATACCTAACTTCTTACTCTGTTTGCTCTTAACTACCTACATGTGATATATGAAGATGGTGTAACAGTTATTTTATCATTTTTTCAAATAATTGCTTGAATCAAAGATAAGTATTTATATGCAACTCAAAAAGCTTGGTGTTGCAGCCCTGATTTGGGATGATGCACTTTTAGGCTGTATTTAGAGGAGGTTGAAGGAATTAAACAATAACAATAGCAATTTTCCAAACTAGGGTTTTAGTAATCGAAATCTATTTATTACAACTGCAAAGAGTCTCTTAAATAGAGCCATACAAAATCTAAAATAAAAATTAATTTACCAACAAAATAAAAACTGGCTAAAATAGATAACTACTAAAATTAGAAAGTTGCTAAAAATCGAAACTAATTATTTGATTGAGTTCAGAATTGATTCCCGAAACTGCCAGTAAAATCTTAACTGATCTAGACGTTGATTTCATTCCTAATTCAAAAGTCAAAGTTTCGAAGCAAATATTTGACCGCGATTTCGGAGCTCTAAATGATAAATTTTCGCGATTCTGAGAGACGTCAATGTGCTTATAGCATTGACCCAGACGATTTTGTGAGAGCTTCAATTTGGATAGGAGAATGCATGATTCGGACAAGATTTGGCAGCTTGGGTTTATCGGTTGAACTAAACGTGACGTGTTTTAGAACAATCAATACGCTCCATGTAGGCTAGGGCTACATCATCCACCTCGTCGTAAAAAGAGCTCGACCACGAGTTTAGTCCGTAGTCCTCAAAAGAGATTCCGTCACCCGCATATAGAATCAAATGTTTGACGTTGAATATGTCTGAAGTCTTCAGATGATTAGGCAACTTCAATTGATACGCATTGTCGCCTACCTTCTCAAGAATCTCACAAGGATCCACCTTTCTGTTGCTCCATTTATTATACTCATCTACCGGGTAGCGGTCCTTGGTGAGGATGGCCTAAACAAATTCACCTTCTTCGAACACTATGCGACGACGATGCTTGTTCGTAGCAGCTTCATAATTGGAACTGGCAGAGTCAATCTGCTGTCGAACTTGATCATGAATGTTTTTCAGGTGCTCGGTCATATCTTCAGCTTTAACATTGGAATGCCCCCTATGGGGAGTTAGCACCTAGTCGAGGACGTTGATGAGGTTACTTTCATACACGATCTCAAATGGACTCCTCTTCGTCGTGCGGTAAATAGAACAGTTGTAAGAGAATTCAGCTAGTGCGAGGACGAGGTCCTACTTCCTTGGGTTGTCTCCAACTAGGCTAAGGAGGAGATTACCGAGGCTTCTGTTCACCACTTCATTTTGACCATCTGTTTGCAGGTGATAAGCGCTGCTAAAGCACAATTTAGTGCCCAAATTTCTCTATAAGGTCTTCCAAAAATGGCTCATGAACTTGGTGTCCCTATCCGATGTGATGGATTTAGGTACCCCATGAAGGCGCACGATTTCTTTGAAGTACAGGTCACCAATCCGAGATGTGTCCATAGTTTTCTTGCAAGCCACAAATTGCGCCATCTTAGAGAATCGATCGACCACGACACAGACTGAGTCCATGCTCCTTTGAGTTCGAGGTAGGCCTAGGACAAAATCTATGTCGACATCTTCCCATGGTGCTGCTAGAACCAGGAGTGGGGTGTACAAACCCGTGTTCATGGCCGTCCCCTTAGACACTTGGCAAATATCGCAGCGCTCTCTGAAACGTATCACATCCCGTTTCATGTTAGGCCAGCAGTAGTCATAAGAGATAAGGGCCAGGAGTTTGTCACGCCCAAAATGGCCCTCGTTATGAAGTTCCTCCACGATCTTTTTTCACAGCGAACACTCAAGGATGCAGAGTTATAGTCCCCGAAAAAACTAGTCGTCCATCAGCAGATAGCCCGATTTACGTTGCTCGGGTCCATGTTGAGGTTGCTTCAATGCTCTGTGAATAGGACTGCATAACGGGTTCACAAGGTATAGTTCACGAAAGGTATCGAACCCCATAATCCGAGCTTGCATTATGGAGAGTAATGTCACTCTTCTGCTCAAAGCATCGGTCACTCGATTATCGACTCCCGCGATGTGCTTCAAAGAGAAGGTGAACTATTGAATATATTCAGCCCATCGACTATGTCGACGATTTAACTTATATAACCTATTAATGTACTTGAGTGTTTCATGATCAGAATGAAGGATGAACTCGCGCTGCAATAAATAGTGCTCCCAATGTTTCAAGGCTTAGATGATGACATAGAACTCGGAGTCATAGGTGTTGTACTTGGCCTTAGCGCCATTTAGTTTCTCGCTAAAGAAGGCCACTGGTCGCTTTTCTTAACTGAGTATGCCATCGATACCCACCCCCGATGCATCACATGCCACCTCAAATATTTTATCAAAATCTGGCAAAGCCAGCACAGGGGCAATAGTTAGTTTCTCTTTGATGGCGTCGAATGCTTGCTGTGCTTTGTCGCTCCAATAGGAAGGTGCCACGCTCCGCTTCCCGGTGTACAGACAAGGGGACGTGGCGGGTCATGCAACGTATTTACTCAGAAGTAACACGCTAAGCGTAAGTAAGCAATATAATGTAAATATACACAAGAAGACATGAAATATAAATGAACAGTAACTTTTATTTATTAAATATTTCTTTACAATACAACTGAAAATATTAATACAAGAATGGAAAGCAATGCCTAAACAATATTATGAACTGAAAGAAAAGTGAGTACAAGTGAAGCCTAATGGTCGTGTTGCTCAGTGGTCTGCTCCAAGTGCTCCTGGCTAGTCTCGAACGCCTCAGAGTCGGGTCCTCCTGACAGCATTCCAAAGAATGAAAAGAAATAGGAATGTCGTCAGCGAACAATCGCTCGGTAAGTCCCAAAGAGAGATAGAAATAGAATAGACAGATAAGAGGATGTAACTGGTATAATATTTAATTGTTATGCTAATGCGGTTGTTTGTAGCTTGGTACAGAATATGCCAGTGTATACGAGAGGAGTCCAACTTACACCGTGGACTATGGTAACCCGTAGTACAAGGCTTCGTCGATAAAACCACGGAACAACGGCAATGGATGTATAGTTGCGTCTTTTAATGACCATTTCATGCCACTTTTAACACATCCATTGCCAGTCTACCTCTTTAAAACCCCGTAATGTCTTTTGTATAGATTGTATTGAAGTAATTATAGATATAAGATTTGCCGAAACCATGATATCAGTAGTTCATATAAACAAAAAGGATATAGAAGGATGGTCATGTAGACCAGTCAAATGTATATCCATGGTTCGGTCAAATCATGTTCATGTTGAAATAGATTGAATTTTGGTATAAATGGATTCATGTTGAATTGGAGTTATACTTGAATTGTATTCAAGAATAGATTGATTGATTTTATATTAGACTGAGACTCTGCCTGAGTCAGACACTTAAACAGAATTGAAGTCCTGAGTTAATTTTGGAGTTATCAGTAACTGCTGCATATGGACGACAGAATTTGTGTCTTTTTCCAAGATAATTACCGTATTAATAACACTGTTTTTAGGTTATCTACCTTAGATAGGTAAGCACCCATATTCTCCGGCTCCCTAAGGCTCAAGAGAACTGGTCCTGCTTAAACCTATATTTACTAGGGTTCTTATTGTAATTTAATATAACTTGAGGGGGTTTTATGAAAAAATAGTTTTGATATATTTTAAAAATACACCTCGAGTATTTATTTATCGTCTTTACGGTTTTCATAGTTATAATTTTTATAAAATGAAATATTCTAGTGGATATAAACCTAACTTTGAATAGTATATGATATTTTCTTGTAATTTGACTTGTATTGAATGTGATGGTATTTCATGATCTTTTGTGACTCTTTTGATTTTAAAAAATATGGAATATATATAATATATTTAAAGTAGATATTTTGATAATATATATATATATAAATAGAATTTATTTATTAAATAGAAATCACGTTTTTTTTTAAATTGTAATACAAATTCCATCGAGATCGTATGCTCCGTAAGGAGGTCCGCATCTCGCCCTACTAGTCCGATGGATGTGCGATAACCCGCACCAAACAAGTCGGATTCCCCAAAATGGGTTGTAAGGACTTAATCATATGGAATTTAAATAAGACAAATTAAAGAATATGGTTTTGTAATAGTTTAGGGTATTTTATTGTAAACTTGTAATTATCCCATAACTAAAGTTCCAAAAGCCATCGTGCTATATCAAGAATGAGTGTTGTGATGAGGTAGGTCATTACCTCGTGAGTTTTCTAAAGGTCATACAAAGGGATATGATGAAATATGTATAATTTAAAGTTTGTGATATTTAATCGTAAAAATGTGATAAAAGTTGCATAACATGTTATTTTAAGATGAAACTTGCTCTAAAGTGTTTGGTTATGATTGCTAAACAATATATGAAGAATTGGTAGGTTTGTTATTAAGAAAATTTTGGGTTTTTAAAGAAGAAAGAATCGGAAGTCGAAATAACTCCGCTTCCGACGAGTTTTGAAATGAGAGTGTTTTAGATTAGAATGAGAGGAGGGGAGAGGGGACTTACAGTTTGAGAATAGAGGGAGGAGGTAGAGGAAGATTTCGAAGGCGTCGGGGAGTCACGATGTTGCCGGATTCTTTCCGAAACATCGCCGGAACTTTGACCTTGGCTAACTCCACTTATACAACTTGTTGGACTTGGAAAATTTAGAGAGTTTTGGCAAAAGATTTATGAATGAGGAGGGATGTGGTGTAGGGTGGTATTTATAGGAGAAATTAGTGTTTAGGGTATTGAAATGAAAATTAAAAATGTATTAAAATTTGGATTAAAGAGATGAATTAACACTCTCTGGATAAATGCAGGGAAGTCAAACATTATGAGGGTAGTGGGGTAGGCCAGAAGGTGCCAGTGAAAAAAATTGGAGTATTTGGTACGGTTGGAAACGGCAGCGCCGGCCCCTTGAGAGATCTCGCCGGTCGGTTTTGATGGGTAGAGGCTTGGATGCTTGCCACGTGTCCTCTGCTGAATAGATAACAATTTCCACATGTTTGTTTTTAGTATGAATTTTCATTTTACGTGTAGTGCACGTGCAAAATTTTGAGCTTCTAAAAGTTTAAAAGAAAAATCAGCAAAAATATTATGTGGCTGAGAGAATTCGAACACAGGGGCTACGTCACAGCAGTGCAAGACTTTACCAATGAGTTACAGGTGCTTTCTTGCCGTTCAAAAGTAATTTAAATTTATAACTTGTGCTCAGCCTAAGGTATTCTTTTTTGTACTTTACAAAAAAATTTGTTCAGAAGTTTTAGGGTTGTTACATTCTACCCTCCTTATAAAAATTTCGTTCTCGAAATTTATAAAAGGAAAGTGTAACAGATTCAACAAAAGTTTGATGACAGTGGTGGTGAAATAAATACTGGTAATGCATAAAAAGTAACGAGATGATGCAAGGGTTTGAAAAGATTGAAGGGAATTACCAGTGTTATCATGGTCGATAGCCTCGGCTTCCACGGCCACTAATGTGTAAGCCTGACACCGGGGTACATTCCTCCTAGCTGGAGGCACATTCCTCTGTCATGGGGCATGTTTCTCTACTCTCGAGCCATGTTAGTCAATGCCTAATGGAATTGGCGAGGAGGCTATGCAGGAAGTCCACATGGAAGTGGAACTGGGAGAGCAAGACGAGGTGTAAGAGCCTAGATAGCTATTCACTTTGGATAAGTGATGTGAGTTGGAACTGGGTTGCGTCTATAAGGATGTGTTCCAATTCCATGGGTGGATGCGCCACAAACTAAGCACAGGCCTTTTGCGTGCCTACAGTCCTTCTACAGGTGTCCATCTCTCTTACAGTAGAAGAAAAAATCTGGACTTGGATAGTTATTTGTTACTTCCGGTCTCCTGGGTTCAAAAGTTGGTATTGAAGAGGCTCCTCCTGCCATCTAGGTGGCAGGGCACTTCACTCCGGCAGATTGGGGTCTGCCCTTCATCTTCACTACCGCCTCGTATCGACGGGCAACTTTCAGAGCTAGGTCGTGGGTTGGGAAATCTCCTGTAGCTAAAGCAGCTTGGATTTCCTGGTCCAACTCTTGCTGAAATCGTATGGCCCTGATCTCAGCAGTCGGAATAAGGTGTGCCGCGAACCTGCTCAACATGGTGAACTCGGCATCATACTCATCCACTGATTTGCTCCATATAGAGTCTTGTTGTAAGTGAATGAATTACTGCTCCATGTCAAATCGAGCAGTCCCGGAAAAATATTTCACGTCGAACATGTCGCGAAAGGTTTTCCATTCGATAGGCTGGGCAAGACGGCTTTCTTCCGCCTTCCACCATACTCAGGCGTTGTCGGTGAGTTGCAGCTTTGTAACCCGTACCCAAGCGATCTCTGGCACTTGTGCTGCTGCCAGATTGTCCTCAATGCTCTAAGCCCATTCTTCAGCTTCCAAAAGGCTCTCTTTCCCAGAAAATTGCTTCGGATGCAATGCCCGGAATTGCTTCACTCCGGATACTTCCACTTCTGGACGGTTCAATCATATAGCAGTTTGCTGCTGCTGTCCTTCCAGGAGGTTTCGGATTGCCTCAAGCAATACCGTTTACTCGTTGATCGGAGCTGCAACGGTAGGCGTAAGTGGAAAAGGTAGTGGTGTGTTGTTGAAATTTGTCCTGGTATTATTTGGAGAATCCATAACCTTGAAAGAAAAAAAAAGGGTTAGGATAGATTCAAAGAATATGAAATTGTAAGATTCAAGGAAGATGAAATGTAAAGAATGTTTTTAGTTGCTGATTCTTGTGTTATATTGCTTAAGACTTCATGCAGAATTGACCTGTATGTCCATGCAGAACTGACCTGCATAGGCCACCAACAAAACCTGTCACGCCGCGTTTTTCGGGGTACGAACAAGGGGATGTAGCGGGTCACGCGACGTATTTACTCAGAAGTAAACACGCTAAGCGTATATAAGCAATATAATGTAAATATATACAAGAAGACATGAAATGTAAATGAACAGCAACTTTTATTTATTAAACATTTCTTTACAATACAACTAAAAATGTAAATACAAGAATGGAAAGCAATGCTTAAACAATGACATGAACTGAAAAAAGTGAGTATAAGTGACGCCTAATGGTCGTGCTGCTCAATGGTCTGCTCCAAGTGCTCCTAGTTGGTCTCGAACTCCTCAGAATCGAGTCTTCCTGACAACATTCCAAAGAAAGAAGAGAAATAGGAATGTCGTCAGTGAACAATCGCTCGGTAAGTCCCAAAGAGAGATGGAAATAGAATAGACAGATAAGAGGATGTAACTGGTAGAATATTTGATTGTTATGCTAACGCAATTGTTTATAGCTTGGTACAGAATATGCTAGTGTATGCGAGAGGAGTCCAACTTACACAGTGAAGTATGGTAACCCGTAGTATAAGGCTCCATCGATAAAACCATGGAACAAATAGTTACGTCTTTTAATGACCATCTCGTGCCACTTTTAACACATTCCGTGCCAGTCTACCCCTTTAAAACCCCGTAATGTCTTTTGTATTGATTGTATTGAAGTAAATTATAAATGTAAGACTTTCCGAAACCATGATATCAGTAGTTCATGTAAACGGAAAGGATATAGACGGATATTCATGTAGACCAGTTAAATATATATCCATGGTTCGGTCAAATCATGTTCATGTTGATATAGATTGAATTCTGGTATAAATGGATTCATATTGAATTGGAGTTATACTTGAATTTTATTCAAGAATAGATTGATTGATTTCAGATTAGACTGAGACTCTGCCTGAATCAGACACCTAAACAGAATTGAAGTCCCGAATTAGTTTTGGAGTTATAGGTAACTGCTACACATGAACGGCTGGATTTGTGTCTATTTCTAAGACAATTACTATATTGATAACACCGTTTTTAGGTTGTCTACCTTAGATAGGCAAGCACCCATATTCTCCAGCTCCCTAAGGCTCAAGAGAACTGGTCCCGCTTAAACCTATATTTACTAGGGTCCTTATTTTAATTTAATATAACTTGAGGGGGTTTTATGAAAAAATAGTTTTGATATATTTTAAAAATAAATCTCAAGTATTTATTTATCGTCTTTAAGGTTTTCATGGTTGTAATTTTTATAAAATGAAATATTCTAATGGATATAAACCTAACTTTGAATAGTATATGGTTTTTTCTTGTAATTTGACTTGTATTGAATGTGATGGTATTTTCATGATTTTTTGTGGCTCTTTTGATTTTAAAAAAACATGGAATATATATAATATATTTAAAGTAGATATTTTGATAATATATATATATATATAAATAGAATTTATTTATTAAATAGAAATCATGTTTTTCTTAAAATTGTAATACAAATTCCATCGAGATCGTATGCTCCGTGAGGAGGTCTGCATCTCGCCCTAGTAGTCCGATGGATGTGCGATAACCCGCACCAACCAAGTCGGATTCCCTAAAATGGGTTATAAGGACTTGATCGTAAGGAATTTAAATAAGAAAATTTAAAGATACGGTTTTATAATAGTTTAGGGTATTTTATTGTAAACTTGTAATTATCCCACAACTAAAGTTCCAAAAGCCATCGTGCTATATCAAGAATGAGTGTTGTGATGAGATAGGTCATTACCTCGTGAGTTTTCTAAAGGTAATACAAACGAATATGATGAAATATGTAGAATGTAAATTTTGTGGTATTTAATCGTAAAAATATGATAAAAGTTGCATAACATGTTATTTTGAGATGAAACATGTTCTAAAGTGTTTGGTTATGATTGCTAAACAATATATGAAGAATTTGTGGGTTTGTTATTAAGAAAATTTTGGGTTTTTACAGAAAAAAGAATCGGAAGTCGGAATAACTCCGCTTCCGACGAGTTTTGAAATGAGAGTGTTTTAGATTAGAATGGGAGGAAGGGAGAGGGGACTTACAGTTTGAGAATAGAGGGAGGAGGTAAAGGAAGATTTCGAAGGCGTCGGGGAGTCGCGATGTCGCCGGATTCTTCCCGAAATGTCGCCGGAACTTTGACTTTGGCTAACTCCACTTGTACAACTTCTTGAACTTGAAAAATTTAGAAAGTTTTGGTAAAAGATTTCTGAATGGGGAGGGCTATGGTGTAGAGTGATATTTATAGGAGAAATTAGGGTTTAGGGTATTGAAATGAGAACTAAAAATGTATTAAAATTTGGATTAAAGAGGTGATTTAACACTCTCTGGATAAATGCAGGGAAGTCAAACAGTATGAGGGTAGTGGGGTAGGCCAAAGGGTGCTAGTAAAAAAAATTAGAGCATTTGGTATGGTTGGAACCGGTGGTGCCGGCCCCTTGAGAGATCTCGCCGGTCGGTTTTGATAGGTAGGGGCTTGGATGCTTGCCACGTGTCCTCTGCTGTATAAATAATAATTTCCACATGTTTGTTTTTAGTGTGACTTTTCATTTTACGTGTAGTGCACGTGCAAACTTTTGAGCTTCTAAAAGTTTAAAAGAAAAATCAGCAAAAATATTATATGGCTGAGGGGATTCGAACACAGGGGCTACGTCACAGCAGTGCAAGGCTTTACCAATGAGCTACAAGTGTTTTCTTGCTGTTTAAAAGCAATTTAAATTTATAACTTGTGCTCAGGCTAAGGTATTCATTTCTGTACTTTACAAAAAAATTTGTACAAAAGTTTAGGGTTGTTACAGAAGGTACCCTTGACTTGAGACAGCTTGTGATTCGGGCCATTATCCCACTGAAATTTGGTACAAAACCACGGTAGAAGGAAGCGAGGCCGTGGAAACTCTGGACGTCATGAATGTTCCTCGACGCGGGCTAGTCTCCAACTGCTTGTAATTTGGATGGGTCTGCACACACCCCACTGGAGACGATGAAACCCAAAAACATGACTTGATCTGCTATGAAGTGGCACTTCTTTGGATGGGAATAAAGTTGTTGCTACCTTAACACCTCAAGAACATTTCTCGGATCCTGCAAATGAGTCTCACGAGAAGGGCTATAAATAAGGATGTCATCAAAATATACTACCATGCACCTTCCAAAGAATGGTTGTAGAAGGTGGTTCATGACCCTCATGAATGTGGTTGGTGTATTGGACAAACCAAACGGAATCACCATCCATTCATAAAGTCTATCCTGCGCCTTGAACGCAGTCTTCAACTCATCCCCTGGTCGGATGTGGATTTGGTGATTCCCGCTCTTCAGGTCTATCTTCAAAAAGACTTTAGCCCATGCAAGTTGATCGAGCGTGTCGTCGAGTCATGGTATCGGGAAGCGATACTTCACAGTGATTTTGTTGATTCTACGACTGTCGATGCACATACGCCATAAGCCATCTTTCTTAGGAGTTAAAAAGGCTGGTATGGCGCAAGGACTCATGCTGGGTCGCACAAATCCTTTCTCCAGTAGCTCCTCCACATGCCTCTTTAGCTCATGGTGTTTTCTAGGGTTCATATGGTATGCTGGTTTCTTGGGGAGACTTATGCCAGGAATAAGGTCGATGCGGTGTTGTATGTTTCTCATTGGTGGGAGGTTGTTAGGCAGCTTGTTCGGGAATACGTCTACATAATCCAGCAACAGTGGCTTGACCATATCAGGAACTTCTGAGGGTTTGGATTCTGCACGTGCTTCCACGCTCACTAGGGCATAGATAAACCGGTTGCTTATGCCTCCTCCTCGAATGGATGCACCTTATTGGTAAGCGTTACCTTGGTAAAAAGACTGCTTCCCTCCCCTGATGTGGGTTTGGGCCCAGCCTCTTCTCTCATGGGCCGGAGCATAAATTTCTAGCCATTTTTCACAAAAGTATAGGTATTTCGCTACTCATTATGCACCGTCTTCCGATCATACTGCCACGGCCGCCCTAGGAGTAGATGACATGCGTCTATTGTCATGAGGTCACACCAGGCTTCATCAAAATACTTGTTTCCTATAGAGAAGGAAACCAAGCAACGTGAATCTACAATCACTTCGCTACCCTTCTTGAGCCAGTGCAGTTTGTATGGGCGAGGAAGTTTCTGGGTGACTAAGTTGAGCCTCTGGATCATCTCCTTAGAAATGAGGTTCTCTCAACTTCCTCCATTGACGATGACCTTGAAGACTTTCTCTTTGATGGTACATGTGGTGTGGAAGATGTTGGTCCGCAGTCAATCATCCTTCTCCCATTATCTAGGTGCGAGAAGGGTCCTTTGGACGACAAAGGCTGTGTGGGTCCCATCACCGTCCAATGAGAACTCTCCTTGGTCTTTTCCTTCATCCTCGCTAGCTTCATCGAGTTCTCCCTTATCGTCAGCACCGACCATCAACTGCTTACCTTTATTTAAGCGTTTGGGACAGTTTGTGGTGTGATGTCCTGGTTCCCCGCACTCAAAACAATAGAAGTTGGACTTTGCTGTTGTAAGTCCCACGTTCAGAGCTGCTGTTGTTGGCATGGTTGCTGTTTGGGCTGTAGAGCAGTTGCTCACATCTCCTCAGGAATATGTTCTGCTCCTGCCTCAGGACTGTTTCTTCTCGGCAAGTAAGGCATGCTGACATGCCTCGGAGAGCTTGAACAGCGGATGAAGGATCAGCTCGTCCTTGATCGAATGACGGAGTCCCCCAAGGTAGCTGTCACGTCCCGCTTCCCAGTGTACAGGCAGAGGACGCGACGAGGCCGCTACGTATTTACTCTGAAGCAAATACGCTAAGTGTAACTACGCAATATAAAAGAAATATACACAAGAGACAAATATAATTGAACAACAACTTTATTTATTCACATTCTTTTTACAATACATGGAAAAGTAAAAACATGGGATAAAGCAATGCCTTAACAGTAGCATAATAGAAATGAAAAGTACTGAAATGAAATGTATACAAGTATCTAGAGCTCAGGGTCGCAGTCTAGATGGTCCAAGTATTCACTGGTGGGCTCGATCTCCTGAAGGTCCAGATCACCTGACAACATTCCAAAGAAGAAAGAGAAGGAATGTCATCAACGAACAATCGCTCGGTAAGTCACAAAAATAAGGGAGAAGTAGAATAGACAGAGAGAGAGTATAACTTTTAAAGTTGTATTATATGGTTAACGCTGTTGTTTGTAGCTTGGTACATAAAATGCCAGTGTATACGAGAGGAGTCTCAGTATGCCAGAGACTAAGGCAACAGGATATAGAGTACAAGGCTCCGTTAGAATGTCCAGAACAACGGCGATTGAATTCAGGTTAGGTGTCTTAAATCTTGCAGTCTCGTGCCACTTCTAACACCTTCCATACCAATCTATCCCTTAAACCCCGCGATGTCTTGATTGTTTTATTTGTATTGTAATGAAATTGTAATATCTTATAATATAGATTGTAAGATTGGATGACTTGCCGAAACCATGATATCAATAAATGGATGTAACTGGAGAATCATGTAGATGTATGAATCATGTAGATGGATATATATCCATGGTTCGGTTCAGTCAAGTTGTATAAATTGATATATTGAACAGATTGAATATATGGATTCATGAATTCATGTTGAATTGTAGCTTATACTTGAATCATATTCAAGTCAGATTATTTATAATAAGACTCGGTCTGAGTCAGAACAATTAGAAAAGAAATTGAAGTCCTGAATTAGATTTTGATGTTATCGGTAACCGCTGCATATGGGCGGCAGGATTTGTGTCTTTTTCAAAGACGATTACCGTGTTGATAACACCGTTTGTTAAGTTGTCTACCTTAAAATAGGTAAGCAACCACTTCTCCGGCTCCCTGAGGCTCAAGAGATTGGTCCCGCTTAAACCTATATTTACTAGGGTCCTTATTGTAATTTATAAAACTTGAGGAGGTTTTATGTAAAAATAATTTTGTATAATTTACAAAATACACCTCAAGTATTTAATTATCGTCTTTAGAGTTTTCATAGCTGTAGATTTTATATTTGTGACATTTCTAGTGAATAAACCTATTTTTCATAATATATGGTATTTAATTGTAAAGTGTTGGACTTGTATGGAATTTCATGTAAAGTGATTCTTTTGACTTAGAAAAATTGTAATAAATATATTATAACAAAAATAGATATTTTGATAATACATATATATTTATATATTTATAAAAATAATTTTAATTTATTATTTTCTAGAAATCTCATTTTCTTTAGATATTTGTATTTTAAATCTCTCGAGACCGAATGCTCCTTGCGGAGGTCTGAATCTCGCACTACTAAGTCCGAGGATGTGCGATAATCCGCACCATCCCGAACAGGTTCCCCAAAAATGGGTTGTAGCGGCGCTTTGCAAAGATTTGTAAAAATACGCAATCTTGTAGAAAACAGTTTTTACAAGTTAAAGGTAGTTTTGTGTAAAACGGTATTTCCCGAAACTATATTTCCCAAAAAGTACTGTGCTATGTTGCATATGAGTGTTGTGAAGAGGTAGGTCATTACCTCGTGATCTATCTAAAGGTGTAGCAAGATTTATGATGTTTTAAAGTCAAAACTAAACTACATGGTATTTTATTGAAAAAGTACGATAACAATTGCAATAGCAATTATTTTACTATGAAACTTGTTCAACATGTTTTATTAATGATTAATAGTCAAGTTGGAGGAGTTTAGTATGGTTGTGTTAAGTAAAATTGAACTTTACAAAGAAAACCGAATCGGAAGTCGGATTTAACTCCGCTTCCGTCAGGTTTGAGTAAAAGAAGTTTTAAGAATAGATTAGAGAAGAGAGAGGTGGTACTTACAAAATTTCATATTAGAGGAGAGGGATAGGGAGTGGAAGTAGGTTCCGGTGCGTCGTTTCGTCGCCAGGAGCTCCTAGGGTCGTCGTCGGAATTTCGCCGGAGTTTCGCCCTTCGCTAACTCCACTTGTACACAAAATTTCTTGAGAGTTTTCTTGAGAGTTTTGGACAGAATTTGTGAGTGAGGGGTGTGTGTTTAGATATGATATTTATAGGATAAAAGTAGGGTTAGGGAAAATGAAAGGCTGTATTGAAAAATGGTATGAAAATTGTATTAAAAATTGGTTTAATGGGGTTTTGAATGGCTCTGTTAATGTGCAGGATTTTTAAAGTATACAGGAGTTTCCAGAAGACAAAGAGGCACAAGTTTCACGAAGGGTCAATTCGGATTCAACCAAGTCAACCCGGCCTCGCCGGCCCGAGTCGGGCCAGGGCTCGCCGTCGAAGGTCCGTCATCGTCTGGTTAGCACAGTGGGGTAGTTTGTTTTTAGTGTGACCTTTGGTTTTACGGGTTTAGCACGTGTAGACTCTTGGGATTCTAAAAATTTAAAAAGAAATCAATATTAAAAATAATGTGGGGGATGGGATTTGAACTCTGGTGCTTTGGTTCAGCAGTGCAAGGTCTTACCAGTGAGTTACAAGCTCCTTCTTGTTATTAAAAAGCAAAACAAATTTATAACTTGTGCTCAGGCAAAAGTACCCATTTCTGTGTTTTTTTGAAAATTTGTACAGAAAGTTTAGGGTTGTTACATTCTACCCTCCTTATAAAAATTTCGTCCTCGAAATTTGTAAAAGGAAAGTGTAACCGATTCAAGGAAAGTTTGATGACTAAAATAACAAAGTGATACAAGGGTTTTTAAAATAAATGTGAAAGAGACTTACTTGTATTACCTTGGTCAACTGTCTCGGCTTCTACGTCTGCTAAGGTGTAAGCATGTCGCCGGGGTACGTTTCTCCTAGCTGGGGGCACATTCCTCTGTCTTTGGGACATGTTTCTCTGCCCTCGAGGCATGTTCCTCAGTGCCTGTTGGAATTGGCGAGTATGCGATGCAGGTGGTGGAGCAGGGAGTGCAAGATGAGGTGCAGGAGCCTGAATAGCTGGCCGCTGCGGGTAGTTAGTGGGTGTATGATCTGGGTTGCTATTATAAGGACAGTTTCCAATTCCGTGATTGGATGCGCCACAAATTACACATAGGCCTTTTACATGCCTACAGTCCTTCCACAAGTGTCCCTTTCTCCTGCAGTAGTAGCAGAAGTCTGGACTTGACTAATTATTGATTTCTTCAGTTCTCCTAGGTTCGAACGATGACCTGAAAGAGGCTCCTCCTACCGTTTGAGTGGCAGGGCGCTTCAAACCGGCAGATTGAGGTTTGCCCTTCTTCTTCACCACTGCCTCATATCTTCGGGCAGCCTTCAAAGCCAAATTATGGGTTGGGAAATCCCCTGTAGCTAAGGGCACTTGGATCTCCGGGTCCAACCCTTACTGAAATCTTCTTGCCCTCATCTCAGAAGTCGGTATGAGATGGGCCGCAAACCTGTTACGGTCTTGTATTAGCTGTGTAGTATGTGATATAAAGTCGAACATTGAGACATATCTTACCTGCTAAGCATGGTAAACTTAGCATCATACTCATCTACTGATTTGGTCCATATTGAACCTTATTGTAGATGTATGAACCGTTGTTCCATATCAAAGCGGGTAGTCTCAAGAAAGTAATTTGCGTCGAACATGTCTCGGAAAGTCTTTCATTTGATGGGTTGATCAAGATGGTTTTCTTCCGCCTTCCACCAGACCGTGCATTGTCCGTGAGTTGCAGCTTCGCAGCACGGACCCAAGCTATCTCTGGCACTTGTGCTGCTGCCAGATCATCTTCAATGCTCTGAGCCTATTCCTCAGCTTCTAGTGGGCTCTCTTTTCCAACAAACTGTTTAGGGTACAAAGCTCTGAATTGCTTCACTCTGGGTGCTTCCGTGTCTGGACGGTTCAAGAGAATAGCAGTCTGCTGCTACTGTCCTTCGAGGAGGATGCGGATCGTCTCAAGCAATACCGTCTGCTCATTGATCGGAGCAGCTACGGCAGGTGTGAGTGGTAGTGGTGGAGGTGTGTTGTTGACATTGGTCCTAGTGTTGTTTAGGGAATCCACAACCTTGAATGAAAAATTTAGGTTAGCACGGATTCAAAGTATATGAAATGATAAGATTCAAGGAATATGAATTGTAAAGAATATTTTAGTTACTGGTTCTTGTGTTATATTGCTTAGGTTGTTCACGCAGAATAGAACTGCATGGTAGTGTTCCATACAACTCTGGCCTGCATGGGCTACCAACAAAACCTGTCACGCACCGCTTCCCAGTGTACGGGCAGAGGACGCGACGAGCTCGCTACATATTTACTCTGAAACAAATACGCTAAGCGTAACTAAGCAATATAAAAGAAATATACACAAGAGACAAATATAATTGAACAGCAATTTTATTTATTCACATTCGTTTTACAATACATGGAAAAGTAAAAATATGGGATAAAGCGATGCCTAAACAGTGGCATAACAGAAATGAAAAGTACTGAAATGAAATGTGTACAAGTATCTAGAGCTCAGGGTCGTAATCTAGCTGGTCCAAGTCTTCACTGGTGGACTCGATCTCCTGAAGGTCCAGATCACCTGACAACATTCCAAAGAAGAAAGAGAAAGAATGTCGTCAGCGAACAATCGCTCGGTAAGTCCCAAAAATAAGGGAGAAGTAGAATAGACAGAGAGAGAGTATAACTTTTAAAGTTGTATTATATGGTTAACGCTGTTGTTTGTAGCTTGGTACAGAAAAGGCCAGTGTATACGAGAGGAGTCTCAGTATGCCAGAGACTAAGGCAACAGGATATAGAGTACAAGGCTCCGTTAGAATGCCCAGAACAACGGCGATTGAATTCAGATTAAGTGTCTTAAATCTTGCAGTCTCGTGCCACTTCTAACACCTTCCATACCAATCTACCCCTTAAACCCCGCGATGTCTTGATTGTATTATTTGTATTGTAATGAAATTATAATATCTTGTAATATAGATTGTATAATTGGATGACTTGCCGAAACCATGATATCAGTAAATGGATGTAACTGGAGAATCATGTAGATGTATGAATCATGTAGATGGATGTATATCCATGGTTCGGGTCGGTCAAGTTGTATAAATTGATATATTGAACAGATTGAATATATGGATTCATGGATTCATGTTGACTTGTAGCTTGTACTTGAATCATATTCAAGTCTGATTATTTATAATAAGACTCAGTCTGAGTCAGAACAATTAGAAAAGAAATTGAAGTCCTGAATTAGGTTTTGATGTTATTGGTAACCGTTGCATATGGACGACATGATTTGTGTCTTTTCAAAGACGATTACCGTGTTGATAACACCGTTTGTTAAGTTGTCTATCTTAAAATAGGCAAGCACCCACTTCTCCGGCTCTCTGAGGTTCAAGAGATTGGTCCCGCTTAAACCTATATTTACTAGGGTCCTTATTGTAATTTATAAAACTTGAGGGGGTTTTATATAAAAATAATTTTGTATAATTTACAAAATACACCTCAAGTATTTAATTATCATCTTTAGAGTTTTCATAGCTGTGGATTTTATATTTGTGACATTTCTAGTGAATAAACCTATTTTTCATAATTCATGGTATTTAATTGTAAAGTGTTGGACTTGTATGGAATTTCATGGTATTTTCATGTAAAATGATTCTTTTGACTTAGAAAAATTGTAATATTGATATTATAACAAAAATAGATATTTTGATAATACATATATATTTATATACTTATAAAAATAATTTTAATTTATTATTTTCTAGAAATATCATTTTCTTAAGATATTTGTATTTCAAATCTCTCAAGACCGAATGCTCCTTGCGGAGGTCTGAATCTCGCACTACTAAGCTCGAGGATGTGCGATAATCCGCACCATCCTGAATGGGTTCCCCAAAAATGGATTGTTGCGGCGCTTTTCAAAGATTTGTAAAAATACGTAATCTTGTAAAGCGGTTTTTATAAGTTAAAGGTAGTTTTGTATAAAACGATATTTCCCGAAACTATATTTCCCAAAAATTATTATGCTATGTTGCATATGAGTGTTGTGAAGAGGTAAGTCATTATCTCGTGATCTATTTAAAGGTGTAGCAAGATTTATGATGTTTTAAAGTCAAAACTAATTTACATGGTATTTTACTGAAAAAGTATGATAACAATTGCAATTGGAATTATTTTGCTATAAAACTTATTCAACATGTTTTATTAATGATTAATAGTCAAGATGTAGGAGTTTAGTATGGTTCTGTTAAGGAAAATTGAACTTTACAAAGAAAATCGAATCGAAATTCGGATTTAACTCCGCTTCCGTCGGATTTTAGTAAAAGAAGTTTTAAGAATAGATTAGAGAAGTGGGAGGTGGGACTTACGGATTTTCATATTAGAGGAGAAGGAGAGGGAGTGGAAGTAGTTTCCGGTGCGTCGTTTCGTCGCTGGGAGCTCCTAAGGTCGTCGTCGGAATTTCGCCGGAGTTTCGCCCTTCGCTAACTCCACTTGTACACAAAATTTCTTGAGAGTTTTCTTGAGAGTTTTGGACAGAATTTATGAGTGAGGGGGGGTGTTTAGGTGTGATATTTATAGGATAAAACTAGGGTTAGAGTAGGTGAAAGGTTGTATTGAAAAATGGTATGAAAATTGTATTAAAAATTGGTTTAATGGGGTTTTTAATGGATCTGTTAATGTGAATGTTTTTAAAGTATACAAAAGTTTTCAGAAGACAAAGAGGCACAAGTTTCATGAAAGGTTAACTCGGATTCAGCCGAGTCAACCCGGCCTCGCCGCCCGAGTCGGCCGAGTCGGGCTGGGGCTCGCCGTCAAAGGTCCGTCATCGTCTGGTTAGCACAGTGGGGTAGTTTGTTTTTAGTGTGACCTTTGGTTTTACGGGTTTAGCACGTGTAGACTGTTGGGATTCTAAAAATTTAAAAAAAAATCAATATTAAAAATAATGTGGGGGATAGGATTTGAACTCTGGTACTTTGGTTCAGCAGTGCAAGGTCTTACCAGTGAGCTACAAGCTCCTTCTTGCTATTAAAAAGCAAAACAAATTTATAACTTGTGCTCAGGCAAAAGTACCCTTTTATGTATTTTTTTGAAAAATTTATACAGAAAGTTGTACAAAAAGTTTAGGGTTGTTACAGTAGTGGGTTACTTGTTACCCCTCGGTCTCTGCCAGATCGTTGCGAGCGATCAACAGATGGAACTCTTCTATATAGACGTCAACAAATCGAGTCCCCTGCCGCAATTGTTGTAGTCGTTGGCACATAATTTGGGTGCATTTGAAAGGAACTCCTTTTTTAGTTTCTCCTTCATTTTCTCCCAACTCATGATCTTAGGCTTGCCTCGTCTCTCTCGGACGCGATGCTCTTATTCCCACCATGCCAAAGCCCGAACTTTAAGTTTGATGGTAACTAACTTCACTTTCTTTGCGGGAGGAATATCTTTATATTCAAATACGTGTTTTACCGTGTTGAGCCAATTAAGGAACTCTTCGAGTTGGGAACCGCCTGCATAATCAGGGAGATCCACTTTCACGCAATTGCAGGGTCGTTCATAGCCCCCTCGGAAGCCACGTCCTGCCTGATAACTTTCTTCGGACCCTGAAACGTCATCATAATTCAAATCGGTAGCCCATCGCCTCTGTGGACATACTTGTTCTATCATCAACGTCTCGATCTGCCTCAGTAACTCTGCATTCTGCTTTCGCGGGTCATCTACTATGACGTCCCGTAGTTTTCGTTCACGAAAGATATCTCCATCATCTGACATCGCATCTCTCTAACCCCCACGATCACCACGTCCTCCACGACCCAAGATTTCCACGTGCGGCCATTGGATGTTGTCAATGAGTCTCGAACGAGTATCGAATGTTGCACTTTGATACCACTTGGTGCATCCCTGATTTGTGATGCTGCACTTCTTGAATTTAGAGGAGGTTGAAGGAATCAAACAATAATAATGAAAATTTTCCAAATTAGGGTTTTATTAATCGAAATCTACATATAACAATTGCAAGGAGTCTCTTAAATAGACCCATACAAAATCAAAATGACAACTAATTTACCAACAAAATTAAAACTGTCTAAAATAGATAACTGCTAAAAATAGAAAGTTACTAAAAATCGAAACTAATTATTTGATTGCGTTCAGAATTGATTCCTAACACTGCCTGTAAAATTTTAACTGATTCAGGCGTTGATTTCATTCCTAATTCTAAAGTCAAAGTTTCGAAGTAAATCTTTGACCGCAATTTCGAGACCCTAAATGATGGATTTTCGCGATTCTAAAAGACATCAATATACTTGTAGCAATGACCCAAAATATTTTGTGAGAGCTTCGATTTGGCTAGAAGAAAGCGCGAATCGGACAAGATTTGGCAGTTCGGTTTCTCAGTTGAACTAGACGTGACGTGTTCAGGAATGGTCAAGCCGCTTCATGTAGGTTAGGGCTCCATCACTTAGGTATTTATCTGTCAAATCGCTGAAACCTTAGGTATTTATGTGAAATTTAGCCTATTAATTATTTTCTTGGCATCTTAGATAGCACTTTTCAATTCTTTTGTCTTAGATAGCACTTTTCTATTCTTGGTTTGTTTTTTTTGCTGACGGCCAGAGTAGTTATTGTCTCAAAACAGAACGGCTTTATTTCTAGGAAATTGACATTGTTACATTAGAAGCAGATTAATTTTTCTTGAGGGCATGACCAGATTTAGATGCGCGATGTAACTTGTTCATGGATTTCTAACTTTTTAGTTAACAAGTTAATAACATTGTGGTTATGGTGACTAGTACAAAGATGGCCTGTCTCTACGAATGATAAAATCCGTAAGGGCAATTTTATGTTGTCCCTACGGATTACTCCATAGGAACAACTAATGCCTCTACGGATTATGTAAGTCAATATCGCACACCCCACATGGTTTGTGGAGAGGAGGAATTCACAAAAAACGATTTTTAAACTTGCAACATCGACCAAACAATCAACATCTTTCAGAAACCCTAACTAGCTAAACTACAAAGAGGTTCTAAACTACTTGTGAAAGAGTTTTATACCTCTAGAATACAAGTCCTTCGGGTCTTCTTCTCCTCTTCTTAAGCTCCCAGAGGGTTTGGATCAAACTCGGCCGTCGGTCTCCTCGTGTCGAAGACGATCCACCCGAGAGTCAATGATTTAAGCTCCAACCTCAAAAATGAGGTAGCTAAAGTACCTAGTTTGCTAATCTAGATAGCTTAGGAGATGTAGAGTGTTAATTGGAGTATTTTATCTCAAGGAACCTTAGGATTCACAACACATGTGAGGGTTAGGGTTTGAGAAAGAAGGAGGAGAGAAAAAACGGAGAGAGAGAGAAAAACCAAATGAGCAAGTGTAGGAGCAAGTGAAGAATGGCTAAGTCTTTCTCAATAATCAAGCATACAATATTTCTCCATAGAAAAATACAACCATGCTGGGATAGTAAAGTCAAATGAATAAACAATGAGACTTAGCCATGCTTTTAGCATGCCACAAATATCTCCATTTCCACCTCATTAATCTATTTCCCAAAAATAGATAAAAACCAATAATGAAGTGTCTCCTTCTTGAAGCATCTCGTGTAAAATTACAAGAATGCTCTCACCGTATATACATACATGTATTCGAACTGCAAAAAATACGAATACAAAGAGATAAAAAATAATCCAGTAATATAATACTAGAATGCGACTTAATCCTAAGCCCACTAGTATTATCTGTCAGAACAACATCCGTACAGCTAGTACACGTATATGATCGGAACTCTACACGTAAAACCATATGGCCTCTACATCATTTCGCCTGAACCAGAAAAACCTCTGTGTGGGACTCTAAAGACTCGAGAGTACGCTGGCAGTGGGTTTAACCACAAGTCCGTCAGTGGTACTAGCTGTACATAACAGCTACCCAGGTACCTGTTGAAAAGAAGGCCGATGAGCGAACTCATCCGAACACCCATTGAGCATGTCTGTAACAATCTCCGTGCAGTGTGGTCTGTTCGTCTGAGAGTATCGCATGCCGGGTCCAGGGTGTGGAAAACGTCAGCCCCCTAATAACCTAACAAGTCATGCCGGTGTGGCTCAAGACCATCAGAGAATTTACCGGTCCAACTACCAGTAATTATCAATCCGCCCTGCAGAAACCCAAATCTCGCCGTGGACTCTCCATTGCCATCACCCTCACCTCGTCGTCACCTCCTCATCTCCCTCTTCGATCCCCGACACCACAAACCATCCTCACCATCAACCCTCGACTGCAGCAACAGTCCCGACAGCCACCCGAGAATCCCTATTCCCTCATCGCCGCCAGCAACCTACCATCGTTGCTGTCGTCTCGTCTTTGTTCTCGCTACCCAAGAACTCAAACACCAGCAGCCACGCCCATTCTTCCTTATTCTTCCTTTCTTTCTTTCTTCTTTCTTTCTTTCTTGCTTTCTTGATTTTCCGGCCGTCTCGCTGGAGTCGCACGCGTCGCCGACGATCCAGACGACCCAATCACCATCGTTGTCCAGCCTAGTCATCACGTCACGTCACTGACCAGCCAGGTCCTGTCCTGCGCATGTAAGTTTGCATCGCGACGTTAATCCAACGTCGAACGTAGCATCTATATCTCAACGTGAGATCCGATCAGGCAAGTTTTAACTTGCAACATGCTATGTTACTATATCGATATCTATATAAATAAAAATAGTACATGTGTTTTATTATTCAGCAACTATTACCGATTTACAGCTTTACAGTATCCGTTCGTATCCGTACTGATAATAGTATATCTAATTACATGCCGGAACATCATGATAGCACTACGCTACTATATTAGTACAACATGCTATCTAGTTTGCATCATACATAGTAATGGATATATAATGGTTATTACAGATAGATACGTATGCATCCTGGTATCAATTGTGTTTATCGTGTTTCGGAATCGAGTACAATTTCATATTTGGGGGTTAATATACATCACATGACATGTCCATGACACATTACTTGACTTGTTACTTGGATCTCATTGCTAATGCCAACAATCCTGACTTGTTGTCCTGACGGACATGACTTATTGTCTACATAGACAAAACTTGTACCTGCTTGATCCCGTGTTGACATTAGATTCATATCATAAATATCTGACTTAAACACAAAACTTGGGAGTAAGAGGAAATCAATAATGAAACCTTACTTGTAACTCAACAGTTCGATACTTATACTGATCAGTCTGTATGGGCCCGGCCACCCTCGGAATGATGCTGCTGACATCATTCGTTTGTATATGTTACCTGTTTACTGCTTAGCGGCACGTCTCGGATTCAGCCCGAGAGTCTTGACCGTAGTCCCGGGCACGCATGGGATACTATTGAGTTATATCGACGATTCCATTAAATTGATTTCAAAGACTTTTAGAATAGATAACCTAGAAGCACGGTTTTAGAATACACATCACACACCCATACATACACATACCTCACTGTTTCATATCTGTGTTTTTCATTTATATTCATATTTACTTATGCCGTTATATCCTAGTTTTCACTGTTACATTGATATTATGACGCACTGACGTCTGGATTTTGCATGGCCCAGTTCCTCTACCTTTATCGCAGACAGATCGAGAATATTTTAGCAATCAAGCTGAGCAATGAGGAATTGAACATGTATTATTAGAGATGTTTAGTTTTTATTTCCGTAGTTTTATTTTTTTTTTATGTGAGCCCATATTAGGACATGATTTGGATATTGTTTCTTGGATCTTGATTCGTTTCCGCTTATGCATTTTCTTGACTCTATTTACTGTGGCAGATGGACATGTGTTAGCTAGATTTTATATTTTATTGTTCTTGATATCTTATAGACAGCCGTAATGTGATTGTGGAATGATGATTCCTAGCCACAGGAAGAATGGTTGGCTCTTTTCCGTGCCGTAGTTTACGTATCTTGGAAAGCGGGTCGTGACAGGGTTTGTCTGGTATCAGAGCCATATAATTTAGGATTTAGAGCCATGAGATCTGAGCTTCTTGAATAGGGATCGAGGGGGACGAAGGACTTGAGATCGGATATGTAGGCCTCGGGGTGGAAGGAGGGGGATGAGAAGGAGGCGGGCTTCAGCAAGCAGCGGGAGTCGCCGTCGTCATCGAACATCACCCCCATTGATGCGATCTTCATGTTCGAACACTACCCTTTTTCTTGACGTCGAGGAGAGAGCGGAGGGATCGAGATATTTTGAGAGAAGGGAAGAAGAACAGAGATAAAAGAGACACGAGGGAAAGTTGGGGAAAAATTGAGTCTGACTCAATTTTTCTAATCCAGTGGATAGGGTCAAAGTAGATGGGGTTTTTTCCCTTGGATCAAAGATCAAAAAACCCATCCGAACAGCCTCTTTTGCAAGATTCGGTCGATCTGATGGAAAAATGGCATCTAGGCTTTTTTCCCATGAGATAGGTACTATCCAAACAAGTCCTTAACAAATAATTAAAACAGGGGAAGAATTATTTGAAATTATTTTTCAGATTCTTAATTGGATGTGCCTGTCAATAGTAAAAACAAAAAAGAAACTGAAGATGGTAATATAAGGACCTATATGAGTTAACATGCTGAGAATTAGGGGCTCTCTACTAGTGGAATTAATTTAGGATGGTTTATGAAGAATTGTGTAAACCCCAGGATGGTCTTTTTGAAATAAACCTAGATAATTTGTTAGGCTAATAAGCAGTCGGAAGAAGACGCTTTGAGGATTTTGGAACACCGGTCTTAATTAACATACTTTTCGGATTTTCTAACATAAAAAGGAAAAGAAAAGAAAACATATTTATCGTGCTAAAACTTCTAGCTTGGATGGGCTTAAGCATTTTGGTTTTGACTGCTGGATTGGCCTTATGAACACCAGTCTTAATTATTATACCCATATTCAAATTAGCAAAAAAATTCAAGCATCATCAGTCAATTCGGGCCATGATAGCCTCCCAAACACCTCAAAGCGAGTTGATATTTTGTCGCTATACTTTAAATTATTTATTAAAAATAAAATGATTAATCAAAAAATAAATAGAAAGGTATTACCGGCCTGAGTTAGATGTCCAAATGCACTGTCCTGAAGGACATATCGCCGGCCTTGGACAGTCAGCATAGACAGATGTGCCCCCTAACGGTACAAACCTTTATCTACCGAAGTCTTCAATGAGTGGCGACCGTCAGAGGGAGGGATCTCGAGTTGCTCGCCAATGGCCAAAATAATATAGTCTGAAAATAATAATTTAATAGTTTTATGATGTGAAATGAAGATGATTATTTTTATTGGAGATAAAGAAAATAGTTTTATTTCATGCTCATATATTTGCATTCCTTAATCCCATCTATATATATATAGAGAGAGAGAATAATGGAGGAAAGATGCCATAGGAGGGAATTTCCTCCTATGGCGTCGAAAAAATACAATCTCCATCGTTTTTTCCGACGATCAGCATCCATCATCTTCATCGTTATCATCGAAAATATGAGTACACCAAATTTCATATGATTCTACAACCTTTTCACCATTGAATTAGTGGGTTCAAAATTAACAGTTTACCGACAATAGAACTTTTTACATTGCTAAATCAACGGTGAAAAAGTTGTAGAATCACATGAAATTTGGCGTATCCACATCTTCGATCATAACGATGAAGATGATGGATTCCGATCGTCGGAATACATGATGGAGGGCGTATTTTTTTGATGCCATAGGAGGAAATTCCCTCATATGGCCTCTATCGAGGAAAGAGGCCATAGGAGGGAATTCCCTCCTATGGCGTCGAAAAAATACCTCCTCCAACAATTTTTCCGACGATCGGCCCCCATCATCTTCATCGTCATCATTTAAGATGTGGGTACACCAAATTTCATGTGATTCTACAACTTTTTCACCGTTGATTTAGTGGGTTCAAAATTAACGGTTTACCGACAATAGAACTTTTTACATTGCTAAATCAACGGTGAAAAAGTTGTAGCATCACATGAAATTTGGTGTACCCACATCTTAAATGATGACGATGAAGATGATGGGGGTCGATCGTCGGAAAAATTGGTGGAGGGGGTATTTTTTCGACGGCATAGGAGGGAATTCCCTCCTATGGCATCTTTTCTCCATTATTCTCTATATATATATATATGGTTTTGAGAAGATGGAATCTACCTATTTGTGATAATAAATCTTCAATTATTATTCATTTCCAAAACATTGTTGCATCTTGTATCAGTTTTTGCGCTGATTTGTTTTGGTTTTCTGAATATTTGTTAGTGGTAAGTAACGGATGACAGTTAGGGTCCACTCTCCATTCTTCACCAACTAGCACGTATTCAGACACCAACACATCTCTATTTTGTTGTTGATACCACCTTTTGTATATATTCTTATCTAATATATTTTATGAGTAGGGACTTGCCTACTTTTTATGTCAAAAAAATTAAAAATATTATTACATGCCGTATAAAGACTAATTAATTAGTAATATTAGGTACAAAATAGGTATGGTAATCAAATTAATTAGATCCATGTGATATAATTGATTATAGGTAAGTATAATTATTTAATAGTATAGAATAATTTATTCTTTTCCATAATAGAATATCCAACACAAAGATCATCTTCACACATAATGACCGAATCCTGATAGAAAATAAAAATAACAAAAAATTATCAAATGTTTAGTACAAATATTAATCAACAAACAAAAAATATTGAAAACAAAAGATTGGTCTCTAAAATTGATGGAGTTAGAAGGGAAAATACATTTCATAAAATATTGAAAATAAAAAGACTGATCTCTATTTTTTTTTAAACATATAATATATTATTTGTCAACTGAGCATTTGGTCCATAAGGTCCACACAGCCTTCACATCAACTATATGCAACAAGCAATACTTTTTCATGAGGGCATTTTCTATTTATCAAGTTTCTCAAAAAAAATCGGAAGAATCTTATTTAATACTCAAATGCTTCCTAAATTTTAGGCCTCTTGGAAACATCCGATAAAATTGGAACGGTATAGAGAAAGTCCACACAGCCTTCACATCAACCATGTGCAAGGATGACACATAAATTTTTTGCGAGTGGCACTAAAGTATAGTGGTAAAATCTTGAGCAAAAGGGTCTGGAAATTCACATTTGGTTACGGTCTATTGTTGCTTTATTGAAACACCTTTCACTTCTCTATAGAGTTTGCAAAGTTGAAATGGTGAAGGCAGAAATAACAATCATAAGAATAATGACCTTTTTTGCTCAAAAAAAGAAGGAAGATGAAGAATGACCTTTGGCCAATATGTATCTAGTGGAGGCATATTGGGAAAAAGGCAAAGCCAGTGATGAGCTAAAAGGCCTAACTCTCATTATGTGTAGGAGATTCATAAGGAATAATTCTTTATGACCTAGCTTTTGTAGGAGAATATATATCTTTTTGGTGAATGATTGGCAAAATAATGGTGAGGATACCTATATAGGATCCTAATTGCCAATTGGTACATGCTTGACCTGATATTCTAGTCTAGTTTTAGATAGTGGATGTCTTTGTTAAGAACTGGAGTTGACAGCACTTTTTTCATTGTGAACATACCTAATGATTGGTGTAAAGAGAGATAAATCTAATGATTAAATAATCCTAATGATGTGACATTTGCATAAGTTACTGTGATACTGTTAGGGTTTTTGCTAGGCATGTATGGAAGACGAGCAAAAAATAAAAACACGCGACATCAATATTTAACGTGGTTCGACCAACAGTCTGCATCCACGAGGCAAATATGAGAATCTCTTCATTGATAATCAAGAATACCGGTACACTTCATATTCTCTCTCGTCTTGCTTCACATCTTAACGCTCATACAAACACAAAGACTATTCTTCTGGTGCTCTATCTTCACCGGTGAATCACTACCCTTCGTTTTTACATTCGTCTCTTCATACAAACATAAAGACTACTCTTCTAGTGCTTCACTTTCATCTGTGAATGACTACCCTTTACCTTTACCTTCGTCTTCTCTTCTTTCTTCTTCTTCTTCTTCTACTTTCTTTTTCTTCGTGTTTGGCCACTTTTCTCTGATGAGGCCCTTTCCTATTTATAGCACAAAATAATAGAATTTATATTCCAATTAGGATCTCATCAAATCTTCAACACAAATCTTCAAATCTCTTCAAATAATTCTCTAACAAATTTTCAAATAACTTCCAAATAAACTTTCCTAATTAAGCTCCTGGAAGATCTCTTCTTAGATCTTCAAAAAACTCTTCAAATAAATTTCCAACAAAATCTTTCCAAATTAATCTCCAAAATAATCTCTAAATAAATCTTCAATAAATCTGCAACGAACTGCTTCGAGATTTTAAGTCGTCTCATGCATTCAAAGAAGAAACACTAATTCCAAATGACTTGTGAACTGGCTTAATATTGTCCTGAGCCATCTCACACACACCGGGTCGAGAATACAAGTCAAATTTCAACAAATCTTCATCTTGACTTGTATTCAACAAGCCATCTTCAATCCCTTCTCTTCAATAAGGCTCCACCTTGATCCGAACTTCATCCATACCATTTTCTGTTTACCGCCGCAACAAACATAACATTCTCACTTGAATTTTTGAACCAAGACCTTCAAAATTACAATCTAAGAAGATGAGGAGCGAACACAAGTGTCATCACCCACCGTAAACTTAAACCGTAGAATCGAATATCCTTCAGTTCCCTACGCTTTGATACCAGTTTGTTAGGGTTTTTCGCTAGACATGCAAGGAAGACGAGCAAAAAATAAGAACACGCAAAATCAATATTTAACGTGGTTCGACCAACGGCCTACATCCACGTAGCAAATATGAGAATCTCTTCATTAATGAGCAAGAATACCGGTATATTTTACATTCTCTCTCATTTCGCTTCATATCTCAACGCTCATACAAACACAAAACCACTCTTCTGGTGTTCCAACTTCACCTGTAGATGACTACCCTTCGCCTTCGCCTTCATCACTTCATACAAACACAAAGACCACTCTTCTGGTGCTCCATCTTCACCTATGGATGACTACCTTTCGTCTTTGTCTTCGTCTTTTCTTCTTTTTTCTTCTTCTTCTTCATGTTTGGCCACTTTTCTCTGATGAGACACTTCTCTATTTATAACACAAAATAATAGAATTCCTACTCCAATTACGATCTCATTAAATTTTCAAAACAAATCTTCAAATAAATTCTAAATAAACTTTCCTAATTAAGCTCCTAAAAGATCTCTTCATAGATCTTCCAACCTTTCAAATAAATCTCCAACGAAATCTTTCCAAATTAATCTCCAAAATAATCTTTAAATAGATCTTCAATAAATCTGCAACGATTTTTGGTAGAGGGAGATGGATTTTGGTTTGGATTTTGAGTTTGGGGAGTTAGGATATTTTTGAGAAGATTGAGAGATATTGTGAGGAGAGAGGGAAAAGAAATTAAATAATAAAAGGAGGAGAGAGTGTAAGAATATGTGTGAGAGGGTATAGCTCTCTTTCTCTACCATAATACAACCAATATCACAAAAATCCCATATCATTTTCCAAATCCAAAATACTTATCATTTTCAAAATATCTCACATTTTCCGATTCCCAAAAATAAATATACACACGGATGTCAATACGGAAAAACCCAAATTCATACTCAGTATTATTTTCATAAAACTGATAATACCTATATTTAAATTATAAAATAATATTTATAATTTTCAAAATGTAACATCGGGCTAGGAAAATCCTAGAATGGGTGACCTCCTGGGAAGTGGCATCTTCTTGAATTTGGTTCACTCCAAAGGACAAAACCATGTGGCTTCGGCAAGAGACGACACTACCATCCATACTGGGGTGTGGAACATGACAAATTTGTCTAATTTTTTATACACGCATATTTTGACGTGTAGAACATGATACAAAATTTCGATCGTCAATCCAATGATCGGATTTTTCCATCTCCCTTTAAGAATCGTGTCCCACCATCTTATCCTATAGAAACCTTTTTTATATATATATATATATATATATATATATATATAAAGAGAGAGAGAGAGAAGAGGCCGTAAAAGGCATTTTCGTTAAGTGACGTCAAAATATATATCCTCCGCGATTTTTTCGATGATCGGCACCCATCATCATCATCTGTTTCATGTAAGATGTGGATACACAAAATTTCATATGATTCTGCTAGCTTTTTACCGTTGAATTAGCAATGTAAAAAGTTCTATGGTCGGTAAACCGTTAATTTTACACCCACTAAATCAACAGCGCAAAAGTTGTGGAATCACATAAAATTTGGTGTATCCACGTCTTACATGATAAAGATGATGATAATGGATGCCGATCGTCGAAAAAAATCATAAAGGATATATTTTTTGACGCCATAAGAGAAAAAATCGTGGAAGGTGTATTTTTGACACCATAGGAGGAAATTCCCTTCTATGGCATATTTTCTCCATTATTTATATATATATATATATATATATATATATATATTGTGATGATTATCAAAAGGTTAATTTAGGAATTGATGTCTGACATTTTAGATTTTATAGAAGTTGTCACGTCCCGCTTCCCAAAATACGGAATACATGGGTGATAAGGCCAGCCATGCTCCTACGATCAAGGAAAAATCCTGTCGTAGTCACATTTCGGGTTCTAGCATTATATGGTAATCAGTAAAATACAATATGGGTAAAGAGAATGTAGTCACTAAAACTATTGGATATAAAGAAATCTGAGCTCAATGGAAGTAAACAAGATGGCAACTAACTAGGGATATCAATGGAGAAATGTAACTGGTTCACTGGTCTGGATCTTCACGGTCTTCTCAAGATCAGACGAATCCACCTCTATCACTGAGCATGCATACTCAGGTCGTCGGAGCGACACAATAGCCATATAATAATAATAATAAATAGACAAGGAAATAAAGTAATAACGGTGGAGATGATAAATGCAGGCAATCAATATGTCAATAACTGATGCAATGTATGATCTGTGTCCCTATCGGTCTCTAGTCACTTTTGAAATCGAGATGCGGAAAGGAGTGATCATGTTTAACGAGGGTCTCGTACGTACCCGAGACTGCGGCCCACTGTTGCCCGGGACATAACCCTATCAGCCGGACCGCTAGATCCAAACCTAATATATAAGAGTCGCTGTTCGAATGATCATCCTCTAAATCACTGATCTCGCTAAATACAATTTTCTTTCCACTTCGATTTCCCCCCTTTTCCCTAGGTTTCACTATCTATGAGTATGGGTTAGTTGTGTACAAGTACGCATCAATAACACGGTTTTATTCACTATTCACTGTATTGTCGCTATCATGAACTATTCACTTTTCACTGGCGTACTTGACACAACCAAACCGATACTATTCATATTCGACAATGCATTATACACTGAAAATTAATAATAATGCTCACTATCGCTAGAGGTATTACAGTCGGTTAAAACTGTGAATCATGCAGCTAAACAATTTATATGCAATACAAGTCATTATGCAACTCATGAACTTGTAAAAACCGCATTAAATCATACGTTCAGAATTAAGCAAAATGATACAAAAACGGTAACAAGTAAACTCAGACGGAAGTTCAACGAAATTGGTTTCAAGTCAATCGGGTTTCGGGTTCGCAAATTACAGTCGTTTCATTTTAAGTGTTCTCTACTGGAAATTCAGTTCCTGAACTGAAGGTCTATCTCGTAACACGGTTTTCATCCTGTTGGGATCAAAATTAGGCAACGCTATAGTTGAACAATATTTAGGGTTATCAGTTAGGTTTCCAACGCATCAGACGTATCGATAATATCCTTAGTGTACTGGAAGTTATGCATCATAGAGTATTGGGGTATACGTTCTGTCCCTGCTTGGGACTGCCGTATGTACTGATGGTTTAAAATGTGATTAAAATAGTAAAAGATGGTAAAAACGAATGAAATCACTTCCAATAGTTAGATAACAGATTTATCTTAGCTTCGGTATAGGTTTCCGCGTAATAACCAAGTGGGTGAACATGTTGATGTTGATGATATTGATGATACCCCGGCTTCTACTTCTGATCCTCCTTCATCTAATCCAACAACTTCTTCCGAGCCTATTCTCCGTTTTTCACTAGGCTCGAACCCTCAGCCCATTTCCTTGAGTCAACCTCAAACGATCCCAACTTCAATTCTGGGATCCATTTCATCCCCGCAAACTTCTCCACAAATGTTGGACCAAACCCTTATTGATAAAGCATCTTTTCCAAACAGGTTAAGGAGCAACAGACCAAGTCCATAAATGGAGAAGATTGTGGAAATTTTTAAGCAAGTTTATATAAACATTTCTCTCCTTAATGCTATCCAACAAATTACGTCTTATGCGAAAATTCTAAAGGACTTTTGCACCAGGAAAAGGAAAATTCAAGTGCCTAAAAAAGTTTTCTTAGCGAGTAATGTGAGCACTACTTTTACCGAACAAATACCCAAGAAACGAAAGGACCCCGGGAGTCCTACAATATATATTGCTATTGAGGGTAAAAATATCAATCGTGCTCTATTCGATTTAGGTGCTGGTGTTAACTTTCTTCCGTATCCTGTCTATGAGCAATTAGGTATCGGAGAGTTAAAACCGGCGCACTGCACTCTTCGGATGGCCGATCGATCTATCACTCAACCTAGGGGTGATCTAGAGGACGTGTTAATCAAAATCGAGAAATTTATATTTCCTCTGGACTTCATAGTTATTGATACAAAGCCTGTAGCAAACCCTCGAAACCAAATCCCGGTGATTCTAGGTCGACCTTTTCTAGCAACTTCCAACGCAATAATCAATTGTCGAAACGGTTTTATGACTCTATCCTTCGGGAAGATGTCAATTGAGCTTAACATTTACTGTTCCCGCCAAAAATTTCTGCGCAAAAGAGTCCAAGATATCAAATGGCAGCGATACGCTTAAAAAAATGCGAACCAGTATCTTCCGGCCTGTATTTTGATAAACTCCCCCAATGAGGAACTGTTAAATTATGATGGTATTGAAAGTATCTCGAAAAAACCTTCGATTTGATATATTATGGGCCTCATAATTCATCCGGGATCAAAAGTTATGAGCAAATGTGTTATGCACATGTGATCTAAGAAAGAAGATGCGAACCAGTATTTTCCGAGCTGTATTTTGACAAACTCCGGAATGAGAAACAGCTAAATTCTGATGGTATTGAAAGCATCTTGAAAAGTCCTTCGATTTGATATATTATGGGCCTCATAATTCATCCTGATCAAAAGTTATGAGCAAATGTCTATGCACATGTGATCTAAGGAAGAAGATGCGAACCAGTATTTTCCGAACTGTATTTTGACAGACTCCGGAACGAGAAATGGCTAAATTCTGATGATATTGAAAGCATCTCGAAAAGACTTTCGATTTGATATATTATGGGCCTCATAATTCATCCGAGATCAAAAGTTATGAGCAAATGTGTTATGCACGTGTAATCTAAAGTAATGCTCTACTACATGGGGAATGCATTTTTTAGTCCCACATCGGGAAAAGGAGAGATGGCTTCTCTACCACTCCCATAAAAATAAGAGGGGATACCTCTTAGAAAGGGGAGAGTAAAATCCTCAAAGGATTCAATACTCAAGGGAGCTTAGTTCTCCAAAGGAGCTTAGTTCTCCAAGACAGGAGCATGCTCCTTCCCATATTGCACATATGCGCAAGCGCCATGTGCGCTACGTGCAACGCACGTGTGCCCGCCATGCGGCACCACGTGCAACGCACGTGCACACCACATGAGAATATTTAATAATATTAAAAGGAGCCTGTTCTCCATATATAGAAGCATTGCTTCTCCTCATAATGCGCATGTGCGCTAGGTGCAACGCACGTGTGCCTGCCATGCGGCACCACGTGCAACGCACGTGCGCACCACGTGCAACGCACGTGCGCACCACATGAGAACATCTAATAATATTAAAGGAGCATGTTCTCCATATATAGAAGCCTTGCTTCTCCTCATAATGCGCATGTGCGCTACGTGCAACACACGTGTGCTCGCCATGCGCGCACCACGTGCAACGCACGTGCGCACCACATGAGAACATTTAATAATATTAAAAGAAGCATGTTCTCTATATATAGAAGCCTTGCTTCTCCTCATAATGCGCATGTACGCCACGTGCAACGCACGTGTGCCCGCCACGCGCGCACCACGTGCAACGCACGTGCGCACCACATGAGAATATTCAATTAAAAGGAGACTCGTTCTCCATAGAAGCTTGCTCCCCCCATAATGCGTATATGCGCAAGATCTATGTGCGCTGCGTGTAAATATGAGCGCCCAACACGTGCGACGCACGTGCGCGAACGCAAAGAAGCCTTTTTCAGCAGCGAGAAGCTTAAGCTCCAGCCTGTTCTTCCCCCCTAATGAGTGAGACATGGTTCAAAGGGTACATCCCTCCACACCTTCGATATATGGCACTGTAATCTCTCAGTGTCGTCGGAGAGGTGGTGGGTCCCAACGACCAATGATCCTTCTTTCTAAAATAAAAAAAAAAAGAGAAGAAGAGAGAACATTGACAGAGAAACAGAGAAAGAATTCAGAGAACTCCTAAAAAGAAAGTTTGAGAAGAAATCAGAAAGAAAAGAAGGTAAACCTTTGAAAGGAAGAATTTCTTCTGAAAGGATCAATGATCTAAGAACAAGATCAAGATCTTTAAATAAAAAGAAAAGATCAAATAATAAGAATAAAATAAGAAGTAATATACTTCTTTATTAGATCAATTGATCTACACAAAGGCATTGCCTTTTGATGAACCACTGGTTCTGGAATCTTAAAAAGATTCTTTTCTTGAATCCAAAATTGGATCAAGATGTTAAAACAGTGCCTTGCACTTGTAAATCTGTACTGTTACGCTCTTGGGTTGGCACAATCCACCAGAGAGCGCCACGTGTCAGCTCCAGAACAACTTGCGCTATGCGCTTTTAAAATAGAGCATTGCTCTCTGAAATTGGTGCAACTCACCAGAGCGCGCCACGTGTCAGCAGCGCAGCGCACTGCGCTGCCTGCGCTTGCGCTCACCAGAGCGTGACACGCGTCACCTCCACATGCGCTTGCGCTCATTAATTAGCGCAAAGCGCCTGACAGGCCACATGACCACTGTCAGACAATTAATGCGCTGCATTATTTACAGAAGGGCCAAGCCCAATTAAAAAAGGCCTAACATGCCAAATTAAATGCAATGCATTATTTTAAAGAAGGGCGGAGTCCAAACAGATGCTCTGCATCATTTATAAAGGGACAGAGCCCAAATCAGAAAGGCCTAACAGGCCAAAATAAAATACAGTGCATTATTAAACAGGGGCAAAGCCCTAGCACGGGCCTAATAGGCCAAAAATAAAAACGTTGAATATTCTCAACTGGACTTAGCCCAATCATGGCCATAAGTCCTCAAATTAAATTGACTGAGCAAGACTGCTCTCCTAAATCAATTTACATCCGGTTCAAGGGTACATCTCCGAACTCCTCTGACACCTATCGTTGTAATCCTTCAACGACGTCAGAGAGGCGACGGGTCCCGATAACCACACATTAATACAGACTGTGGGGTCCTTAAACTCATGGACTAATGCGTCCTTAAACACACCCATACGGACTGTGAGGTCCTCAAACTCATGGACTTACGCGTCCTTAAATTAATGGACTAATGCGTCCTTAAACACATTCATATGGACCGTGGGGCCCTTAAGCCCATGGACTAATGCGTCCTTAAACCAATGGACCGCAGCGTCCTTAAACCAATGGACCGCAACGTCCTTAAACTACCTATGGACCACCATGTCCCTAAACTGGAATATGGACCCCCATGTCCCTAAACTGGCAATGGACCGCAATGTCCTTAAACTACCTATAGACCACTGCGTCCCTAAACTGGAACAATAGAGCTCCCAAATGCTCTTTTTTCGGATCTAAACAATCCCGTTTACGTTGATCTTAGCCTCAAATATGGCTAACGTATCTTTAAACATTCAAACAGACTTTAGTCCCAAATTGGACTATAAGACCCCCAATCAACTTTGGTTCAAGGGTACATCTCCGAACTCCTCTGACACCTATCGTTGTAATCCTTCAACGACGTCAGAGAGGTGACGGGTCCCGATGGCCATGCATACAATGGACCACTATGTCCCTAAACTGGAACAATAGAGCCCCCAAATGCTCTTTTTTCGGATCAAAATGATCCCGTTAAGTTGATCGTAGTCTCAAATCAGACTAACGTATCCTTAACGAACGTTTAAGTTGATCTTAGCCTCAATATGGCTAACGTATCCTTAAACTAAAACACCAAACCCAAATCTAAGTAAATACGGATTTGGACTAATCCACGTCCTACGGGCGGCGGCATAACTTAGTCTCCGTATACAATCCACGGGCATCCACAAACAAAACAAACACATACGACACGAAGTGAAATTCTGGAGAAGGAGAAAGTGGCTACCGCGATACTGTAGCGTAATTAACTGCAGGGGCTTGCGCCTGCAGGGAAGAGCGTCCCCACAATCAAAAACCCCTCAAATGAGGGGGAATCTGACGAAGTCTGCTACATCGGCCGCATCCGTCTAAACCTCCGATACACGGTGCCATAAATCAACTTGGCATCTTCGGAGAGGTAGACGGATAAAACCATATAGCATCTGCCCCGAATCTCAGGCAAGACGTCTTCACGCCGCGTCTCTGTATTCGGAGGGGGACAGATTCTGGCACGTCCGGTGGGACCTTTTCCTCTTTCCACTCCACACTTCGTGTGTCGTGTTTTTCCCGCGATCAAATAATCGCGGTGTGTATGTTTTTGGTTGCCCTTAGGGGAGTGGATATTGAAGCCGGCATTTTGTCTATGAAGAATGGCATTTGCTCCCACCCTAGCAACTCAGGCTCTGTCATACCCGGCGGAGTCAAGTATGGGTCACTTGCAGCCTCAAATCTCTGCAATCCGGCTTTTCAAGAAATTAACGGGCTTCTTTTTGGGTCGATGCTCCCACCTCTCACCCTCGGTGCCTCAACGCCGATGGAGGACGCCCAGAGGATGTCTGTCGCCCACAGGCAGGCTCCCCAAGTAGCAGCCTTGCCGACGGAATCGGTCGTCAAACAGCTGGCACATGCCAAAGACCAAGGTTGATGCAGGGGGCAGAATATTCAAGCTATTCAAGAAATCAATGGCTTCAAATTGCACTAACTGTAACAGCAACTCTCGCTCTGTCCCATCTGGAGGAGTAACCTACGGGCCCCAAGCAGCCTCCCTTTTCACTATGCCATTGGAGCAGGTAACTCAAGCCACCACTGGGCTCTTCTTCGGGACCATGCTCCCGCCAACGAGCTTCAGCGCTCCTGTACCATCGCAAGAAGCTTCCAAGAAGTCGTTTTTCAGCGCTCCTGTGCTTATTTACGCCTTACTTTGCATTATACTGTATATAAGCACACAAAAAAAATTTATGATAATAAAAGAGTAGAAAGTGAAAAATTATATTCAAAAGATAGGAATAGTTTAAGAAAAACAAGAAAATTAGGAGTTTTCTTAAATGAAACTAGTAATAAATAGTTATGAGCTGTTGTCCCAAGGGTTAGTAAGATGAAGGAAATTACTAATCTGAGGATAAAAATAAGCCTGAAAAATAGTTCCTATTCTGGAAGCCAAACATTTGAATGTTGATACCCTACTATACGCACTTACACACATCTTGAAACTCGGGATAGTAGAGGATACCTTGAAATGCTCTTGTCTAAAAGCCAAAGTATGAAGAAAATAAAAGTGGAGAATAAAAGATAAAATGGTGAAAAGAAAAATGAACACTGGTTTTGTTATCACCGAGACAGCAAAAAAAAAATATAGCGAGGGTGCTTTATCACCTAGTGCCTTAGACCAACTGGTTTGGGAGCCACTGCTAAGCCTTAGGTATTGCAAGACGAGAAAAAACACCTAATTAGCAAGCACATGAGTAATCGGTCGGTTAGTACCTCAAGAAGTATTAACGGTCGCATAAAGAATGTGTGAGCAAATTCCATCTAAATATCTATAAAAAAGTACTGAGCTAGATGGACAAGAGTATGATTGCTTGAATTGAATTCTCTGAGTGTAGGGATGTCCAGTTCACACATGTAGGGGTATATGATCAATGTTTGGAAGAAAGGTAGGAATGAAAACTAAAGGCGATGTTTTATTAAGGGATGATGTGATTTCTAACATCTTTTCATGACTATTAAGATAGGGCTCATAGCAACTGAAAAGCTGGTAGAGTTGAAAACTCTTATTTTCAAGTTCTTTCTTTTATAGTTCTTATCTTTATATAACTTTCACCATCTCTCTTTTATTATACGATTTTGTGGGTGTAATCCACTGAAAACCCTCAGGTGACAACACCCTTCCTACTAGGGATATACCACTGGCGACCGGGGGCAACTCTCCTTCTGGACTGACTCCGCCGACTCCAACAATGGAAATTGATGCTGCTGTTCCAACTGGAAACAGCTTTGAACCACTTAGGAAGGTCCACAAGAACTCTCCGACCGCTGTGCTGAAAAGATCTCCTCCACCTATGGAGAGCACTACAAAGGTGAAGCCGGAAAAGCCCCCTCTGTTAGTTATATGTATGCCCTAGAGGCCATTACTGTACATACGATATATATTGTAGTGGATGCTAGGACATATATAGGGAGGACTTTCTTGCTCGACATGATAGTATGCTATCTGGTTGTACTTTATCTTAACATGTACTCTGATTGTCTTTATATTACATGTTGATAAAGCCCTTAGGATATGTACTCGACTACTGGGACTATGATGAGATCATACTAGTGGGGCCACGGTAGTCGACGAGTACATCCTATAACTGTTCCTAGTCGAGGGTGTATCGAGACAGGACATCGATACACCAGAGTAGACTAGCGTATACGCATCTTGACCGATATGATGGGCGATGGATGATCCCATATCCATCGGTGTTTGACATCAAAGATGGTGTACAGGTGCTCAGTGGAGACTGGGTATACTGGACGGACTCGCCGAGAACTCCCAGATGGTATTATACCATACGTCAGATGGCAGTTCTCCGGTGACACTGGTACAGAGTAGTCTGTTGACCCGAGATCGTCATAGAGTCTTGTGTGATTCCCACTATGCTTTGATTTCCATCATACCACGTCCAAGAGGGCGTGCAAAAAGGTGGCTTTTGGGTACAATCCCGAATCACATGGAGGCAATGAGCGATAGGAGGGGATTCGTCTCTCCCGGTATAGGGAGTTGATGTTGTGCTGTGTTCGATTGGCTATAACCGGAAATCCCTGGCCAGGGTTGCTGAGATTTACTGGTAAGTGTTATCAGTAGTTTCTCGAACTGTTATAGACCTCATATCGACACGACTTATCGAGCTACTGGGTCTGACGTTTACCACCCCTATGCGAGATATGCGACATATCAGACGACGAGACCGGACTGTACGGGAGTGTTACTTTTTGGATTCACAGGAGAATGTACAGGCTTGCTTGTTGATCTTCTGAGCACTCAATACCTGGGTAGCTGTTACGTTTAGCTGACGCTTGCAGCTTGTGGGTGTTTGATATGATCATCACCTACTGCCGGCGTATTGACGATTCTTTAGAGTCCTACACAGAGGTTTCTTAACTCAGGCAAAACGGAGTAGGAGCACATATGTGATATGTGCGGGACCGACTGTAGGTTAGTGTTGCATGCTACCACAACTCTTGTGGCGCGGCGGAAGCGATGAACAAAAATTTTCTTTGCATACAACACGCACTTAACCGAAGATCTTGTCTAAACCACAACTAGTAAACCCCAACTAGAGATCTTATCTACTATGTTAGGGATTTTACCTTGATGATACGGTCCTTCGGGTCTTCTCTTTGATGCAACTCCTTTTCTCCTTTCTTCTCTTTTGTGGACTCCTCGGCTCCTTTCTTCTCTTTTGTGGACTCCTCAGCTCCTTTCTTCGCCGGAAGGGCACCACATCGCCTACGTCTTTTACGGGCTCCCACCTCAATACCGAGGCAACTCGGGCGCGAAGTTGGCTAGCCGACGCGTCCAAGATTTGATGTAGAATTGTATTGGATTAACTTGAAATCCTAAGCTTTTGATTCACATCTCATGTGAGGGTTAAAGCTAGGAAGAATGATCACCATCATTTTTCTTTCTCTCTTCTTATGAACTTGTTATGATACACTTATCATAATTTTGTTAAGGAATTGAATGCCTTGATTTCACATCTCATGTGAAGGTATTTATAAGAAGAAATGGAGGAGAGAATAATTTCATTTATAATTAAAAAGTTTAAGCATGATAGAAAAAAGAAAGAAAAGAATTTAGCACTAATTAAAGCATGCATTATGAAAGAAGTATCATGCTTAATTAGTACATCCACTTCTATCATGCTTATACTTTTCAATTTTACACCTCACTAATTTATTTTCACAAAATAAATGATGTCATAATTATGTCATTATGAGGTGGCATCTTCTAGAAGGTATTTTGTAACAATTACAAAAATACCCCTCCTCCGTATACCGTATACCGTATACTGTATACCCGCATTCGAATTCCGAAAAATACGAATACAATTAATCCAATAATATAATACTGGTATACGTCCAGTATTATTCTTCCGATTATTATTCCTGTAACAATTACCGAACATAATCGAAAACATGCCGCAACACTTTACGGCTGCCGTAACAACTTACGGTCTCTACATCTTTTCGCCCGAAAACTTGAGTAACTAAATGTGGGGGACTCTAAAGACTCGTCAACACCTTAGTTGTGGATTTAACCACTAGTACGTTAGAGGTATAAGCCAATACATAACGGGCTACCAGGTATTGACTAAAAGGTGGCCGACGAGCGAACTCATCACAACCCTTACGAGCCTGTAAGCAACACTTACCGTACAGTCTGGTCTCTTCGTCTGATACGTCGCATATGAAGTCTAGGGGTGGTAAATGTCAGACCCCAGTAACTTTATAAGTCATGTTGATTTATGGCTCATAACAGGTCGAGGAACTACTGATAACACTTATCAGCAAACCTCGAGAACCCTGGCCAGGGATTTAGGTGTTATAGCCGATCAAACATAGCGCGACATCAACTCCCTATACCGGGAGAGACGAAACCCCTCCTATCGCTCACTGTCTCCATATGATTCGGGACTGTACCCAAAATCCACCTGTTTGCACGACTCAGTAGAGCCGTGGTAGGGAGGAAATCAAAGTACAGTGGGAACCACACAAGACTCTATGAAGATCTTGGGTCTACAGACTAACCTGTACAAGTGTCACCAGAGAACTGCTATCTGACAATAGGTATATATACCATCTAGGAGTTCTCGGCGAGTCCGTTCAGTGTACCCAGTCTCCACTGAGCACCCGTACACCATCCTTGATGTCAAACACCGATGGATATGGGATCATCCATCGCCCATCATATGGGTCAAGATGCGTATACGCTAGTCTACTCTGGTGTATCGATGCCCTGCCTCGACACACCCTCGACTAGGAACAGTTATAGGATGTACTCATAGACTACTGTGGCCCCACTAGTATGATCTCATCATATTCCAGTAGTCGAGTACAAATCCTAAGGGCTTTATCAACATGTAACAAAAGAGACAATCAGAGTACATGTTAAGATAAAGTACAACCAGATAGCGTACTATCATGTCGAGCAAGAAAGTCCTCCCTATATATGTCCAAGCATCCACTACAATATACATCGTATGTACAGTAATGGCCTCTAGGGCACACATATAACTAACAATCTCCCACTTGCACTAGGGCCATCTGTTGTGGTATCACATACCAAAAAATCAGCTGTAGTTTAAGTATCTCATACTCAACCATCCCATAAAAGTCTCTACTGGGAAAAAGCCATAGTGAGTGGATCCGCTCTGTTGTCCTCTGTATCTACTCTCCTAACCTCGATCTTCCTGGAGATCAACCATCTCTATGATCAGGTGATGCTGCCTAAGAATTATATCTGGATTTATGATGGGATGGTAGTTCCTTGGCTAAAGCCACAACCCCATTGTCATACAATGGTAGGAACGAAGTTCATCTTATGAACTTTTATATATATCCAAAATTTATTTTTGGTAGCATCTTTAGTAATGACGTATCTTGCCTTTCTTATATGTCACGGTATCTGGCTTGGAACTCTTCCAACATACCGTCCCTCTACTTAGGGTAAAGACAATGACTGCGACTGACATTCAGTCGTCTTTATCACCCTGGAACCTTTCCAGTGATTCTCTCATGGATCGATTGATACTATCTCACTACATCTAGTGAGTATCCTAACATCCATTTAGATCTATCTCATAGATCAAAAAAAAACTCAGGATTTAGGAGGTATCAATTTGATCTTATATGGAGAATCTTATGTGATAAGCGGAGATTGACCGAGTGTATCATAGGAAACTACTTCCCTATCAAGAGTGTGTTATCCATGTATTCTACGAGGATCACCACCATACTCCATACCACGAGGTTCAACCATTTTGATGAAGTCAAACTCTTTGACTACCACATCAAAACAAATGTTCCAACTCCGCTGTGATTCTCCCCAGGATCAATTGATATTATCTCACTACAACTAGTGAGTATCCTAATATCCATTTAGATCTATCTCATAGATCCAAAACCCTGGATTTAGGAGGTATCACCTTTGATCCTATATGGAGAATCTTTATAATAAGAGGAGATTGACTGAGCGTAGCATAGGAAACTCCTTCCCTATCAAGAGTATGTCATCCACGAGGATCACCTTCATACTCCTTACTACCTTTTATGTATATACAAGGTTCATCTATTTATTTTGATGAAGTCAAACTCTTTGACTATCACATCAAAACAGATGTTCCAATTCCGCGATGCCTGTTTTATCACATAAAACATCTTGCACACTTTTCCGCTGCTCCCACTGTCTACGAAGCCCTCTGGCTGTGTACTTATAGACGTTCTTTTCTAAAACTTCATTTAGAAAAGCTGTCATGACACCCAACCACCAGATATCGTAGTCAAGGTATGTAGCAGTGGCAAGTAGGATCTGGATGGACTTAAGCATAGCATTGAAAGTCTTAACTTTTCCATGTACACCAAGTAATCTTCTCAAGATATACTTGCTCCTGATGGGGATTTAACCCTTCAGATAAAGCAACCAAAGTCCATACTTTGCTGGTGTATAAGGATTCCATCTCAGATCGCTAATCATCCAGCCACAGAGTTCCACTCCTGATGGCCTGCTTGAAATTAGTTAGGTCATACCATTTTGGTCAGGCAACAACCCTATCCCATAGGGTCGCCATGGCACCAAAAGGTCCTTCAGCAGCTACTTTCTATGCAGTCCCCATTGCGAGGACTACAACCCGCCGGAACACCTTCCGGTCTCGGGAAACGCTGGGGTAATATGAAATCCTCGCTCCCATTGTCATAGAGAAACCAAAGTATCTCTTAGATGGGTGAGGAACCCTACTAGATCGGCGGAGAGGCTGAGGTTCGTTAGAGTCTATTGAATCCTTTGGTTCTAGCAAATCATCTGCTGTAGCTGGAACTTCTTCCAGTTCTACCTCATGACCATTAATTTCTTCACAAGAAATTCCCTTTCATAAAGGTGGCATGTTGAGAAACAAAACAACTTTTGTTCCTCTGTTAGGTCATCTGTTGTAGTTTGTATAGCTGGAACGCCTTCCAGTTCTACCCTATGACCACTAATTTCTTCACAAGAAATTCCCTTTCACAAAGGTGGTATGCTGAGAAACAACTTTTGTTCCTCTGTTAGGTAGAAGATATTCCTTTGCTAATGCTTTGTGATATCCAACAAACTTCCACAGTTTTGACTTTGCCTTGAGCTTGTCCGGATTTTGGTTTTTAGACATAGGCCGGACAACCCCAAATCTTAACATCTTTAAGAGATGGGCTCTTCCCATACCATATCACATATGGAGTAGTAGGCACCTGATTTGATTAGAACCCTATTCAATAGGTATGCAGTTTCACAAGTGCATAACTCCCAAAAGGAAAATAGGAAACTCAGTAGTACTCATCATGGAGCACACCATATCACATATGGTGCAATTGCTCCGCCCCGATATACCATCGTGCTATGGTGTATACGGAGGAGTAATGCTGAGAGAGAATCTCATTCTCTTTTAGAATAGTCCAGGATTTCCATGCTCAAGTATTCTCCTCCTTGATCTCATCAAAGGACATAATACTTATACCCGTTTTTTGGTTCTCTACTTCCAATTTATATTCTGTGAATATCTCAAAAGCTTTGGACCTATGTTTCAACAGGAACATATATGTCTGAATCTTGAGAGATTATCAGAGAATGTAACGAAGTACAAGGAACCGGTCATGGCATACGTAGACAGGGGACCTTTCATACATCATCATGTATCAATCCCAAGAGTTCACTAACTCTCTCTGTTTCCAATAAACAGAGCTATGGTCATTTAATCTTTGTGACATGACTGGCAAGTTTCACAAGATGTAAATTCAAACTGGTTTAAATATACATCTAAAATGTAACTTCAGCCAGTCGGGTCACATTGATATGACCTAGTCTACAATGCCTCAAGAAGGATTCGTTTATTTCTGAACTTATCCTCTTGTGTGTGTTCGGTATACTAAGAACTGTAGTTTGATTTAGAACGTCAATGCTTTTAGATAACGTGCCTGAACCGATCAACACTTGATATAGGAAATGTTCAAAACATTATCCATCAATACGAAATTTTATCATTTCTTTACTAATAAAGAGATTGATATGATTTTGTATATCAGTTTCGGTATCTAATAGCATTTGTTCAGAATCAATGTATTGGTAATACAGGGTGACAGTGACCAACAGACTTGGTTGCAACACTTGCCCCGTTTTCTGTCTCATGAAACTTATCACCCGTTCTCAGTTTTTCTACCCTTTTGTAGCCCCATGTAACAGATTACATATCTGGGATCCTGATCCGGTATCATATACCGAGGATGCAGAGGATACTGAGAAACAGTTCTTTGTAATAAACACACCCGAAGGAGATGCATCATATGCACTTTCTTCGTTTAGGCGGCATAGGAATTCTGGTATTTCCCTATTTCCTGCTCTGTCTTATAACAATTATTAGTTGGAGCGGGACCAACGTTCCCCAGCTCAATATAACAAGCGGGTTCAGTCAATATATCCGTATTTATTATCTTGATTAAGACATGATATGGTCACTATCTAGAGAGAGATAGAGAAGAAAACACTTTAGCGTATGCTCTTTGCAAGATTAGATTGGTTATTTATCTAATCCAGATGTCTCCCACTGTTTTTATCAAATCCTCCTTCAAACCCTAAAAGGTAAGATTAGCCGGGAATAATTACACCCTATAATTTCATCAAATTGTCTTGTGTAAAACTTTCCCAGGAGTAACTCTTACTCGCAGTGAGATCGGGATCCAACTATCATATAGAAGGTATGCAATCTCATTGCAAATTTCAATTCTTGAAATTCCCGATATAATTTTTTTCTACCCCTAGTGACTTATGACCTTAACTATGGTCAACAAATCATAAGCACTAGTCAAGTTCAACCCGCCATTTCGTGATTGATTTAGGCCCACCCACATGACCCTTAACTATGGTCAACAAAGTCATGAGAATGCCCTAATCGATCGCATCAAATGCTTTATAGGAATTCATCACTTAGCTACCGTACACCACGCCTTAACTATGGTCAACAAACGTGGCACGAATACTAAGTACTCTGCTTCCTAAAATGACGGAGGGCAACGGATGGTTTTTATGAAAACCTTTAACGTTTTGAACTTGATATCGTTGTAGAATCAAGTGGAAAGGAGTGGTTTAAGCTCCAGTTTTAAATATCGAATGGTTTTGTAGTATCTTTTTAATTTTGCTAAAGAGGTCACTCCCGGTGAAGGGATCTCGGCTCTTTCCTTATCGAATAAGGTGCTGGATATTAAAATACCACGATGCAAAGCAAAGCTAGATCAACTATAAAATCAATTCGAGTTCTTTGTAACATTTTCCAGTTTCGCTAAAGGGGTCACTCCCGGTGAAGGGATCTCGGCCCTTTCCTCATCGAATGAGTTGCAGGATATTCAAGAATACCACTATGCAAAACAAAAGCTAGAGTTACCCTTTTTTTCAAAAAAAAATTTGATTCTACAACATCTTTAGGTTTCTTTCTCTTAACATTAATCACGTTAATGCTGTCCCATCATTTACGTTATCCCTTCTTTTACGTTTCCTAAACATTACAGAAAAGAAACGAAAATAGTACGTACGCTTATGCCATCCGCATTTGCCACTGGGCCCCGTCATGCACCATTAGGTTACTTAACTAACGGCAGAGCGGGGGCTGGACTAGCGCGGGTGCAAAACATAAGCAACGTTTAATATATATATCTCATATATAAATATAGCCATTTCAGATCACAGATCAATGCATTGGATATACTAGGAATTCCGTATTTCATTTAAGCCCTTAATGAAAAACGGGTTCCACGGTTGTGATGAAAAGCCAAAACCCCCTTAGACCCCTACGGGTGCGGCAAACTACCCGCCAAATTCCCGAAGTGTAGCAACCTCCCTCAACAATTGAGTAGGCCACTCGGCACTTGGAGAATGTCGGATTGCAAGTTACAGTCGTTTCATTTTAAGTGTTTGCTGCTGGAATTTCAGTTTCTGAACTGATTGTCCAGTTCGCAACACAGTTTTCACCCTGTTGTGTTCAAAATTAGGCGACGCTACAGTTGAACAAAATTTAGGTTTATCAGTTAGGTTTCCAACGCATCCTACGGATCAATAATATCCATTGGGTACTGGAAGTTATGCACTGAATAACACAGGGGTATACGTTCTGTCCCTGTCAGGGACTGCAATACGTTCTGTTGATTTAAAATACATTTTAAATAGTAAACGACATTAGAAACGAATGAAATCACTTTCATTGGTTAGCTAACAGATTTATCTTCACTATGATATATAGTTCCGCATAATATCATTTTTATACAGAAGATAGAAAGCATTGCAAAACCCGAATTGACAGCCAGGACTGCTCTGGACAGCAGTCCAGAACCGCACTCCGAACCAGTTTCTGTCATCTAATTGTGGTTTAGTTGGGCTCTGATACCACTGTAGGTCAGTGGTGCATGCTCCCACAACTCTTGTGGCGCGGCGGAAGCGATGAACAAAAATTTTCTTTGCATACAACACGCACTTAACCGAAGATCTTGTCTAAACCACAACTAGTAAACCCCAACTAGAGATCTTATCTACTATGTTAGGGATTTTACCTTGATGATACGGTCCTTCGGGTCTTCTCTTTGATGCAACTCCTTTTCTCCTTTCTTCTCTTTTGTGGACTCCTCGGCTCCTTTCTTCTCTTTTGTGGACTCCTCGGCTCCTTTCTTCGCCGGAAGGGCACCACATCGCCTACGTCTTTTACGGGCTCCCACCTCAATACCGAGGCAACTCGGGCGCGAAGTTGGCTAGCCGACGCGTCCAAGATTTGATGTAGAATTGTATTGGATTAACTTGAAATCCTAAGCTTTTGATTCACATCTCATGTGAGGGTTAAAGCTAGGAAGAATGATCACCATCATTTTTCTTTCTCTCTTCTTATGAACTTGTTATGATACACTTATCATAATTTTGTTAAGGAATTGAATGCCTTGATTTCACATCTCATGTGAAGGTATTTATAAGAAGAAATGGAGGAGAGAATAATTTCATTTATAATTAAAAAGTTTAAGCATGATAGAAAAAAGAAAGAAAAGAATTTAGCACTAATTAAAGCATGCATTATGAAAGAAGTATCATGCTTAATTAGTACATCCACTTCTATCATGCTTATACTTTTCAATTTTACACCTCACTAATTTATTTTCACAAAATAAATGATGTCATAATTATGTCATTATGAGGTGGCATCTTCTAGAAGGTATTTTGTAACAATTACAAAAATACCCCTCCTCCGTATACCGTATACCGTATACTGTATACCCGCATTCGAATTCCGAAAAATACGAATACAATTAATCCAATAATATAATACTGGTATACGTCCAGTATTATTCTTCCGATTATTATTCCTGTAACAATTACCGAACATAATCGAAAACCTGCCGCAACACTTTACGGCTGCCGTAACAACTTACGGTCTCTACATCTTTTCGCCCGAAAACTTGAGTAACTAAATGTGGGGGACTCTAAAGACTCGTCAACACCTTAGTTGTGGATTTAACCACTAGTACGTTAGAGGTATAAGCCAATACATAACGGGCTACCAGGTATTGACTAAAAGGTGGCCGACGAGCGAACTCATCACAACCCTTACGAGCCTGTAAGCAACACTTACCGTACAGTCTGGTCTCTTCGTCTGATACGTCGCATATGAAGTCTAGGGGTGGTAAATGTCAGACCCCAGTAACTTTATAAGTCATGTTGATTTATGGCTCATAACAGGTCGAGGAACTACTGATAACACTTATCAGCAAACCTCGAGAACCCTGGCCAGGGATTTAGGTGTTATAGCCGATCAAACATAGCGCGACATCAACTCCCTATACCGGGAGAGACGAAACCCCTCCTATCGCTCACTGTCTCCATATGATTCGGGACTGTACCCAAAATCCACCTGTTTGCACGACTCAGTAGAGCCGTGGTAGGGAGGAAATCAAAGTACAGTGGGAACCACACAAGACTCTATGAAGATCTCGGGTCTACAGACTAACCTGTACAAGTGTCACCAGAGAACTGCTATCTGACAATAGGTATATATACCATCTAGGAGTTCTCGGCGAGTCCGTTCAGTGTACCCAGTCTCCACTGAGCACCCGTACACCATCCTTGATGTCAAACACCGATGGATATGGGATCATCCATCGCCCATCATATGGGTCAAGATGCGTATACGCTAGTCTACTCTGGTGTATCGATGCCCTGCCTCGACACACCCTCGACTAGGAACAGTTATAGGATGTACTCATAGACTACTGTGGCCCCACTAGTATGATCTCATCATATTCCAGTAGTCGAGTACAAATCCTAAGGGCTTTATCAACATGTAACAAAAGAGACAATCAGAGTACATGTTAAGATAAAGTACAACCAGATAGCGTACTATCATGTCGAGCAAGAAAGTCCTCCCTATATATGTCCAAGCATCCACTACAATATACATCGTATGTACAGTAATGGCCTCTAGGGCACACATATAACTAACACCGAGGATAATACGATATGAGATACCGTATTCTATTCTCGCGATATTTGATATCAGCCGGGTCATCGGATCAAGTGTTGATTCGATGAATCGGTACGGAAAAATATTAGTCGGTTATATGCGATATAGCCGGATTGTCGGATCAAGTGTTGATTCGATAATTTAATGTATAATAATATATATGATATATTAAATTACAATAACTAATATTTGCTTACTAAAAGATTCTTTTTCTCACTCGGGTAATACATTGATATATATGCGATATATGTTAAATGTATTATTTTATTTTGTTACGATAAATATTATATATGTGATATATAATATTGTAACATGATATGATAACTAATGCAACTTATTTAGTGGAGTTTAAACATGATTAGGGTTTGCATTAGGGTTAAGCTTTCTAGATGTTTCTAGAAGGTTTTCTTTTTATCATGATAAAGATATTTACAAGTGACTCATGCTTTAACCCAACCCAAACCCTAACCCTAGTTAATTCTCTACAAAGGTTTACTTGACCATGGTTGCATAAATCATCATATTATTCTTTTCCTATTCATCACAAAAGGAATTCAAATATTGTTCATCTTCTTCCTTCTTCTTCTTTGCTTGAAATGCTTTCTTGCTTTGATTTTTGTGATGGATAAATATGAGAAAAAGATAAATAAAGAGAGCAAAAATCCTACTTCATCATCCTCATCTTCCCTTGCCATTTAGATGAGGGTGTTCACATCATTTCATGAGTGTTAGCTTGTGTTAAAGAAACTTCAAGGTAGATCATCTTAGTATCGAAGATCGGAAGCAAAGGTTGCGTCTTTCTCTTCGTGGAACCTCTCGAGAGTCCGGATCCCGATGATCGCAGCGAAGGGACCACAACACGGAGCATATGAAGTGAAGGACCGGATCTACAAAGGTTGTAACCCCTCTCACTTAGTGTTAAAGTGTTTAACATGCTTGTTTTCGCCTAATCTCTAGTTTAAAGTTCCGTATTCGGGTTGTTCGGCACGGCTAATTTTTAAATCGGGCATGGTTGATGCCTCGTAGACCCTTGTGCGAGTGCCTAGCAACCCTACAGTGGTATCAGAGCCAAGCTAGAGCTTTAGGCGAAGTCTAGACGAAGTTTAAAGTCCGATCGAAACCCGAAACCCCGATAAAACCCGCTCTCTGGACTTTTTCTAAAAACTGGGATTTTTCCACATTAAAAATGCTTAAAAAATTCAGCAGAGAATTATAAGAATTACGGTGCAAAAAGTTTTCGATGAACAGTACAAAGTGCGGCGGAACCGCGGCAGAAGCATGCCTTCTGCGGCGGTTCCGCGGCTAAAGGATGACGTCATCTTTCCCTGTTTCCACAGTAACTCCTATTTTATTATACTGGATTTTCTGGGAATTTTTAATATTTATTCAAGAGTTGAATTTTCTGGGGTTGTTTTGGGGATTCGATGTTTCGACCGGGATGTCTAATTTTGTCTGTGTGGTTTTCCGGATAATTTTTAGAAACTGTTAAAAAGTTCGAACGGATATCAATAACTCACTTTTTCCCCTGTCGGAAAATTTTTCAAAAGTTGGATTTTTTTTCTCGTGTTTAAGAATGTTCTAAGTCGTGCAAGTAACTCGGTGGACTCTCTAGAAGACAACAAACCTTAACTCGATTATGTGACCGTCTTGAACTGCCTTTTGAACCTTAGGGTTTGGGGCAGTACGGCGTGCCACATGTGAGGCGTTGGCTTGACCCTTCTACGGCTGGACCATTGGTACTGTGGCATGTGATGGATGTTTTTAAACTGTTTTCAAGTGTTGAGATATATTGGGGAAATCTTGGGTGCTTGATGATTCGATCGGAAAGTTTAACTTTTTCTATTTATCTGGAATGTGATACAATAATTGGAATCCACAGGTAGTTATGAGATAACTAATTTGAATATTATAAACATAGCAGTTTAGTCTCAGATGATCGGTTGCCACGGAATTTTGATGTGATCAAAAGTCCGTCGCAATCACGTAGCATACGCGGATACTCGCCGGGTAAACTTAATAGACAGCTACGCCCCATAGCCCCGACCAAGTGACTGTAGGAGAACCCCGTCGCCGAAAGCATCCGTTCGGGTGCTCGCGGTAGCGGTGTTCCGCCTTAGTGCACTTCGTCGACGGTATCAGGGGTGCAGCCGCCTACTAAAGTTTGCGACGAGCATTCGATCAGGACGTCGGGAATCTTGTTGAATTGCCCGACTTGATATTGAAAAGAGTTTTCGATAATGAGACTAAAATGCGGGGTTTATAATAGTTAGGCATGAGATATCTAAGGAATTCATTTGGTTAGGCATGCGATGTCTAAGGAGGTTGCGGATTCCAACTGTTGTAGTTTTACACTTTCTTTTCTGTGACCGTAAGCGTAGTATGTGGTGTATCGCCGGCTTCGTTGCTATACATCAACGACAATCGGGATACGCATACTTGCTTACGTTGATGATATGAGATATTATGTGTTGCTGTGATATGTTGTATTGGATCGTCGCGTTTGAATAGCCGGGGGTTTTATGTGAGATGAGAGTTTTCCTTTTTCATTCATGTAAAATTCATTTGTATGTAATATTCTTTTATTGGTGCACTTCCAGGTAGCGGAAGATGTCACCATTGTATATTATTTACTTTTCCGCATTAGGTAGACCCAAGACGGGGAGCACAAGTAACCAGGTTCTAGGGTCAGTGGGAGACCATCTCGAGGAGTCGAGACCGGGTCTCCTAACCCTAGAATTGGCAGTGTTACTTGCCGCTCTCGTAGGGGTCTAGGGATGTGGGTTTGGCTATCCATCGCGACCGTGGAATCCGTGTTTTATACAGGCTCGTATTAAAAATACGTACGTCCTAGTATATCCAATATTTCATATATGTTCTTCTGCTGCAATGTTCTGTGATGAGATCATATTACTGCCTGAGACGAATGTTTATATTATATATATGAGATATATGTTATATTGCAGATTTCGTTTCAAAAGAGATGCTTGTGAAGCATAATAAAATGGGACTTCATTAATGAGATTAATGAAATAAAAGAAACCTAAGATGTTGTAGAAACTTGTTTATAAAAACTGGTAGCGCTAGTTCTTGCTTTGCATAGCGGTGTTCCTTATAGAACATGCAGCACCTTATTCGATAAGGAAAGGACCGAAATCCCTTCACCGGGAGTGACTCCTTTAGCAATAACTGGCAGATGCTACAAACTCGGTCTGTCTTTTGAATGCTTCTATAGTTCTTGCTTTGCACAGCGGTATATATGATATATCCTGCACCTTATTCGATGAGGAAAGGGCCGACGATCCCTTCACCGGGAGTGACCCCTTTAGCAAAACTAGAAAAGCCTCAAAAACACTCCATTTAAAATCACTCGATTCTACAACGATATCAAGTTCATTACGCAAAGGGTTTTCTGAAAAACCCGTCGTAGCCCTCCGTCATTTCAGATAAGTACTGGTTAGTATTCGTGCTACGTTTGTTGACCTTAGCCAAGGCGTAGTGTGCGGTAGCTGATTAGTGCTTATCTGTATAAGCATATGATGCGATTGAGTTAGGGTAGTCGTGCGACTTTGTTGACCTTAGCCAAGGGTCGTGCGGGTGGGTTTAATTCAATCGGGAAATGACGGGTTGAACTTGGCTAGCACTTATGATTTGTTGACCTTAGCCAAGGTCATAAGCTGCTAGGGGCAAAATATTATTGGGAATTTCAAGTGTTGAAATTTGCAATGAGATTGCATACCTTCTATAAGATAGTTGGATCCCGATACCCGCTGCGAGTAAGAGTTACTCCTGGGAGAGTTTTACACATTACAATTAGCCGATCAAGTAGGTGTCTAGAAAGGTGTTAACGGGGTTACGCCTCTGGGAAAACGAGGTTACTTTAATTAGGTTCGTGCGAAAGCACGGGGGACCTCCCTCAAAGTACCGACACTGGCCTGGCTGAAAGATTGGCGAACTTGTAGCGTGTAATTAATCCCGGCTAGTCTTTCCTTTTAGGGTTTGAAGGAAGATTTGACAAAAACAGTGGGAGACATCCTGATTAGATTTATTATATAACCAATCTAATCTTGCAAGAGCATACGCTGAGTGTTTTCTTCTCTCTTTCTCCAGATAGCGACCATATCACGCCTTAATCAAGATAATAAAACGGACATATTGACCGAACCCGCTTGTTATACTGAGCCGGGGAACGTTGGTCCCGCTCCAACTTATAATTGTTATAAGACAGAGCAGGAAATTGGGGAATACCAGATTTCCCGTGCCGCCCAAACGAAGAAAGTGCATGTTGATGCATCATCTTCGGGTGTGTTCATTACATAGAACTGTTTCTCAGTATCCTTTACGTCCTGGGTATGTGATACCCGATCAGTTACCCGTATATGTAATCTGTTACATGGGCTACAGATAGGTAAAGAACTGAGAACGGGTGATAAGTTTCATGAGACAGAAAACGGTGTAAGTGTTGCAGCCAAGTCTGTTGGTCACTATCACCCTGTATTACCGGAATACATTGATTCTGAACAAATGTTATTAGATACCGAACCTGATATACAAAATCATATCAGTCTCTTTATTAGTAAAGAAAGGATATAATTTTGTATTGTTGGATAATGTTTTGAACATTTCCTATATCAAGAGTTGATCGGTTCAGGCACGTTATCTAAAAGCATTGTCGTTCTAAATCAAACTACAATTCTTAGTATACGGAACACACACAAGAGGAAGAGTTCAATGAATGAATCCTTCTTGAGGTATTGTAGACTAGGTCATATCAATGCGACCCGACTGGCTGAAGTTACATATAGATGCATATTTAAATTAGTTTGAATTTACATCTTGTGAAACTTGCCGGTCATGTCACAAAGATAAGATGACCACAGCTCTGTTTGTTGGAAACAGAGAAAGAGTTAGTAAACTTTTGGGATTGATACATGCTGATGTATGAAAGTCCCCTGTCTACACATGCCAAGATCGGTTCTTTGTACTTCATTACATTCTCTGATAATCTCTCAAGATTCAGACATATGTTCCTGTTGAAACACAAGTCCGAACCTTTTGAGATATTCACAGAATATAAGTAAGAAGTAGAGAACCAAAATACGGGTATAAGTATTATGTCCTTTGATGAAATCAAGGAGGAGAATACTTGAGCACGGAATTCCTAGACTATTCTAAAGGAGAATGAGATTCTCTCTCAGCATTACTCCTCCGTATACACCACAGCACGTCGGTGTATCGGGGCGGAGCATTAGCACCCTATTTGATATGATGTGCTCTATGATGAGTACTACTGAGTTTCCTGTTTCCTTTGGGGAGTTATGCACTTGAGAAGCTGCATACCTATTGAATAGGGTTCCAATCAAATCAGTTGCCTACCACTTCATATGTGATATGGAAAGGGAAGAGCCCATATCTTAAGTTTGTTAAGATTTTGGGTTGTCCGGCCTATGTCTAAAAGCAAAATCCGGACAAGCTCGAGGCAAGGACTGTTGTGTATAACTGGAAATGTTCCAGCTATACAAAATGCAGCTGATAATTTGGTAGAACCAAAGGATTCAATAGTTTCCAACGAACCTCAACCTCTCCGCCGATCTAGTAGGGTTCCTCACCCACCTGAGAGGTACTTCGGTTTCTCTATGACAGTGGGAGCGAGGATTGCATCATGAGATGATGACCCAACTAGTTTCGAGCTGGCCATCAGGAGTGGGACTCTGTAAGAATGGCTGGGTGCTTATCGATCTGAGATGGAATCCTTATACACCAATAAAGTATGGACTTTGGTTGCTTTATCTGAAGGGTTAAATCCTCATCAGGAGCGAGTATATCTTGAGAAGGTTACTTGGTGTACATGGAAAAGTTGAAACTTTCAAAGCTATGCTTAAGTCCATCCAGATCCTACTTGCCACGGCTACATACCATGACTACGATATCTGGTGGTTGGGTGTCATGACTGCTTTTCTAAGTGATGTTTTAGAAGAGAACGTCTATAAGTACACAGCCAGAGGGCTTCGTAGACAGTGGGAGCAGCGGAAACGTGTGCAAGATGTTTTATATGATAAAACAGGTATCGCGGAGTTGGAACATCTGTTTTGATATGGTAGTCAAAGAGTTTGACTTCATCAAAATGGTAGATGAACCTTGTATATACAAAAAGGTAGTGGAGAGTATGGTGGAGATCCTCGTAGAGTATGTGGATGACATACTCTTGATAGGGAAGGAATTTCCTATGCTACGCTCGGTCAATCTCCGCTTATCACAAGGATTCTCCATATAGGATCAAAGTGATACCTCCTAAATCCTGGGTTTTGGATCTATGAGATAGATCTAATTGGATGTTAGGAAACTCACTAGTAGTAGTGAGATGGTATCAATCGATCCTGGGGAGAATCACTGGAAGGGTTCCAGGGTGATAAGGATGACTGAATGTCAGTCGCAGGCTTGTCTATACCCTCAGTGGAGGGACGGTATGTTGGAAGAGTTCCAAGCTAGATACCGTGACATACTAGACGATTAAAGGCAAGATACATCGTTACCAAGGATGCTACCAAAGAGGCAGTCTGGATATATATAAGTTCATAAGATGAACTTCGTTCCTACCATTGTGTGACAATGGAGTTGTGGCTTTAGCCGAGGAACCCCCGTCCCATCAGACATCCAGATATAATTCTTAGGCAGTATCACCTGATCATGGAGATGGTTGATCTCCAGGGAGATCGAGGTTAGGAGAGCAGACACAGAGGACAACAGCGCGAATCCACTCACAAAGGCCTTTTTCCCAGTAGAGACTTTTATGGGATGGTTGAGTATAAGATACTTCAACCGCAGCTAATTGTTGGGTATGCGATACCATAACAGATGGCCCTAGTGCAAGAGGGAGATTGTTAGTTATATGTATGCCCTAGAGGCCATTACTGTACATACGATGTATATTGTAGTGGATGCCAGGACATATATAGGGAGGACTTTCTTGCTCGACATGATAGTATGCTATCTGGTTGTACTTTATCTTAACATGTACTCTGATTGTCTCTATATTACATGTTGATAAAGCCCTTAGGATATGTACTCGACTACTGGGACTATGATGAGATCATACTAGTGGGGCCACGGTAGTCGATGAGTACATCCTATAACTATTCCTAGTCGAGGGTGTATCGAGACAGGATATCGATACACCAGAGTAGACTAGCGTATACGCATCTTGACCCATATGATGGGCGATGGATGATCTCATATCCATCGGTGTTTGACATCAAGGATGGTGTACAGGTGCTCAGTAGAGACTGGGTATACTGGACGGACTCGCCGAGAACTCCCAGATGGTATTATACCATACGTCAGATGGCAGTTCTCCGGTGACACTGGTACAGAGTAGTCTGTTGACCCGAGATCGTCATAGAGTCTTGTGTGATTCCCACTGTGCTTTGATTTCCATCATACCACGTCCAAGAGGGCGTGCAAAAAGGTGGCTTTTGGGTACAGTCCCGAATCACATGGAGGCAATGAGCGATAGGAGGGGATTCGTCTCTCCCGGTATAGGGAGTTGATGTTGTGCTGTGTTCGATTGGCTATAACCGGAAATCCCTGGCCAGGGTTGCTGAGATTTACTGGTAAGTGTTATCAGTAGTTTCTCGAACTGTTATAGACCTCATATCGACACGACTTATCGAGCTACTGGGGTCTGACGTTTACCACCCCTAGGCGAGATATGCGACATATCAGACGACGAGACCGGACTGTACGGGAGTGTTACTGTTTGGATTCACAGGAGAATGTACAGGCTTGCTTGTTGATCTTCTGAGAGCTCAATACCTGGTTAGCTGTTACGTTTAGCTGACCGCTTGCAGCTTGTGGGTGTTTGATATGATCATCACCTACTGCCAGCGTATTGACGATTCTTTAGAGTCCTACACAAAGGTTTCTTGACTCAGGCAAAACGGAGTAGGAGCACATATGTGATATGTGCGGGACCGAGGATAATACGATATGAGATACCGTATTCTATTCTCGCGATATTTGATATCAGCCGGGTCATCGGATCAAGTGTCGATTCGATGAATCGGTACGGAAAAATATTAGTCGTTTATATGCGATATAGCCGGATTGTCGGATCAAGTGTTGATTCGATAATTTAATGTATAATAATATATATGATATATTAAATTACATTAACTAATATTTACTCACTAAAAGATTCTTTTTCTCACTCGGGTAATACATTGATATATATGCGATATATGTTAAATGTATTATTTTATTTTGTTACGATAAATATTATATATGTGATATATAATATTGTAACATGATATGATAACTAATGCAACTTGTTTAGTGGAGTTTAAACATGATTAGGGTTTGCATTAGGGTTAAGCTTTCTAGATGTTTCTAGAAGGTTTTCTTTTTGTCATGATAAAGATATTTACAAGTGACTCATGCTTTAACCCAACCCAAACCCTAACCCTAGTTAATTCTCTACAAAGGTTTACTTGACCATGGTTGCATAAATCATCATATTATTCTTTTCCTATTCATCACAAAAGGAATTCAAATATTGTTCATCTTCTTCCTTCTTCTTCTTTGCTTGAAATGCTTTCTTGCTTTGATTTTTGTGATGGATAAATATGAGAAAAAGATAAATAAAGAGAGAGAAAATCCTACTTCATCATCCTCATCTTCCCTTGCCATTTAGATGAGGGTGTTCACATCATTTCATGAGTGTTAGCTTGTGTTAAAGAAACTTCAAGGTAGATCATCTTAGTATCGAAGATCGGAAGCAAAGGTTGCGTCTTTCTCTTCGTGGAACCTCTCGAGAGTCCGGATCCCGATGATCGCAGCGAAGGGACCACAACACGGAGCATATGAAGTGAAGGACCGGATCTACAAAGGTTGTAATCCCTCTCACTTAGTGTTAAAGTGTTTAGCATGCTTGTTTTCGCCTAATCTCTAGTTTAAAGTTCCGTATTCGGGTTGTTCGGCACGGCTAATTTTTAAATCGGGCATGGTTGATGTCTCGTAGACCCTTGTGCGAGTGCCTAGCAACCCTACACCCTCAACGGCTGTCCTCTAAAATCTACAAGGTCTGGCGTCAAGTCCAAGACTCGGTAATTGATCAAGATTATCCCCGCCGACAGAAAAAGGTGAAAGTTCAGCGGGAAGAGGACCATCCTATCAAGCCACAAAAGGCGATAGCTACTTGGGTACCCGCTGCAACGGCTCCCTCAACCTCGACCGCCCACGAAAGAGGAGAAGGCCGTAGAAAATCCCTGGGTCTGCGACGAACTGCAAGACCACTGAACCCAAACACCCCAAGTTTGGGGGCATGATGGTACATACCGTCTATATGGCATCCGGAAAAGAGGATAGCCATGTCTTCATAGGTCATAGACCGCTTACGCGATCAATGACTAAGGCTCAGGGGCAACAACAACAAAAGCTCCAAGAAATGCTGACAGCCATGGCCGCACTTACGGGACCGAAAGCAAGCCCGGAGACATCCTCGGAGCAGCGCCGTGAGCAAGAAACCGATGCCGAGTTTTTTTCAGAGAATCCTCGAAAAGAAGGACAAAGAGGTAGCGGAACAAGCTGCCAACATAAAACAAATTCAAGACGAAGAAAAGGTTTGCTAAAGCCATATCAATGGGAATGAAGCTACCACCCTCTGAAGAAAACACTCTCGGTGGAGTAGAGATGCATCCTAATTACTGCCTATATCATCAGAAGATCGCACATCCCACTAAAGACCGCGACTCCTTTAAGTGTTGGTGGCAAGGGTATGTCGCTCACAGGCAACACTTCAACAGGACAAAGCGTGAAGCTCGTAGACAGCGAAAAATATGACAGATGAGCATAAAGAGTTGACGGCAATTGTCATAGGGATGACCCCGGGGGATCACGAGTTCTCACCTTCGGGAGCGATTCCGACGAAAAAGCAGCTCTCGGCCCTCTCTTCAAGGAGTCCATCTCTGAAGGATTAAGGAGTTGCGAGAACATTCAGCTGTGCAATTGCATGATACTCGGAGAGAATCTCGGGCCCACAAGCAACGGAGCGAACAGAAAGGATAAAGGAAAAGGAAAAACGGCCTTCATCGCCAGCGCTCAACAACAATCAAATGACCCTAGACCGATTTTTCGCCAAAGCAACAAGCGGCAACCTCTGTAAGAGAAGTTGAAACGACCTTACTCATTTCCCCGGGATGAAACAAAGAGGCTGTTCGAAATAGCAGTGCACAACAGGCTTATCACTCTACCGGAGCCGAAACACCCGCTACAACTGAATGATGTCAACAATCCTGATTACTGCCCTTACCACCAAGTATTGGGCCGGCCGATCGAAAACTGCTACGTTTTCAAAAACTGGGTTGAAGACCAATACCAACAGGGCGAGTTCGCGTCGTCCGAAAACTGGAATGTGAGCCCGCCACAACCACATGCTCTAAGAAAGATGGATATGCCAGGGGATTCATGCTCATTCATAGGGAAAGCCCCATTGAATCAGCATCGTCCAGGGGACATTGATTCATCTTGGCGACGACTGATTATTTCTCTAAATGGGCAGAAGCAGTACCACTGAGGGAAGTAAAGACGGAGAATATCCTCCATTTCTTCAAGACGCACGTCATCTATCGGTTTGGAACTCCGAGACGGATTATCTCCGATAACGGGCCAGCTTACAGAAGCCACAAGATCAGTCACTTCGCACAACAACACAATATAGACTGGAGATATTCCTCGGTTTATAACCCACGAGCTAACGGTCTCACTGAGGCCTTCAACAAAACCTTGACAAAGATCATGAAGAAAACGGTGTCCCGAAATAAGAAGGACTGGCACGAGAGACAGTAAGAAGCTCTCTGGGCGTATCGAACTACGTTCAAGACAGCCACGAACATAACGCCATATGCGTTGGTATTCGGTACAGAAGCAGTACTCCCCCTCGAGATAGAGTTACCCTCTCTACGAGTGGAGGTCCACTACGAGCTGACGGACGAAGAGAATGCTCACCTTCGGCTTGAGGAGCTTGACGCCCTTGATGAAACACGGCTCATAGCGCAACAAAATTTGGAGGCCTATAAAGCAAAGATGACGCGCTCATATGAAAGATTGACACGGCCGAGGACATTCCGTCAAGGCGAACTCGTGCTAGTGGTGAAAAGGCCTATGATTCCCAATCGCACCAAGCGGGGAAAATTTGAGCCAAACTATGAAGGCCCGTACATAATAGACAAGGTCTACCAGGGTGGAGCCTATCTACTCATGGATATGCACGGTGAAAGGCCTTTCAGGCCAATAAACGGCCGCTTCCTAAAGAAATACTACGCTTAGCGAGTTATCACCTAGGTCAATGATAGATGACGACGACTATGTCCGCTCGCTATCTTCCTAAGCTCAAACTTTATAAGCGGTAGCCAGCCTTCTCCTGGACGGAACGAAACGTTCTTAAACTAACGGCGGACCGAAACGTCCTTAAACTAACGACGGACCGAAACGTCCTTAAACTAACAACGGACCGAAACGTCCTTAAACTACTACCGCAGCATCTTCAGGCTGACGAGATGAATAAAAGAAAAAGAATATATATATATATATATATATATATATAAACGGTATGTCCATAAGCAAAATGGGCACGGATGAAAACCCGAAAGGGCTCCGTGAGTAAAAACAGCAGGGCTACCGGCGAATGTTCGTGAAAACCCGAAAGGGCGCGACCTCGTAAAAAAAAGGGGGAAAGAATAAAAGAATAAAAAAAAGGTACGTCCATAAGCAAAATGGGCACGGATGAAAACCCGAAAGGGCTCCATGAGTAAAAACAACAAGGCTACCGGCGAGTGTTCGTGAAAACCCGAAAGGGCGCGACCTCGTAAAAAAAAGAATAAAAAGAATAAAAAAAGGTATGTCCATAAGCAAAATGGGCACGGATGAAAACCCGAAAGGGCTCCGTGAGTAAAAACAGCAGGACTACCGGCGGGTGTTTGTGAAAACCTAAGAGGGCACAACCTCGTTAAAGGACACTTACAGGGTCCTCTCGACCTTGTAAGGAGAAACCACCCGCGTGAGATCCTTACGACTCATAAGGGAGCAATACACTTAGGGATCCTCACGATTCCTAAAGAGAAAATACACTTGCGAGATCCTCACGACTCGTAAGGAGAACTCTCTTATGGGACCCTCACGGCTCATAGGATTTGAATGTCTTAAGTTACAGAGACCTAAACCTGTGCTTAAGCAAACTCCACAACTTTCGATATTGCCCTACAAGTGACTCAATACTGACCCTTGTATACAATCCACGGGCGCGAATAAACATTTCCCTAATCAAGCCACATACGTGACTAGGGATATGTACGCATGATGAACAACCCTTATAAGTCCTCTCGACTTACAATGTGAAAACCCTCTTGTAGGATCCTTACGACTTACAGAGGAACATACACTTAGGAATTCTCACGGTGCCTAAGGAGAAAACACACCTACGAGATCCTCACGACTTGTAAGGAGAAATACCTTTGTGAGACCCTTACGGCTCATGAAGTTAAAAGCCTTAGTCGACAGGACCTTAACCCTGTTCGCTAAGCCACCTTTGTTCGACATCGACAGAGGCAAATGATGATTCGCTCCTGGCAACATCCCAGTTGTAGCGGTGCTGATGCCGAAATCGGTGTCTAATTTCAGGTTTACGGCGAAAAGCCGGTAGGCCGCACATGCATACGAAATAGCCGAAATGATTGGGCAACTCGCAAAAAAAAAGCAGCGAGTAAAAATAAAATAAATAGCCGAAATGATTGGGCACCGCGAAAAATAGCCGAAATGATTGGGCAATCGCGACTTTCGCGATGTAAAAAGCTAAAATGATAGAGTATCGCAGAAAGAAATAAAAAAATGAAAGAATGAAACTTTTACCCTGCAGGTAAGTCCATAGTGACCCCTGTATACAATCCATGGGCATAAACAAAAAAAGGAAAGGGGACTACATTTCCCCACCAAGCTGTGTCAAAGGGAAGTCAGATCTCGACGACCACATCTACAGCTTGGAGACCAACAGCGGCGTTCCTCCTCATTCCAGCAGGACACGGACGTGACATCACCAATCGGAGCCACGGCAAAGTCCCCAGTTCCAAGACTCTACGGTTCACAGACAACCTAGAGTCAGCCAATGACCTCCGTCTCGGAAACAAGTCAGCCAATGACCTCCGTCTCGGAAACAAGTCAGCCAATGACCTCCGTCTCGGAAACAAGTCAGTCAATGACCTCCGTTTCGGAGACAAGTCAGCCAATGACCTCTGTCGTGGAAACAAGTCAGCAAATGACCTCCGTCGCGGAAACAAGTAAGCCAATGACCTCCGTCTCGGAAACAAGTCAGCCAATGACCTCCGTCATGGAAACAAGTCAGCAAATGACCTCCGTCACGGAAACAAGTCAGCAAATAACCTCCGTCGCAGAAACAAGTCAGCCAATGACCTCCGTCTCAAAAACAAGTCAGCCAATGACCTCCGTCTCGGAAACAAGTCAGCCAATGACATCCGTCGCGGAAACAAGTCAGCCAATGACCTCCGTCGCGGAAACAAGTCAGCCAATGACCTCCGTCGCGGAAACAAGTCATCTAATGACCTCCGTCTCGGAAACAAGTCATCCAATGACCTCCGTCGCGGAAACAAGTCAGCAAATGACCTCCGTCTCGAAAATAAGTCAGCCAATGACCTCCGTCGCGGAAACAAGTCAACCAACGACCTCCGTCGCGGAAACAAGTCAGCCAATGACCTCCGTCGCGGAAACAAGTCAGCCAATGACCTCCGTCGCGGAAACAAGTCAGCCAATAACCTCCGTCGCGGAAACAAGTCAGCAAATAACCTCCGTCGCGGAAAAAAGTCAGCCAATGACCTCCGTCTCGGAAACAAGTCAGCCAATGACCTCCGTCGTGGAAACAAGTCAGCAAATGACCTCCGTCGCGGAAACAAGTCAGCCAATGACCTCCGTCGTGGAAACAAGTCATCCAATGACCTCCATCTCGGAAACAAGTCATCCAATGACCTCCGTCGCGGAAACAAGTCAGCAAATGACCTCCGTCGCGGAAACAAGTCAGCTAATGACCTCCGTCGCGGAAACAAGTCAGCCAATGACCTCCGTCGCAGAAACAAGTCATCCAATGACCTCCGTCTTGGAAATAAGTCATCCAATGACCTCCGTGGCGGAAACAACTCAGCCAATGACCTCCGTCTCAGAAACAAGTCGCCAAGGACCTCCGTCGCGGAAACAAGTCAGACAACGACCTCCGTCGCGGAAACAAGTCGTCAATGACCTCCGTCGCAGAAACAAGTCAGCCAACGACCTCCGTCTCGGAAACAAGTCAGCCAACGACCTCCGTCTCGGAAACAAGTCATCCAACGACCTCCGTCGCGGAAACAAGTCATCCAACGACCTCCGTCGCGGAAACAAGTCATCCAACGACCTCCGTCTTGGAAACAAGTCATCCAACGACCTCCGTCTCGGAAACAAGTCAGCCAACGACCTCCGTCGCGGAAATAAGTCAGCCAACGACCTCCGTCTCGGAAACAAGTCAGCCAACGACCTCCATCTCGGAAACAAGTCAGCCAACGACCTCCGTCTCGGAAATAAGTCAGCCAAGGACCTCCGTCTCGGAAACAAGTCAGCCAATGACCTCCGTCGCGGAAATAAGTCAGCCAACGACCTCCGTCTCGGAAACAAATCAGCCAACGACCTCCGTCTCGGAAAGAAGTCAGCCAAGGACCTCCGTCTCGGAAACAAGTCAGCCAATGACCTCCGTCGCGGAAACAAGTCAGCCAATAACCTCCTCATCGGAACAACGCTCCGACCCGGAAACAAGTCAGCCAACGACCTCCCCGTCGGAGCAATACTTCGACTCGGAAACAAGTCAGCCAACGACCTCCCCGTCGGAGCAATACTTCGACTCGGAAACAAGTCAACTCACCAATCACTTACGAGTCCTCTCGACTTGTAAGGAAGAAAATTCTCTTATAAGATCCTTACGACTTATAAGAGAAAACGCACTTAGGAATCCTCACGATTCCTAAGGAGAAAATACACCTGCGAGATCCTTTCGATCCGTAGGGAGAAAAGTCTTTATGAGACCCTCACGGCTCATAAAGTTGAAAAGTCTTAGGTGGCAGATCCTACCTCTGTCTTCTAAGCCATTACTGCCCTACAAAGAGGTTAAGATGGACCATCTATGAGCCACACTTGCTAAAGCTACATGCCACTGAAATGGAGAAGATACTCATGAGCATATAAACTACTTCACACCAGAGTAAAACATAAAAAAATAGAAGGGTGCGGCTCATAAAATTGAGAGTTTAGAACTATATCTTTTTAGAGTCGAGATTTGAGTCAATGATAAATGACGACGCTTGTGTCCGCTCGTTATCTTCTCAGATCAAGATTCTGAAAGTTATATACCAACCTGAAACTGGTCATACGCTATGCATTACTCTGCACTACTTCACCCACATATATACTTACATGGGCAAAGTAGTGAGGGGCATTTGTTCCCGCCAAAAATTTCTGCGCAAAATAGTCCAAGGTATCAAATGGCAGCGATACGCTTAAGAAAATGCGAACCAGTATCTTCCGGCCTATATTTCGATAAACTCCCCAAAGAGGAACTGTTAAATTATGATGGTATTGAAAGCATCTCGAAAAAAATTTCGATTTGATATATTATGGGCTTCATAATTCATCCGGGATCAAAAGTTATGAGCAAATGTGTTATGCACATGTGATCTAAGAAAGAAGATGCGAACCAGTATTTTCCGAGCTGTATTTTGACAAACTCCGGAATGAGAAACAACAAAATTCTGATGGTATTGAAAGCATCTTGAAAAGACCTTCGATTTGATATATTATGGGCCTGATAATTCATCCTGATCAAAAGTTATGAGCAAATGTCTATGCACATGTGATCTAAGGAAGAAGATGCGAACCAGTATTTTCCGAGCTGTATTTTGACAAGCTCCGGAATGAGAAATGGCTAAATTCTGATGATATTGAAAGCATCTCGAAAAGTCCTTCGATTTGATATATTATGGGCCTCATAATTCATCCGAGATCAAAAGTTATGAGCAAATGTGTTATGCACATGTAATCTAAAGTAATGCTCTACTACATGGGGAATGCAATTTTTAGTCCCACATCGGGAAAAAGAGAGATGGCTTCTCTACCACTCCCATATAAATAAGAGGGGATACCTCTTAGAAAGGGGAGAGTAAAATCCTCAAAGGATTCAATACTCAAGGGAGCTTAGTTCTCCAAGATAGGAGCATGCTCCTCCCCATATTGCGCATATGCGCAAGTGCCATGTGCGCTACGTGCAACGCACGTGTGCCCGCCATATGGCACCACGTGCAACGCACGTGCACACCACATGAGAATATTTAATAATATTAAAAAGAGCCTGTTCTCCATATATAGAAGTCTTGCTTCTCCTCATAATGCGCATGTGCGCTAGGTGCAACACACGTGTGCCCGCCATGCAGCACCACGCGCAACGCACGTGCGCACCACGTGCAACGCACGTGCGCACCACATGAGAACATTTAATAATATTAAAGGAGCATGTTCTCCATATATAGAAGCCTTGCTTCTCCTCATAATGCACATGTGCGCTACGTGCAACGCACGTGTGCTCGCCACGCGCGCACCACGTGCAACGCACGTGCGCACCACATGAGAACATTTAATAATATTAAAAGGAGCATGTTCTCCATATATAGAAGCCCCGCTTCTCCTCATAATGCGCATGTGCGCCACGTGCAACGCACGTGTGCTCGCCACGCGCGCACCACGTGCAACGCACGTGCGCACCACATGAGAATATTCAATTAAAAGGAGACTCGTTCTCCATAGGAGCTTGCTCCCCCCATAATGCGCATATGCGCAAGATCCATGTGCGTTGCGTGCAAATATGAGCGCCCAACACGTGCGACGCACGTGCGCGAACGCAAAGAAGCTTTTTTCAGCAGCGAGAAGCTTAAGCTCCAGCCTGTTCTTCCCCCCTAATGAGTGAGACATGGTTCAAAGGGTACATCCCTCCACACCTTCGATATATGGCACTGTAATCTCTCAGTGTCGTCGGAGAGGTGGTGGGTCCCAACGACCAATGATCCTTCTTTCTAAAATAAAAAAAAAGAGAAGAAGAGAGAACATTGACAGAGAAACAGAGAAAGAATTCAGAGAACTCCTAAAAAGAAAGTTTGAGAAGAAATCAGAAAGAAAAGAAGGTAAACCTTTGAAAGGAAGAATTTCTTCTGAAAAGATCAATGATCTAAGAACAAGATCAAGATCTTTAAATAAAAAGAAAAGATCAAATAATAAGAATAAAATAAGAAGTAATATACTTCTTTATTAGATCATTTGATCTACACAAAGGCATTGCCTTTTGATGAACCACTGGTTCTGGAATCTTAAAAAGATTCTTTTCTTGAATCCAAAATTGGATCAAGATGTTAAAACAATGCCTTGCAGTTGTAAATTTGTACTGTTACGCTCTTGGGTTGGCGCAAGCCACCAGAGAGCGCTACGTGTCAGCTCCAGAACAACTTGCGCTATGCGCTTTTAAAATAGAGCATTGCTCTCTGAAATTGGTGCAACTCACCGGAGCGCGCCACGTGTCAGCAGCGCAGCGCACTGCGCTGCCTGCGCTTGCGCTCACCAGAGCGTGACACGTGTCACCTCTACATGCGCTTGCGCTCATTAATTAGCGCAAAGCGCCTGACAGGCCACATGACCACTGTCAGACAATTAATGCGCTGCATTATTTACAGAAGGGCCAAGCCCAATTAAAAAAGGCCTAACAGGCCAAATTAAATGCAATGCATTATTTTAAAGAAGGGCGGAGTCTAAACAGATGCTCTGCATCATTTATAAAAGGACAGAGCCCAAATCAGAAAGGCCTAGCAGGCCAAAATAAAATGCAGTGCATTATTAAACAGGGGCAAAGCCCTAGCACGGGCCTAATAGGCCAAAAATAAAAACGTTGAATATTCTCAACTGGACTTAGCCCAATCATGGCCATAAGTCCTCAAATTAAATTGACTGAGCAAGACTGCTCTTCTAAATCAATTTACATCCGGTTCAAGGGTACATCTCCGAACTCCTCTGACACCTATCGTTGTAATCCTTCAACGACGTCAGAGAGGCGACGGGTCCCGACAACCACACATTAATACAGACTGTGGGGTCCTTAAACTCATGGACTAATGCGTCCTTAAACACACCCATACGGACTGTGGGGTCCTCAAACTCATGGACTTACGCGTCCTTAAATTAATGGACTAATGCGTCCTTAAACACATTCATATGGACCGTGGGGCCCTTAAGCCCATGGACTAATGCGTCCTTAAACCAATGGACCGCAACGTCCTTAAACACCTATGGACCACCATGTCCCTAAACTGGAATATGGCCCCCCATGTCCCTAAACTGGCAATGGACCGCAATGTCCTTAAACTACCTATGGACCACTGCATTCCTAAACTGGAATAATAAAGCTCCAAAATGCTCTTTTGTCGGATCTAAACGATCCCGTTTAAGTTGATCTTAGCCTCAAATATGGCTAACGTATCTTTAAACATTCAAACAGACTTTAGTCCCAAATTGAACTATAAGACCCCCAATCAACTTTGGTTCAAGGGTACGTCTCCGAACTTCTCTGACACCTATCGTTGTAATCCTTCAACGATGTCAGAGAGGTGACGGGTCCCGATGGCCATGCATACAATGGACCACTATGTCCCTAAACTGGAACAATAGAGCCCCCAAATGCTCTTTTGTTGGATCCAAACGATCCCGTTAAGTTGATCTTAGTCTCAAATCAGACTAACGTATCCTTAACGAACATTTAAGTTGATCTTAGCCTCAATATGGCTAATGTATCCTTAAACTAAAACACCAAACCCAAATCTAAGTAAATACAGATTTGGACTAATCCACGTCCTACGGGCGGCGGCATAACTTAGTCTCCGTATACAATCCACGGGCATCCACAAACAAAACAAACACACACGACACGAAGTGAAATTCTGGAGAACGAGAAAGTGGCTACCGCGATGCGGTAGCGTAATTAACTGCAGGGGCTTGCGCCTGCAGGGAAGAGCGTCCCCACAATCAAAAACCCCTCAAACGAGGGGGAATCTGATGAAGTCTGCTACATCGGTCGCATCCGTCTAAACCTCCGATACACGATGCCATAAATCAACTTGGCATCTTCGGAGAGGTAGACGGATAAAACCATATAGCATCTGCCCCGAATTTCAGGCAAGACGTCTTCACGTCGCGTCTCTGTATTCGGAGTGGAACATTTACAAGTTGGGAAGTGAACCCTTCGAACCCTGTGCTCATGTGTGCTCTGTCAAAAGGATAGATTCCGACAGTTGCGAATTCGAGGACCTTCACGATACTTATCTCGACTCCACTAGTGCGTTGTTATTTGATCCTGCTATTTATTATACACATGAGAATCCTTCTATCGATAGGTTCACACCCAAGTCCGAACCCTTTGACTTGTCGAATAAGTTAGTCGAGCTGTCCAGGTCAACATCTAACGCTAAATATGAACCTTTTATGGAGTCCAAGGATCATACATTTCTTTCCGATAAGATTATCATTCGGAATATCGATGAAAACTTTGAAAACATTTTCACCGAAGAACTCGCATTCTTAGAAGACATGGGAGTTGTGATGAATCAACTCCAATCCCAAAAAGTTGAACCGTCACCCCTTCTTCTTATCAAGAACGAGAATGCGAGTAATCCATCATCATTGTTTCGTCTCTACAAACCGAGACGTAAACCCGTTCTATTACAATTCTTACCTCCTCCCCACTTCTTCATGTGTATAGGTGACATGATCTTCCACCAACCAGTGCGTTACATCGATAAAATATTCGAATGGTTGGTGTTGATTTTTGGTCTTTGTAAAGCTTTGCATAGACCAATAACTTTACCCCTTATGATTTTAATGCTTAATACTATTTTACTCAAGTTTGGAGGGGGGAATATTTTGGCTCTTGAAAGAAAATAAATTTTACAAAATTGTTAGCCAAAAATAAGTTTGGAGGAGGATTTCACTGTCATTAATTCATGTCCCTGTTGCTAACTTTTTCTCCCAAGTCTACAGGTTTTTTTAAAGCTTAACAGATGACATCAGTGAGGACACTGCTGCAAATAGATTTGGGGAAGGTTTGTGCTTATGCACGCATCATTTTTCTGCATTATACTAAATAAAAAGCATACAAATTTTTTGATAATAAAATATTAGAAAGCGAAAAATTACATATGAAAGATAGGAAAAGTTTAAGAAAAGCAAGAAAATTAGATATTTTATAACGAGGATAGTAATAGGTAGTCATGGGCTGTTGTCCCAGGGGTTAGTAAGGTGAAGGAAATCACTAATCTGAGGATAGAATTAAGTCTGAAAAATAGTCTCTATTCTTGAGTCCAAACTTTTTGAACGTTGATATCTTACTATATGCACTTGCACACATCTTGAAACTTGAGATAGTAGAGAATACCTTGAAATGCTCTTATCTAAAAGCCTTAGTATGAAGATCAATGGAAAAAAAGTGAAATATAAAAAAAATAAAATGGCGAAGAAAAATGAAAACTGGTTTTGTAATTACTTAAGGCAGCATAAAAAAATATAGCATGTGTGCTTTATCACCTAGTGCCTTAGACTAACTGGTTTGGGAACCACTGCAAAGTTTTAGGTGCCGCAAGACGAGAAAATTGCTACTTACGCCTAAATGAGTGAGCACATTTAGTAATCGGTCGGTTAGTACCTCAAGAAGTATTAACGGTCGCATGAAGAATGCGTGAGAAATTCCATCTAAAATATTCATCGACTAAAAAGTACCAAGGAAGATGGACAAGAGTATGATAGCTTGAATTGAATTCTCTATGTGTAGAAATGTTTTTTACACACACATAGGGGTATATGATCGATATTTGGAAGAAAGGTAGAGAGGAAGACTAAAGGTGATATTTTATTGAGAGATGATGTGATTGCTGACATCTTTTCATGACCATTAAGATATGGCTCATAGCTACTGAAAAGCTAGTGTAGTTTTAAACTCTTATTTTCAAGTTCTTTCTTTTATATAATCCTCATCTTTGTATGTAACTTTCATTTTCTTTCTTTTATTATGGGATTTTATGGGTGTAATCCGCTGAAAACCCTCAGGAGACAACGCCCCTCCTACTAGGGACACCTAGAGGTTTAACGGCTTGTTGCACATGCTCAGTGCAATCGTGGTTGCTTACGAAATTGTGCTGGGTTTTTTTTTTCTTTTTCTCTCTCTCTCTCTTGAATAACTAGTTTACTCGGGACGATCAAAGTTATGTTTGGGGGTATTTGTTCAGTCTAAAATATTGCACATTTAATGAAACATTTTCCTTACTTTTGTTAAGTACTTAAAGGTGTTTATCGTAAATATGGAACATATGTGGTTTTATCTGCAAAATACTCTTTACCATATGTTTAAACACTATACTTAACATTATGAAGTAAAATATATGCATATAATATTTATATATTTTGTAACAACCCTAAACTTTCTGTACAGAACTTTTTCAAAAATACAGAAAGGAATACATAAGCCTGAGCACAAGTTATAAATTTGATTTGCTTTTGAACAGTAAGAAAGCACTTGTAGCTCATTGGTAAAGCCTTGCACTGCTGTGACATAGTCCCTGTGATCGAATCCCCCCAGCCATATATATTTTTAATTGATTTTTCTTTTAATCTTTTAGAAGCCCAAAGGTTTACGCATGCACTATACGTAAAATGAAGAGTTACAGATTAAACAAACATGTGCAAATTGTTAAATACACTGAACATGACACGTGGCATGAATCCAGAGCTCTCTCATCGGTTTTTGGCCGGCGAAAATTTGGTTTAAACCGGCACCGCCGGGCCCCCCATAGGGGATGGTCCCCAAACTTCAAACCCTGAACCCCTTGGCCTACCCCACTACCCCCATGTTGTTTGTTTACTCTGAACACATCTAGAGAGTGATAATTCCTCTCTTTAATTCATTTTTAATGCAAATTTTAATTCTTCATTACCCTAAACCCTAATTTTCCCTATAAATACCACATTATATTTTACCCCTCCTCACTCAGAATTTCATTACAAAAACTCTCTAAAATTTCCATGTCCCAAGTTGTACAAGTGGAGTTAGCAAGAGGCGAAGTTCTGACGACGTTTCGGGGAGATTTCGGCGACGAAAAGACTCCCCGATGGTTCCGATAGCTTTCTATATCTCTTCTCTTTTTAATCAATCAGTAAGTCCCCTCTCCCTTCTCTTTTGCTATTCTTAAACCTTTTCTTTTCAAAACTCGTCGGAAGCGGAGTTATTCCGACTTCCGACTCTTTTTTCTTTCAAAACACAATTTCTTTTAAACAATAAAATACCATAATTTCTTATAATGTTTAATAAACATAAATAAACATATTAGAATAAGTTTCATCTCAAAATAATTCATGTTGCAAATTTTATTTCACTTTTACAGTAAGATACTGTCATGTTACATACAACTTATAATTGTTCAATTTAACTTTAGATAACTCACGAGGTAATAACCTACCTCATCACAACACATATTCTTGAGATAGCATGATGAATTTTGGAACAATAGTTTGTGGGAAAATACGAGTTTACATATAAATACCTTAAACATTCAAAAACCGTTTTCTTTAAAAAGTGTTTTATTTAATTTCTTGCAATTGTGCCTCTACGGCCCATTTGGGGAAGCCCGATCGGGATGGTGTGAGTTATAGCACGTCCTCAGGCCTAGTAGAGCGAGATGCAGACCTCCGTAAGGAGCATTCGGTCTCGATGGAATTTTTAATGCAATTTTTAAGAAAATGGGATTTCTACAATATAAATAAAATTTATTTTTATTAAATATATAAATATATATATATATATATATATATGAATATTATCAAAAGATCTAATTTAAATATATTATACAAATATTCCATATTTTCTAAATCAAAGGAATCACCATTTCATGAAACCACCATTACAATTCAATACAATTCCAATATTTCAATAAAATACCATATACAATGAAAACTAGGTTATATTCCCCAGAATATTTCACTTTATAAAAATATACATCTATGAAAATCCTAAAGACGATAGTTAAATATTTGATGTGTATTTTGAAATTATATCAAAACTATTTTTACATAAAACACCCTCAAGTTATATCAATTTACAATAAGGATCCTATTAAACATAGGTTAAAGCGGGACCAGTTCTCTTGAGCCTTAGGGAGCCGGAGAATATGGGTGCTTTCCTATATAAGGTAGATAATCTAACAATGGTGTTATCAATACGGTAATTGTCTTGAAAAAAAACACAAATCCTATCGTCCATGTGCAGCAGTTACCGATAACATCAAAACTAATTTAGGACTTCAATTCTGTTTAAAAGTCTGACTCGGTTCGAGTCACGATCAAATATGCAATCAATCTGACTTGAATTCGATTCAAGTATAACTCCATTTCAATATGAATCCATGAATGCCAGAATACAATCTATAACAACATGAACATGACTGAACCAAACTATGGATATACTCTGTTTATATGACTATCCATTTACATCCATTCCATTTACTAATATCATAATTTCAGCAAGTTTTCCATTTACTACAAGACAATACAATACAATTAATATAATAAATATTACGGGGTTTATAAACGGGTAGACTTGTATAGAACATGTTAAGGGAGGCACGAGATGGTCACTAAAAGACGTAATTACATCCATGCCATTGTTCCATGGTATTTTCGACGGAGCCTTGTACTACGGGTTACCAAAGTCCACGGTGTAAATTGGACTCCTCTCGTATACACTGGCATATTCTGTACCAAGCTACAACAATTACGTTAGTATAACAAATATAACATTATCTAATTCACCTGTTCTATTCTCTGTCTATTCTTCTCCTTCTTTCTTTGGGACTTACCGAGCTATTGTTCGCTGATGACATTCCTATTTCTCTTCTTCTTTGGAATGTTGTCAGGAGGACCCGAGTTTGAAGAGTTCGAGACCAGCCAGGAGCACTTGGAGCAGACCCCTAAGCAGTACACTGAAAACCCCGAGCTATAGCCACTTGTACATATTTTATTTTCAGTTCATGCCATTGTTTAGGCATTGCATTCCATCCTTGTATTTACATTTCCAGTTGTACCTGTAAAAGAATGTTGAATAAATAAAGTTGATGCTCATTTATATTCATGTCTCTTGTGTACATTGTACTTTATATTGCTTAGATACGCTTAGCGTGTTTACTTCGGAGTAAATACGTCGCATGACCCGTCGCATCTCCTTGCCCATACACTGGGATGCGGGACGTGACATATTTTGATAATTTAAATATGCATATCATATCAAATATTCCTAATCAATATTCTTAAAATATTGTATCATATATAAAATGATTCGGATAATATCTCAAATATAACAAATATTACTAATACTATGAATTGAGATATTGTGCAGATTTACACTACTACAAAGAAGGGTTGCCCCTACGGATTTATCCGTAGGGGCAACCCACTGCCCCTACGGTTATATACGTAGGGGCGAAAAAATACCCCGTAGGTGCAAAGGCCGCAGGTGCAAGTCGAGGCCCTGAACTTGCCCCTACGGTTAAATTCTTGCCCCTACGGATATGTATGTAGGTCCAGTTTTCCCTACGGATTAAGCCGTAGGGTATAAGATTTTATATTATTTACAGTTTATTTTAATAAATTACTTGGACCTACGGCTATAGCCGTAGGGGCATGTACTACCCCCTACGGATATATTCGTAGGTACTTTTCCGTAGGGGCACAAATTCAGGATTCCTGATATTTGCCCCTACGGATAACGCCGTAGGGGAGTGTCAGTTGCCCCTACGGATATATCCGTAGGGGGATTCCCAAACACCTGGCACTGACATCTGGGGGAAATATCAGTTACTGCTGATATTTAGCCCCTACGGATATATCCGTAGGGGTAACATGTAGGCCTACGGATTAATCCATAGGTACATATTGTCTGTAATTTTTTTAAAAAAATGGCCTGCTTGATTTTTTCCCGCCCTGTGCACAATAATGTATACATCAATCAAATCATATATTGCAGTATTCATAATCACATCTCACGCATATATATAATATACAAAAGAAACACAAAAACTGAATATGATATAAATACAAACCAATATCAATATCGTTTCAAAATGTAGTACAATGTGTATGATATAAATAAATACATGTTTCAAAAAAAAAGAACCAAAAATCTACCCTAGCTCGGTCCAGCTCGGTCCAGCTCCTCGGTCAATAAACTCTGCAATTCGTCGCGAGCGGGAGTCTGAGTGGGCGGTGGAGCTACAGGAGCTGTCTGCGGAACCGCAGCCGAAGGAGATGCGTGTGGAGGCTCGGCCGATCTACCCTGTCGCGTCTGGATATAACTGTTCCCCTCCGAACGGCGGCCGAGACGTTAGGACGTCTATGCCTGAGGTTCGGGGCAGATGCTATTTGGTTTTATCCGTCTATCTCTTCGAAGATGCCAAGTTGATTTATGGCACCTAGTATCGGAGGTTTAGATGGATGCGGCCGATGTAGCAGACTTCGTCAGATTCCCCCTCAAGGTGAGGGGTTTTTGATTGTGGGGACGCTCTTCCCTGCAGGCGCAAGCCCCTGCAGTTAATTACGCTACCGCGTCGCGGTAACAACTTTCTCCTTCTCCAGAATTTCACTTCGTGTCGTGTGTGTTTGTTTTGTTTGTGATTACCCGTGGATTGTATACGGAGACTGAGTGATATCGTCACCCGTAGGACGTGGATTAATCCAAATCCGTATTTAGTTAGATTTGGGTTTGGTGTTTTTTAGTTTAAGGATACGTTAGTCGCGTTGCGGCTAAGATCAACTTAAACGTTCGTCAAGGATACGTTAGTCCTGTTTTGGACTAAAATCGACTTGACGTAGTGATCGATATAATATCTGGCCGTCGGGACTCGTCACCTCTTCGACGTCGCTGAGGGATTACAACGACAGGCGTCAGAGGAGTTCAGAGATGTACCCTTGAACCAAAGTTAGTTTGGAGTTTTATCGTTTATTTAAATATCTAAGGACACGTTAACCGTATTTGGGGTTAAGATCAACTTAGACGGGACCGTTTAGATCCAACAAAAGAGCGTTTGGGCCCTATTGTGCCAGTTTAGGGACGTGGCGGTCCATTGCCAGTTTTAGGGACGTGGTGGTCCATTATTAGTTTAGGGACGTTTCAGTCCGTCGCCAGTTTAAGGACGTAGTGGTCTATATTCCAGTTTAGGGACGTGGTGGTCCATTGCCAGTTTTAGGGACGTGGTGGTCCATTATTAGTTTAGGGACGTTTCAGTCCTTCGCCAGTTTAAGGACGTAGTGGTCCATATTCCAGTTTAGGGACGTGGTGGTCCGTCGCCAGTTTAGGGACGTAGAGGTCCGTTATTAGTTTAGGGACGTTTCAGTCCGTCGCCAGTTTAAGGACGTAGTGGTCCATGTTCCAGTTTAGGGACGTGGTGGTCCGTCGCCAGTTTAGGGACGTAGTGGTCCGTTATTAGTTTAGGGACGTTTCAGTCCGTCGCCAGTTTAAGGACGTAGTGGTCCATATTCCAGTTTAGGGACGTGGTGGTCCGTTATTCTCATTTTGGGGCAAATATTAGTTTAAGGACGTTTCGGTCCATTATTAGATGAGTGGTCATTGGGACCCGTCGCCTCTTTGACGTCGTTGAGAAATTACAGCGACAGGTGTCAAAGGAGTTCGGAGATGTACCCTCGGACCGGTCGTGACTTGGTTTATGAGAGGCATTTAATTTAAGGACTTACAGCCAGGATTGGGTTAAGTCCAATTTTTATTTTAGGCTCTGCCCGATTAAAAGAATCAATCTAAACAGGGCTCTGCCCCTTCATTATTTTGCAATCTGATTTGGGGCCAGGCCCTTTTAAGTAATGAGTTACAAAAAACTCAGGAATTTTCTGAACAGGGCTTTGCCCTTTTATTTTTCTGCAATTGGGCTAGGCCCTCTTGAATAATGAGTTACAGAAACTCAAGAGTTTTCCAAACAGGGCTTTGCCCTTTTATTATTCTGCAATTGGGCTAGGCCCTTTTAAATGATGAGTTGCACTTGTGCAAAAATTCAAGAATTTCCTTGATTTGAGAACAAAAGTGCATAGCACTTTTGATCTAAATTTAGATCAAAGGAAAACAAGTTCTTCTTGTTTTCCTTGATTTTACAGAACCAAGGGTTCATATCAAGTGCAAGGCACTATTTATTATTCTTTGATTTTTTAGAACCAGGGGTTCATATCAAGTGCAAGGCACTATTTATCTTTTTCTTTTATTATTCCCTTTTTAATTTTCTGTTCTTCAGAAATTTTACCTTCTCTTTTGTTCTTGATTAATCTTCAAGAGCTCTTTTTTTCCAGAAGTTTTCCTTCTCTCGATGATGATTGATTCTCCCTTTTGAATGAGGCTTGGGGTCTTATTTATAGTGCCCACAAATTTGTTGGATTTGTTAACAAAATCTTTCCTGAATAATTTTGGGAATTTTCCCACCATTGGATCTCTGATCCAAGGGTTCCTGTTTTACAGGAGAACAGAAAAGATTTACTTAAATCTTCATTCAGTTGCTGCGCAACTCACCAGCGCGTGACACGTGTCGCGCATCCGGGCGCTTGCGCAGTTGCGGTTGCGCAACTGCGCAGACACGTGTCGCGCATCCGGGCGCTTGCGCAGTTGCGCTTGCGCAACTGCGCAGACACGTGTCGCACATCCGGGCGCTTGCGCAGGTGCGCGCGCGCGCTTGCGCAGACACGTGTCGCGCATCTGTGCGCTTGCGCAGTTGCGATTGCGCAACTGCGCAGACACGTGTCACGCATCCGTGCGCTTGCGCAGACACGTGTCGCGCATCCGTGCGCTTGCGCAGTTGCGATTGCGCAACTGCGCAGACACGTGTCACGCATCAGTGCGCTTGCGCAGACACGTGTCACGCATCTGTGCGCTTGCGCAGTTGCGATTGCGCAACTGCGCAGACACGTGTCACGCATCTGTGCGCTTGCGCAGACACGTGTCGCGCTGCCATGCATTTGCGCAGTTAAGTCTTAATTATGTTTTCTGAAGAGCCTTGCTCTGATGGGACGCACCGTCTCGGGCGTTACGCTGCCGAATTGGCTTCTGCCATGTGGCAAATTGCGCACTGCGCACGGAAACCGAAGCGTTGCTTCAAATTTTGAATTTTCAAAATTCAGTAGAGCCTTGCTCTGATTGGGGGAAACAGATGCCCCCCCACCGTTGCGCTCACGTGGCGCGCGCGTGAGTGCAGCGGTGGCAAGATCCTGACCGTCGGATCTAGGGGTCATCTGAACAGGCGCAGGCGCCTATAAATAGGACCCTTGGTCCTTGGTAATTTTTTTTTACCATTCTCAAGAAATTGAATTTCAGAGCCTTGCTCTTACTTGAGAACTTCCAGAGCCTTGCTCTTGTGATTTCCTTAAGAACTTCCAAGTTCTAACTTCAGAACCATTATAGGTAAAATTAAATTAATTTGATTTAAATTAAACTTTAATTAACAGAACCTTGCTCTTATAGATCTTTGATCTAAAGGAAACCCCTTTGGGGTTTCTTCAACAGAGCTTTGCTCTTATAGATCTTTGATCTAAAGGAAACCCCTTTGGGGTTTTTATTCACAGAGCCTTGCTCTCAAAATCTGCAGAGACCCTGTTCTTAGGTTTTAACCCATGAACAGAGCCCTGCTCTCAGATCAATTAGAAAACTTTTTAAAGGTTTCCATGGATCTTTAAGGTCCCAAAATTTTAATTCTTAGGAGTTATAAATTTTTATTACTGCTACAGAGCTAGGCTCTTTTTTTTAGAAGTTTTATTCTTTTGAAACAGGAGTTTGACAAATGTCACTCTGTGACAGAGCTTTGCTCTGAAAAGGGGAGATCTTCTCCTTGTCTCTAGGGGTCCCCAATGAGGATATTCTCTTGGGGGTCTTTTTTATTGACTGATAGTCCCATTCAATGGTGGGATTGTCTCATTAAATGATGCGCCGTCATCTTGATTTTGTGGGTCCCCCTTTGGTCCCGTACCCACTGCATCACAGTGTGGAGCCAGCTTTTTATTTATTATTATTATTATTTTATTTTATTTTTATATATTATTTTTATTAAATGTTAAGCGTCAGGCCATTAATGATATATACATATTTTATGCAGGAAAGATGTCTGACGACTTGTCTTTTCCCTTCGTTCGCTCAGAGGGAGGGTTCCCACATGCACCAGTGGACCGGGTAGTGTTTGCCTTGATTAAAGATCGTGATCCTGAGTGCAAACATCTCCACCTATGGGGAAGGTGGTATAGCCAAATCATCCAGGGTCGTCGCAGTTTTAGTTCCGCCTCGCCCTCCGAACCTATAGTTACGATCCCCTATGCGGATAAACCCCCGGTGGAGTATGCCGTGGAGCTTAAAAATTGGAATTCGGACGACCTTCTCCAGCCTGCAATCGGCGCTATTCCGGTACAGCCGCCGCCGGCCATAGATATCTTAGGAAGGCGAATCTGTCAGGGTGAAGCACGCTCTTGGGGACAGGCCTACAATATTGGATTGAATCCGCGACCGCTTGCTGGATACCTGCCATGGGCCCGGTATATTTTAGCGGCGAAAAGAGCTCATCTGACGAAGATCGGTTTATACTCCGCCGTCTATGTCTCGCTTTTCGAATATCCTACTCCTCCAACGTGGTGGACAAAGGCTTTTATTGAACAATGGAATATCCCCACGCATACTTTCCTGACGGCGAATAGGGAAGTTTCCATTTCTCTAGAGGAGTTCGTTGAGCTTTCGGGTTTACCGGCGAGGGGGGAGCATTACGAGGAGCTGCTTCCTCCTGACGAGTACGTCTTTGCCACCAAGCAGGTGGTACTCGACTTAACTCCGGAAAATGCCATCCAGCATCAGCATCCGGGCCTGGTGAGGGTGTTGGAGATTTACGAGGAGCTTCATTTGGAACTGGGCGACCAAGGCGTTAGTTTCGCGGACTTCATTGCTCGCTTTATTCGTCCGGAATTTTTATCAGAGCAAGGTGATAAGTTCGCTCAACTTGCTGACCCTTTTGGTTTCGGCCTGGACCGCCGACCTTCATCAGAGATTGATCAGCGAAGTTTTTACCTTCCCGGCACTGCTAGCGTCCCTTTCTCAGAGATCGCCGTTCCTGGCATGGATGAGGAGACCTTCTTCATCGGGTTCTTAGGTCTGTGGCTGTGCAGCTTCGCGCTTCCCATGCATCCACGCCTTATGCGGTCTTCTGTCTTTTACCCGGCGCATCGAATGGTGGCCGGTCTGCAGTTATCAGTGGGGATCGCCGGGTTGGCTTACCTCTACAATGGACTTAGCGTAGCGGCGGACGCTAATGAACCTGGGGTACAGCCTGCTAACTTCCCGATGCACTACTTCACTTCTTGGATGGAGTTGCATGTTCGAGGAGTGTTCGGTGCCCATAAAACTCCTCCGTTCTTTGAGAGATTCAAACTTCCAAGAATCATGCGATTGGTCGGGGCTTCCATCGTGTTTGCATCTCCGCGGGAGTCCAGGGGACTGCTTCTGCGTTCGCATCTAGTCGGGGCGAAGACCTCTTTGGTGGATAAGGTCATCACCTTGGGTTCCGAGACCACTAAGTCGGTGGTGTCGCTGCGTGATGACTTTAAGGGCGGTGTTTCCGTGTTGAAGGCTCGAGAGATTCTTCACCTTTATTCCATTCGGCCGGGCTACTTGGTATTTAGGCAGAATGAAACGGCCCTCTTCATGAGGTATAACCCACATCGATTTGCCCGGCAATCGAGTTATAACCAAGGGGTCCCGTTGGAAGCCTTCTTGGGAACACCCGCAGTCGGTCCAGAGGGGGTACGGAATGCAATGCATCACTTCATCCGGCTCAATACAGGCTCCTACTTTTTTATCAGTGAGCCCAGCTGTACCCCAAAGATACTCAATTCGTATGTGGCCTGGTACGCGCACGCGATGGGCCCAATCATCTTGATGGAGAAACGCCTACTGGTCGATCGTAGGGCTGCGCCTCCCGGCGGCGATCGCAAGGCTCCATTGCAGCCCAGGGTTCAGGTTATCCCTCCGACGAAAGAGGCCGGAGCTGATCGACCACGCGTGTTGGCCCCTCCGCGTGGACTGCCACTGCCTACCACGGTGGATGCCCCAACGGCACCCCGTGCTCCGACAAAGACGGTTAAAGCGGCATCGCCGGAGTCGGGTGCAGGAGCGGACATCGGGACTCGCCGCCCGAAAGTGATTGCCAAAACTGGCAAGCGCAAAGCTGCTCCGAGTGGATCCAAGGCTGGTGAACAGAAGAAGAAGAAGTCCACCTTATCCCTCGACGCGATTCTTAACTTAGGGCCCGCGGCTCATCCTGCCGAGACTATATGTGAGTACGGCAGCAATGAGGGTTTCGTGGTGGACCCTGAGGACACCAACCTAGCCGCCGCCATTGCAGCTTCGGAGCGATCGGCGAGGCTCGAAGCAATGTTAAGCAGACTCGCTGAGTCGGGTAATCCTCAGCCTCCTTATTTGTCATTTTACCCCACTTTTTATTATTATCTTTAGCTAATATTTGCCTCATTTTCAGCAGGTGGATCTACTGAAGAGGCCATTGATGCCTCTCTGAAGACATTCCAGGCGGAGGAGAAGAAGCGTGCCCTAGAAAGCGTCGGTATGTTTTACCCCGTTCTCTTTTATAAGGAAAGTTTGTTGTCTTTTTATGATAGTCGACCTGACCTTCTCTTGTTTCTTTACAGGGGTTGTATTAATCGGCGCAAGGACCCTTCCCAAGCCCGTCGTCGAAGTCCCGGCTTCGCTGCAGTTGCCACAAGAGCCTCAGCTCGATAGAGCGACGAGGGATGCCTTGAAGAATCTAGAGGCATCCCTGTATACGGGCGAAGAAGCCTCCCTTAAGGAGGCCCTGGTGGCATCTGTCTCATCGGCTCGAGAGGAGCAGAAGCGGTCTAGACGCGAAGCTAAGGCGCGCAGAGCTGCTTTGGCCGCAGGAGCGGGCCCTAGCACTATTCCTCCCGCTAGTATTCCTTCTGAAGAGCCCCCTGTGGCCCTGTCTACTGCTCGTCGGCAAGTGGCACGCGCGGTTCGGAGTGCAATGACAAATCCACTTCAGGTAGTACTCCTTTCAGAATCTCGTCGTACGAATTGTAGAGCTATTGGCTTATACGTATCCCATTTTGTAGGTCAAGTCCAACTGAGGGGGAGGCGGAAACGACCGTAGAGCCCAGGGGAGCGGAGGAAGCGGTACTCGCCGAACCCGAACCGACAGTGGACAACTTTGTCGAGGTCATGGGGCTTGGAGCCGAGACTGAGGAACCTACCGCGGAGAAGGTCATTGATGCCGTACCTGAAGTGGCGGCAGATGAGATGATTGTCTCAACCGAGCCGAAGGCGGTAGAGAGCGAGGTACTTGAGGCTGGGGACCTCGTGGTGCCGATGGACGGGGCAGCTGTAATCGCTGATCCTGAGGGAGCAGCAGGTGAGGCGGCCATGGTTCCTGAAGACGAGCTAGGCGCTCCTTCTCAGGAATCTGGCAATGTTCCTATCTTGGCCCTCCCTGTCTATGGTTCCCCGCCGCCTGCGGAGCTTGAGAGCGTAACAACGGTTCCCCTTGAGTCGGGTGACGAAGCTACAGGCGGTGGTCTTCCGTCAGTGGAGGAAGGGACTACCTCAGTTTCTGCTGGCAGCTCGTCAGGTAAATTTTCGAGTCACCAGCGTTTCCATTTTTTTTGTATATATCTTGTGATCTCTTCTAACAAGCTTGTTCTTGCGGGTGTGGCCAGTACCGATGCTCCATTGCTCGAGGGGGCACCGTCAACTACTGCTTTGGCAGTAGTTACCTCCCCGTCTTCCCTTGTACCGTCATGGATGTTGGAAGGTATGGATTCACGACTCATGCATTAATCTTTCAAAAAGCGGCTTTTGTACTAACGTTACACTATTGTGCCTTTATAGGAGTGCTTTTTGATCATTTATATCAAGTGTTGCTCCCGCACTTCTCTTTCCCATCCAAACTCGCTTCTCCCTCCAGTGGCGCCGGTGAGTATACTTTCACCATAATGTCTTTATTTACCCCTCCTTTTTTTTAGCAATGGGATAATTTCTGACTTTTCCTTTTCTTTATTGCAGTGCCACAAATCGAAGGAGGGGATGCAAGACCTGCCGCGCTACCGGCCCTTCCGGCTCTGCCGTCCTTGCTGCTGGTAGTAGTAGATTTCCTTTTTGGTAACCCTTTAACATCTTTTGCACCATCGTTTAACCCTGTTTTGTTTTGCAGCTATTGTTCCGGCTCCAGTTCCCTTCGAGGCTCGCGTCTTTTCACCGGCAGGCCCCTTTTTGAGACGTCCTGTCTTCAAAGGGTGCTGTGATGAGTCTAGGCATGCTGAGCGGGTATATCGAAGAGCTCAGCATGAACGCTCTCCCTTCCGCTGCAGATTTCGCTGTGGATGTTAACCCCATGTTAGCGGCGCTCATAACTTTTCACAGCGAAGGCGTCGTTGAATCTTGGGTTAATCATTGCAGGGAGATCGAGGCCTGCTTGTACCGGCTGGAGTTGACGCGCCCTGCTCCCGAAGTTTTAGCTCTGAGCGCCCAACGCACAACTTGGCTCGAGCAAAGCGCTTCGCACTCCCGCCACTTGGAGCAAGAAGCAGCTCAAAGACTAAGGGAATGCCAAAAGACCTCAAACGAAACGGCCCATCTGCGCGCTGAGGTTGAGGCAAATGCTGCCGAAGTGAAGACTATCTTTGAGGGTCTCCTGGAGCGCATCTCCCATGGGCTAGACTTAAAGAGGAAGCTTGACGTGGCTGAGCGCCATATCCCAAGTCGGGAGGCTGCTTATCAAGGCGTGAGGGAGCAGCTTGCATTGGTCTTGCGGCAACGAGCCCAAGTGGAGTCAGAGCTGACGGCGGTAGCCGAGCAGGAGAAGGCGTGGAAGGAGATATGCGAGCGATTGCTACATCTGTGCAAGACGCTTCCTTCTCAATAATCCTCCTTGTATCATTTGTTTTTTTGTAAAGTATATGTATATGTTTTTTTTTATTCTTTAGCACAATGTATCCTGTACTCAACCATTTTTTATGAATAAAAGATACACATTTTGTAATGTCTTGTGTCATTTCTCAGTCTTTCTTTTCTTTTATTATCAGTACGCCACCTTAATAACCATAATTGACGGACGATTGGGACGGGTATCCTGACCTTCTTAAGAAATAACGATGGCTTAGGCCGCAGGTTCAGATCTGCTGCCTAAGACTTTTCAACCCTATAAGCCGTGAGGGTCTCATAGTGACTTTTCTCCCTACGGATCGAGAGGATCTCGTAAGTGGATTTTCTCCTTAGGAGTCGTGAGGATTCCCAAGTGTGGTTTTCTCTCATAAGTCAAAAGGATCTTATAAGAGAATTTCTCCCTCTTACGAGTCGAGAGGGCCCGTAAGCGGTTGTTTCCCTCTTTGTCGAGAAACGACTTCAGAGAGTGAGACCCGTGAATAGTATGCAAGAGACCATTTAGGATTGACTTGCAGGACCCCATTGCCCTCTTACGAGTCGATAGGGCTCGTAAGCGGTTGTTTCCCTCTTTGTCGAGAAACGACTTCAGAGAGTGAGACCCGTGAATAGTATGCAAGAGACCATTTAGGATTGACTTGCAGGGTCCCATTTGTTCAGGAAGCAGGTTTTTGAATCCTTACTGCCCAAGATGTGAGTCAAAGAAGCTCTCGTCACGGAGTGTTTGTATCCGTGAGTTGAGAAGTTTTGCGAGGGATTATTTGTTTCCCAAGCGCCAAGGATTATTTGTGTCCTTGGGGTTTGAAACGAGTCGATGGTTCCCACGGAGGTGCTGGTGGCTCTGCGAGTCGACGCGGATCAGGAGGCTCTCGTCAAGGAGTGTTTGTATCCGTGAGTTGAGAAGTTTGCCGGGATTATTTGTTTCCCGAGCGCCAAGGATTATTTGTGTCCTTGGGGTTTGAAACGAGTCGAGGGTTCCTACGGAGGCACTGGTGGCTCTGCGGGTCGACGCGGATCAGAAGGCTCTCGTCAAGGAGTGTTTGTATCCGTGAGTCGAGGAATTTGCCGGGATTATTTGTTTCCCGAGCGCCAAGGATTATTTGTGTCCTTGGGGTTTGAAACGAGTCGAGGGTTCCTACGGAGGCACTGGTGGCTCTGCGGGTCGACGCGGATCAGAAGGCTCTCGTCAAGGAGTGTTTGTATCCGTGAGTCGAGGAATTTTCGTTGAAGTCACTGGCTTCTTCGGTTGAAATGAACCGTTGAGGCTTGGTTTCGTCGTTTGACGGAATCCGCTGGGGAGGTATGGTTTCTTCTTTGTTTACGCCCTTGGATTGTATACAGGGATCGATGTGATCTTAACTGTAGGGCCGAAGTTTTATCATTTCTTATTTTTTTTGTTTTATTTTATTTCCGCGATACTCTATCATTTCAGCTTTTATATCGCGAAGGTCGCGATTGCCCAAACATTTCGGCTATTTTCGCGGTGCCCAATCATTTCGGCTTTTCATTATTTTGTTTTTTACTCGTTGCTCTTTATTACGAGTTGCCCGATCATTTCGGCTATTTTGCATGCATACATTTTACGTGCTGCTTTTTATTGCAAGTTGCCCTATCATTTCGGCTATTTCGTATGCATGAGCGGTCTACCGGCTTTCGCCGTCAACCTGAAATTGGACACTGATTTCGGCATCAGCACCGCTGCGACTGGGATATTACCAGGAGCGAATCATCATTTGCCTCTATCGTTGTTGAACAAAGGAGGCTTAGCGACCAGGGTTAGGATCCCGTCGGCTAAGGCTTTTGACTTCATGAGCCGTAAGGGTCTCGTGAAGGTATTTCTCCCTACAAGTCGTGGGGATCTTGTAGGTGTATTTTCTCCTTAGGAACCGTGAGGGTTCCTAAGTATTTTGTTCTTCTGTAAGTCGTAAGGATCCTACAGGAAGGTTTTCTCCTCATGAATCGAGGGGATTTATAAGGGTTGTTTACCATACGAACGTATTCCCAGTCATGGATGGACCCTGGTTAGGGAAATGTTTATTCGCGCCCGTGGATTGTATACAAGGGTCAGTATTGAGCCACTTGTAGGGCAATATTGGAAGTTTGTGGGGGTTTGCTTAAGCACAGGTTTAGGTCTCTGTGACTTAAGACTTTCAAATCCTATGAGCCGTGAGGGTCCCATAAGAGAGTTCTCCTTACGAGTCGTGAGGATCTCGCAAGCGTATTTTCTCCTTAGGAATCGTGGGGATTCCTAAGTGTGTTGTTCCCTTGTAAGTCGTAATGATCTCACGCGGGTGGTTTCTCCTTACAGGGTCGAGAGGACTCCATAAGGGTTCTTTAACGAAGTTGCGCCCTTTCGGGTTTTCACAACATTCGCCGGTAGTCCTGTTGTTTTTACTCACGGAGCCCTTTCGGGTTTTCATCCGTGCCCATTTTGCCTATGGACTTACCGCTTTTTTTTTTATTTTATTATTATTATTATTTTTTATTTATTTTTATTCATCTCGTCAGCCCAAGGATGCCGCAGTATTAGTTTAAAGACGTTTCGGTCTGCTATTAGTTTAAGGACATTTCGGTCCACCGTTGAGAGGGTTGGCTACTACTTATAAAGCTTGAGCTTAGGAAGATAGCGAGCGGACATAGTCGTCATCATCTACCATTGACCTAGGCTGTGGCTCAGTAAGCGTAGTATTTCTTTAGGAAGCGTCCGTTTATTGGCCTGAAAGGCCTTTCACCGTGCATGTCCACCTTGGTAGACCTTATCAACGATATACGGTCCTTCATAGTTCGGCTCAAACTTTCCCCGCTTGGCGCGATTGGGGATCATGGGCCTTTTGACCACTAGCACGAGTTTGCCTTGGTGGAATGTCCTCGGGCGGCTCAATCTTTCATATGAGCGCGTCATCTTTGCTTTATAGGCTTCCAGATTTTGTTGTGCTAGAAGCCGGATTTCATCGAGGGCGTCAAGCTCCTCAAACCGAAGGTGAGCATTTTCTTCGTCTGTCAGCTCGTAATGGACTGCCACTCGTAGAGAGGGTAATTCTACCTCGAGAGGGAGTACTGCTTCCGTCCCGAACACCAACGCATACGGCGTTGTGTTCGTGGCCGTCTTGAACGTAGTCCGATACGCCCAAAGAGCCTCTTGCAATCTTTCGTGCCAGTCTCTCTTATTTCGGGACACTGTTTTCTTCATGATCTTCGTCAAGGTCTTGTTGAAGGCTTCAGCTAGACCGTTAGCTCGCGGGTTATAAACTGAGGAATATCTCCAGTCTATATTGTGCTGCTGTGCAAAACGGCTAATTTTATGACTTCGATAGGCTGGCCCATTATCAGAGATGATTCTTCTCGGGGTTCCAAACCGGTAGATGACATGCGTTTTGAAGAAATGGAGGATGTTCTCCGTCTTCACTTCCCTCAACGGTACTGCCTCTGCCCATTTGGAGAAGTAATCAGTCGTCGCCAAGATGAAACGATGTCCCTTTGACGATGCTGGTTCGATGGGACCGACTATGTCAGTTCCCCACATTTCGAATGGCCAACTAGCCATTGTCGGATGCAGTGGATTGGGATGCTGATGGATGAAGTCCCCATGAATTTGGCATGGATGACATTGCCTCGCATATTCCAGGCAATCCTGCATCATCGTGGGCCAGTAGTAGCCCATCCGCTTTATCTTCAATTTCATCTTAGGGCCTGCTTGGTGGGAACCGCAGAGTCCGTCGTGAACTTCTTGGACGACCCTTCTCGCTTCGTCAGGTCCTAAGCATCTCAACCACAGAGAGTCGAATGACCTCTTGTATAGAGTATCATTGACGAAGGCGAAAGACAGAGCTCGTTTCGTGAGCTGATGTCTTGTGGACGCCTCTTCAGGTATTCGGTGGAACTTGAAGTAATCTATGAAGACTTCTCTCCAGTCCTCGGTATTTTCCCTGTCTTTTATTTACAGGGTTGTCTCCTCTTTCGCTCCTTTTTCTTCAGACGATTTCGGAGGTATTTCTGTTGGGGCGAGCACTCGACGGCTTTGTATCACGATTCTAACGTCATCGAGGTTCTCGTCAGCCAATTCTTTAGCAAGTTTGGCCAGTGCGTCCGCTTTGCTGTTTTCCGCGCGCGGTATACTTTCCAAAGTGTAAGAGGGAATTTGGGTTAGCAGTTGCTGCACTTTTTCACCGTATTTTACCAATTCCGGTTTGCACGTTTGGTAGTCGCCGTTTACTTGACTAACGACCAGTTGGGAATCGCCGTATATGAGGAGATCTTCAATTCCCATGTCAATGGCGATCTCGAGGCCTGCTATCAGAGCTTCGTATTCGGCTTCATTGTTTGTTCTCGGCTCCGTTAGGGAGAAGGCGTAGCGCATTATCCCTCCTTGCGGAGTTACAAAGATGAGTCCTACCCCTGATTTAATTATAGGGGTACTTTGTTTACGTTTCTTCATGAAAGATACTCCATCGAAATAAAGTTCCCATCGGATATTATTACCGTCGATCGCATCGAACGCATGTTCGTCTGGAAGATCACAATTCAGAGGAGAATCGGCAGGTATCGGATGCTCAGCGAGAAAGTCGGCGATGGCCTGGCCTTTCACTGCCTTGAGAGGTTGATACGTTATCGAGAATTCCATCAAGAGCAGGGCCCATTTAGCGAGTCGTCCTGTCAATATGGCTTTTGACATTAGATATTTAAGAGGGTCCACTTTTGAAATCAGACGGACCTCGTGCGCCAACGCATAGTGCCTAAGCTTTGTTATTGCGAAGATCAACGCCAGGCAGTGTTTTTCAATGGGAGAGTAATTGCTTTCTGCCCCCAGCAGAACTCGACTTAAGTAGTAGAGCGCTCTTTCTTTCCCCTGATCGTTCTCTTGTGCCCATAATGCGCCTAAGGAACCTTCTAGGGCGGTTGTATAAAGGATAAGAGGCTTTCCCTTAACCGGAGCAGCCAACACCGGCGGGTTCTGCAGGTATTGCTTGATCTCATCCAGTGTGCCTTGGCATTTTTGGTCCCAGACGAATGGGGTTCCCTTCTTCATCAGGTGGCTGTAAGGACGGCACTTTCCTGAAAGGTTGGCTATAAATCGCCGTATATACGCGAGTTTCCCTTGGAGAGACCGCAGCTGTTTGAGAGTCCTCGGCGGAGGCATTTCCATGATCGCTTTGATCTTTGACGGATCTATTTCAATACCTCGGTGTCGAACGACGAATCCCAGGAATTTGCCTGAGGAAACCCCGAACGCACATTTAAGAGGATTCATCTTCAAGTTGTATTGCCGAAGGCGTTGAAATACAGTCTTCAGATGCTCGAGATGTTCCTCGTATGATTTGCTTTTGACCACGAGATCGTCGATATAGCATTCGACGATTTCGTGTATAAGTTCGTCGAAGATCTTCGTCATGGCCCTCTGATAAGTAGCGCCAGCGTTCTTCAAACCGAAGGGCATCACTTTATAACAAAATATACCAAGCGGAGTCCTGAAGGCCGTGTGCTTCTGATCTTCAGGGTGCATTTTTATTTGATTATATCCCGATGAGCCATCCATGAAGGAGAAAACCTCATGAGTGGATGTGTTGTCTATCATCAGTTCGGTGACTGGCACTGGGAAATCATCTTTTGGGCAGACTTTATTGAGATCCCGGAAGTCTACGCATATGCGCACTGTCCCATTTTTCTTCATCACTGGGACGATGTTGGCGATCCATTCAGGGTATTGGACTTCCTGGATGAAGCCAGAGTCTATCAGCTTTTTGACTTCGGCGTTGATGCTCATCTCAAGCTCGAGTCGCATTCTTCTCGGCGCTTGTTTGACTGGCTTAATGTCTGGGGATATCGCCAACTTGTGTACAGCAATTTCTGGATCTAGTCCCGGCATTTCGGAATAGTTCCACGCGAAGCAATCTTTGTGCTGCAGAAGCACATCCTTTAATGCAGCCACCCTTTCTTCAGATAGCAGCTCGCTGATGAATGTCGGTCGCGGGTCATTTTCCGTCCCCAACTCAATTTTCTTGAGATTATCTGCAGTGGTATGTATTCCGTCCTCCAGTTCTTTCGGAGCTGGGGGAAATTCTGAGATTACCTCATCGCTGCCGCTTTCAAAGCACCGAGGGAGATTGTTCATGTCTTCGGACCCTTCTTTTAATATTGTTATCACATGGCAGGTGTGAATTTTCTGCCAATCCCAATGCGGAGTTGGTTTTATTCTTGTGTTTTCGGGTTCGTGCTTTTGCGGCGGCGCTACCCTCCAACTGTCAGACAACGCGAATTTGCCAAGCTGATATTGGTTCTCAACCCAATTCTTAAAGGTGAAGCAATCTTCAAGCGGATGCCCTACTACTCGATGGTAAAAGCAATACCTTGGGTTGGAGACTTCGCCTGCTTGTTCAGGGTGCTTAGACTCTGGCAACGTAAGCATTTGATGTTTTAGAGCGAGATCGAATATTTTCCTTGTTTTGTTCCGAGGAAAAGAGTATGCTCGACCCATTTTCTTCCCGAGGGCTAAGTCAATAACGCTCGATTCTCGGATGCGCGGCTTCTTAGCTCTGCTTTGTAGTTGTCGAGCGCCTCTCTTGCCTTTCGACTTGTTTTTGTTCTCGCGTCGCACCTTTTTTGTAGCAGGTTGACAAGGAGCGGCATCTTCGTTCTTTACTGCCTGTTGGAGGAGGCGCTGTGTCTTAGCTTTCTCATAGATTTCCATTTCACGATCGTGATCATCTCTGGCTTTTTGACTCGCATCCCTTATAAGTTTGCTCATCTGGTCTTCGGACGATGGACTGGGCGGTTTTGTATCAGGAACTTTTGCTGTTTCAGGATTAGCGTCCTCCCATTGAGCGTCCGCCTCTTCATCGAAGTCATACATGGCATAACAGCTGTTTACTAGCTCCCGCTTCTTTGGCCGGATGTACCCAAGCCCTTTGGTTTCTACTTTCCCGTTAGGCAGTTTGCATTGGGTCCCGGGAATGTTCCAGACCTTGTCATAGAATTTGGCTTTTCTAACGGTCTGTGTGAAGGACATCCCCTGGCGTTTTAGCAGTTTCTTCAAACCTTCGGTATAATATCGGGGAAGACGGATAGGCTGAAGCCTGTTGAGCGTGGGATCCGCGCCATGCCAAACTTCTTTTTCTACTTTGTTTTCTTCAGAACGGTAGAATAAGATTGCCTTCTCGCCTCTTCGTCCGGGAGGGATATAGAATGTCTGCAATTCTTCTACGCTGTTGGTGTCGAGTACATCCAGTTCTTTGTAATGTTCAAGTGGCACCATGGTTATCTGCAGACTTCGCTCTTCATCGGCAGAAGCCCGCATTGAAAGCCGAGCAGGGAATACAGCATGAACTTCATCCTCTGAATCACTACCGAAGATCAACGAAGGAACGGATGGTCCTGGCCCGGTAGATTGGGATGGACCTGAATGAATTATATCCTCCTCTTCGGTGTCACTGCCGAAGACAGGGATGGTGGCATTAGTTTTGTTCTCCGGTTTGTGACACCTTTCCGTGTCTTCGAAGCTCGGCAAGAAGTATTTGGCATCTTCATACTTGCGAACTTCGTTTACGGAAAACGGATTCAACTCTCCTGCCACTGTGTACTCGAGGCCATCCCTAGAATACTTCATGCACTGATGCTGTGTAGAAGGGATGATATTATACTCGTGTAGCCATGGTCGGCCGAGCAGAGCATTGTAGCACGTCTTGGCATCTATAACATGGAATTTGATGTCTGTGACGAGCAACCCGAAGCGTAACGTCAATATCACAGATCCGAGAGTCTTTAAGGATTGAGAGTCGAAACCGGAGATAGTGATCTTGTCTCGGGCGAGGTGTTGGACACTCATGCAAATCTCCTTTAACACTCGTACATTGAGTAAATTGACGGACGATCCGTTATCGACCAAGATTTTACCTATCTTTATGTCATGGCAGTATCCTGAGACATAAAGAGGGCGATTGTGTTCACACATCCCGAGAAGAAGGTCCTCATCACCAAAAGCAACGTCGGCTGTGTGCACTTCTTCCAATTCGTCTTTCATCTTTTCTTCGGCCAAGAAGGCTTGGAACTGGTCCGGATCTTGTAGCGCCTTAATCAAAGAGTCTCTCGCCTCCTTTGATAGTAACAAGGCATCGAGGATGCTGAGTTGTGAGGGTAGCTTCCTCAGATGCGCAAAGACATTGTAATCCACCTTACTCCTCTTTGGCGGATTTTTGGCGGTTAACTCTTCCGCGACTTGGTCATCCAAAGTGATGTCTTCAGAGACCTTCTCTTTCCCTTTATCTTTTCTATTCGAGGGTCCGCGGTTCTTTTCAGGCAGTGTCCGATTCCGCAGCTGTATATTTTCGCAAGACTTCGGTTCTTCTTCTTTTCCCGAAGTTGACTCTTTAAAGAGAGGGGCAATCTCTAGTTCCTCATCAGAGTCGCTCCCAAATGTGAGCACTTGTGACCTGGTAGTGTTAACCATGTGACAGTTGTCGGCAGTTCTTTCAAGCACTTTGGTCGTGTTTCTTTGCTCCCGACGAACCTTGCGCTTTTCCCGTTTAAAGCGTTGTTGATTAGCGACGTATCCTTGCCACCATTTATCGAACGCTTTGCATTCTTGGGTAGAATGTGAGACCTTCTGATGATATAAGCAATAAGAGGGGTGCATTTCTACCACGCTAGTAACTTTTTCTTCTAAGGGTGGTAGCTTCATGCCCATCGATATGGCCTTAGCGAACTTCTTTTTTATCTTGAATTGGCTTTTGTCAGCGGTGGAGGCATTTTGCTCCAGTGGGATCATCTTAGCTCCTCCCTCAAGTCGCTGGCGCTTGGCCGTTTCGAATATCGCCGTCTCGCGTTCTTGATCAGCTTTACTTTTCAATCGAGCTTCACTAAGAAACACGTCAATCATTTCTATTGATAATTCCGAAACCCTTGACTCGGTATTTGCCCCCGGCGTTTTGGTGCCAGAAGTCCCTTCATCGTTCGAGGTCGAGTGAGAGATCATATGACAGCTTGCCACATATTCGTCGGATCCATCCGATGAAGTTTCTTCCTCATCTTCTTTTTGAAAGACGTGATCAAGGAAATCTTGGAGCGTAATGGGAGTCCGCGCCTTTTGGTTGTACTCATCCAATGCGTCGATCTGCTTCTGTAAGTCCGTCCGCTTGTCGCCAGGCTTCACGGGCTTCTTAGATTTCTTCTTCTTCTTTTTCGAAGATTTTGACGGCTGGTTATGAACGCTTGAACTACCGCCGTCGGTCTTCGGAGTCGGACGTGGCCTCAACATCCCCTCAATAACCTGTGGCTCCAAGGGGTTCTTCCACTTGACCGCTGGACAGGTCTGAAGATCATTTAGCATTCTCCTCGTTTTGGCCGATAATACAACCTCCCAGGGAGCTTCTTCAATGACGGAGCATGTTGCCCCCGGCGTATTCGTTCCCTTATAGGTGTGGGGCTGCGGAGGATTCACCTTCCATTTGTCAGATAGTGCAAACTTGCCCTGACGGTACTGGTTTTCAAGCCAATTTTTGAACACGTAACAGTCTTCGATCGGATGTCCTAGCACTCTATGACAAGGGCAGTAATTAGGATCGTTGACGTCACTTGGTTGCGACGGACGTTTTGGATCTGGCAGATTTATGAGCCTGTTGCGCAATGCCAGCTCGAATAGCCTCCTCGTTTTATCACGGGGGAAGGAGTAAGCGCGTCCCATCCTGTCCTCAAGGGGTACGTATGGGCGTGTATTATTTGGACGAGCGACCGGCTTCGAGTCGTTCGGTTGTTGTTGGGCATTAGCGACGATGATCGCTTTTCCCTTTCCTTTATCGTTTCGAGAGTCCGGCTTCGGGAGAGGGGGTTTATGGCCCATCTGATCCATCTGCGCCAATTTGTCGATCAAAGCCTGGAAAGAAGTCGGCTTGAAGAACATCATAAACTGCGAAATGGTTGTTTGTGGATCAAGGGTTCCAACAAACATTCCCACCGCAGGGGCTTCTTCTATACGCTGTTCACATTTAGACCATAAATTACGCCACCGTATAGCGTACTGGACCCACGTCTCGCCGGGCTTTACCCTGGCGTTAATCAGCGCCGTCATCGGAGTACGCTCACTGGCACTTGCAAAGCGTTGGGTGAAGAGCAGCTCCATCTCTGCGAAGGTTTTAATAGAGTCGTTGGGGAGCTCGGAATACCACTCGAAAGCCGTATCTGATAAGCTTCCAACAAACTGGCGCAGCAAGAGCTTGTCGTCGCCTCCAGTGTTACCACAAAGCGACCTGAATTGGGCAACATGTTGATAGGGATTGTCGGTCCCCTTGTAGACATGAAACTTTGGAATTGTGTAACCTGGCGGGTACTTGATTTGGTCATACCAGCCCGGATACGGTCGCCCCATTTTTACAACTTGGCCGGCTGCTTCAGCCGCGTGATGAACTTTTATCTGCTGGGCTATATATTCGTCCAGATCTGTTTTAGAGATTGTGTCTTCTTTAGCCGTCGATAGAACGGGCTGAGGGTTTGATATTTCTCCCCTATCATCCCCAAGGACGATCGGGGGTTCTTCAGTCGGGGATTCTGGTTGTATCATCATCCCTATCATATCCTGGAAGAGAAGGCCCATGCGTTGTATATTGGCTGCTTGTTCAGCAGCCTCTTTGTCCCTCTTTTCCAGTACTCTTCGAAGGAACTCGGCGTCGGTCTCTTCTTCTTGACGTTCATCTAAGGACGTCTCAGGATTCTCTTTTGGCCCCGTGAGTGCAGCCATCGTAGTCATCATCTCCTGGAGCTTTTGTTGCTGCTCCTGAGACTTGGTCACTGACCGGGTAAGCGGTCGGTGACCCGTAGAAGTACGACTTTCTTCTTTCCCCGAAGCCATATAGACCGTATGAACTATGATGCCCCCTGACTTGGGGCGTTTAGTTTCACCGCTCTTAGACTTTGTCAGTGTCACGGGAGCTTTTTCTGGCCTCTTCCTTTTATGGACCTTTGAGGTTGAAGGAGCCGTTGAAGCGGGCATTCTAGAATTTGTTGCCCCCTGCTGTTTAATGGGGCGGTTCTTGTCTTTTTCCACCTTTGCCCTTTTCTGGCGACGGAAGTGGTCTGAGTCAATCACGGAGTCTTGAACCCTCCGCCAAACTTTATAAATTTTTGACGACAGCCGTTGAGGGGGCTGTTCCTGTTTCATCTCCGGAGCTTTTTCCATGGGTGGAGGAGACTTTTTCAATGTAGCAATCGGGGAGTTCTTTCTCACCTTCTTCAGCAATTCAAAGCTGTTCCCAGTTGGAACAGCAGCATCGACCTCCACCACTGGAGCAGGTGGGGTTAGTCCTGAGGGGGAGTTGCCCCCTGCCTTCCTTATTCGCTGCCAATGGCGACGTCGCGCACGATGAGCCGTTGGGACTGGCTCGGAAATCGAGATGGTTTCTTGCTGCCCCCTGTTTGAGCGTGGGGTAACTGCTGATGTCAGCCTATCGAAGACTGATGCCTTCTGATCAGCTGGAGGAGGAGTAAGAACCGTCAATCTTGTGAAGACCGACTCTCTGATGGGAGAAGCCGTTTTAACGACTTCCAAAGGAGCGGTCGTTGCCCTCTTTGGGACAGCCACTTTACAGTTCTGACCCAGCCTGGTGAAAACAGAGGCTGTCAGCTTAGTAGCAGGCGACCCGTTGACAGGGGTCGTGGTAACAGTGAGCCGGTCGAATACCGACTTCTTGTTCGCTTCTGGTGCGGATATCGGCGCAGAGAAGCTTGTAGGTGGGACCATGGTCCCGAAGAACAAGCCGGTGGTGGCCTGAGTCACCTGGCCTACCGGCAGAGTCAGGAAGGAAGCCGCCTGGGGCCCATATGCTACACCTCTCGGTGAGGTGGAACGTCCGTTGCATTGGCATTTCGAGCAGTTGGTGGCCATTGAATGCTTGAGTTCTGTACCAAACAAAAGACCAAATCTTAGCAACTTGAAATCCGAAGGCAATCATTTAACAAACCGCGATTGGTTCGCGAAGACGACACACGAAGTGTGGAGTGGAAAGAGGAAGAGGTCCCACCGGGTGTGCCAGAATCTGTTCCCCTCCGAAAGACGGCCGCACAGGACTGCTGAAGATCAACTTAAACGTTCGTCAAGGATACGTTAGTCCTGTTTTGGACTAAAATCGACTTGACGTAGTGATCGATTTAATATCTGGCCGTCGGGACTCGTCACCTCTCCGACGTCGCTGAGGGATTACAACGACAGGCGTCAGAGGAGTTCAGAGATGTACCCTTGAACCAAAGTTAGTTTGGAGTTTTATCGTTTATTTAAATATCTAAGGACACGTTAACCGTATTTGGGGTTAAGATCAACTTAGACGGGACCGTTTAGATCCAACAAAAGAGCGTTTGGGCCCTATTGTGCCAGTTTAGGGACGTGGCGGTCCATTGCCAGTTTTAGGGACGTGGTGGTCCATTATTAGTTTAGGGACGTTTCAGTCCGTCGCCAGTTTAAGGACGTAGTGGTCCATATTCCAGTTTAGGGACGTGGTGGTCCATTGCCAGTTTTAGGGACGTGGTGGTCCATTATTAGTTTAGGGACGTTTCAGTCCTTCGCCAGTTTAAGAACGTAGTGGTCCATATTCCAGTTTAGGGACGTGGTGGTCCGTCGCCAGTTTAGGGACGTAGAGGTCCGTTATTAGTTTAGGGACGTTTCAGTCCGTCGCCAGTTTAAGGACGTAGTGGTCCATGTTCCAGTTTAGGGACGTGGTGGTCCGTCGCCAGTTTAGGGACGTAGTGGTCCGTTATTAGTTTAGGGACGTTTCAGTCCGTCGCCAGTTTAAGGACGTAGTGGTCCATATTCCAGTTTAGGGACGTGGTGGTCCGTTATTCTCATTTTGGGGCAAATATTAGTTTAAGGACGTTTCGGTCCATTATTAGATGAGTGGTCGTTGGGACCCGTCGCCTCTTTGACGTCGTTGAGAAATTACAGCGACAGGTGTCAAAGGAGTTCGGAGATGTACCCTCGGACCGGTCGTGACTTGGTTTATGAGAGGCATTTAATTTAAGGACTTACAGCCAGGATTGGGTTAAGTCCAATTTTTATTTTAGGCTCTGCCCGATTAAAAGAATCAATCTAAACAGGGCTCTGCCCCTTCATTATTTTGCAATCTGATTTGGGGCCAGGCCCTTTTAAGTAATGAGTTACAAAAAACTCAGGAATTTTCTGAACAGGGCTTTGCCCTTTTATTTTTCTGCAATTGGGCTAGGCCCTCTTGAATAATGAGTTACAGAAACTCAAGAGTTTTCCAAACAGGGCTTTGCCCTTTTATTATTCTGCAATTGGGCTAGGCCCTTTTAAATGATGAGTTGCACTTGTGCAAAAATTCAAGAATTTCCTTGATTTGAGAACAAAAGTGCATAGCACTTTTGATCTAAATTTAGATCAAAGGAAAACAAGTTCTTCTTGTTTTCCTTGATTTTACAGAACCAAGGGTTCATATCAAGTGCAAGGCACTATTTATTATTCTTTGATTTTTTAGAACCAGGGGTTCATATCAAGTGCAAGGCACTATTTATCTTTTTCTTTTATTATTCCCTTTTTAATTTTCTGTTCTTCAGAAATTTTACCTTCTCTTTTGTTCTTGATTAATCTTCAAGAGCTCTTTTTTTCCAGAAGTTTTCCTTCTCTCGATGATGATTGATTCTCCCTTTTGAATAAGGCTTGGGGTCTTATTTATAGTGCCCACAAATTTGTTGGATTTGTTAACAAAATCTTTCCTGAATAATTTTGGGAATTTTCCCACCATTGGATCTCTGATCCAAGGGTTCCTGTTTTACAGGAGAACAGAAAAGATTTACTTAAATCTTCATTCAGTTGCTGCGCAACTCACCAGCGCGTGACACGTGTCGCGCATCCGAGCGCTTGCGCAACTGCGCAGACACGTGTCGCGCATCCGGGCGCTTGCGCAGTTGCGGTTGCGCAACTGCGCAGACACGTGTCGCGCATCCGGGCGCTTGCGCAGTTGCGCGCGCGCAACTGCGCAGACACGTGTCGCGCATCCGTGCGCTTGCACAGTTGCGCGCGCGCGCTTGCGCAGACACGTGTCACGCATCTGTGCGCTTGCGCAGACACGTGTCGCGCATCCGTGCGCTTGCGCAGTTGCGATTGCGCAACTGCGCAGACACGTGTCACGCATCTGTGCGCTTGCGCAGTTGCGATTGCGCAACTGCGCAGACACGTGTCACGCATCTGTGCGCTTGCGCAGACACGTGTCGCGCTGCCATGCATTTGCGCAGTTAAGTCTTAATTATGTTTTCTGAAGAGCCTTGCTCTGATGGGACGCACCGTCTCGGGCGTTACGCTGCCGAATTGGCTTCTGCCATGTGGCAAATTGCGCACTGCGCACGGAAACCGAAGCGTTGCTTCAAATTTTGAATTTTCAAAATTCAGTAGAGCCTTGCTCTGATTGGGGGAAACAATAACGTGTGTAAGAAGCGTGTAAGAACTGTTTATTATTCGAATTCGTATCATTATTAAGTTATTTCGAAACCCTGTTTGGATATCTAGTTTGGAAAAGCGTTGTTTATTTCAATTACATATGTATGTATGATTAATAAAACATAAGTCTACAACCAAATAAGCTCAGGCTATGTACTGATATTGGATATGTTGATATCTATAATATGACATTATATTTTACTATTAAGTAGTATACATACCAGCATCTCATTCAACTCCTGAACGGTGGCCTTCAAGCTCTCCTGTTCCTGCTGGATACGTCGCTAACTGGAGACGGAGGAAGTAACCACCGGGGTGGAGTCCAACCTCATATGGGCCCTGCTAGAGCCCAGTCCTCGGCCTATCTCCAAACCTCCGTGGTGCCGTCCGTGTGCGGCGTCCAGGACTGGGGTCAGCAGCCTCGAATGTTGCCTTCCCCCTAGCAACTGTCAGAACATTATATTTAGCACATACTGGTCTATAAAATTGACAAGAAATACCAAAATCAACAAATTCAAAGCCTTACCTACAGAGATAGAAGATGTGCTCCTCTGGTATCTGCATGTATCAAAATTTGAATAATATTAATTAATTTCAGTACATACATACTAACAAGGTAAACTCGCATATAGCGCTGCTTACACATATGACAGGGAGTGAACAAGCTCTTGTAGATCATCAGGCGCAAATCTAATCTCATCAAGCAGCCCATGATAATGAGTTGGACGACTAAGAGCAAAAGAAATGTGTGTATATTTATGATATAGCATTCTAAATCAATATACATGCCCTATATAATATATAAACATACCTGGAGGAACGGGAGTGGCCTCTGTCCCTGATATGGACGCATCACCAACAACTAGACAATCAAACATTGACAATATAAGTAATTTTGACATAAACATGCATGGATATCTATAATATTACATTCAAAATGGATATTAGAGAGCGCACCTGCAGTGAGAAGTGGTAAAAGTATCACCCAACTAGGGTGTAATTTACAGAATCAGTTGAGACTCTTAAAAGTCATAGAAGAACCCGACCTGCACAAATCTGATGTATGCTTTCCATTGGACACTAAGAAGTCTCTAAAGGGAAAAGCCTATGTGAAAGTCATCATTAGTTCATATCAAAAGATTGATGCTGAAACAGAGAACGAGAAATGTCATTTTTTTCTTCTTCCGCCACATTACTGTCTTCTCCTTCTGCCACATTACTGTCTTCTCCTTCTTATTATGTGCGCGTGCAAATTCAATGACTATATTGAGAATATGGATTAATAGTGGGTAGGAAAAGTATTTCTCAAATGGCTTTTGCGTCTTAAAACCATAAACTACTAAGTAATGACATACATAATTTTTTTAGTATAAAGGTTGTTATTTTAAGTTTTCCCTTATAGAGATATGATCTAACTGCATCTATCAACTATAAGTGTGCAGAAAATTATGATAAGAAATCATAAGAAAGGGTCGTAGCCATGCATAACCTTGAATCTACATACCAAATCATCCAAAAGCATGCACTTATTGTCACCTTGCCTTAGAATATAAAATATCTTGGAAGACTATAAGCGAGCATTTAAATCTTGATAGATTTTGACTTCAACATATATTTTTCTCAAGTACCATGAAATATACTTGCTCCGTATAAACCGTTTTCAGGAAGATGGATTAATAATGACAAATTATCCATTGTGGCTCACTAGGTTAGCATTTTCTCTTCTATTGACCATCTTTCTAATCTGCTTGGTAAATTTATTCGGAACCGGCTGCGAATCATTAAAAGACATGCATAAGAAAGAGAACTAAAATACAGATATATAGCATACCGATACATCGAAACTTCATAGTTGCGATGGCAATCCAGAGATATTTATTTCTACACACGTGGTGCGCGTGCGAATGCGTCAGGCATCATGGACAAATATTTCAGAACATGGAAAGTATTATTCGTATAAAGTAATTAAAACTTTTAAACACCTTGGGTAGATATTTTCTTAGTTGATGCAATCATATCATGAGGACTAAATTTAAGCTATTATACATATGCTTATGTATTTTTCTAACCTAAAATATCACACACACACAGAGAGAGAGAGAGAGAACACCTGGTAGGTAAAGAAATCAGGTAGCAGGATCCTGAAGAAATAGAGTCCATAGCATTGCTCATCATCATCATCCATGATCCCTTTGATAATATTTTTTCAAAGGGATCACGGATGATGATGATGAGCAATGCTATGGACTCCATTTCTTCAGGATCCTGCTACCTGATTTCTCTATCTACCTGATGTTCTCCCCCTCTCTCTCTCTCTCTCTGTGTGTGATATATTAGATTAGAAAAATACATAAGCATATGTATAATAGCTTAAATTTAGTCCTCATGATATGATTGCATCAACTAAGAAAATATCTATCCAAGGTGTTTAAAAGTTTTAATTACTTTATACGAATAATACTTTCCATGTTCTGAAATATTTGTCCATGATGCCTGACGCATTCGCACGCGCACCACGTGTGTAGAAATAAATATCTCTGGATTGCCATCGCAACTATGAAGTTTCGATGTATCGGTATGCTATATATCTGTATTTTAGTTCTCTTTCTTATGCATGTCTTTTAATGATTCGCAGCCGGTTCCGAATAAATTTACCAAGCTGATTAGAAAGATGGTCAATAGAAGAGAAAATGCTAACCTAGTGAGCCACAATGGATAATTTGTCATTATTAATCCATCTTCCTGAAAACGGTTTATACGGAGCAAGTATATTTCATGGTACTTGAGAAAAATATATGTTGAAGTCAAAAGCTATCAAGATTTAAATGCTCGCTTATAGTCTTCCAAGATATTTTATATTCTAAGGCAAGGTGACAATAAGTGCATGCTTTTGCATGATTTGGTATGTAGATTCAAGGTTATGCATGGCTACGACCCTTTCTTATGATTTCTTATCATAATTTTCTGCACACTTATAGTTGATAGATGCAGTTAGATCATATCTCTATAAGGGAAAACTTAAAATAACAACCTTTATACTAAAAAAATTATGTATGTCATTACTTAGTAGTTTATGGTTTTAAGACGCAAAAGCCATTTGAGAAATACTTTTCCTACCCACTATTAATCCATATTCTCAATATAGTCATTGAATTTGCACGCGAACATCATAAGAAGGAGAAGACAGTAATGTGGCAGGAGGAGAAGACAGTAATGTGGCGGAAGAAGAAAAAAATGACATTCCTCGTTCTCTGTTTCAGCATCAATCTTCTGATATGAACTAATGATGGCTTTCACATAGGCTTTTCCCTTTAGAGACTTCTTAGTGTCCAATGGAAAGCATACATCAGATTTGTGCAGGTCGGGTTCTTCTATGACTTTTAAGAGTCTCAACTGATTCTGTAAATTACACCCTAGTTGGGTGATACTTTTACCACTTCTCACTGCAGGTGCGCTCTCTAATATCCATTTTGAATATCGATAATATTACATTCAAAATGGATATTAGAGAGCGCACCTGCAGTGAGAAGTGATAAAAGTACCACCCAACTAGAGTGTAATTTACAGAATCAGTTGAGACTCTTGAAAGTCATAGAAGAACCCGACCTGCACAAATCTGATGTATGCTTTCCATTGGACACTAAGAAGTCTCTAATGGGAAAAGCCTATGTGAAAGCCATCATTAGTTCATATCAGAAGATTGATGCTGAAACAGAGAAGGAGAAATGTCATTTTTTTCTTCTTCCGCCACATTACTGTCTTCTCCTTCTGCCACATTACTGTCTTCTCCTTCTTATTATGTGCGCGTGCAAATTCAATGACTATATTGAGAATATGGATTAATAGTGGGTAGAAAAAGTATTTCTCAAATGGCTTTTGCGTCTTAAAACCATAAACTGCTAAGTAATGGCATACATAATTTTTTTAGTATAAAGGTTGTTATTTTAAGTGCGCGTGCAAATTCAATGAAAGTTAGATTTGAGGATACCCATGTATGAGTTGTATTCTATATATGTGTGTTTCGATTTATGATTTCGCTTAAGTGTAGGGTTGTTTTTACTTAAAGAAGTATCACCATCTACTATATATAAAAAAATATAGCAAACTAGGATTGGTATTCAAAATTTATTTAATTAGTTTGTGATCCACATCATTTGATTCGTTGCTTGAGGCATCAATGTAGGCACAAATATCGGCGACGAGGAACTCGACGAGGAAGAACGAGGGCGGTGGCGGGCTGAGAACGGAGGGCGCGCGGTGGCGACGAAGAGAAAATTGGAGACGCGGGAACGAGAGAAAATTTTGGGAACGAGAGGGAAAGATATCAAGGCGTATATTGGTATCGATGGGAATATGAAGGTTTCATATTATCATCGAGTATCATATATTGGTTTTAACCTGAATATCTTGAGTCGCTCTCTAATTATGCGTTTGTTGTGCATTCGTGTTGTATGTGTAACATGATTTTAAACCATTGAGATCAAGATTGATAGAACTGATCATCCTACATTGCAATAGCATTCATCGACCAAAAATAGATTGCGGTCTGGATATGGCATATTGGCAGATGTTACCTATATGCATAAATCTTATGTCTAATGACCATAAGATTGTCGGAGACAGTTTTGATGTTTTGTGGGTTTGGTTTTATACTTGGGACAATCCAATGTTGACACACACACATAAATAACAAATTAAAGTAAACTAACTAAGAGGCATGTTTGAGTTTTATACTGGGATCACAAATAGCATGATGGCTGCAAACAGGTTGCTTGAATACTTGCAGACAATCCAATGTTGCCTCGCCATTTCTATAAATTTTAAACTCCCTGGAAAATTATCATCACTCAGGATTACTTTAGGGCCAGTTTGGCTGCTTCTTGCTTGTGATTCAACATTCATCTTTTTGTTGATTTGGAACTCAGAGAGTGTTGCAAAACAAATCCAAAACTAAATAAACCTCAAACTAGCTACAGAGAAGGCAAACAGCAAACCCCATGAAGTTTGGCTTTCAAGGGTTTTCCCACTAAAATACACTTAGATGCAGCACTTTAAGGAAGCTTGCAGCAATATAAAAACTTTTAGGTAGTTTAGTGAAAAACTGCAGTGCTTCAAGATTGTTTAAGTTTTATGTGTGCTTAAGCTGTCATACAGAAATTATCGTTGCAAAAATGTTCGCAACCCTAGCTTTTCCAGCAACGATACTGGAATACGAGCCTCAGATATGCCAGCTTAGGAATCAAAATAAGAAAGAGATTTGGGGTTATCCTAAGTCCAAAGTCAAACGGGCTCGAGAAATATATAAACCCAAAAAAATGACTGCATAAAGATCTCATAAAGATGAAAAGGATGTTATGCAAGCTCTGAACAAATCTTGAACGGAACTTTCACAAGAATTTACAATACCCGACCAGAAACCAATCCTGAGTTTGATGAAGCTTCAGGCCTTCAGCTTCCCCACAGAAAATAGTTAGGGCAAACCCTTTGCAAAACCATAGCTTTCATGCAGAGATGACGCTCAGAACATGCCAGCTTCCAAACACATTGAATAATACATAATCTCCCATACTCTCTCTCTCTCAATCAGACAGTTTATATTTGGATTTGAATTTAGGAAAAGAAATAAGATGGCTACAAACCAGCTTGCCTCGCCAATCTCATAACTATAAAGCTCATAAAAGTGGAAGCTTTAGGGCAAGCCATCATCGCCTCCATTCAATTGAAGCCAAATCATCCACAAAAAATAGAAATAAATATAATAATTGATCGATAGGCAAAATTGCAAGAAACCTATTCAGATTTTTGCATGAAAAAATAAGAGATGTAAAATAAGTAAAAGATTACCAAATGAAATTATCCCATCACTTGAACCCCCTCTCAAGACATTTTAGCAAAAATCCCCCCAGTAATTTTCTTCGGTTTAACCGTTTTATATCATAGAAGAAAGATAAATTTCAAATGTATATACATGCATACACACACACATCATATACACAGTTTTTGAATGTTGCCAGAATTTCAACGATAATTCTAGATTTTTCCAAACTCTGAAGGCTTCACAAAAATTTTAAATACAGATAATAATATGATTGAAGAGATCAATCACCAATTTTTTAATGAGGATCAACTGAAACCCCAAACAGAGCAAGCAAATTACAAAGATCCCAAAACCCCGCGTGGCCCAGCCCCAGCCCCAGCCCCCAGCCCCAGCCCAACCCTAACCCCAGCGTGGCCAGCTAAACCCCAACACCAACCCTAAGGCAAACCCTAACCCCAGCCCCACCCCAGCAGCAGCCGAACCCCAACCCTAACCCTACCCTGACCCCGACCCCGACCGCGACCGCGACCGCGACCCCTGCCCAACCCCAACTCGCGCGCGCAACCCCAGACCCAGCCATGAACCCTAAGCCCAAAATAATCCAAAAATTCTTTAATTTACCTCGAGATTTACTCACCTGAACGGCTGCTGCTGGGGCTGGGGCGACGACCTGAACCGCGGTGGCGACGAGAACTGCGGTGGCGACGAGGAGAACGACGGTGGCGACGACGGCGTGGCGATTTGGGGATTTTTCTCGCGCCCGATCGAGAGAGAGAGAGAGAAAGTGAGCGTAGGCGATCGGTCTGGGGTCTTAATAAATCGATATTTACTTGTCCCTACGGATATACCCGTAGGTCCTTTGTTTGCGCCACCGTAGGGGCAAACACCAAATTAAGAATTAATTTTTTTATTCTTAAACGTCAGTGCCCGTAGGGGCAACCCTTTAGCCCTACGGAGTAATCCGTAGGGCCAAGTAAAATCTGCCCCAACGGATAATTCCATCTGTAGGGGCAACCCCCTATTTTACTAGTGTTAGCTCAGGTCTGGAGATCGAGATAACCGAGATGTAGGGTATAAAATCTGCCGATAAAATTGAATCAAATCGTAAAATCGTAAATGGCAGAGACTCGGAGAAGATTTAAAGAAACCAGACATCAACAATCTTCACGTGTCAACATGAGGCAGCACCAGAATATCCAAAGCATGATTCCACTGGGAAGCCGTCCAACCACGGCCAATACCCCTAAATGTAGCGGATCCGTAACCTTATTATGGCTGTAGCATCTAAAATTTTCTCAGTGTGATCTTAACAACAAATCACCATATTAGGCAACTAGAGTTTCTGCCTATACTACTATTTAAAAGACCTAAAGTTATACTTGGAAATCATCTCACCTTTTATCACCAAGAAAATCACCGAAAAGATCAAGAGATCCAAGACGGTCCACGAATCGACGTGATCATCGACTGAACATCTACTTCCTGCGAGATAAAAATCGAGAGCAACACGAGAGTTCTTTGTATTCTAAATTTCAAACGAGTTGTACATGTTAAGCTTGATTAATAAAGGTAGATCTTTAGTTTGGTTCTTTGCATTTTACATTCTGCATTACTTTATGCATTTACATTATGATCTCCTTCTTCATCCTTTATTCTCCAACCATGCGTGAGTAATTCCTCGCTTGATTGAGTTCGTAGAATTAAGATAGATCAATGGATGATAAAATCTCTTAACTCTTTTTACATCTTTTAAAGTTTAGAAACTTTAACAAAGTAATTGTTAACATCCTAATCGGACGCGCTATCAATTTGTTGATAGTCTCGACCGCGATTTAAGATTAGATTAACAATTGTTTTGGTAAAGGTTAGACATGAATAGAGGTCAATGAAAAGATAAGGGCTAAGAGTGGGAACCCTATTCTCTCCAAAAACTCTAATCTTCATTAATCACTATCGATTTAGTTTTAAATCTATTAAAACATAAAATGAGTCATCTTTAATTAATCATCCATTGCTACTCAATTCTATGAACCCTACAAGCCGTTTCTTCATAAATTCTACATCCGTATTCAACATAGATCAAAAAACTATTCTCTCTATTTTCAATCAACTCGCCTAAAGCAAGAAAAATGTTCGACGTTTTCCTGAGGACGACCCGTACTCATCTCGGCTAACTACCCGCGACACCATTATTGATTGCGCTTACTACTTTACTTGCAAAACACTTTTCCAAATCTGAAGTCTGCAAAATAATAAAAAAAAACTTTCTTAACAAAACAAAAGGAGTATCTATTTTAAGAAATGGGTTATTTAGTCCCTCATTTTCATTAAAAACACTTTAATTAAAGTCTCCAATAAAGTACATCAAAAGAAACAAATACCCATCACTATTCAACAATATTAACTTAACAATTAGTAGAAAAAATAAAGATGAACTCTCAGGACTCTCAATTGCATGTCTCAAATACAATGTGGGGGTGGCACAAGTGACAAATTTACTCTCATTATTATAAATGCCAAGTTTGGCCTCATTTAAATAATTAAAAATGAATGAGAAACCAAAATGTCAAAGGAAAGCTTGCAATATAAATAGAAGGATATCAATGTTTTCCATGAATATTGTTACCATCAACCAATAATTAAACTATATATACTTTGCAACAATGTAGTTACAAAGAGGCCATCCTCAAATAGTTTTATATATATATATATATATATACACACACACACACACACATCAGGATAAGACACATATACCAATGCAAACAAAAGTTTGGGACAATGTAATAATTTGTGTGTTGATTTTGTCAAATCTTGGGCCACCTATAAATCATCATTAGACTAATATATCCAAATTGTGCTTCCCTCCGAAATTCTCAAGTTAACCAATGGCTCACATGCATTTTGTTTATAAATAGTGAAGAGAATTAATAGGAAAAGGCCTAACAAACAAACTCCCTATACTATTAATTTAAAGGAGAGCCTTATAATTAGGAGAAAGGGATTGCTAGAGAGAAACCATTGCCACAAGTTCTCATCTTTCGTTTATATATATGCCATTTTGAAGCCTTCTTGAATCACCACTTAGTTTCCTCTTCCTCTTCTTTATACCATCATTTTAAAAAAATGGAGACATCTCCTCGAAAGATCGTTTTCGCCTTGGGAGTAGCATCACTCCTTATTGTTTGTGCATCTGCTGGTAATGTTTCTGCCGGCGGCCTTTCTTTAATTCCGTTATACAATAATAATTTTTCATTAGGATGATCATATTTGTTTGTGTTTGATAGATAATATTGTGTTCGGATACACGGGTCCGAATGGCCCGGACAAGTGGGGAAGCCTGAAACCGGAGTGGAAGATATGCAACAGCGGAACTCAGCAGTCTCCGATCGACATTGTCAAAGACGACGCCAAGGACGATCCCGCGTTGGCAACCCTGATGAGAGATTATTCTGATGCAAAGGCTACCCTCATTAACAATGGCTTTAACGTCCAGGTCTTGCTGCTTAAATTCTCTCCTTAATGAAACATGAGGGGATTTTTTTAAAATTTGAAATTTAAAAGGCTTATATATATATATATATATAAATAAAAATTTGCAGTTGAGATTTGATGAAGGTGTTGGAAATGTGTTGGTTGAGGGAAAGAGCTACTCTCTGCAGCAATTGCATTGGCATTCACCATCTGAGCATACACTTGATGGTGAAAGGTATGCAATCTCTTTGGCTTAAAAAAAAAATTTCGAAAAAAATTATTCTTTGGTTGGTTTAATAATTGAAATTGATCATTTAATTTGCCATAGATTTCCAATGGAGCTCCATCTCGTACACAAAAGCAGTGATGGGAAAATTGCTGTGGTTGCCATTTTGTATCAATTTGGCCATCCCGATACATTCCTTAACCAGGTAGTTATTGCTAATCTCTCATATAAGAGATTTTTGAGATGGAATTATTTTGAAAATAATAAGAGAACATATAATGTTATCGATCGAGTGAGAGGCATGAAACAGATTATCAATACCTTAATTCCATTTCAAAATCTTACTTGTCACATGTTAAGCTGCAAACCAGACTGGAATTTATATTTGAGACCGTTCTATTCCAGTCTTAAGTTAAAATAGTAAAGATTATAAATTTTGGCTCATGGGATTGCCAGCCTTGGGCAAGAAACGGGCTAGAGTGTGAAAGTGTAGAGGAACCATGGTTCCCATAAATTTATTACATCGCAAAATTAAAACTATATATATATATATATATTTTTTGATTATAAAGTAATTAAGCTTACAAATTAAATATTGCAGCTGCAAGACAACTTGAAGGAACTGGCAAATGAGAAATGCGGTAAAGAGGAAGAGACACAAGTCTCAGCCGGAGTTGTACGTATCAAGGCCATGAAACGCCCGACCCAGAAGTACTACAGATATGTCGGCTCCCTCACCACCCCGCCTTGCACTGAGAATGTCATCTGGACTGTCCTGGGCAAGGTAATTATTCAGTCATACGAAATGTATTATGCGATCGAGATTTCAACCGTGATAGCTTGGAACACGCTGTTGTGTCTAATTTTGCGCTTTGGAACATGATCTGATAGGTGAGAGAGATGTCACCAGATCAGGCCGCCGCTCTGAAAGCTCCTCTTCCTGAAGATTACCGTAACAATTCAAGGATGACGCAGCCACTCAACGGAAGGACCGTCAAGCTCTACACCAATACTGAGAGCAGTCACGATTGATCAACTGCAAGACAGACTGCATTATTATCTATATATATTGGTCATTATATATGTTTTTACCTTGAAATTATACCATAAATTTATGAGTGGTTGGATTAATTGTTAGAAATTTTAATAAAATACTTGTATTTCGTACTTGGGCTTTTGAGCTATCATGAATGGGCTTCTTATTTAAATTTGATGGAGCTAATCTCTCGGACATTTGTGCTATCATGATTCCACAGTTTGATATTTTGGCAAATTAAACTCAGAAAAATTCAGAAAAATCAATACAATCAGACAATGTGCACAAAGACCTACATCCACCAAGAAAAAACACAAAACGCATCTTCTCTAAAATCACGTCCGATCCAACGGCCCAGACCACGCCACGTGTCCCTCCTCAACCTCTCCGGCACCAGCCTCCACGACGCCGCCCCACGACGCCGCTCTCCGTCCCGACGCGAACCGCCTCATCCCACCCAACCCCGGCACCGCCGCCGCCGATTCCTTCCTCTCCCTCGCCGAAATATTCCTCACAGGACTCGGAATATCCTTCTCCACCGCCGCCGAAGCCTTCCTCCGCCTGAAAACCGCCGCCAACCGCTCCCAGCACCGCCGAGGCCGACGCCGCCGATTCTTTTCCGGCGCCAACAGCACTTTCCCGAAACAGGAAACTTTGGGCGATCCCGGATCCGAGACCTTGACGCCCTTCTTGTTCTTGGGGAAGATCCTCTGGTGGCGGGTCCTTCGAGCGCTTTGACCTAATTGCCCCGAATAGTGCTGAATCTTGTTGGGCAAGCCAAGAATGGGTGTCTTGGCGTTAGGGGCTGCTGCTTTGAGATTCGCGCTGGACACTCGTTGAGGATGGCGGTGGTGGGATGATTTGGGGTTGGTGGTGGGCTTTGTGGAGTCGTCGCGGGCGAGGGCGATGGTGGTGGGTTTGGATCCGATAAGGGCCGCTTCGGGTTCTGGCATTTGAGGAGAAACGAGAAGTTATCAAGAATGAGGAGGAGGAGGAAGAATCGGAGAGGGAAGCGGTTTGAAATGGGATTTTATAAAACTAATTTTTGTAATTGACTAATAGTTTTTTTGGCTGATAAGAATGATAACTTGTTCTATTTATTTCCAAATTTATTCTAATATTTTCTTTTTCAACACCAAGGTTTTTTCCTTCATTTTAAATGCTTTCTTGAGACATGGTCATTTATGAAAGACGCCAAAAGCAAATATTGTAATAGTGGCAGAAAATTGAGCATTCAAACTGGTTGTTACTGTTAAAATAATTTCTTGCATTGAACCGGCACAAATTCCATGAAAAGAAAATATGAAATATTTTGAATTTATTCGGTTTAATATTTCGGGTATATTATTTTAATAAGGAGAAACTATCAAGATGCATCAATTTATATCTAAAACTAAAAGTAACTTAATCTAGACTCAAGGGAAGTTAAGTATCCTCATAATAATAATAATAATAATAATAATAATAATAATAATAGTAATAGTAATAGTAATAAACAAATTTAATAAAATATTCATACACGCTAGATGAATGCTTTAAACATGCACCAATTTTTTTTTTTACTCTTAACATTTTGATTTAAGCCACTTCATGACAATAAACAAGGGTATTTAGCTATTGTATGTACTTGTCTCCAATTCAATTTAGTAAAATCTTGTGGCCGTTGCTGCAAAATAGGTAAACAATGGTTGTTGAATCGGTATGAAGTAGGAAAAGGATAGGGTAGTGGGAAAAAAGACTAAGTCCTACTTTACCTCTTCTTCAGTTGTTAGAAAAAAAATTTTGGTAAACATATATTAGCAAAATATAATAAATGTTTTAATAGGGAGCGAATTTCAGTAGTATTAGCTTGTGCGCTACGCTGAATCAATTAGACACGGATTCGGGTCTAAACCAATAAGCTTAACCGGCCCGGATACCATAGGGGGGGCATTACAGTAATTTCCGAGTTGCAACAAGCTTAAACCCTTTGCTGTGCTAGGGTTTGAATTTTAGGCGCATCGATCTCATTTCTCCAGCGGGAGAAATTTCGTTTGTGAGATCCTTTAGCTGCGAAACTCTTGCTTTTGTAAGTTTTCCTTCGATCCTTGTTCTTTTTTCTTATGAATAGCAGTGATTTCTGCAGAATTTGTTTGTTTGTTTGTTTTTGTTATACATTTCATCTTAGAAGTAGAGCAGTTGATTTTGGTGAAATTTCTAGATGCAATTAGGGATCTAAAGAGAAATATTTGGGGGAAAGTTGTGATCTTGGGTTTAAGTTGGTTGATTGGTGGGTGATGTATGGAATCTAGGGTTTTTTTTAACTCGTGGTGCTCAAATATTTTCTGATTTCTCTGTCTTAAATGTTGGAAGTAGATTTTTCATTTGGATTTTGAAAAAAAGAATAATAAATTTTGTAACATCATTTGATGAATACTATGTGGTTGATACGAATGAAAAATAATTACGGGACCGATCTGATCTCATTTTAGTATCCTTAGTTTATGGTCACATTATCAGGTAGAAAGTACTGCAAATGTAATTGCTGGGTTACATCTTTGTGCTCTTATGATATCCTCCAGCTGAAAAATGCTGGAGTAACCTATTTGTTGTAGCCAAGAAAGTTAGCTTACTAGTTACATTTGTATTATTTTCTTGGGAACAGTTGTTAGGAAAATTTAAGTGTGCGATTGATTTCAGTTGTGCTTCCAACAGGTTCATATGCTGTAATTGTCTATTTGTCAGTTAGGAATATGGTTACTAAATCGAATAATATGTACAAATTTTTAGTTGTATTTGCCTATTTGTTAATTTTTACCCTAAGCTCTTTCTCAGAGGTAACTTAGAATGCGAGGAGGTAAAATGTTACATACTGGTTCCCATAGTAGTTTCCTTTGTGCATGTTACTTCTTCAAGTACACAAACATGACTTAATTCAAGTCAGTACTTTTATATTTGACATGTACGCCATATAATCTTTTGTGTTGTATTTATGATATTTAATGTACCCCACTTGAACGCAAAGATAAAGATTCTCCTTTGCGCCCTCAACTTAGTAAATTAAGATAAATGTTTTGATCTTAAAGATAAATATTATAGAGATAAGGGAGAAGTTCATATCAGTTTTGTGTCTCTCCATCTTTTGATGATTAATTATTGAGACCAACCGGTGTTTAAAAGTGGCGAAAAAGGCGGGCAGCCTGAGTGCTTGTTCTCTTTAGTGCTTAAGCAACCGCTTCAGCAAGCATTATTTTGCTTCATTTTTGTTATTTCTTGTAAGATATTTGATAAACATTGGTTCTATTAAGGATATTAACTACTTTAATGCTTAGGCCTCTCTCGGGTCGAGTTTCAAAGTTAAAATAATAAAATCCGTAATGTTTGGAGTTAGAATTGAAAACTCAAGCCAAAGCCGCTTGTAGCTCAAAACCGAAGCTGGTCGAAAGCCTTAGTTTTGAAAACAGGATCAGAACTTAAAACCCTTGGTTCCTCGATCCCTTACTCCAAAGCCAAAATCGAATCTACTCCAAGCTTGAAGTCAAAGTCTCCAAGTCGAAAACCCCACCTATTCGAAGCCTCCAAGTCGAAGTCGAAATGTTGGACTCGAGTACTTGATGCCGGACCCTCCAAGTTGAAATCCCCAAATTCCAAGTTCGAAGTTTTGTCCAGAGGAATGAAAATAATTGGGAACTTGGGGTTAATTAGATTTTATTATCACACCAAATGCAATGCAATCTTACTCATTACAAAACTTTATGAAAGGTGTAAACATCAATAAAGACGGCATGATAATAAAAATTCTACAACCACAACCAACCTTTAAACGCATCTCAATCGATAAGAAATAGAGAATGATTACCTGAGAATTGGGGTGACCATACCATCCTGCTTAAGCAGCAAAAGCATAGCGGCAAAGAGCGCCCCACTGCCCAAGTGTTGCTTTTTTCAAACAGTGCAACCAATTTTAATGACTCCTAAAGTTACATTATTTACCTTTGTATTTCTTGATTCGTGCATGAATAATTTCATTTACCACTTTATGAAATTATTTCCTTTCCTAAACCTGGTCTTCCTTTTACTGTTTTCCAATGGAGTCAATGCATTCATCATCTACTGCCCGCCCCGTTTAAATAGCCAAACTTGCAGATGCGAGTCATGTGACATTTGTGGATGCCTGATGTACAACTAGACAAATTGCTATAGATCTCACTTAGGAAGTGAAGTGGTAAAATGTTATGCCACAAATGCATGAAAATTATTGGACATATACAAGGGGCACCATTGAGTTAATGCCAAGATTGTTTGTTCTACTCAATAAGATGTTAGGGGGGAAAAGGACTAAAGTTTTCGTTTTTTCATAACTAACGACCAGCATAAGATTCTTAGTCTGAAATGGAAAAAGAAAAGCCCGGTTAGTAATCTCATCAATTTCCTTTATTACTTTATATATTAAAGAAATGTGATTATAGGGTGAATTTTTTCATTTGATGTTGGATGGGAGTTTGAAATCCTTGCTAGAAGGTGCCATGTTTTCTTGGTTAATGCCATAGCTGTTGTATCTGCAGTTCACTTTTATTTCAAATGCTACAAGGATAAAGGTAACTTTTCAGTTACAAATAAAATCACCTGACACTCCGAAAACCATCATTTATTTGTTATGACTCTTATGGGTATATTCACTCTTTATGGTCTTATTCATCTGGTATAAATCAAATTATTAGCGGAAACACTAAATAATCCTGGAATAGTATGTACATCATATGTGCATGCTTCCTATTTTAATTATCTTCTTTTGCCACTATATTAGTGCATTCAATTATCGGCTTTGGTGGTAGATTTCATTGGAAATCATCATATATTGAGGTTTTTACTCTTTTTCTTCTTCGTCTTGTTCTGATTTAGAAGATAAGCACATCTGGTTCATTTGAAAATAAGATAGTTCATTGCATGATTCTTATCACATCATAACATTTGTTTGCTGAGGAGATTCCCTTCTGCTCGGTTATTTATTCAATTATTTGATGCCCTGTTTTCTTATGAAATTTTTTATCATGAATATGGACCTGATTTATTACTTCATATTTATTTTAAGTACTGATGCATGTTTTTTTGTGGATGCAGTGTATCAATGGAGGAGGACGCCAATGTAAGTTCATCTTAACATGCTACTTGGTTCTCTTCTTCTTATGCAGCTTACTAATTTCCCTGATATGGCTTCTTCTTGAATACGCAAATGCATGAGCATGGTAGTAGAGAGAACTCATCATATTGTGTCATATACGAATCACATCTACTTTAAATACATGTTAAAGCTAAAATAGTTGAACCATAAAGTCTATGCATTTGTAAGACACCAACATCCAATGTACCATTTTGCAAATGCTGAGATTTTATATGTCCAAATGACATGATTGGGTGATCCAAGGATATTATTTCATTTCAGTAATTGTCATCGACGCCGTCCAGCGTTTTCTTCATTTAAAAGGTCTCCATCCTCCCCTTCCCCCGCCCAAAATAAATAAATAAATGCATAAAATAACACTCTTTTTCATTGTGTACTCATAAATTGAATTATCTTGGTGCTAACTAAATTGAGAAGTCCAAACGGGTTGGCATGGTCTGCAGAAACGAACTCATAAATTGATTTATGATCTAATTGATTTGCATTCTTCCTGATGTAACATGCCATTACGACTTCTTATCACACTTTATTTTCGGCGTTGTAGTAAGTTCTGGACCATAACCGTGCTATGGTGTCATGTCAATATTTACTTAATTACATTATATGTCAATTATTTTCTTCTTAATTAGCAGAATTGTTTTCATATTAGAGAATAAATGCAAACTCAGAATCACATGTGATTTCAATGCACACTGCCTGTACAGAGTCTACAGTTTTGAAAGGTTCTTACAATCTGTGTCAATGCCAATCTATATATTCCCAATTATATCAATAAGCCTTTTAGACTTGTACCCTTCCCATAATCTATTTTGCATTGATTTATGCTTAATTTATTGCATTCTCTTGATGTTGTAATTCTTCTTGTAGAGAAAAGGGATTGTCTTTGGATATGTACCTTCATTTTTACATGCACATTCTTACTGCAAACTGATACAATATACTATATTTCAAAAAGTTGCCTTCTTTAATCTCTAAAAGGAGATGTAGCCGTATGCCTTTCTATGAGAAAAAACATGCTTCAATAACCAACATGGTTAACAGCAGGACTTGATTCGATGGATTATAATAAAACTAGCATATCATTTATGGGTAAGTTTGTTCTGTTCTATATATTCGCAATGGTCGTTCCATGGCTGAATACAAGTTATTCCTTTCTGCTAATTGCAGACATGCATGTTAATTAATATCTACTCATGTTCTTAGACTCATCTAAATCTACCTGTGACAGGCTGGAAAGAAAGATGAAGAGGAATTCAACACAGGCCCTCTCTCAGTTCTTATGATGAGCGTGAAAAATAACACCCAGGTAATTGTTTCTACTTAATAAATTGAGATATTGCAAAATGAATTACAATAAGTTTCCCAAATTCTCTCCAAAGCGAACAAGCAATAGCAGCTCATGATTCATTAGCTAGTTTTTGTTGAGTTAGACAAACTTAAAACCTTGCTCTCGCTGGTTCGATTCTGATCAACACCCCGCTGCCGCCCCCCGCCCCCCAAAAAAAAAAAATTAAAAAATATAAATAAATAACGCCCCTCCACCTCCTCCTTTTGATATCAAAGTACTGTCAATGGATGCAAACTCATTTTCATTTTGCTAAACCATCACATATCGAGTCCTCCAGTGAAATATTTGCTTCTTAAATTTTTTTCCCTTAATTGAAAATGGTAAGTGATTTTTCTGCTGATAACTTATGTCAGGTGCTGATCAATTGCCGGAATAACAAGAAGCTTCTTGGCCGCGTCAGGGCCTTTGATCGTCACTGCAACATGGTTCTTGAAAATGTGAGGGAAATGTGGACCGAGGTAATCTTAAACCCAAATTTCTCTTGCTCTTATTACTTGCAGTAAATGGTCTCATATTCGTCTAATGATTAATTACAAGTATTTATTTTGTTAATTGCAGATACCGAAGACTGGTAAGGGTAAAAAGAAAGCACTTCCTGTTAACAAAGATCGGTTCATCAGCAAGATGTTTCTTCGAGGGGATTCAGTTATTATTGTTCTCAGAAATCCCAAGTGATGAGGGATTATGACTCCTATGTTTTGGAATTGAGGCCTGTAGTCTAAATTTAACTTTTTCATAATAGAGTGAAGTTTGCAGTTGAAACATAATGTCATTAGTTTGTATCCTTTTAAGCAACTTTTAGTAAGTTGATGGTTGGGATTGTATGATATATGCTGATATTTTCACTCTGATGATCTTGTTATTAAAGTGATACTTTTATTGATTGTGGAAAACTATTTGCTCATTTATATCAGTTTATTTTTAGGTTACATCCATGCATGTGATGGGTAAAAAAAAATGCAAAACTTTATTGGGACTTTACCGCATACCAGCACTTTCAAAGCTTTTACCAAGTGTAATCAATTACATTATTTAGATTTCTAACCAATCTTTCAATATCAGTTTCTCTATGAAGATATCAACTCAACGCAGCAATTGATACATTAATAACTAATGCGCAAGAAACCCCCTCAATTATTTCTAAAAAGCAAAAATCCTACTTAAACTTGGAAAACATGCAGTTTATTTCAAAAAAATCCAAACGGTGTTAGATTTTTCATAAGTCTTTTTATACCAAAAATGCCCTTCTATATATTTAATTGACTAACATAATATTTTTTGTTCTTTTTCTTCATCTTTTCAATCGGTGCCTTTTGAATCTTATAAAGGAAGGTGATGTTTTTTTGTCATGAGGTGGGTGACTATTTGAATTAGAGATTTTGTGAAAGAAATGATTAAAAGGTTTTGCAGAGGTAAAAACATTTATAGAGAAGAAAAAAGGAAAGAAGTTGGAGGGAAAATGTTTGAGGCACATTTTGGGAAATATTCACATAAAAAACTATCGGTGTTAAATCTATAAGATAAAGTGCACGTTTTTCAAGTTTAGAACGGTTTCCTTCTTTTCGAGCAAAAGCAAGGAGGGTTTCCGTATTTTAGCGTTAATTAATTACCAATGAGCGATATCTCAGTTGGTGTGGCACTTCCCTTTTATGGGGAGAGTGCGGAGGTTTAATCCCAGTGGAGAAAGTGGCCACAATTTAACACATTCGATGCAAATTCGTGGGTCTTCTAATTGTGTGTGATGTATGCTTGTATGTTTTGTGTGTGGATTTGTAGTGTGTGTTATATGTATAGATTAGGGCTCAGGGGCCAGCGCAAAAAAAATAAAAATTCCATTAATTTGTTAAGCTGAATTAAATTAGGACATCAATGATATCAGGAGGATATAATAAAAGATTAGATTAAGATATAAGCCAAAAATTATTGGACAAGGATATACAATGAGATTGAATACTGCAAATAGGAATTTTCTGTTGTGAAGCACACAAAATATACCTAATTTTTTTTTAATGTATCTAATAGATAAAGACATCTCAAACTCAAATAATAGGTATATAGAAATTTATTTTTCGAAACTGCCCAATAACATGTTCAAATCAAGTTTTTAAGTGCACTAGAAATAATAGAAGAGAAGATGTACAATGCGTGGTGATTCGGTAGATCAAAAATAGCATTAAAGATTTATTTTTTTTAAAAGATGGACCGTCCAATTTGAAACCAACGAACCAGATTATCCGGTTGAAATGACTGGCTGTAAAGTAGTTATGACCGGTTGTAAAACAGAAAATGGACCTGATTCATATGTGCTTGCTTGTCAAAAAATTAATGAGATTAAGTCTTCTTCTCTAAGCCATTTAGGCTCAAGTTTTTTTCATCCTTGCATCCACTCTTCAATTTAAACCCTAAATCAGCATGTCTTTTTCAGTTTTGAGTTCCAGCAGCGGGTTTAAGAGGTCCACCATCAAGATCGATTGTGAATGCAGATTTTTGGTTAAGCCCTGCACTTCGAGAACTATAAATAACCCTGGAAGAAAGTTTAGGAGGTGTCCTAAATGGAACCAAGATGCAGATTGTGGGGCATTTGCATGGGATGAAAAACTTAGAATTCGGGGTTTTTCTAATTCACGTGTTGGATCTGAAATTGCAAGCCAAGAGAGCTTAGACGATGATAAATCAACAATGCAAGAATGATATGTTATTCAAAACTCATGACTTTCATCTGAAATTAAAGTAACGAGGTCAATGGAGAAGAAATTGCTTGTGTTAGGGTTTGTGATATAGTTTCTTTCTGTTTTTTCTCATTTGTGTTAGGTATTTTCTTGGACATATGTAATGAATGCTCTTTTAGGTTTTTTGTTTATGATGTGTATTTGATCAATTTATTCGCCTGTCTTCCATACATGATGCATTCTAATTTACAAAGTAGAGTATTATCATGACAAGTTAATGCAATTCAGAATAAATTCCCACTCGGAACTTAGATGGTCCGACTTAGAGACTATATATTCCCACATAAAAGAATAGAAAGGCCCACTTGAGGATCAAACAATTTCAGTGTCTAGTACATCTTTAGTCAAATGTCCCACTTTGTAATATTAAAATCCCACGCTGTAGACTTAAAGTTCCAGTTGGTAAGAAGAAAGTTCCACTTAGGGAACTCAGAAAGCAATTCAGAATTTTCCACTCAGAAAATAGAAGGATCACCAAGGAATCCTAAAGTACCATATGAAAGAACAAAAAGAATCACCTGAAGAGCAAACAATCTAAGTTTTAAGTACGTTTGAAATCTAAAGTCACACTTAGTTAGCTTAAAGTTCCACGCAGTAAACTTAAAGTTCCACGCAGTAAACTTAAAGTTCCAGTTATTTATCAGAAAGTTCCACTTAAAGAAAAATAAAATCCCGCTTAGAAGAACTTGAAAGCTCCTGATTTAAACCAAGAAGGGGAGCGCTCTGCTGTCATACAAGGGGCTCCATCCTTTCCATCTCTATAATACTGACTTGGTTCATATCCATCCTCCCCGGCTGAGTCCCTTTTCCGGCACTATTCCTGCTTGTTTTGTAACCTTGTAAGTTCATGATTTAACACGGTACTAAATAGTTTCTTAGTGGGACTTTCAACTGCTAAGTTGGTCGTTTCTAACGATAAGTTGGACCAAATAATTCTGGTGGGTTATTTCTTCAGTCAAATGTCCTACTTTGTAATATTAAAATCCCACGTTGTAGATTTAAAATTCAAGTTGGTAAGCAGAAAGGTCCATTTAGGGAACTCAGAAAGCAACTCAGAATTTCCCACTCAGAAAACAGAAGGGCCACCAAGAATTCCTAAAGTACCACATGAAAGAACAAAAAGGCCCACTTGAGGAGTAAACAATTCCAAGTTTCAAGTATGTATGAACTCAAAGTGTTACTCGATTACCTTAAAATCCCACCTAATAAACTTAAAGTTCTAGTTATTAAGCAAAAAGTTCCATTTAGAGAAAAATAAAGTTCCGCTTAGAAGAATTTGGAAGTTCCTGATTTAAAACCTTGTAAATTTGAAAGTTCCTGATTTAAAGTAGTACTAAATAGTTTCAAAGTAGGACTTTCTGCTGTTAAGAAGGACATTTCTAACGATAAGCGGGACCAAACAATTTCAGTGAGTACATCTTAAGTCAAATGTCTCACTTTGTAATATTAAAATCGCACGCTGTCGATTTAAAGTTACAGTGGGTAAGCAGAAATTTCCACTTGGGGAACTCAGAAAGCAACTCAGAATTTCTCACTCAGAAAATAGAAGCACCACCTAAGAATCCTAAAGTACCACATGAAATAACAAAAATACCCACTTAAGGAGCAAACAATATCAGTTTCTTGTAAGTCTCACCCAGTTTGCTTAAAGTCTCACGTAGTAAACTTAAAGTTCAAGTTATTAAGCAGAAAGTTCCACTTAGAGAAAAATAAAGTCCCGCTTAGAAGACTTGAAAGTTCATGATTTAAAACCTTGTAAACAAGAAAAGACAATTGAAAACAAAGTCGATTTATTCTCATGTCTTCATAATGGATACTTTTTAATTTACAAATTATTTTCATGAGAAGTTAATGCAACTCAGAATTTCCCACTCAGAAAACAGAAGTTCCATCTACAAATCCCAAACTACCACATGAAAGAACAAAAAGTCCCACTTAGGGAGCAAACAATCCTAGTTTCAAGTACGTTTGAAACCAAAAGTCCCACTCAGTTAGTTTAAAGTCCCACGTAGCATACTTAAAGTTTCAGTTATTAAGCAGAAAGTTCCATTTGGAAAAAATTAAAATCCCGCTTAGAACCAAATTGATTACTTTTTCTGAACCAAATTGTGCACTTCTTTCTTTACGTCCTCTTCTCTGTTATGTCCGGACATTAGCAGGCGAGAAATGAGCTGCTTTCGGAACAACTTTGCTATATTCTGCATTGAAAAGAAGCAGCATAATTAATTAAGAAAATTGCAGAAATTAAACCAAGTGACTCATGTTAGTACATCCATCTCGGAAGTAAGCTCCTTTTCATTCCACAATTCCATATATTTACATAAATATAAACCACAATCGTCATTTCCTTTTTGTAAAGGGATCTTGGAAATTGTATGCAGTGGCCGTATCCAAAAATGTAATTCGCCAAAGATTACTACCAATTCTGGTTCGGATTTTATGGTTGCATTCAACCATCTCTCTAAAGTACAACTTTGCATTTATAAGAATTGAATATTAAACCACATAAACAATATCGTACTTAAAAGGCAAATAACTGCTCGTAGATGATTACTTACAATATTTTCCACAAGAGTTCGATATTTTGCTAAATATGTGTTTCTTAGAGAATCCAATACTTGCCATTCTTCAAGATTTTTATTAAGAACAACCAGGCACCAATTCTCTTTGTCAAGATTGCATGAGAACATTAGCTGAATAAGGTCATAGAACATAACAACGAATAGTAATATGTACAAGTAATTAATATAAATAAACAAATAATTAATATAATCCTCCGTGTGTCAATAATGGTAAGGGAATTAATTAAATTTAATTTAAATATACCATATCATAGCCAGAAATTGCCTTGCTAAATTCCACATATTTCTCCAGTTCAATGCGGCTTGGTTTGTAGTTGTTTTGTCTAAATGCTCAGTCGATGAGTTTAGTGGTTTCAAACACACTTTCTTAATAAATAACCCCTCTTCTTTCATCTTTTCCTAGTCTTAATAACTCCGTAAAACAGTAAATTATCTGCCGAGCAAAGAAAAGATGTGAGTTTTGTATTGTATAATATAAAAGAAGCTATGTAAGAAATACAGTTTGTGTTCGTACATATGATATGTACACATACCATGCCACTTATCCATGATTTGGTTCCATTAACGTTAAGAAGGCATTCAAGCTCGTTTAATTGTACTGACGCCCTTCAAATCGGTATTCCTACAACATCTTTTTCCTGTTGATCTAAAGATGCTTAATAGCTACCCTCTTAATAACGTCAAGATTTTCTTCTGCAATTTTGGTAAATCTATTTCTATTTCAATCGAGTGGATGTTGATAAAAAGGAGTCGTCAGGCATGCGCTGGGCTTCAGCCATCTCCTTTCTTTCGGACTTTTAGCAGAGTCGACTTTGTTATTTCTATGTAGTGTTGTGTTTTCACTCATTGACAACTCTAAATCGAACATGACCAAGACTGTATTTTATGATTTTATGACGGAGATGGATGTTCGTGGACTTTTGCAGATTTTGGAGTTGAGAAGCAAGTAGAAGGTGATCGTCCGATATTTGGCTTGGAGAATTCTGGAGTGAAAAGCACGTTTAGTCCTTCATTATGCAAAGTTCTGCTTTGCAGGGTTTTACTTAACCGAGTCAAAGTCTACAAATAATTAAATGGAATAATGCATTAGTTGGAGGAAAAAATAAATCATGATTAAATAGACTTAAGATGATGGCAAACCATCAAGACTTCTGTGATTTCGACCGTGGGACAGCTTCCCCATATCCGTGCACGTCCACAGTTACTTGACCGTATCTATGAGGCACAGTCTGGTGATGCCCGTTTGTCAGAGATCATGGAGCAGGTTCGACAGGGCAGAGATTCAGAGTTTGTGATCGATGATCAGGGGTACTACGATTTGGGACTCGACTGTGTGTGCCAGATTCCGAGGGGCTAAGACACGAGATTTTAGAGGAGACGCATCGGTCAGTGTATAGTGTTCATCCGTGTTCCACCAATATGTACCATGACTTGAGAGATTTCTACTGGTGGGAAGAGATGAAGAGAGATGTCACAGATTTTGTTTCAAGATGCCTGACTTGTCAGCAAGTCAAGGCCGAGCATCAGGGGCCAGCAGGGGAATTACAGCCTTTGCCCATTCCGGAGTGAAAGTGGGAGCATATCTCTATGGATTTTATCATGGGTCTACCTAGGACCAGACAAGGGTATGACTCTATTTGGGTGATCGTAGACCGACTGACGAAAGCGGCTCACTTTCTGCCAGTGAAGACTTCTTTCGAATTCGCTTAGTACACTCAGATATATATCGACGAGATTGTGCGACTACATGGAGTTCCGACTTGCATCATGTCCGGCAGGAGCTCTCAGTTCACCAGTCTCTTTTGGCAGAGACTTCAGGAAGCTTTGGGCACCCGATTGAGTTTCGGTACATCTTTCCATCCGCAGACCGACAGTCAGTCAGAGCGGACCATACAGACTCTTGAGGACATGCTCCGAGCTTGCGTTCTAGATTTAGGTGGCAGTTGGGATCTTCATTTACCCTTGATAGAGTTTTCCTACAATAATAGCTTCCAGGAGACGATTCAGATGGCACCCTTCGAGGCTTTATATGGGAGGAGATATCGATCACCGGTTTGTTGGACAAAACTCAGTGAGAGCAGTGTTTTGGGGCGGCAGCTTGTGCAGGAGACGATAGAGAAGATCCAGTTGATTCGAGATAGGATGAGAGCAGCCCATAGCAGGCAGAAATCTTATGCTAATCGACGTCGTCACAGACTGGTATTTGTTGTAGGTGATCATGTTTTCTTGCGAGTTTCTCTAATGAAGGGCGTGATGAGATTCGGAAGGGAAGCTTAGTCCCAGATATGTGGGTCCCTTCGAGATTCTCGAGCGTGTCGGCACACTTGCTTATCGTTTGGCTCTTCCACCCAGCTTCCTAGATGTTCACCCCGTGTTCCACGTATCGATACTCCGCAAGTACCTTCATGACCTATCTCACGCGATTCAGTATCAGACGATCCAACTGGAGCGTGATTTTTCTTTCACCGAGCAGCCGGTAGTCATTCTGGATCGGCAGGTGAATAAACTGAGGTCAAAGGTTATACCGTCCGTAAAGATTCTTTGGCGTGGCCCGAACAACGAAGAGGTCATGTGGAAAACCGAGGACGAGATGATGAAGAAATATCCCCATCTCTTCGAAGGTACGCATAGTTAGATTTAAATTCGGGAACCGAATTTCTTTAAGGAGGAAGATTATAACGTTTTAAAAAAATCGTTTAGGTTAATTGTCCGATAATTAGTAATACAACTCTTGTTTTCCTTAAAACCTAGTTATAATTATTTTTCCACATAGACTTAAATATACCTATTTTAACTATGTAATTGCTAGTATTGGTATTTAATTAGTCACTTATTAATTGCTAGTTTACTTAATTATTTTCCTTAATTATTTATATTTTAAATATTTTTTTAGGTTTCACTTACACACTAAATTAGTGATAATTACAAATTAGTAAGGGTTAATTACATATTAGTGCATCATGACAAGTTAACACTTATTTTGTAACATGTTCTTTCTTTCTAAATTTTTCTCAATAGTTCTAGATAATTCTAAGATAAAACTAGAAAATAAAATAAATAATTAAATGAAATTAATTGAGGCATGGTGCATTAATGAGGAATGGGGGAGTTTTGACTTGAGACACCCACACTCATCCACTCACCTCTCCCCTTCACCTCGGCCAAACCTGCTACTGCCCCTCCCATTTTCTTCATCTTCTTTCATTTGCCAAAAAACTTCACTACCTCACTCAAAAATCCACAAAAATCAACACTGATTTCTTCTAAAATCGTTACAAAGTTTCCTTGTTCAAAACTAAGCTTGGATTTTGGAGCAAGATAGCATTTTGGGTGACCAAGTTAGCAAATTTGATCTTCCAATTTCTTGAGATATAAACCTTAACCCAATTGTTATTTTGTTAATTAATTGCTTTAATCCTATTTTAATTAGGTGTTAAAATAGTTTTATTTGCAAGATTTGAGTTTTAAATAAGAAGGGTTTGGGTTAAAGTTAAGATTTTTTATCACTTAATTATGTTAACTAAGTGTAGTTTAATATTTGGTGGCTTTACAAATCTATTCTAGTTGATTACTTTGCTAAAGTGGCTTTTAATTATCTTATTAGGAGTTCATGCAATTAAGTTAATTGTTAGTGTGTGTTTAAGTGAGATTATATTTAATTAAGTGTTGCATGGCTTGATTAGAATATTCATGTGTGATTTGTGGCTACTAGGTTTGCTAAAACACCTAGTTTTGCACTAAAATACCATATTGTCTCTTACTAGGTTTTTGGATGAAATAGGTTTAAGTTAATTTGGAGGTTGTGATGATCTACAAATACTTTCCCTAAGATTAATTAGCGTTATGTCTTGTGCGATTAGTATGATTGGAATTCTAGGGTGGTGTTTGCTACGCATAGCAAACCCTAGTTGTAGTTTGAGGTGATGTCACGCGCGTTTTGTGCACTAAGTGCACGCGCGTCTTGCTTGTGCGCGTTGGTTGTCTTGTATCGTTGTATGTCCGCGTCTATTTAAATGTTTATCCTTTTATATAATGTTTGTGCGATTCTAGAATCCGTTGCGGAGACGTCAGATGCGGCAAGGAAAGGCAAGGCAGTGATCGGATTCGACTAGCCGAGGTGTCCCGGTGAGTAGATGTACACATCTATGGGGGGATCGTCTGGATGGCGCAAGGCGTCCGATAGTTAGGATTATTATTAGTTCTTGTATTCATATGCGTAGTCTCAAGCATTCATAGCATGGCGTTTCATCTTCTTACACATAATGTTATTACCTAGGACACTTGCACTATTACCATTGGTTCATACCGCACGTGCACTATTTATGCGAACACACATGTCATTGGTAATTGCTATGTCACGAACATTATAGAACTTGCTTAAATCAGTAACTGAGCATTTCATCATATATGATATGTAACTTGTAGTTTTACGTTCATTTCATCAGAATGGATACGTAGGATTGCTAGTCATATATACCTCATTGCATCATCATTCATACATAGTTTTCTAGCCATACATCGCATTGCATATTCTCGATATCATGGACATCCATCATTACCGAAATGTTTATATATTGTGATTCTTTTGGAATTTTCAGTATTTATGAGACTTCTGGATTTTGGGGAAAACCGCAAGAATTTTATAAACCTATTATCATTTTAAAAATGCAAGTTGTGGTTTCCTCGTGATATGATGTATATGGAGTCCACCATGAGTTTTCTTGATTTGAGATGGTTTTCGAGACCCGATTCGAGGAGTAGGATGAACCGTCTCGGGTACATGGTGGACTTGGTAAGATACCCTGGGACGAGAGTGTTTTTATGGGGATGACGATGAACCTGGCAGGGGAACACTACCAACCGGTGATTATTAGCTCGGCGGTTATCCGGAGGATACCGACTGGAGTCGTGGGATGTGACAGATTTGAGAGTCGATCTGAGAGACGGCTATTGAGATATTGGGATATTGAGATACATATATTGTGCCGATGCTTGACACGGATTTTCTGTCGATTCCATTGATGATACTCTAGCTTTATTATAAAAATGTTTTACTAAGATATGGATATAGATTTTCTCATACCAGATATTTCCGAATTTCGTGTTTGATTATTCATTCATGCCGCATTCATACTAGTGCATCGCATCATAATTTTATTTGTAGGTTGTGACGCATTTGCGTGCATACTTACGATAGTCTTATTAGATGTTACTTACTACTCACGAGCTGTCAACTCACCCCTGTTGTGCCACAGCATCTTGCACGTCCGACCCGTCTGCATAGTAGCGGCGGGCGCATTTCCACTTCTATTTCCTTTGCATCGACTTACGGCTTGCTTGTAGGTGAGTTGTGAGGATATTCTTTTGTTCCCACCATGTATATATCTATTTTGTATCTAGCATACTCCATCTACCCTTGTATATTTAATTAGACAGTGAGTCTGCGAGACTTGTATTTTTTTGGTATCTGGCGTCGAGCTCGTGTGAGCCGACTTATATTTGGTTTCTGTTTTCTTGCTTTTAAATGTTGGTTTCATTCTTGGATGATATATCTTACATGTGGTTGTGATTCCGCCTTTCAGCGAAGAGCTAGCTCCCGCTTGGGGATGCCTTTGTTCATTACTTGTATATATTCATGTTTGTACCCGTTTAGGGCCAGTATTTACAAAGGAAACTCTGCCGAAATTTTTATAAAAACTTGAGCTTATTATAAAGACTTTCAAAGTGATTTTTTTATGTTAACTTAACTTTTAAACAAGTTTTCCTTCACTCTATTTTCTTTAAACGGTTTAGATTTCTGGGTTTTGGCTTACTTAGATTACGTTACGCCTCTAGACGTTGCATAATTTAAGTTCCAGCCACGTTCCACAATTTAGGTCGTGACACGTACCAAATATATCCCTATTTGAAGACCATATGTTTCTCGATCATAGACTCACAAAATCAACGCATACAGTTAAAAATATCCAGAAGACTTATGATCGAGGTCCAGATGAACTTCAAAACATTTGAATTCATTTATTTAATCTATTTTATCACCTTATATCAAATCTGTACTGTTGAAATTATTGAACTAGATACCTATATAGGACTTACAACTCAAACATAACTTATGCATAATAACCATAATAGCTTTACATGTAATATAACTAATCAAGATTGAACTGTGGGTCCTATATAGGTATCTAGTTCAATACATTCAACTGTACGGATTTGATATACAGTGATAAAATAGGTTAAATAAAAGAATTCAAATGTTTTGAAATTCATCTGGGTCTCGATCACAAGTCTTTCGGATATTTTTAACTGTGTGCGTTGATTTTGTGAGTCTATGATTGAGGAACAAATGGTCTTCATATTAATTTTTTTGGTGTAAACTACGTTAGCATCGAAGATCGCATCTGTACGGTTGTGATTTTGTTTCTAAGTATATATATTTTCCTGAATTTAATAAATATAACGGTTAAATTCTCAATATTCGAGTACAAAAATTCAATTTCAACCTTACGGATTTGTTTTATAATACACAAATAGGTTACGTACCAAATATATACCTATTTGAAGACCATATGTTTTTCGATCATAGACTCATAAAATCAACGCACACAATTAAAAACATCCGGAAGGCTTGCGATCGAGGCCCAGATGAACTTCAAAACATATGAATTCTTTTATTTAACCTATTTTATCTCCGTATATCAAATTCGTACTGTTGAAATTACTGAACTAGATACCTATATAGGACTCACAGCTCAAGCATAACTAGTGCATAACAACTATAATAGCTTTACATGCAATATAACCAATCATTGTTGAATTACAGGTCCTATATAGATATCTAGTTCAATACATTCAACCGTATGGATTTGATATACAGTGATAAAATAGGTTAAATAAAAGAATTCAAATGTTTTGAAGTTTATCCGGGCCTCGATCACAAGCCTTCCGGATGTTTTTAACTATGTATATTGATTTTATGAGTCTATGATCGAAGAACATATTGCCTTCATATTATTTTATTTTTTTTGCTGTAAGCTACGTTAACATCGAAGGTCGCATCTGTACGGTTGTGATTTTGTTTTTGAGTATATATATTTTTCTATATATTTATCTGAATTTAATAAATATAACGGCTAAATTCTCAATATTCGAGTACAAAACTTCAATTTCAACCTTATGGATTTGTTTTATAATATACAAATAGGTTACGTACCAAATATATCCATATTTGAAGACTATATGTTCCTCGAATAATAATGTCCCACTTAGTTACATAAGGTCCCACTTAGTGCGTACATTTGACTGTTTTGAATTAAATTGACTTTATACATGATCTCCTCCCTTTCTCTTGCACTTAGAAGAGTTCTTTCTACCTGTCTTTTGGTTTTCCTGAACTGGTTTCTTTGTTTGCTGTCCTCAACTTCAGCCCTATACGATTTCTGTCCCTCTTTCATGCGCATCCTCGTCTTCAACTGCTCTGGCTCTCTCTTTTAGCAAAACTTTCTCTCTCCCTGTTATTTCAACAAATCAAGTTAGTGTTTTCTTGCCCCAACTTGAACACTAGCAATCTTTCTCGATGGAGATCTTGACCTACCTTTTTCACGATTCTAGAAGGAATGGCTGAGCCAGAACTTAACCTTGCCGCTGAAGGTCATCACAACAACGACCTAGAACACAACCGAGATGATGATCCGAAGCCGAATGGCAGTCCTACTCCTTACCCTAATGTTATTCCTTCCTTCGATTTCGCAGCTCAAAGCCCTAATCTTTCTACAAATCCAAGCTCTGAATCAGAGACACAGAAACAGATGTCAAAGTATGAGTATCTTAATTGCTATAAATTCATTTCAATTCTTTGTATCGATACTTGTGTTTTATAATTTGAATTTAAACAGTTTAATTTTCTGATATCAAGTTCTTAAATAATATAACAGATAAAAGGGAATGAAACTCAGGACCACTTCGTACATCACCGAATACAAAGATTTTATGCAGGAGATCAGGTTGGAATTGCCCAATGAAACAGTAAATTCAGTGTTAAGTACTCCATTTAGACATTACTTGGAAATATCCTCGTTGGTCTCCTGTTATGATAAACAGTCGGGGAAGTTCAGAATAAAAGATGAATTTCATATACTCGACGTTGACTGGGTTTCTAGTTATACATGGATGCCAAATACCAGAGATACATATGTTCAAAGCAAAAGAGAAAAGACGCCGCTTTGGTTCAAATACATCGAGAAAAAGCCATAAGACATGAATGGCCGTAAATTCTTGCAAAAGCAAATCAAGGAGCTTATAGGGGTGCTGAAACAGTCTCAAGACCCTAAATTATTTGATGATCTAGCTAAGTTGATCATTGACTATCAGCTTACAATGATTTGGCTGCTACCACCTGGCGATGTGGTTTCTCTGTCCTTCATTAGTTACCTCAAGATGAATGAGGTTATCAACAATGTGAATGTTTACTATTGAAAACGGAGACGAACTGGGTTAGAATGTCTTGTCTGAATTTGGGGGCAGATACTATTTGGAACATATCCATCCACCGCTATGAAGTTACCAAGTTGATTTATGACACCATATATCGGAGGTTTGGATAGATGCTATCGATGTAGAATGACTTATCAGATTCCCCTTTATTTATGATGGGTTTTTTATTGTAGGGACGCTTTTCCCTGCGGGCACATGCCCCAGCAGTTAATTATACTATCGCATTGCAATAACAACTTTCACCCACTCCAGGCAGATCACTTCGTGTTGTGTTATATTATTTATATGAGGTTGCCTTTGGATTGTATATGGAGACTAAAATATATCGTCGCCCGTAGGGCGCGGATTAGTCCAAATCCATATATACTGGATTTGGGGGTTTTGAACTTAGGACGTAGATCTAATATAAATGAGGTCCATCAGTTCATGAGATATTTGGGTTTGATCTATGAATCGTCAGTCAAATATGAGATTAAGATTGACTTAGGAATAATGAGCATATGGGCTCGATTGATCATTAGATCATATATGAATAACCCATGGATAGTATACGGTAAACAGTCCGTAGGGCAAAACATATTAGTTTAAGGACATCGCGGTCTATAGGAAACATGGATGGAGCATGACTTGTTTATGCCTATAGATTCTATACGGGGATCAATATGGAGATCGGCCGTAGGGCTAAACGTATTAATTGAAGGACACCACGGTCCAATATTAGTTTAGGGACATTTCGGCCCATCTTTCATCTTGTATGCATGTGTATATGTTACGTGGCGAAGTGAAAGATGGTGACATGGGTTGCACCCAATATTGGGGTGCGATCTAATTTGAAGGCATTTATATTTCCTTCAAAAATATACATATACATATATGTATAAAGTCAGAGCTCAATATGAGATGCGTATCTATATAGGATGCATGTCAATATGAGGTAGGCACGTCAATATGGAAGTGCATCAATGTGGGGTATATCGATATGAGGGTGCTCATCTATATGGGATGCGTAAGGCATTCCTTGTTATGATGAAATTTCATATCTTTCATCAAGCAGGGATGATGAAGAAGTTGCTGGTTGTTGGGACCCACCACCTCATTGAAGACGTTGAGAAATTACAACGCCATATACCAAAGGTGTAGAAAGATGTACCCTTGAATTAAATCCCATGTATGAGGGAGGAGATCAGGTCGGAACTGAGGATTGTTGGTCTTATATGAGACAAAGATCAATGGATGAAAAATCATTAGTCACATATCCAACTAAGATCAATATAAGTATCATGGATGAAGGATCATTAGTCATATATCCGACCAAGATCAATATAGGTATCATGGATAAAAGATCATTAGTCATATATCCGACTAAGATCAACTTGGATGACATAGTGAAAGATCATTAGTCGTATATGGGACTAAGATCAATATGGATGAACAATCATTAGTCGTATATGAGACTAAGGTCAATATGGACATCACTGTTATGTTGATTAATGGATTGTATATGAAAAACAAGAGCTTCTATACTTAGTTTAATTTAACTAAGTACTCAAACAAAGACGTGCTATCCATGTGTGCATGCACATGTGAAGTGTCCATGTACATGTATCATATTTAATGAGAGAGCGCACGTGCATATCACGTGGGTTGCACACTTGCTTGTGATCGGGGACTGCGCACGTGTATATCACATGATGCGCATCTCTTATGGTTGGGGGCTGCGCACGTGCATATCACGTGGTTGCGCATTTGTTATCACTTATGGGGGTTGTGCATGTGCATATCACGTGGTTGCGCATTTGCTATCAGTCATGGGGATTGCGCACGTGCATATCATGTGGTTGCGTACTTGTCGTCAGTCATGGAGTTGCACATGTGCATATTATGTGGTTGCGCAATTATTATCATAAGTATTATTTTATCTAAGTGCTTATGTGCATACTTCTATATAGGCAAACTTCTTTTTAAATGTTACTTAAGGTCAAATGCGCATCGTTCGTCAGAAAGCTATGTTCGTTAGAAAGATATGGTGCACGTCTTTATGGGAAAGTTGTTGACTTTCGAGAAAGCAAAGGTTTTCAATGAAGCAAAAGCTTCAAACTCATGTCTTTTGTTCTTTTTGGATGCACGTGTATTGCACGTGCGCATTTGAAGAGCACCATTGGTTTTTGTGCCCTTGCGCAATTGCATAGGGTGCGCCCATTGAGGAAGGCTTAAACTTTCAAGTGAAGCGTATGCTTCTATTTGGTGAAGCCTGAGCTTCAAAGGGAAGATGAAGAAGGGATTATTGGTCGTTGGGACCCACCTCCTCTCTGAAGACGCTAAGGCATTACAGCACCGTACATCGAAAATGTGGAGGGATGTACCCTTAAACCTGTCTCGTTCATCAGGGTAGAAAATAAGTTGGAGCAGTATCTTCTGAGATACTGGAAAGGCTTGTTTGAACTTAGCGCACGTGTGTCGCATGTGTCGCACTTGATGTCAGTGCACGTGAGCACATTGTTGGGTTACCTTAACGCCTGAGCCATCAAACGTGGCAGTTTGCGGAACAAAATTTTTCTAGGGTTTCAAAAACGGCGCTAGGATAACCTAATAAACCCGGATCTTACCATAAACCCATCTAGCTAAACAAGTGGTGCTATCTACTATGAAAGAAGTCTTGCCAAACGATCCAAGTCTTTCGGTCTTCTTTCCTCTCCTTGCGGCCACCTTGAACATGCTTGATCTCCTTTTCCGGCTCCATCGATCCTCCGGGATCGAGTTTGTTCTCCGGCCCTCCTTTGTCGTAGATGATCCACCCGAGGGATGTGGTCCATGGCTCTATCTCCTTGCTAAGTAACAAAAGGAGAAACTAGAGAACTTGTGTTGCTAATCTAAGTTGTCTAGGATGTAGTGTGGAGTTCTATGTATTCTACTATCTCTATCTTGCCTCTTCACTTGTTTCTCAACTCATGAGAGGGTAGTGAAGAGGAAGATGATGAAGGTGGAGGAAACTTAACAGGAGGGAGGAGGGTGAAGAAAAAATGGGAGCTCAAGAAATAATGAACCATGCATGTGAGAGAAAATCAACACAATGGTTTTGTGTATGAATTTTCATGAATAAACAAGTGTAGCCATGCTTCAATAGTAACCACAAATGAGTAAAGAATTCATTTGTCAACTATTGAAGCCATGCCTCTCACCATGCCCCCCTTCTTCTTAATTTCCACCTCATTTCCATTTATCAATAAATGGAAAATTCCATAACGAGGTGTCCACCTTCCAGAAGGTAATCTGTAATAAAATACGGATTACAGTCTGTTGTACATACATACCTGCATTCGGATAAAAACACGAATGCCCAAAGAGATAGAATAACACGAAGAACGTAATATTAGAATATACATATCGAAATACATATATGTAAATAACCAAATCAATACCTGATTTAATTATCCGGCTCAAACCTGAGCCGGTTAGTATTACCAAACTGTTCGATCGAAAGTCCGGGTACAAAGTACATCAATCGATCAGAACCCTGCATGTATCCAATACAGCTACTACATCATTTCGCCTGAACCAAGGAAACCCTCTATGTGGGACTCTAAAGACTCGAAAGTATGCCTGCAGTGAGTTACTGGATAAATCCATAACCACAAGTATGTCAGCGGCACTAGCTGTACGTAACGGCTACCCGGGTACCTATCGAAAAAGAAGGCTGACGAGCAAACTCATCCGGATCCCTACTAAGCCTATCTGTGACAATCTCCGTACAGTCCGGTCTCTTCGTCTGAGAATATCGCATACCGGATTTAGGGGTGGTAAACATCAGACCCTAATAACCTGGTAATTCGTGCTGATGCGGCTCAGGACCAATCCGGAAAACTACTGATCAGCCTATCAGTAAATCCCAACTGCCTTGGCCAAGGTCTTATGGTCCTGACCAATCGAACACAGTGAAATATCGACTCCCTATACCGGGAGATATGAATCCCCGACAATCGCTCACTGCCTCCATGTGGCTCAGGACTGTACCCAACCAAAATCTGTTTGCATGACTCAGTAGAGCCGCGATAGGGTAGTGATCAAAGCACAGTGGGAACTCACACGAGACAAATGCAAATCTCAGGTCTGAAGACTAACCTGTACTCATGTCACCTGAGAACTTCCACCCGACGATAGGTATAGTACCATCTGGAAGTTCTCGGCGAGTCTGTCCGGTGTACTCACCCCCAGTGAGCACCTGTATACGATCTTAGGTGCGAAAAACCAGTTATTGCGGGACCATACCATTGCCCCTTGTCGGGGTCTAATAACGTATACACTAGTCTACTCCGGAATATCGATGCCCAGTCTCGATACTCCCACGACTAGAGACCATTTAGGGATGTTCGTACCGACTACCCAGCTCCCACAAGCATGATCGCCATCACAACGCAGGTAGTCTCGCAATGATCCTACGGGCTTTATCAACATATATAAAAGATATGTAATAGCAAGTAAAACATACACATGTTAAGATAAAGACAAACCAGATAGCATATTACCATATCGAGTAAGACTGTCATATACATATATATGTCTAAGTATTCAAATGTATACATATACAATAATGGCCTCTAGGGCATACATATCCAACAATCTCCTACTTGCACTAAGGCCATATAAATCGGCGTATCGAGTACCCAACGTCTGCTCTAGGGCCAGTTGTTGGCGTATCGAATACCCAACATCTCAAAAAGTCTCTCGAATTGTGCTTGAGGAAAGGCCTTGGTGAATGGATCCCCAGTGTTGTCTTTCGTGTCCATTCTCCGTACCTCGATCTCCCGGCGATCAATGATTTCCCTGATCAGGTGATACCGCCTCAAGATGTGCCTGGATTTCTGATGGGACCGTGGTTCCCTTGCTAAAGCCATAGCTCCATTATTGTCGCAATTCACAGGTATTGGGTTAACAATGGATAGAACCACCTGAAGTTCAGTAATGAACTTCTTAATCCAGACAGCTTCTTTTGCGGCATCGTTGGCAGCAATGTATTCAGCCTCCATCGTCGAGTCTACGACGGTGTCCTGCTTAGAACTCTTCCAACAGACCGCCCCTCCGTTGAGGGTAAACACAAAACCCGAGACAGACTTGCTGTCATCCTTGTCACTCTGGAAGCTCGAATCGGTAAAAGACTCCACCTGGAGGTCTCTATTACAGATTACCAGGAACAGTTCTTTAGTACTTCTCAGGTACTTCAGAATGTTCTTAACAGTTGTCCAGTGGTTCTCACCTGGGTTAGACTGATACCGGCTTACTACGCTAAGCGTGTAAGCTACATCTGGTCGGGTACATAGCATCGCATACATTATAGATCCTACCGCCGAAGTGTAGGGTATAGTGCTCATACGAACCCTCTCATCATCAGTCTTGGGAGACATCTCTTTGGAGAGGGTGATTCTGTGCAATGCGGGTATATTACCGCACTTGGAATCTTCCATACTAAATCTCTTTAGTACGGTCTCTATGTACCTGGACTGTGACAGTCCCAGTAATCTCTTAGATCTACCTCTGTAGATCTTAATCCCCAAGATGTACGAGGCATCACCCAGGTCCTTCATGGAGAACCTTTATGACAAGAACAGCTTGACCGATTGTAGCATAGGAATATCATTTCCTATCAAAAGAATGTAGTCTACGTAGAATACTAGGAACACGAAAGTTCGGCCTACAATCTTCTTATATATACAAGGCTCATCCTCGTTCTTGATGAAGTCAAATCCCTTGACTGTTTCATCAAAACAGATGTTCCAGCTCCGCGATGCCTGCTTTAATCCATAAATGTATTTAAGAAACTTGCACACCTTCCCGCTACTCCCACTGTCTACGAAATCTTCCGGCTGATCCATATAAACACACTCTTCTAAACTTCCGTTTAAAAAAGCCGTTTTTATGTCCATCTATCAGATCTCATAGTCATGGATGGCAGCAATGGCAAGTAGGATCCGAATGGATTTGAGCATAGCCACTGGAGAAAACGTTTCGTCATAGTCCTGATTAAGAGAGGTTTTGTCGATCAAAAATATTTACCGCAATCAAGAACGGCGTCGCTTGAAGCTAGCCGGTGAGTACGGGTCGGTCCACAGGGATGTGAAAATTTCCTTTAAGTTCTTACGAGTTAATTCCAAATGGTGTTTGGATTTATAATTAAACCTAAAAATTGAAGTTGTATGAGACTAGGATTAGAAACTTGCTAGGATTAGGTCTAGGGAAAATTTGGTAAACAAAGATCTACATCTCTTTCCATTGCTATTAATTAAATGTATCATATTAGTGTTATGGTAAATATTAACAAAGGGGATTAGGATGATTGGGAAGATTGATTCTTCCTCTAGATCCTTGTCCTTCCTTTCTTAATCTTTATCCTAACCTCCATGGAATACCTTAAAATCCGGGCCTTTAGACCACGGAATCACCGTTACCTTGAGGGTAAAAGTGCCGTAGGGCGCGGAATAAAAAGGTATGCATGGAGTTCTAATGTTCATAAAAGTTTAGCAATGAAAAGAGATGAGAGATCTTCATCTCTCAAATCCTTCCCTATTCCTAACCCTAACAAGCGAGGAAACTACTCGCTCATTGAAGGGATGAAAAAAAACAAGAATTTATTAAAGAGAGAAAACATCGATTGCAAGTTAATAAAAACTAAACTATTTTAAACTAAGGCGAGAAAATAAGAGCAGATATGAAAAACTACAACTATTGCAAAGAAAATAACCTACTTACTGTTGATGCGCTCTAACTTCAAGAAAACAGAATTTTATTCATGAGTAGAGGCATAAGAAAATACAAGGTCTTGGGTTCTATTTATAGGACATAGAAACCCTAGGGCTACAGCTGACTCGCATGCCTACAATTACAAATATACCCCTAAAAAATCTTTCCACAGCCGCCAAAGAATTATGGGAAAATTCCCTGCACATTAGGGCTTCAAACGGCCGTGGAACCGCGGCATGGGCGCGCTTGGGCCGCGGTTCCGCGGCCCAATGGTGAGTTCAGCCCATCAAATTTTCTGGGCTGCCTTGGTATCTTTTGGGCTTCCTGGTTCTTTATTCTTTATATCAATTTGGCTTCTGTATTAATTCCAGATCTTCAGTGAACACTTTGCAATGGATCTTTTAACCGTTTTTCTTGCAAATTTGGATCTTGCGTTGCCTTGGTGATGGTGAACCGTTCTTCTGCTAGGCTTTACTAAGATCTTCCTATTTGTTGGTCAAAAATCCTTCTTTTGTGTCGTCTTTTGTGTTTTTCACTGTTTTTGCTCCAAGAACCTGTAACCTGTAACATGTAGTAGACATGGGTCAAAAGCACCTGTTTTTATTGTAAAATGCATAAGAATGGGGAATACAGAATGCAATATTATGTTATGAACAAATACCCCCAAACTTATCATTTGCTCGCCCTCGAGCAAACTTATTATTTAAATAAAAATCTAACCTAGCCGCACTTTCGCAGGGGAACGCGATTGCACTGAGCTCGTGCAACAAGCCGTTAAATCTCTAGGTGTCCCTAGTAGGAGGAGTGTTGTCTCCTGAGGGTTTTCAGCGGATTACACCCACAAAATCCTATCAATTTGGTTTTTCGACTTTTGTTCTCCATTTAGGTTTTCTAACAAGGAATTCTATTATCGTCGACCCGCAAATTATCCACCCATATTCTTCACACTTCCTCATTATTTAACTTGAGATTATATATATCCTGTAGAATTATCTAGCTTTCGGCATTTCTTAAGTCTTCCTTCTAGGATTTCATCTCCACTTAGGAATTTCTATCAACTCTATTAAAGATACAAGTTCTATCTTTCATTCCTCTCTCTTATCTAAATTCCAATCACATACCCCCACGTGTGTGTATAAATCACCCCTATACTTGGAAATTCAAATCAAGCAATCGTACTCCCGTCCATTGTCCAAAGCACTTGTGAAATTTCGCTTTCACATCCTTCATGCGACTGTTAATACTTCTTGAGGTACCAACAACCGATTACAAGATGCGTTAGCACTTTAAAGCGTACTTCCTAGTTTTGCAACACCCAAGGCTTTTAGCAGTAGCTCCCAAACCAGTTGGTCTAAGGCACTAGGTGATGAAGCACCCTCGCTAAATATTTTTCTATTTTTACAGCCTTAAGTAATCACAAAAACCAGTGTCCATTTTTTTTCTTTATTCACTTTTTTTTTCTTTTCTTTTTCATTGTGCTAAGGACTTTAGACAAGAGTATTTCAAGGTCTCTTCTACTAATCCAAGTTTCAAGGTGCGTGTTTGTGCATTTTGTAGGGTATACATTTTCAGAATCTAGACTTAAGCTAGGAACTATTTTTCAAACTTATACTCTAATAAGAGTTTTAATACTTTTCCTTCGTTTCGACTTAGCCCAAGAACTGAACCCAAAATTTGCCTATTTCTAAATAACCTACAAGGCATATACTTTCTACCGTTAAACTCTAAGGAAGGTTATTTTTCGGGTTTTTAATTTGCTAAGTCTAAGATTTAGTTTTTCCTAGCCAGTTAACCTATTTATCAAACTCAAGTCAATTAACCAGAATTGAATACATTAATTTTTTATAATTTTTGAATTTTTTCAATTTTTATGGGTTTTTCTGTTTTCTAATTTTTTTTATTTTTCAAAATTTTCAAATTTTTATGATTTTTATATAAAGATGCAATGCAGAAATATACATATGAATGCACAAGGAAAACTTACCGAATATACCCCCAAACTTATAATGGACAGTGTCCTCACTGTCATGCTGCACCAAGTGGGTTGATAATATCGGCGAGTTCCTGCTTATTATTATATTTACATAGTATATACACCCCCAAACTTATTTGAAATAAAGTTTTGGAAAAAAGGAAATTCGAGGGTGAAGGTGGAGGAAAATCAATCGGTGTAAATCGGCTCCTGCAAAAGCAGGAGCTCCTCCGAATGGTCTGCTGAGAAGAACGGTTTCAATCGATGTCCATTTACTTTGAATAAAGTACCGTCTTCTGGATTCTCAAGATCAACCGCACCGTGCGGATAAACGGTGCGGACTACAAAAGGTCCTCTCCATCTAGAACGGAGCTTGCCGGGATGAAAGTGTAACCGAGTATCATATAATAAAACCTGTTGACCCGGTTTAAATGTCTTTCGCAAAAGGTTTTTATCATGAAATACCTTAACTCGATTCTTAGCAGTCACGGCATTATCATATGCCTCATCCCGCAGCTCCTCCAATTCATTCAATTGCAGCTTTCGATTGTTGCCCGCATCTCCTAAAGATAGATTCAGCTCTTTAATGGCCCAAAATGCCTTGTGCTCAATTTCTACTGGAAGGTGGCAAGCCTTCCCGTAAACAAGCCGGTATGGAGACATGCCGAGATCGGTCTTGTATGCAGTACGGAAAGCCCATAGTGCATCGATCAATTTTAGTGACCAATCTTTACGGTTTTTAGAAACCGTTGTCTCCAAGATTTGCTTAATTTGTCGATTCGAGATCTCGGCTTGCCCACATGTTTGGGGGTGGTATGGCGTTGACAGCTTATGGGTGATAGAGTATTTGCGCATTAGGGACTCAAAAGTCCTATTGCAAAAGTGAGAACCATTATCACTTATTATCGCGCGAGGGTGCCCAAATCGAGAAAAGATGTGTTCTTTTAGAAATCGAACGACAACCTTGTTATCATTCGTTCGACTAGGCACAGCCTCGACCCATTTTGAAACATAGTCAACAGCCAAAAGAATATACACATTTCCAAAAGAGTTGGGAAATGGTCCCATGAAGTCTATACCCCAAACATCAAAAATGTCTACAACCAAAATGGGTTGGAGCGGCATTTCATTTCTCCGTGATATCCGACCCAAGTGTTGGCACCGGGAGCAAGTTTTGCAGTATTCGAATGCATCTTTGAAGAGTCGTGGCCAATAGAAACCACACTGCAAAACTTTCTCGGCTGTCTTCTTTGGGCCAAAGTGCCTGCCACATGCTTGATCATGGCAAAAAGACAGCACACTCTTGACCTCATTTTCAGGCACACACCGGCGAATGATTTGGTCGGAACAATATTTAAAAAGATAAGGTTCATCCCAGTAAAAATGCTTTACTTGGGACAAAAATCGTAGTTTGTCTTGTTTCGACCAATCGTTAGGTATCAAGCCGATGGCTAAGTAGTTTACAATATCGGCGAACCATGGTTCGCAAGAAACGGTCAAGAGTTGCTCATCGGGGAAAGCATCAGTGATAGGCAGTTCAAGTGTGGGCGAAGAAGGAAGTCGTGAAAGGTGATCGGCCACTACGTTTTCACATCCCTTTTTGTCCCTTATAACAAGGTCAAATTCTTGCAGCAAAAGGATCCAACGTATTAGCCTAGACTTAGCATCCTTCTTCGCAAAAAGGTGGCGAAGAGCTGAGTGATCCGTGTACACTATAACTGGAGAGCCGATTAAATAAGGCCGAAATTTTTCAAGTGCAAACACAACGGCTAAAAACTCTTTTTCTGTTGTTGTGTAGTTTAATTGGGCCTCATTTAATGTTCGGCTAGCGTAGTAAATTACATGCGGCATCTTGTTAATGTGCTGTCCAAGAACAGCACCAATGGCAAAATCTGATGCGTCGCACATAATTTCAAAAGGGTGCGTCCAGTCTGGAGATGAAAGGATGGGCGCAGAAATGAGTGAGTGTTTCAAAGACTCGAACGCTTTCATGCAAGTTGAGTCGAAAACAAAAGTAGTGTCCTTGGCCAACAAGAGAGTCAAGGGTCTAGCAATCTTGCTAAAGTCCTTGATGGACCGTCTATAAAAACCGGCATGGCCAAGGAAAGCTCGGATATCTTTGACGCATTTAGGAGGAGGAAGATTAGAAATGACTTCGATTTTAGCTCTATCAACCTCTATGCCGTTTTGCGAGATGACATGTCCTAAGACAATGCCTTCTCGTACCATAAAGTAGCACCTTCTCCTGCCCCTGTTGTGCCCCCACGAACTGTATGTGCTTGTTGTTCGGATCCATCACATCTCACCGAAGAGTGTCCTTACACTGCATCCACTCAAGGACAAGATCAAGTCAATGCTGCCTTTCAGCAACGACAAAGAAATGATCCATACTCTTCGACATAAAATCCGGGTTGGAAGAGCCACCTTAATTTCACCTGGAACCAAAATCAACAATCCCAAGGAAACAACAATTTTCAAAGGGCTCCTCCTCCACAACAACAAGCACCTCCACAAACTCAATTTCAGCAGCCTCTCCAACAGCAACCTTACCCTAATCAGATGAACAATTTTGTACCCAACAATTTTGTTCCCCCTCAAAATGCTGTTAGCTCGCTCGAAAGAAGTCTAGAAGCATTCCTAAAGCAATCTGCACAGTCCACAGCTAGGATAGAGACTTCTGTTCAATCTTTGGTGCAAAACAGTGCCTCACATGATCAAAGCATCAAAGTTATTGATCTTTTTCTGTTTTGCCTTCTGTGTTGTTTCAGATCCGTCAATCCTGCAAAGATCCACAAAGAAAACCCTTCAAACAATAAAAGATGATAAATTTTTTTATTTTTGGAATTTTTTCAGATTTTTATGATTTTTTAGATTTTATATTAACCCGAAATTACAAAAAGAAAATTTTATGCCATCCCCAGCAACGGCGCCATTTGATTAAGAGAGGTTTTGTCGATCAAAAATATTTACCGCAATCAAGAACGGCGTCGCTTGAAGCTAGCCGGTGAGTACGGGTCGGTCCACAGGGATGTGAAAATTTCCTTTAAGTTCTTACGAGTTAATTCCAAATGGTGTTTGGATTTATAATTAAACCTAAAAATTGAAGTTGTATGAGACTAGGATTAGAAACTTGCTAGGATTAGGTCTAGGGAAAATTTGGTAAACAAAGATCTACATCTCATTCCATTGCTATTAATTAAATGTATCATATTAGTGTTATGGTAAATATTAACAAAGGGGCTTAGGATGATTGGGAAGATTGATTCTTCCTCTAGATCCTTGTCCCTCCTTTCTTAATCTTTACCCTAACCTCCATGGAAAACCTTAAAATCCGGGCCTTTAGACTACGGAATCACCGTTACCTTGAGGGTAAAAGTGCCGTAGGGCGCGGAATAAAAAGGTATGCATGGAGTTCTAATGTTCATAAAAGTTTAGCAATGAAAAGAGATGAGAGATCTTCATCTCTCAAATCCTTCCCTATTCCTAACCCTAACAAGCGAGGAAACTACTCGCTCATTGAAGGGATGGAAAAAAACAAGAATTTATTAAAGAGAGAAAACATCGATTGCAAGTTAATAAAAACTAAACTATTTTAAACTAAGACGAGAAAATAAGAGCAGATATGAAAAACTACAACTATTGCAAAGAAAATAACCTACTTACTGTTGATGCGCTCTAACTTCAAGAAAACAGAATTTTATTCATGAGTAGAGGCATAAGAAAATACAAGGTCTTGGGTTCTATTTATAGGACATAGAAACCCTAGGGCTACAGCTGACTCGCATGCCTACAATTACAAATATACCCCTGAAAAATCTTTCCACAGCCGCCAAAGAATTATGGGAAAATTCCCTGCACATTAGGGCTTCAAACGGCCGTGGAACCGTGGCATGGGCGCGCTTGGGCCGCGGTTCCGCGGCCCAATGGTGAGTTCAGCCCATCAAATTTTCTGGGCTGCCTTGGTATCTTTTGGGCTTCCTGGTTCTTTATTCTTTATATCAATTTGGCTTCTGTATTAATTCCAGATCTTCAGTGAACACTTTGCAATGGATCTTTTAACCGTTTTTCTTGCAAATTTGGATCTTGCGTTGCCTTGGTGATGGTGAACCGTTCTTCTGCTAGGCTTTACTAAGATCTTCCTATTTGTTGGTCAAAAATCCTTCTTTTGTGTCGTCTTTTGTGTTTTTCACTGTTTTTGCTCCAAGAACCTGTAACCTGTAACATGTAGCAGACATGGGTCAAAAGCACCTGTTTTTATTGTAAAATGCATAAGAATGGGGAATACAGAATGCAATATTATGTTATGAACAAGTCCACACCTGGTCTTTAACGAAAACCTTTTGCAACAAGTCTACCCTTATAGGTCTCCACCTGCCCATCTACACCAAATTTCCTTTTGTAGATTCATATGCATCCAACAGATTTTACCCCAGGTGGAGCAATATCCAAGGTCTACACTTTATTAGTGTACATGGACTCTATTTCAGATCGCATAGTATCCAGTCATTTGTCAGAGTTCGTACTGATAATGGCTTGCCTGAAACTAGTAGGATCATCTTCTTCCAAGATGCAATCCCCTCGATCCCCGTCTATGAGAAAACCGTAGTATCTCTCGGGCAGATGTGAAATCCTGATAGATCTGATGAGTGGCTGAGGTTCGTCTGAGGTTATTGAATCTTAAGGTTCCACTAATTCTTCAGTTTGAGTTTGTGGTTTGTGCATTTCATCCAGTTTTACCGAACCCCACTTGTTTTTTTTGCAAGAAATTGCCACTCTAAAAGGTGGCTTGGCGAGATACAAACACCTTCTGTTTCTCGGTGTGGTAGAACAGATATCCTATTAAATTTTTAGGATATCCCACAAACTTGCATAAAACTGAACGTGCTTGCAATTTGTCTGGATTTTATACTTTTACATAGGCCGGACAACCCCATATTTTAATACGTTTAAGATACGGTCTTTTTCCACTCCATAGTTCATACGGAGTCTTAGGCACAGATTTGGATGGAACATCGTTCAACAGATATGCCGCTGTCAAAAGCGCATGTCCCCAAAATGAAAGAGGCAACTCAGCGTTACTCATCATGGAGTGAACCATATCCAAAAGGGTACATTTCCTCCGCTCCGATACACCATTGTGCTGTGACGTATACGGAGGAGTAAGCTGAGAGAGAATTCCATTCTCCTTTAGCTAATCTAGGAATTTGTGCTTAAGTACTCCCCTCCGGAGGATCTTGACACTTTTGCCAATCTGGTTCTCTACTTCGTTTCTGAATTCTTTGAATTTCTCAAAAGCTTTAGATTTGTGTTTCATAAGATACACATATCCGAACCTAGAGAGATCGTTAATGAATGTGATGAAGTACGAGAACCCACCCCTTGCATGTATAGACATTGGACCACATACATCTCTGTGTATGAGTCCCAAGAGCTCTGCTGCTTTTTCTCCGTGTCCAGTGAATGAAGATTTGGTCATCTTTCCTTCGAGACAAGATTGACAAGTTTCATAAAATGAAAATTCGAACGTATCCAAAAGTCTATATTTATGCAACTTACTCAGTCTTTTCTCTCCGATATGGCCAAGTCTACAATGTCACAAGTAGGATTCGTTCACATCTGAACTCTTCCTCTTGCGTGTGTTTTGTATATTGAGAACCGTGTTTTGATTAAGAACATAGATACCATTACATAGTATACCTTCTGCAACCAATACCTGATTAAGGTAAATGTTCATGATATTTCTATCAAGAACAAACTTATATCCATCTTTATCAAGTAAAGAAACTGATATGATGTTGCAAACCATGGAAGGTACATAGTAGCAGTTGTTCAAAATCATAATATTGCCATTTGGCAATGCTAGGTGATATTCACCGACGGCAGAAGCATCAACTTGTGCTTCGTTCCCTACTCTGAGGGACATATCACCAGGTCCAACCATCCTACTTTTTCTCAGTCCCCATAATAAATTACAGATATGAGATCCCGATCCGGTATCGAGTACCCAGGAGGTAGAACTGACCGAAAAACAGTTCTCAATAACAAGAACACCTGAGAAGACACAATAATATGTTTCTTCTTCGATGGGGTCATCAAGGAATTCAAACAATCCTCTTTCCCTTGCTCACACTTATGACTGTTGTCATAAGTTAGAGCCGAACCGACGTTCCCCGGCCCCGAATAAGAATTCGGATCGGTCAAGCGATACATTTTATTATATTGATTATGGCGTGAAATGGTTTCTACCTGGAGAGAGAGAGTAAATGAACACTCAGCATGCACTCTTGCAAGATTAGATTGGTTATAAGTTTATCTAATCAGGATGGCTCCCACTGTTTCCTCGAATTCTTCTTCAAACCTAAAAAGAAGAATTAGTTGGGATTAATCACACGTCACAATACTTGCTTAACCTTTCGGCTAAGCTAGTGTCGGTACTTCGAGGGAGGTTTTCCAACGCTTTCGCGAAGTTCCTTAATTATATAACCTCTTTTCCCTGGAGGCGTAGCCCCGCTAACACCATTCTAGACACCTACTTGGTTTATAGCATTGATTGTCAAGTGGAAAATCTCCCAGGAGTAATCCTACTCATCAGTGGGATCGGGATCCAACTATCATTGTGTGATAAACTAGATGGAAGCCCCTCTAGTCACCACACTCCAGAAGGTATGCAGCACTAGCAAGTTTCCTGTATATTTGAAACCCCCGATGTGGTTTTTGCCCCTAGGACCTATTTGACCTTGACTGAGCCAATATATCAAAGGATCCTAGTCAAGTTCAACCCGTCATTATCTTGATTGCATTAGACCTACTCGTACGAGTCCTTGACTGAGCCAAAATGACCGCATGACTGTCCTAACCAATCGCATTATATGCTATAGAAAAATATTACATAGCAACCGAACACTACGCCTTGGCTGAGCACGAAATACGTAGCACGAATACTAAGCAATACCAATTCGAAATGAAGGAGGGCTACAACTGTGTTTTTGGCCAAAAACCCGTTAACATAAAGAACTTGATATCGTTGAAGGAACCTAAGCAGTTTTGAAATAGGAGTGGTTTAGGCTCCTCTTTTGAAAACTAGTGGTTTTTGAAAAAGCCGAGTAATCTACAATATAGACTTTTGCTCAAGAGGTCACTCCCCGCGAAGGGATCTCGGCTCTTGCCTCCTGGAATGAGGTGCTGGATATTCACAACCGAATACCACTATGCAAAGCGAAAGAATATAACTATAGTTTTTCGAAATTTATTCCAACAACATCATTTAGGTTTTCTTATCTTGCATTAATCAAAATTAATGTGGTCCCATTAGTTAAGCTTATCACACAAAAAAACGAAAATATGATGTATGTATATGCCATCTGCATTCGGTACTGGGCCCCATCATCACCCGTTAGGTTACTTAACTAATGACAGAGCGGGGGCTGGACTAGCGCGGGTGCAAAACATATACAACATCTACTAGTATATATATATAAGTATATATAATATTCGTCCCAGGCATGATAATAAGCAACATCACAGAATCACAACCAACAATACAGAAAGGGGGATAATCTTGGAGCCCCGGGTTTCATTTGAACCGTAAATAAAACCCGACGTTCCCGGTCGTGTGGATAACCTGTGCAATGAAAACCTAGACCCCTACGAGTGCCGCAAGTTACCCGCCAATCTCAGAAGTGAGGTAACCCCTTCAAAAAAGTGAATGGGCCACCCAGCACTTCACGGAATCCGGTAACTTGGGCGCCCCTCCGTGGGTCATCCTATACCCCCTACGAGTGCGGCGAATAGCCTGCCGATTCTAGAATGAGGCCCTTTCCGTCCCAACGCCATGAGATGCGGACTTGTTTCCTTCTAGAACCCGGCTATTCGTGCACTCCACCGTAGGGTAATCCTAGTACAAAAAATGAAAATAATATGTACAAATAGTGACATCGACCTCAACCCGGTCACGCCCCAAACAAATACTATACAACCCGGCAAAGACGGCAGTCCACATGTCGGACGTTCGCCCCGCAATATGAATATACAAATGAATTTTAACTGTACCAGTAACATTGCACCACATACCATCCACCATGACAATCCATCCACAATATCAGCACAATCACAGAACATCAACATGAATGTCATGTTTGCAAACCCGTCTAAAAGAACATATAGCAGATAGACAGGTTTACCGATCAAATGACATTCACGGTCGCAGAAGTTATTCTAAGTACTGAAAACAAAATACGTATTTTAAAATTACGATCGACTTAAACTTTTCCAAGTGGGTCCCAAATTCTAATCCAGTACTCAAACAAATCTGGGCTCAGGAACTAAACATCCCAAAAACCATAATTCCAACAACTAGAGCAACTGTAGAAATTTGGAGCAGGGAAGCCAAATTTTGGCCATAGAACCGCCGCAAACATGCATGTTTGGCGGCTCTTCCGCGGTGGAATTGTGGCTTCATGCTCTCAAATTTCTTGAGTTGTTCTAGAAAACCCATGCACGAATTTTTGATGTACAGAAAATGATTTTTAGACCACTTTAAAAATTTGACAGAAACCTCAAGTTTGGAATTGCGATTTTAAAAAATTCGGTCGACCAATATTTTAAATACGTTAGAACTAGCCAGTATAGGTTTTATGGGGTGGCTCTGATACCATATTGGGTTACCTTAACGTCGGAGCCATCGAACGTGGTGGTTTGCGGAACAAATTTTTTTTAGGGTTTCAAAAACGGCGCTAGGATAACCCAATAAACCCGGATCTTACCATAAACCTATCTAGCTAAACAAGTGGTGCTATCTACTATGAAAGAAGTCTCATCAAACGATCCAAGTCCTTCAGTCTTCTTTCCTCATCATATGCTCCTTGTGGTCACCTTGAACATGCTTGATCTCCTTTTTCGGCTCCATCGGTCCTCCGGGATCGAGCTTGTTCTCCGGCCTTCCTTTGTCGTAGATGATCTACCCGAGGGATGTGATCCATGGCTCTAACTCCTTGCTAAGTAACAAAAGGAGCAACTAGAGAACTTGGGTTGCTAATCTAAGTTGTCTAGGATGTAGTGTGGGGTTCTATGTGTTCTACTATCTCTATCTTTCCTCTTCACTTGTTTCTCAACTCATGAGAGGGTAGTGAAGAGGAAGATGATGAAGGTGGAAGAAAATCAAGAGGAGGGAGGAGGGTGAAGAAAAAATGGGAGCTCAAGAAATAATGAACCATGCATGTGAGAGAAAATCAACACAATAGTTTTGTGTATGAATTTTCATGAATAAACAAGTGTAGCAATGTTTCAATAGTAATCACAAATGAATAAAGAATTCATTTGTCAACTATTGAAGCCATGCCTCTCACCATGCCCCTTTCTCCTTAATTTCCACCTCATTTCCATTTATCAATAAATGGAAAAGTCCATGATGAGATGCCCACCTTCTAGAAGGTAATCTGTAAAAAAATACGGATTACAGTCTGATGTACATACATACCTGCATTCGGATAAAATCATGAATGCCCAAAGAGATAGAATAGCACGAAGAACGTAATATTAGAATATACATATCGAAATACATTTATGTAAATAACCAAATCAATACCTGATTTTATTATCCGGCTCAAACCCGAGCCGGCTAGTATTACCAAACTGTCCGATCGAAAGTCCATGTACAAAGTACATCAATCGATCGAAACCCTACACGTATCCAATACGGATACTGCATCATTTCACCTGAACCAGGGAAACTCTCTGTATGGGACTCTAAAGACTCGACAGTGCGCCGGCAGTGAGTTACTGGATAAATCCATAACCACAAGCACGTCAGCGGCGCTAGCTGTACGTAACGGCTACCCGGGTACCTATCGAAAAAGAAGGCTGACGAGCAAACTCATCCGGATCCCTATTGAGCCTATCTGTAACAATCTCCGTATAGTCCGGTCTCTTCGTCTGAGAGTATCGTATATCGGGTCTAGGGGGTGGTAAACGTCAGACCCTAATAACCTGGTAATTTGTGTTGATGCAGCTCAGGACCAATCCGGGAAACTACTGATCAGCCTATCAGTAAATCCCAACTACCTTGGCCAAGGTCTTATGGTCCTAACCAATCGAACAGTGCGATATTGATTCCCTATACCGAGAGAGCTGAATCCCCGACAATCGCTCACTGCCTCCATATGGCTCAGGACTGTACCCAACCAAAACCTGTTTGCACGACTCAGTAGAGCCATGGTAGGGTAGTGATCAAAGCACAGTGGGAACTCACACGAGACAAATGCCGATCTCAGGTCTGAAGACTAACCTGTACTCATGTCACCTGAGAACTTCAACATGACGATAGGTATAGTACCATCTGGAAGTTCTCGGCAAGTCCGTCCGGTGTACTCACCCCCAGTGAGCAACTGTATATGATCTTAGGTGCGAAAAACCAATGGTTGTGGGACCATACCATCGCCCCTCGTCGGTGTCTAGAAACGTATACACTAGTCTATTCCGGAATATCGATGCCCAGTCTTGATACTCCCACAACTAGAGACCATTTAAGGATGTGCGTACCGACTACCCAGCTCCCACAAGCATGATCGCCATCACAGCGTAGGTAGTCTAGCAATGATCCTATGGGTTTTATCAACATGTACAAAGGATAATAGCAAGTAAAACATACACATGTTAAGATAAAGACAAACCAGATAGCATATTATCATATCGAGCAAGACTGTCCTGTACATATATCTGTCCAAGCATGCAAATGTATACATATACAATAATGGCCTCTAGGGCATACATATCCAATACACATGGCACCAGCGCACGTGTGTTGCACATGGTGCGCAAGGTACAGGCTTATGTGCGCTGCATGTGGTGCGCATGGCACTTGTGCATATGCGCACTAGGAGGGCACGCATGCCTAAGTAAAGTAATGGATTTCAAAAAGAAGTAATGGATTATGTGAGGATGAATCCTCTCACCTTTTTTGAGAGGTCTCCTCTCTTATTTATAGGGGAGAGGTGGAGAAGGGATCTTTTTTTTCCCGATATGGGATTAAAGATGTATCTCCCATATGGTAGAGCATTACTTAGACCATACGTGCATAACATGTTTGCTCATAACTTTTGATTCTGGAAAAGTTATGAGGCCTGTAATATATTAAATCGAAGGTGACACTTTCAATGCCATTAGAATTTGCCTAATTTTCATTCGTGATTTTGGAAAAATACAACCTAGAAAATACTGGTTTAAATTTCCTTAAGCGTATTGCTGCCATTTGATACTTTGGGCTCTTTTGCGCAGAAAATTTAGGCGGGAACAAATCCCCCACTATTTTGCCCACAAAGGTATATACGTTGGTGAAGTAGTATAGAGTAGTGCAAAGCATACGACTGATTTCGGGCTGGCGTATCATATATAACTTTTAGAATCTTAATCTAAGAAGATAGCTAGAGGGCATTGGCGCCGTCATCTACCATTGACTTAAATCACAATTCTTAAGAAATGTAGTTCTAAACCTTGATGCCCATTAATTGCATCTTTCTCTTTTTGATGGTGGCGTTCTTTACCAATTTTGTCACGGGTGGCCCATGGATAGTATACGGTAGTCAATCTGAGACCGACTGCAGGGTAGCAATGGCTTAGGCAACAGATTTATATCCTCGTCATCTAAGACTTTTCAATTTTATGATCCGTGAGGGTCTTAAGAAAGTATTTCTCCCTACGAGTCGAGAGGATCTCATAGGTGCATTTTCTCTTTATAAGTCGTGAGGACTCTTAAGTGTTTTTTCTTTTGAGAGTTGTAAGGATTTTACAAGTGTGTTTTCCCCTTATGAGTCGAGAGGACTCGTAAGTGGCTCCTTTTCTTCATTGGTATGTAACTTTGTCGAACGTGGCCTGTGGATAATATACAAGGGTCAGTATTGACCTACTTGTAGGGTAGCGATGACTTAGAAAACGAGTTTATATCCCCGTTGCCTAAGTCTTTTTAACTTTATGACCCGTGAGGGTCTCATAAAGGTGTTTCTTCTTACGAGTCGAGAGGATCTCACAGGTGTATCCTAATATGAAATATAGATAACCCCTTTCGATATAGGAGTCCGTTAGGTTTGTGGTACTGGGTTAAGTCCATTGTACCATCTCATTGGCTGATATATTCTCAACATGCAGTCCCTTAGGTTGCATCTCGAGTAGCCACACGTCTGTCGTGTCTCTAATCCCTTCTGAAGCTGGACACGACTCCTTCAAGTAATCTTATTAGGTTGGAATATCGACATTACTATCGGAAGATCTAGCGTTAGGTATTGCCATGACACTTTACTTGAGGTTAGGTTCTATTTGGAGCCCCGATGAGTCATGATCGCACCCTTCTGGAATGGGATGACATCCAATGGTCTTTTGGATTTCTATGTATTATCGTTGAGACCCGAAGTTAGGAATATTCCTTCCCTTCGCTTTTTCTTTGATGATGTCGTGCCGATTCTTCACTGAAGTAGAATAGACATTCATATGACCTCTAGGCCGTATATATCGCCATTGAGATCCGGAGCTAAGAATATGTCATAACCCCGCTTTGATTTAACCCTTTAGTCTATGTTGACGTCGCATTTGCACCCTACTGGTATGAGGAGGAACGTCGAGATGATATTTAGGTTGTTGATATTGCCATCAAGATCTGGACCTAGGAATATGCCATTGCTTCACTTTGATCTGACCCTTTAGTCTATGTTGACGTTGTGTCCGTATCCTGCTAGCATGAGGAGGAATGTCGAGACGATCTCTGGGCTGTTGATGTTGACATCAAGACCTGGATCTAGGATTTTGTCATCACTCCACTTTTGTTTTGGCTCCTTAGAGCTTTGTTAACACCACGTCTATACTCTGCTTGAGCAAGAGGGACATTGAATTGGTCTTTATGCCGCATATATTACTATCGGGACTTAGAATTAGGAATATACCTTTACTCCATCTTTGATTTGACCTTTTTGGCCTTTGTTGACGTTGCATCTGCACCTTGCTAGAACGAGAAGGAATGTCTAGTTGGAACTAGGATTTTTTCATTACTCCGCTTTTAATTTGCTTAAGAAGCTGCCACTAAATACTTCGGGGGACAAAGTAGCTCTCAGTAGTCTTTGAGTTTATATGGCGTCGTTTAGACTCGAATCTTTACTGAAGCGTTCCTTACTTGGTAGCATTTAGTGGGGCACATTGCTCATTTTCATCTGTTTGTGCCCGTGGATTGTATACAAGAGTCAGTATTGACATGCTTGTAGGGCGGAATTTTTTTATTTTATTTATACTTTTTTATTTATCCACATTGCTCTATCATTTTAGCTTTTCAAATCGCGAAAGTCGCGATTGCCCAATCATTTCAGCTATTTTTTTATTTTTTACTCGCTGCTTTTTGTTGCGAGTTGCCCCATCATTTCAGCTATTTCATATGCATATATTTTTTGCTCGTTGCTTTTTATTGCGAGTTGCCCCATCATTTCGGCTATTTCATATCCATATTTTTTTGCTCGCTGCTTTTTATTATGAGTTTCTCCATCATTTTGACTATATTTTTCTTTTTCATACTCATCAATTTGTTATGAGTCGGAGACTTGGGGTCTAATACCAGCTTTGGCATCAGTATCGCTACAATTGGAATATTGCTAGGAGTGAATCATCATATGCCATTGCCAATTTTGGCCAATGGTTGCTTATGTAACAGGTTTAGATACCTGCTAACTAAGGTTTTTTCGACTTTACGAGCTGAAAGGGTCTCATAAAGGTACTTCTCCTTATGAGTTGTAAGGATCTCATAAGTGTATTTTCTCCTTAGGAGTCGTGAGGGCTTCTAAGTGTGTTTTACTCTTATAAGTCGTAAGGCTCTTATAGGAGTATTTTCTCCTTGCAAGTTGAAGGGATCTGCAAGTGTCGTTCACCTTGTCGAGCAATATTTCTCATTTTTGGTGGGACTTGGTTAGGAATATATTTATTTACGTCCATGAATTGTATACAAGAGTCAAAATTGGACTACTTGTAGGGTATAAATTTGTGAGGTTATGATGGCTTAAGAACAAGTTTAGATCTCTGTAACTTAAGATTTTTGAATTCCAGAAGTCGTGAGGGTCTTACAGAGGGTATATTCTCCTCACGAGTCATGAGGATCTCATAAGTGTTTTTTCTCCTTAGGAATCGTATGGATTCCGAAGTGTGCTGCTTCTTTGTGAGTTGTAAGGATCTCACACAGGTGTTTTCTTATTATAAAGTTGAGAAAACTTTGCAAGTGCATATTTTCTTTCTTTCAACGAGTTCGCACCATCCCGGGTTTTCACAAGCTCGCCGGTAGCCCTGCTGTTTTTACTTATGGAGTCCTTTCGGGTTTTCATCCGTGCCCATTTTGCTTATGGACGTACCATTTTTTTACCTTGCCATGGATGATCCAACATTGCTTGATGAGATAGGCGGCCCGTAAGCTAACGCACTATCAGCCGTAAGTTTCGACATTTTTCGAAGAACCGCATCGTTGGTAGAGCTTCCCGGCCGATGGGGACTCTAGGTGTAGCCTTGCCGGTGGGATCTAGGAGAGCAATGGATTGTTTATGCCCGTGGATTGTATACGGCTAGTTATATGACCCTTACCATAAGGCTAAACATATCAGTTTAGGGACATTTCGGTCCATTTTTCAAGTGTAGGGACATGGTGGTCCAAAATTAGTTTAGGAACGTTTCGGTCCAATACCAGTATAAGGACGTAGCGGTCCATCATTAGTTTAGGAACATTTCGGTCCATTACCAATTTAAGGACGTACCGGTGCATCATTAGTTTAGGAACATATCGGTCCACTACCAGTTTAAGGACGTAGCGGTCCATTATTATCATATACAAGATGACATATTAGTTTAGGGACATTCCAGTCCAACATTCCCATGTTTAGGACGAAATGATAATTGATTGGATGCGAAAAAGTATTGTGTATGTGTGTTGTAAATAATCGCAACCAAGATGGTGTCACAAATAGCTAGCCGCGATGAGTACGGGTCGTCCGCAGGGAAACGTGAATTTCTTTTCTTGCTTTATACAAGTTGATAAAATAGATGAAGAATTGTTGTTGTTTTATTTTAAGATGAATAGAAAATTGTGTAATAGAAAGGCTTATAGGGTTTATAGGACTTAGTAGTTAATGGATGAAGTAAAAATATAATTCTTTTTATCTTTTAAATGTTTAATACTAGAGAGATAGCGATGAATGTGGATTAGGGTTTTTGGAGGGAATTATGGTTTCCCACTACTGCCCCTTGTCCTTCCATTGATCTCTATTTATCTCAAATCCTTAACAAAACAAGGATTAACTAATCTTAAATCGTGGTCGTGATTATCATTAATGGATAGCATGCCCGATAAGAGGGTTAACATTTATTTTGCTACGGTTTATAAACATTAAAATGTCAAAACAAGTTAAGCGATATTTCATCCATTATTCTACCTTATCTTACAAACCCTAGCAAGCAAGAAATTACCAGTTCATGGTTATTAGCGTAGTAAAAGAGAGATGGAAGATGAATGAAACCATATTTGAAATCAGAAAGTAATGCTGAATGTAATACAGAAAAATAATGCGTAAAGTAAGTGCGTAAAGTAAATCCGAAAAGAATTAAAACAAAAGACTACCTTTATTGATCAATTATTGCATTACAAATTGCTCGCTAAAAAACTAAATTACAAGAACCTAGTTTCGCTCGTAGATCTTTCTCTAGATCGATAGGTGGATGAATAGATGATGAGATTAGATTTTGAAATGCACAGCTCTCGGTTATATAGTTTTTGAAATTAGAAATCCTAGATGCCATATGGGAGTAGGTGACATTACGATCATGCCCCTAAATTTCCAGATCCTACGGCCCACAATAGACCGCGGTTCCTACGGCTCACAATAGATCGCGGTTCCGCCGCCCTTGCCCCCGTTTGACTGCGGATCCACCGCCTCCTAGAAGATTTGGGACTTGGGATTTTTCCTGGTTTTTTCTCTCGATATTTGGAGATCTTTTTGATATACAGATTCTGAAAATATTGCCCTCATTCTCTGCTGTTACTAGATTCTTTGATTTGCTTTTAATATTTAGTAGATTCAATTTTATATTCCGATTTGATTTGGATCTTCTACTTAGATTTCAGACCTGAGCTAATACCTGCATAATATCTCAAATTCATCTTGTTAGTAGCATTTGTTATTTTTAAGATATTATTCCAACCATTTACATGATATGACATGTTAAGAATATTGATTAGGAATATTTGACATGATATGCATATTTTAATATGAATAATCTTATTTAAATATTATATGCATATATTTGACCTAATTATATTAATTATAAATGAATAAACATATGATAATAATCTTTTTACAAATAAACCCACATATGTTTTTTATTTACAACTAACACCTTTTATTAGTTAATAATAGCAGGGAAAAAGTTCATACAAATGTGCAATATTTTTCACTAATCAAATACCCCCAAACTTATCTTTGATCGTCCCGAGCAAATTATTTATCAAAAAGAAAAAGAAAAACCTAACATACTTTCGTAGGCAACACGATTGCACTTAGCTTGTGCAACAAGGTTTTAAATCTCAGGGTGTTCCTAGTAGGAAGAGTGTTGTCTCCTGAGGGTTTTCAGTGGATTACAACCACAAAATCCCAAAAAAAAGAAGACAAAAATTATATGCAAAGATAAGAAACATATAAAAGGGAAAACTTGAAAATAAGTGTTTCAAACTACAGTAGGTTTTTAGTTGTCATGAGCCCTATCTTAATGGTCTTGAAAAGATGTCAGAAATTACATCATCCCTTAATAAAACAGCGTCTTTAGTCTTTCTCCCTACTTTTCTTCCAAATATCGATCATATACCCCTACGTGTATGTAAAAAACATCTCTATACTTGGAGAATTCAATTCAAGCTATCATACCCTTTATCCATCTTCCTTAGTACTTTTTAGTCGGTGAATGTTTTGGATGGATTTGCTCACACATTTTTCATGCGACCATTAATACTTCTTGAGATACTAACCAACCGATTACCAAATGTGCTCACTTATTAAGGCGTAATTAGCAATATCCTAGTTTTGCAATACATGAGGCTTAGCGGTGACTTCCAAACCAGTTGGTCTAAGGCACTAAGTGATAAGGCATCCTTGCTATATTTTTTTTATGCTGCCTTAAGCAATTACAAAACCAATGTTCATTTTTCTTCGCCATTTATATTTTGTGTGTCATTTATATTTTGTTGATTTATATTTTTTTCTTCATACTAAGGCTTTTAGAAAAGAGCATTTTAAGGTATTCTCTATTATCCCAAGTTTCAAGATGTGTGCAAGTGCGTATAGTAGAGTATCAATATTCAAAAGTTTGGACTAACAAATAGGGACTATTTTTCAGACTTATTTCTATCCGCGGATTAGTAAATCCTTTCATCTTACTAACTCTTAGGACAACAGCTCATGACTATCTATTACTAGCTTTGTTTTAAAATATCTAATTTTCTTGCTTTTCTTAATTCTCTTCCTTTCTTTCATATGTGCTTTTCACTTTCTAACTTTTATTTTCTAAAAATTTATTATGCAATGTAATATTTACATATGATGCGTGGATATATACAAACCATCCTCCTAAACTTGTTTGCAGCAGTGTCCTCCCTGATATTGTCCTGTAAGATAAAAACCTGAAGACTAGGAGGAACAGTTCAATAAGATGGTATAAAAAGGGGTCAAGGGTGGATAACCGTGAAATCCTCCCTCAAACTTTTTTTGGCTCATAATTGTGCAAAAAATTCTTTTTGTTCAAAAGCCATAATATTTTTCTAACCCCCCAAACTTGAGTAAAACAATATTTTCATTATTAAGCATTGAAATTCAACATAAGAGGGGGAATAAATATTATTGGTTTATACAAAGCTTTACAAAGACCAAAAGTCAACACCAACCATTCAAATATTTTATCTAGGTAACACCATGGTTGGTATAAGAATGCGTAACGGATATACGTGTATAAGACTTGAGACTGTATAAGAATGGAGGTTGCATCATGTCTCAAGTAGAAGAAACATAAATGAGAGTATCAAGAAGAAATTAAGTAGGCGGAAGATGAGAAATGTATTCGAAAGGTTTTACATCTCGGTTGGTAGAGACGAAAAAGTGATGGTGAGTGAAAACGAGTGTGTAAGATAAGGAATGGGTGGAATAGTCATATTCTATCATGTGATTAGAAGGAGTGGCGGTCCAACTTCTTCGGCCTCAAAAGGAGGCTCATAAATTTCCGGTTTAGGTTGATTCATCATAACATCCAAATCATTAAGGAACGCGAGTTCTTCGGCGAAAATATTTTCGAAACTTTACTCGATATTCCAATTGATGATCTCATCGGAAAAAAAGGAATCGATATCTACATTAGTGGAATATGCAGATCTACTAACAAGATTGAAAATTTCAAGGTCAATCTTTTGCGCACCAAGGTTCAAAATACTCGATTCGTCAGAAATTATGGAGGTAAGAGACTCGAAAAGCTCATCTATCTTATTCGTATAATAAATAGCTGGATCAAACAACAACACACTAGTGGCATCGAGATCATTATCGTGGAGCAAACACTCCTCCAATTCGCAGCTGTCGGAAGTTATCTTATTGACAGAACATATATTAATTATATGAGCAGAAGGTTCTGAGGGTTTACTTCCAACCCTGAAAATGTTAACCTCAATTGTCATCTTCCCAAAAGATAGGTTCATGGACCCGCTACGACAATTGATTACTGCATTGGAAGTTGCTAGAAAAGGGCGACCAAGAATCATCGGGATTTAGATCCGTGGGTTTGCCACAGACTGTGTATCTAAAACTATAAAGTCCACAGGGAATATAAATTCCCCTACTTTGATCAACACGTCCTCTAGCTCACCCTTAGGGTTGGTGATAGATCGATCGGTCATCTGGAGAGTGCAGCGTGTAGGTTTCAACTCTTATATGCCCAATTGCTCATAAACAGAATACGGGAGCAAGTTAACACTAGCACCTAGATCGAGTAGAGCGCCATTGATGTTTTTACCCCCAATAGTTATAGGAATTGTAAGACAATGGGGGTCCTTATGTTTCTTGGGCAAATGTTGGGTAAGAGCATTGCTCATATTGCTCGCTAAGAAAACCCTTTTAGGCACTTGAGTTTTCCTTTTCCTAGTGCACAAGTCCTTAAGAATTTTCGCATACGATGGAACTTGTTGGATAGCATCTAAGAGAAAAATATTTATGTTAACTTGCTTAAATATTTCCATAATCTTCTCCATTTGTGCACTTGGTTTGTTGGGCCTCAACCAGTTTGGAAAATGAGCTTTATCAACAAGGGTTGGGTCCAACATTTGAGGAGAAGTTCGTGGGGATGGAATGGATCCTAAAATTGGATTTGGGATGGTCTTAGATGGTAATTCATTCAAGAAAGTGGACCGAGGGTTCGAGCCTAGTGAAGAACGGAGAATAGGCTCGGAAGAAGACGTTGGATTAAACGAAATAGGAGTAGAAGTAGTAGCCGAGGTATCATCTAAATCATCAACTTGGTTGTTCAGCATTCTTCCCGATCTCAACATAGTTATGGCACTCATGTTATGATTTTGTTGGTTAAAGACGATATTCGCACTTTGTGATTGGCCGGGATTTGGTAGAGATTGAGATGAAAATTTCCCTTTCTCTCTCTCACTTATTGCAAAATTTAACTGTGCAATTTATGCTTCGATCAATTTTATGCTTTCACCGTGGGAAGCAGTGTGTTGCATTAGCGTTTGGAAAGAAGACGTCAAATTATCCATTGTTTGTGTAGATTGTTTAATAAACGTTTCTAAGCTTCTTTCGAGTGCAGATATTTTATCGGTGCCAGCTGTTGGAATATTAGTCCGTGGTTGGAAAGAATTATTATAAGGGGCACAATTGTTGGCCGGATTTTGGAAAGATTGCGGTTGAAAGGGCTGCTGAATTTGTTATGGTGCTGTGGGGGAAGCCTTTAATAGTTATTTTGGCTTGGAAACTGATTTTGAGTTTGAGTTTGGTTTTGGTTCCTAGCAAAATTAGGTTGATTCCTCCATTCCTGATTATATGTAGATGAATAAGGGTCATTTCTAGGTTGTTGCAGAAAAGCAGCAATGGTTTGTTCATGACATTAAGACGGAGGATTCAAAGGACATTCTTTCGTTAAATGTGATGAGTCAAAACAACAACCACATATGATTTTGGGGAGTGTAACTTGGTTTAGGGAGGCTAAAGAGAACTTGCTCTCCATAGCTTCGAGTTTCTTTTGCATCGCAGCCATTTCGGCTTTCATTGCGATGGAAGTATCGAGCTAATGGATATCTGCCCTAGATGAAGATAGTGTTGTTGGTCTAGTTCTCTCCCACTATAATGTTTGTTCGGCGAGATCTTCCTGAAATTGCCATGCTTCACCGTCATCTTTTGACATGAAATGACATTGACAAATGTTTCTAGCATTTGTTTTGTAGTTGGATTGATACCCTCATACATAAATCGACAAAGTTGCCATCTGTCGATTCCGTGATGAGGGCATAGGACAAGAAGATCTTTAAACCGTTCAAAGCATTTCCAAAAGAGTTCGTTGGGAAGTTGGGCAAACTGGTTAATTTCGCTCCAAATACAGACAGTCTTATGATGATGATAAATTTTTTAAGGAATGCTTTAAAGAATTCATCCCATTTAGCGATAGAATGTGCGGTGGTGCTATAAAGCCACTTTTCTGTGAGATCACACAAGGTAAAAAGGAGAAGACGTAATCGCAGAGTATCCCCTGAAAGTTGGGTGGTGCTCATCATAGCACATACGTTTTAGAATTTGGTTATAAAAACGTATGCATCTTAAGATTCAAGCCCGTGAAATTTGGGCAACAAGTTGATGAAGTGGGTTTTAATTTTGAAATTATCCCCATTGGCTGGTGGAAGAGACAGACACATAGGAAGGGGTCCCCGCGTACGGGATAACATCGGTCTTAAAGAGTGATGCGTGGTGGATTCTGAGTTTGCGCACTTACGGGAGGTGGCAAGGTGGTATTGTTAAAAACCGATGGAGATCCATCCATCTCAGGAGATGTGGTAGGTGGAGGAGAAATAGAAGATGAAGAAGTATTGACTTTGGAGTCGGCAGAAAAAACATGGACTAGACGGGCACTAGAATCCCGTGTCCAGCCGATCATGCACTAAGTGGGTTTAGTGCACATGGCGGCGTGTGATATGTGTGAGAACGATTTTAAGAAGGCTTGTTTTGAAAAAAAATGCCGGACTTGATGCTTGACTCAACCAATCACAATATGCACAATCAATCCCTAGAGCTAGGGTTACCCAGGTCAAGTCACTAGACCGATCTTAGACTTCCAAAGGACAAGAGTAGGATCAATCCTCTACCACCTTCTTATCAATCTTTCGGCCAGATAAGTGCCAGGTAAGTAAGAGGTATCCGCTATACGAATCACCGAAATAGCGGGCCTAATTAAGTAACCACTTTTCTTAGTCACACTTGCCTAGACACCACAAGAGAAATGCGGATAAGCAATAGATTACCCACGACCCTCCTTTGTCCTCATTGAGCGCGACAATCCTTAGAGGTTTGGTCTAGATATTTTTATTAATTTAGGGTGATAGTATGCTCGTTTGTGATTTGTGGGGCCTAAGAAGGGTGATGAAATTCCTACCTAATCTGAGTTTGGGTTTACTGCCCCTTAATGTCCGGTTTAAATATGCAAACGAACCGAAATCAAAACACGCAAAAAGATTTTTTTTAGCGGCGCTGTTTGCAAAGAATCCTGCAGGTAAAATCAGTTTATTGGAGCTTTAGAGGAGAGATGAAGGTAATAGGAGAATACCAGAGACGTTTGGAGACTCGGTTCCCCAAAATGACCGCGCTTCCGCCGCCAAAGTCACCGAAGGGCCGCGGTTCCGCCGCCTCTTGACAGGTTCGTCTCTCCAAATTTCTTCAGAGCACTCTAATTCTCCTCTGGTCCAAGTTGAAAGTTTCTGAATCTCTGTTGGCTTGCTCCAATTACTCCAGATGTCCTTGCAAAACTTGCACAAGAATTGTTAAAACACAAGATACGGTTTTGGTTCTCTTTTATTTTATATTTCTGGTTTTTATAAGAAATTAACCCGAATAATAAGAAAAATAATAACGACCGTTTCCCTAGCAACGACGCCATTTGATTGGATGTGAAAAGGTGTTGTGTATGTGTGCTGTAAATAACCGCAATCAAGACGATGTCGCAAATAGCTAGCCGCGATGAGTACAGGTCGTCCGCAAGGAAACGTGAATTTCTTTTCTTGCTTTAGACGAGTTGATAAAAGAGAGGAGGGATTATTGTCGTTTTATTTTAAGATGAATAGAAAATTGTATAATAGAAAGCCTTGTAGAGTTTATAGGACTTAGTAGTTAATGGATGAAGTAAAAATATAATTCTTTTTATCTTTTAACTGTCTAAAGAGATGGCGATGAATGTGGATTATGGTTCTTGGAGGGAATTAGGGTTTCCCACTACTGCTCCTTGTCCTTCCATTGATCTTTATTTATCTCAAGCCCTTAACAAAACAAGTATTAACTAATCTCAAATCGTAGTCGTGATTATCATTAATGAATAGCGTGCCCGATAAGAGGGTTAACATTTATTTTGCTAAGCTTTATAAACATTAAAATGTCAAAAGAAATTAAGCGATATTTCATCTATTATTCTACCCTATCCTACAAAACCTAACAAGCAAGAAATTAATCACTCATGGTTATTCGCATAGTAAAAGAGAGATGGAAGATGAATGAAATCATATTTGAAATCAGAAAGTAATACTGAATGTAAAACAGAAAAGTAATGTGTAAAGTAAATGTGAAAAGAATTAAAATAAAAGACTACCTTTATTGATCAACTATTGCATTACAAATTGCTCGCTGAAAAACTAAATTACAAGAACCTAGTTTCGCTCGTAGATCTCTCTCTAGATCGATATGTAGATTAATAGATGATGAGATTAGATTTTGAAATGCACAGCTCTCGGTCCTTTATATAGTTTCTGAAATTAGAAATCCTAGATGCCATATGGGAGTAGGTGAAATTAATATCATGCCCTTAAATTTCCAGATCCTACGGCCCACAATAGATCGCGGTTCCGCCGCCTTTGACCCGTTTGACCGCGGATCCGCTACCTCCTAGTGGATTTGGGACTTGGGATGTTTTATGGCTTTTTCTTTCGATATTTGGAGATCATCTTGATATACAGATTCTGAAAATATTGCCCTTAGTCTCTGTCGTTGCTAGATTCTTTGATTTGTTTCTAATATTTGGCAGATTCGATTTGATATTCCGATTTGACTTGGATCTCCTACTTAGATTTCAGATCTGAGCTAATACCTGCACAATATCTTAAATTCATCGTGTTAGTAGTATTTGTTATTTTTTAGATATTATTCCAACCATTTACATGATATGATATCTTAAAAATATTGATTAGGAATATTTGACAAGATATGCATATTTTAATATGAATAATCTTATTTAAATATCATATGCATATATTTTCCCTAATTATATTAATTATAAATGAAGAAACATATGATAATAATTTTTTTATAAATAAACCCGCATATGTTCTTTACTTACAATTAACACCTTTTATTAGTTAATAATAGTAGCGAAAAATTTCATACAAATGTGTAATATTTTTCCCTAATCAATAGTTTAAGGACATTTCGGTCCAATACCAGTTTAAAGACGTAGTGGTCCATCATTGCATAATGGGGAGCAGACGACTTTCAGAGTTTTGACTCAAGAAGATAGCGAGCGGACACAAGCGTCATCATCTATTATTGACCTAAGTTGCGACTCTTCAAGTGTAGTATTTTTTGAGGAATAGGCTGTTTATTGGTTGAAATGCCCTTTCTCCATGCATATCCATGAGCAGGTAAGCTCCACCTTGATAGACTTTATCTATGATGTACGGGCCTTCATAGTTTGTTTCGAACTTCCCCCTTTTTCACGATTGGGAATCATTGGTCTTTTGATAACCAGCACAAGTTTTCCTTGGCGGAATGTTCTCGTCCTGGTCATATGATCGCGTCATTCATTCCTTATAATCTTTCAGGTTTTTCTGTGCTACAAGGCGGGTTTCATCGAGAGTATCGAGCTCATCGAGCCTAAGATGAGCATTTTCTTCATCCGTTAGCTCGTATTGAACTGCCACTCATAATGAGGGGAGTTTTATCTCCAGTAGGAGTACTGCTTCAGTGCCAAACACCAATGCATATGGTGTTGTATTTATGTCCGACTTGAACGTTGTTCAGTATGCCCAAAGGGTTTCATATAGCCTCTCGTTCCAGTCCTTCTTGTTCCTGGACACCATCTTCTTTATAATCTTGGTCAAGGTCTTGTTGATGCTTCAGCTATACCATTGGCCCGAGGATTATAGATATCTCCAGTCTATCTTGTATTGCTGTGTGAAGCGGCTTATTTTGTGTCTTCTATAGGCTGTCCCATTATCCAAGATTATCCGTCGTGGAGTTCTAAACCGGTAGATGACATGAGTTTTAAAGAAATGGAGGATATTCTCCTTCTTCACCTCCTTTAGCGGTACTGCTTCTGCCCACTTAGAGAAGTAGTCGGTTGTTGCTAATATAAACCAATGTTCTCTAGATGATGCTGGTTCTATAGGGCCAATTATATCCGTTCTCCACATCTTGAACGACCAACTAGCTATCATCGGATGCAGCGAATTCGGATGCTGATGTATGAAGTCCCCGTGTATTTGTCATGAGTGACACCGCTTCGCATATTCGAGGCAGTCTTGGATCATCGTAGACCTGTAATAGCCCATCCTTTTTATCTTGAGCTTCATTTTTTGTCATGCTTGAAGGGAATCGCAAAGTCTTTCATGTACTTGTTCGACAACTTTCTTTGCTTCCTTCAGCCCTTGGCATCTTAACCATACGAAGTCGAAGGATCTCTTGTATAGAGTATCATTGACGAAGGTGAATGACAAAGCTCGTTTCATGAGATGATGTCTAGATGACGCATCTTCAGGTGTGCGTTTGGATTTGAAGTAGTCAATAAAGACTCCCCTCCAGTCCTTGACCTCTTTTTCGTTCTCTATTTGGAGAACATCTTCTTTGGTTGCCCCTTTTTCTTCGGATTGTTCCATCAGAGCTTCTGAAGGTATATCTGTTCACACCAAGATCCTGCGGCTTTGGACAATGATCCTTACGTCTTCGAAGTCTTCATCGGCCAATTCTTTGGCCAGCTTGGCTAACGTATCCATCTTACTGTTTTCCAATCGCGGTACGTTTTCGAGGGTATACGAAGGGATTTGGATCAGAAGCTGTTGCACTCTTTCACCATACCTTATTAGTTCTAGCTTGTATGTCTTATAGTCTTCATTTACTTGACTGACAATTAACTGAGAATCTTCGTATATTAGGGGATCCTTGATTTCCATATTGATAGCGATCTCAAGACCGATTATCAAAACTTCGTATTTAGCTTCATTATTAGTCCCGGGCTCCGTCAAGGAGAGGGAATAACACAATATTCCTCCTTGCATAGTCACAAAAATAAGGCCCACCCCGGCTTTGATTATAGGGGTATTCTTCTTCCACCGCTTCATGGAAGACGCTCCATCGAAGTAGAGCTCCTACAGAGATTCATTTTCTTCTTTCTCCTTTATGACCGTGTCGAACGCGTGTTCATCCGGCAAATCGAAGTTTACGGGAGAATCGGCTGGTATCGGATGTTCCGCAAGAAAGTCGGCGATGGCTTGTCCTTTCACCGATTTAAGAGGTCAATATGTTATCGATAATTCCATCAGCAGGAAGGCCCATCTGTCAAGCCTTCCCGTCAGTATGGCCTTTGACATCAGATACTTAAGAGGATCCACCTTTGATATGAGATGGATCTCATACGCCAAGGCGTAGTGTCTGAGCTTCGTTATTGCGAAACCAGCGCCAAGCAGTACTTTTCGATGGGGGAGTAGTTGCTTTTTCCCTCAGGAGAACTCGATTTAGATAGTAAAGAGCTCTCTCTTTTCCTTGATCGTTCTCTTATGCCCACAACACATCTAGAGAACCCTAAAGGGCTGTTGTATATAAGATAAAGGGATTTTCCTTCACCGGCGCGGCCAATATCGGCGGATTTTACATGTATTGTTTAATTTCTTCCAATGCGTTTTGGCATTTCTGATCCCAGACGAACGAGATCCCCTTCTTCATCAGATGTCTATAGGGACGGAATTTTTCGGAGAGGTTGGCTATGAACCGCTGGATATACGAGAGCTTTCCTTGGAGTGATCGCAGTTGTTTGAGGGTTCTTGGTGAGGGCATTTCCATAATTGCCTTGATCTTTGAGGGATTGATTTTGATACCTCGGTGGCGGATGATGAAGCCTAGGAATTTGCTTGACGAAACTCCAAACACACACTTTAAAGGATTCATTTTCAGATTATATTGCCAAAAATGCTCGAACACGATCCTTAGATGCTCCCAGTGCTCCTTATAAAATATGCTTTTGACCATAAGGTCATCGATGTAGCATTCGACGAGCTTACGTATGAGGTCATCGAATATCTTCGTCATGGCCCTTTGGTACATGGTTCCAGCATTCTTTAAATCGAAGGGCATCACCTTGTAACAAAACACGCCCAACGGTATCCGGAAGGCGGTATGCGTCTGGTCTTCAGGATCCATCTTTATCTGGTTGTATCCTGAAGATCCATCCATAAAGGAGAAGACTTCATGGGTAGATGTGTTATCGATCATTAGCTCATAACGAGCACTAGGAAGTCATCTTTCGGGGATGCCTTATTGAGATCCCGAAAGTCCACTTTAATCCGAACTGACCCATTTTTCTTCATCACCGGAATGATGTTAGTGATCCAGTCAGGATATTGAATTTCTTGGATGAAGTCTAAGTCAATTAATTTCCTGACTTCGGCATTGATACTCATCTCGAGCATTCTTTTTGGTGCCTACTTGACCGGCTTTATCTCTGGTGATATGGCCAGCTTGTGTACCGCTACCTTTAGATCTAAACCCAGCATTTCGGATTAATTCTAAGCGAAGCAATCTTTGTATTGCATAAGCACATCTTTTAATATGGCTATCTGTTTTTCAAATAGTAGCTCATTGATAATTGTTGATCTCGGATCATTCTCTTTTCCCAAGTCGATTCTCCTTAGGTTGTCTGCTGTTGTGTGTATCCCATCCTCCAACTCTTTTGGTGCCGATGGAAATTCTAAAATCTCCTTGTCACCATCTCCATTTGCGAAGTATCCGAAGAGGTCAGTCATATTCTTGTCATCCCTCTCTTTTGAGAACGTTGCCATATGGTAGGTACAAGTTCGCTTTCGTTTCTTCGATTGACCGGGTCCCAGTCTAATGGTATAAGTTTTCTTTCGATCGTGCTTTTGTGGCAGGCTTATCTTCCAACTATCAGATAGCATGAACCTGCTTTATTGATATTGGTCTTCTACCCAATTCTTAAACGTGAAACATTTTTTAAGGGGGTGACCTATTGCTCGGTGATATGAGAAATAATCTGGATGATGGACTTCATTTATCTGTTCAGGATGCCAAGACTCCGAAAGTGTAATCATCTAGCGTTTCATGACAAGGCTGAATATCTTTCCTGTCTTGTCTCTTAGGGAACGAATACTTTCGACCCATCTTCTTTATAACGGACGGGCACCGACCGAACTTTCCTCAATTGAATGGTGTCTTGGACCTTCTTTGTTGTCCTTGAGTGTTGCTTGCGATCGCTGCCTCATTTTTGTCTCTACTTCGGGATTTTCCTTCTTCGCAGCAATACACAATAGGCTGTGGATGGAAAGTATCATGATCTACTTCTTCCACTGATCGCTTACTGAGACGTCGCTTCCTTACCTTTTCATATAATGTCATTTCACGACCGTGGTTGTCTCGGCTCGCTTGACGAGCTTTTCTTATCATCGTGTCAATTTTCTCTTCAAGTGACGGACTTAGGGTTCTTCGAGCAAGATTTTTCTTCAATTCGGTGGCATGGCTACTTAGGAAAGCATCTTCTTTTCCATTCGAGCTGTTTATGGCGTGGCAGCTATATATTTGCTCCCGTTTCATAGACCGAACATATCCCAGCCCAGTTGTTTCCATCTTCCCATTAGGATTTTTTCGTTGAGTCTCAGGGATATCCCAGACCTTTTATAGAATTGGGTCTGCCGAACAGTTTGTTCGGGAGGCACACCTTGGCGCTTTAAAAGCTCCTTTAATCCCTCAGCGTAATATCTTGGCATACGAATGGGCTGAAACTTGTCAAAAGTCGGATCGGCCCGATGCCAAACTTCTTTTTCTACCTTGGTCTCCTTGGATTTATAAAAGAGGGTCACCTTTTCACTTTTTCGCTTAGGAGGCATGTAGAAAGTTTCCAAAACTCTTGCACATTATATGTATTGAGCGCATCAAGTTCCTTATAATGTCGAGGTGGAGCCATCACAATATGTAGACTTTGATCCGTTTCGATAAGATTCTGCATCGATGGGCAAATGGAGAACACTGCATTAGTCTCGTCTTCAGAGTCGCTGCCAAAGACCAGGATAGGGGTCGAGGGCCCAGTTTTATTGTTCTCTCTCCGAGGCTATCCCAAGTAGACTATTTGTTCATCTTCTTCAGTATCACTTCCGAAGATCGGGATGGTGGTCACGGATTTTTGCTTATTTTCCGGCTTGTGGCACCTTTCAGTATCTTCGAAATCTGGCTGAAAGTATTTTGCATCTTCATACTTTCGTACCTCATTCACTAAGAAAGGATTGAGCTCTCCCGTGACAATATACTCCAAGCCATCTTTACAATACTTCATACACTGATGTTGTGTAGAAGAGATGACATTGTACTCATTCAGCCACGGCTTGCCAAGTAGAGCATTATAACAGGTCTTAGCGTCAATGACATGGAATTTACTGTTAGTGATGAGCTGCCCGAAGCGGAGCGTCAATATTACGAACCCAAGCATCCGTGAAGACTGCGAGTCGAACCCTGAGATAGTAATCTTGTCTCGGGCAAGATGCTAAACATTCATACATATCTCCTTCAGCACTCTCACATGAGGAGGTTGACAGAGGATCCGTTATCAACAAGGATTTTTCTTATCTTGATATCGTGGCAGTACCCAGTAACATATAGATGTCGATTATGCTCTTATGTACCAAGAAGTAGATCTTCCTTACTAAAGGTAATGTCAGCCGTGTTGACCTCTATGAGTCATCCTTTATTTTCTCTTCCGCGAGGAAGGCTTGGAACTGATCAGGTTCTTCTAAGGTTTTGATCAAGAAGTATCGTGCCTCTTTAGATAAGAGAAGGGCATCCAATATACTCAATTGTGAAGGTATCTTTCTCAAATGCGCGAGGATGTTATAGTCCACCTTGGTTTTCTTAGGTAGGTCCTTTGTGGCGAGCTCTTTGGCCAACTCTTTATCAAGGGTGATCTCTTCGGGCATTTTCCCCTTCCCTTTATCTTTTTTATTCGAACCCTTGTTTGTGGGTCCGGGTTCTTTTCAGGCAGAGAGCGGTTATGCAATTGAATGTTCTCGCAATCCTTTTCCCCTCTTCTTTCTCCAAGGTGGAGCTTTCAAAAAGAGGGTTGAGGAATATTTCATCCTCAGAATCACTCCCAAACGTGAGAACCCAAGATTTCCCCCTTCTAAACTGATACTAATCATATGACAGCTGCTAGTTGCATCTTTATGCACTGCCGTCTCACTACTCTCATATCGACGACCACGAGCCTTGTGCTTCTCCTTCTTGAAGTGTTTTCTATAGGTAACATATCCTTGCCACCACCTCTTGAAAGCATTGCATTCCTCGATGTGATGAGTGATCCTTCGGTAATATGAGCAATATTTTGGATGTCCCTCTCCACCATCGAAATATGGGACCCCAGAAGTGTACATAATGAGTGGTGAAAATTTCATCCCCATGGATAGGGCCTTGGCAAACCTTTTCTCAGCTTTGTTCCTAATCTTATTCTTTGCAGGTATGCTTCGGTTCGGTCGGAGAGCTTTATGACTCATTTTTACCACAGCTTCTTTGTTCAAACGCTGATGTTTGGCCGTTTTGTATACGGTCGTCTCGCGTTCCTGATCATCTTTGCTCTTTTGAAAAGCTTATTTCAGCATCCTTTCAATCGGGTCTTCCTCTGGCAGTTTCAGGATTTTAGATGCCGATTCTGCTCGCAGTTCATCCATGCCACTTTCCGACGCCCACGAAGCTTCTTCATCATATACGGATCAATGGGAGACCATGTGATATCTTTCCACACGTTCTTCCGCTTCCTTCGATGAGTTATCGTTATCACTATCCTTGTCCTCAAGAATATGCTGGAGGAACTCTCCAAGTGTGACTGATATTCGCCCTTTCTGATTGTACTCTTCCAGCGCATCTATATACTTTTGGAGATCCGTGCGTCTGTCAACATACGCAGCGGGCTGCATGGACTTCTTAGTCTTCTTCTTTTTCTTTGAAAACTTCGAAAGCTTGACTTGGGGGTTTTCCCCTTTGTTAAAAATTTTCGATGCAGGACGCGGTTTTAGCATCCCTTTTATAATCTCGGGCTTAAGCGGGCTTTTCCACTTGATTCCTGGGCATGTTTGTAGATCTTTCAGCATTCTTTTAGTTTTTGCCGAAAGCAATACTTCCCATGGAGCTTCCTCTACGAACGAGCAAGATGCCCCCTGCGTATCAACTTTCTTGGGGGCATGCTTTTAAGGTGGATCTACCTTCCAATTGTCTGACAGTGCAAATTTGCTCTACTGGTATTGGTTTCTATCAAGTTTTTGAAGTCGTAGCAGTCTTCAATTTGGTGACTTACTACCCGTTGATAGGGACAGTAGCTAGGGTTGTTGACATCACCAACTTGTGTGGGTCGCCGTGGTTATGGCAATATTATCATATTGTTTCGCATAGATAGCTCGAACAATCTCCTCGTCTTATCATGAGGGAATGAGTCTGCATGTCCCATCCTTTCTTCTAAGGTTGGGCACGTACGTCTGTTGTTTTGGTGGATGGCTTCTTTCGGACCGCTCGGCTGTTGCTGTGTATTGGCAACAAAAGCTGCTTTTCCCTTTCTTTTATTATTTTAAGGATCCTTTCCTAAAAAGGAAGGACCATGGACTATCTGATCCATCTGGGCCAGTTTATCAATCAGCGCCTGGAATGTGGTGGGCTTGAAGGTCATAAATTGGGATACGGTCGATTGAGGATCGATAGTCCCAATGAACATCTCCACAGCTGGGGACTCTTCAATGTGTTATTCATATTTGGACCACAAATTTCGCCATCGGATCAGGTATTGGACCCATGTTTCCCCTGGCTTGACCCTAAAATTGATTAGCGCAGTAATTGGAGTGCGGTCACTTACGCTGGCAAACCTTTGAGTGAATAGCAGCTCCATCTCAGAGAAAATCTTTATGGAGTCATTTGGGAGCTCCGAGTACCATTCGAAAGCCGTCTCTGATAAGCTTCCGACGAATTGGCAAAGCAACAATTTATCATCGCCCCCTGTATTGCCACACAGAGCTTTGAACTGTGCAACGTGTTGATGAGGATTGACTGTTCCTTTATACACATGGAACTTCAAGATTGTATATCCCTGTGGGTATTTCATCTGGTCATACCAGGTCGGATATGGTCGACCAGTTTTGACGAGCTGATTTGCAGCTTCATCGGCTTGATGGGCTCTGATTTGTTGAGCGATATAGTCATCTAAAGCTGCCTTCGAGATCGTTTCCTCTTTGGCCATTGATAGGAATTGGGGAGGATTTGACGTTTCCCCTTTGTCGTCTTCGATGATCATAGGTGGTTCTTTAGCCAGTGGTTCTGCTTGGATCATCATTCCAACCATGTCTTGAAATAGAAGAGTCATCTGCTTTATATTGGCAGCATGCTCTGCCGCTTCCCTATCCTTCTTTTCAAGCACCCGTCGCAAGAACTCAGTGTTGATTTCCTATTCCTGGCGCTCTTCCATTTCCTTATCCGGACTTTCTTTAGATCCGGTAAGCCCTGCCATCTTGGCAAACATAACTTGGAGCTTCTCTTGTTACTCTTTAGTTTTTGTCAGTGACCGAGTTTGCGGCCTACGACTAACGGAAGCACGGATTTCCTCCTTACTGCCAATCATATAGACTGTGTGTATGGTTATGCCTCCAGACTTGGAGCGTTTGGAGCTCTCGTCTTTGAATTTTGCCTCCGGCGCTAGAACTTGCTCCGGCCTTAGTCTTTTCTGAGAGGTCGTAGTAGGAGGAACTGTTATGACATGAACCTTTTTTTGAGAAGTCCCCCGCTGTAAGGCAGAATAATGATCGTTCTCTTTTCGAACCTTGGATTTCTTCGGTCGATGAGAATAGTTTTCGTCGAGAATGGAGTCCTGGACTTTCCTCCAGACTCTGTGAATCTATTAAGAGAGCCACTTATAAGACTGCTATGGCTTTGGCTACATTGAGCTTCTGCAGGAGGAGGCGATCTCTTCAATACCGCAGTGGGGGAGTTTTTCCGAACCCTTCTAAGCGGTTCGAAGCTGTTCCCGGTTGGAATAACAGCATTAATAGCCAGTATAGGAGCTGGTAGGGTAAATCCGAAAAAGGAACAACCCTCATCTTGTCTTACTCGGCGCCAATGGAGACGTCGATCATATCTTGCATTGGGAACCATATCAAGATCAGAGGCTCCCTCATCATGCCCCTACGTTGCTTATGGGTTTTATCAAGTGTCAGCCTATGAAAAACTGACATCCTTGGTTGAGCCAGAGCAGGAGTGGTCGGTATATTGAAGAACGACTGTCTTGGTGGTGAAGCACTTTTGTTTGCTTCACATAGAGCAGGAACGAGGAGAGTCAGCCGTTTAGGGGTAACCCCTTCAGGGATAACATGCTTCTTTATGGGGCCCATGGAGTTTTTCTTCATCCTGTTAAAAACTGAAACTTCAGAGTTGGACTGCTTTTCGATGGGGGCTGCCGCGATAGCTATCCGATCAAAGAATGAATAACGTGGAGCTTATTCTTTAGGCGTTGAGGCACCAAAGTTTGCGGATAGGAATATAGTCCCAAAGAACAACTCGGTGGTCACTTAAGATACCTGTTCTCCCGGCATGGAGAAAATCGAGGCCGCATTGGGCTTGTAGGTGTTTCTCCTAGATGGAGCGGAGTGAGAGTTGCTATTGCAGGAGGTGCAGTTGGAAGCCATTAAATCTGCACGAAGGAGAAACGCAAAATTTTAGTATCTCAAACCCTAAGGGCAACCATAAATATAGCGAACCACAATTTTGTTCGCGAAACAAGACACACGAATTGTGGAGTAGAAAGAGGAAGAGGTCCCACCAGACGTGCCAGAATCTGTTTGTCGCCGAAATCGGAGAACTGTGTTAAAACGTCTTTCCTGAATTTGGAGTCAGATGCTATTTGGAACATATCCATCCACTTTTACGAAGATGCCAAGTTGATTTATGACACAGTATATCGAAGGTTTAGATAGATGCAACTGATGTACCATGACTTATCAGATTCATTTTCATTTGTGAAAGGTTTTTGATTGTAGGGACGCACTTCCCTGCAGGCGCAAGACTCTGCAGTTAATTACCTATCGCATTGCGATAACAACTTTCACCTACTCCAGGCAGATCACTTTGTGTCGTGTTATATTGTTTATATGGGGTTGCTTTTGGATTGTATACGGAGACTAACATATATCGTCGCCCGTAGAGCGCGGATTAGTCCAAATCCGCATATATTGGATTTGAGGGTTTTGAACTTAGGACGCAGATCTCATATAAATGAGGTCCATCAATTCATGAGATATTTAGTTTTGATCTAAGGATCGCTAGTCATATATGAGACTAAGATTGACTTAGGAACAATGAGCATATGGGCTCGACTGATCATTAGATCATATATGAATAGCCTATGGATAGTATACGATAGTTAATACGGAGACAGTCCACAGGGTAAACATATTAGTTTAAGGACATCGCGGTCCATGGGAAACATTGATGGAGTATGGGTTGTTTATGCTTATGGATTGTATACAAGGATCAATATCGAGATCCTGATATGTTCGCGGTCCATGGGAAACATTGATGGAGTATGGGTTGTTTATGCCTATGGATTGTTCACGAAACAAGACACATGAATTGTGGAGTAGAAAGAGGAAGAGGTCCCACCAGACGTGCCAGAATCTGTTTATCGCCGAAATCGGAGACGAACTGTGTTAAAACGCCTTTCCTGAATTTGGGGGCAGATGCTATTTGGAACATATCCATCCACTTTTACGAAGATGCCAAGTTGATTTATAACACAGTATATCGAAGGTTTAGATAGATGCGACTGATGTACCATGACTTATCAGATTCACCTTCATTTGTGAAAGGTCTTTGATTGTAGGGACGCACTTCCCTGCAGGCGCAAGACTCTGCAGTTAATTACCTATCGCATTGCGATAATAACTTTCACCTACTCCAGGCAGATCATTTTGTGTCGTGTTATATTGTTTATATGGTCTTGCTTTTGGATTGTATACGAAGACTAACATATATCGTCGCCCGTAGGGCACGGATTAGTCCAAATCCGCATATATTGGATTTGAGGGTTTTGAACTTAGGACGCAGATCTCATATAAATGAGGTCCATCAGTTCATGAGATATTTGGGTTTGATCTAAGGATCATTAGTCATATATGAGACTAAGACTGACTTAGGAACAATGAGCATATGGGCTCGACTGATCATTAGATCATATATGAATAGCATATGGATAGTATACGATAGTTAATACGGAGACAGTCCATAGGGTAAACATATTAGTTTAAGGACATCACGGTCCATGGGAAACATTGATGGAGTATGGCTTGTTTATGCCTATGGATTGTATACGAGGATCAATATCGAGATCAGCCGTAGGGCCAAACGTATTAGTTTAAGGACACCGCGGTCCAATATTAGTTTAGGGACATTTCAGTCCATCTTTCATCTTGCGTGCACGTGTATATGTTACGCGGTGAAATGAACGATGGTGACATAGGATGTGCCCAATATTGGGATGCGATCCAATTTGAAGGCATTTATGTTTCCTTCAAAGATATGCATATACATATATGTATAAAATCGGAGTTCAATATGAGATACGCATCTATATGGGATGCGTGTCAATATGAGGTAGGCACGTCAATATGGAAGTGCATCAATGTGGGGTGTATCGATATGAGGGTGCACATCTATATGGGATGCGTAAGGCATTCTCTGACTTGATGAAATTTCATATCTTTCATCAAGTAGGGACGAGGAAGAAGTTGTTAGCTGTTGGGAATCGCCACCTCTCTGAAAACGTTGAGGAATTACAATGCCGTATATCAGAGGTGTGGAAAGATATACCCTTAAACCAAATCCCATGTATGAGAGAGATAAGGTTAGAACTGAGGATTGTTGGTCATATATAACACTAAGATCAATGGATGAAAAATCATTAGTCATATATCCGACTAATATCAATATAGGTATCATGGATGAAAGATCATTAGTTATATATCCGACTGAAATCAATATAGGTATCATGGATGAAAGATCATTAGTCATATATCCTACTAAAATCAACTTGGATGACATAAATGAAAGATCATTAGTCATATATGAGACTAAGATCAATATGGATGAACGATCATTAGTCGTATATGAGACTAAGATCAATATGGGTGGACGATCATTAGTCTTATATTGGACTAAGATCAATTTGGACATCATTGATATGTAGATTAATGGATCGTATATGAGAAATAAGAGCTTCAATACTTAGTTTATTTTAACTAAGTACTTAAGCAAAGGCTTGCTATCCATATGTGCATGCACATGTGAAGTGAGCATGTACATGTATCATCTTTAATGAGGGTGCGCACGTGCATATCACGTGGGTTGCGTACTTGCTTGTGATCGAGGACTGCGTACGTGCATATCACGTGATGCACATCTTTTATGGTTGGGGTTGTGCACATGCATATCACATGGTTAGGCACTTGTTATCAATCATGAGGGTTGAGCACGTGCATATCACGTGGTTGGGCACTTGCTATCAGTCATGGGGGTTGCGCACATGCATATCATGCGGTTGCACACTTGTTATTAGAAGCATTATTTTATCTAAGTGCTTATGTGCGCACTTCTGTATGGGCAAACTTCATTTTAAATGTGACTTAGGTCAAATGCTCATCGTTCATCAGAAAGCTATGGTGCGCATCTGTATGGGAAAGTTGTTGACTTTCGAGAAAGCAAAGGCTTTCAATTAAGAAAAAACTTCAAACTCATGTCTTTCTTTTTTTTTTGGATGCACGTGCATCGCACATGCTCATTTGGAGAGCATCATTGGTTTTTGTGCCCTTGCGCAATTGCATAGGGTGCACCCATTGAGAAAGGCATAAGCTTTCAAGTGAAAGCGTATGCTTCTATTTGGTGAAACCTAAATTTCAAAGGGAAGATGAAGGAGGGATTGTTAGTCGTTGGGACCTACCTTCTCTCTGTTGGATATGTATGCCCTAAAGGCCTGTATTGTATAGGATACTATGCATGTATATGTACAGAAACAATCATTTCTCGTAATGATAGTATGGTATCTGGTTTATCTTCATCTTAACGTGTGATGTGTTGTATTTCATATCTTTATATACATGTTGATGAAGCCCTTAGGATTATGCTTGACTGCCAGGATTATGATGTAGATCATACTAGTGGGGCCTGGGCAGTTTAAAAGAATATTCCTTATTTAGTTCTTAGTCGAGGGTATATCAAGACAGGGAATCGATATTACCAGAGTAGACTAGTGTGTACGTTTCTTGACCCTGGGGGCGATGGTTGATCCCACAACCATTGGTGTTTGATATCAAAGATTGTACACAGGTGCTCATTGGAGAATGGGTACACCGAACATGACTCGCCAAGAACTCCTAGATAGTATATATACCTATTGTCAGATAGCAATTCTCTAGTGACACTTGTACATGTTAGTCTGTAGACCCGAGATCTTCATAGTGTCTTGTGTGATTCCCACTGTGCTTTGATTTCCTCCCTACCACAGCTCTACCGAGTCGTGCAAATAGGTGAATTTTGGGTATAGTCCCGAATCACATGGAAGCGGTAAGCGATAGTAGGGGTTTCGTCTCTCCCGGTATAGGGAGTTGATGTCGCACTATACTTGATCGGCCATAACCGCAAATCCCTAGGCAGAGTTGTCAAGATTTACTGGTAAGAGTTATCAGTAGTTTCTCGAACCGTTATGAGTCATAAATCAGCATGACTTATAAAATTACTGGGGTCTGACATTTACCACCCCTAGACTTCATATGCGACGTATCAGACGAAGAGACCGGACTGTACGGTAAGTATTGCTTATAGGTTCGTTAGGGTTGGGATGAGTTCACTCTTCGGCCATCTTTTTGTCATGTACCTGGGTAGCCGTTACACATAGCTAGTGTCGCTGACGTGCTTGTGGTTAAACCCATTGCCGGCGTACTGTCGAGTCTTTAGAGTCCTATACAGAGGGTTCCCTGGTTCAGGTGAAAGATGTAGATGCCGTAAGTTGTTACGGCAGGGTTTCGATCATGTTCGTGTAATGGTTACAGGAATGATGATCGGAAGGATAGTACTGGTAGGATTTGGTTTAAGTCGAATACCGGTATTATATTATTGGATTATTTGTATTCGTATTTTTCGGAATTCAGATATGGGTATACTTATACGATATACGGTGGAGGGGTATTCTTGTAATTGTACAAGAATACCTTCTAGAATGGGACACCTCATAAAGAGTTTTCATTTTGTGAAAATGAAAATTATGAGGTTGAATTTGGAGAGAGAGTCAAAGCATGGATGAAGGAATGGCTTATATTATTTTATATTCATTTGGGGTTACTATTGAAGCATGGTGCATTATTTTGGAGAAAAATAATACATGCTTCAATTATTTTCCTTTAGCCATATCATTTTTTCCATGCTTGATTTTTTCATTTATCACTCTCATCTTCTCTCTCATCATTATCTCCTTCTTCCTCCTCTTAGCTTTATCCTTCATATGTATTGTGAATCAAAAGCTTAAGAGGCATAATAATCCACTACATGATCTCTACATCATCTAAGTGATCATTTCTAGCACACTTGATCTCTTAGTTAACTCTTGAGAAGAGTTTGAAGCTTGTTCCATAGCTCTCGGATGGATCATCTACGTCTTGAGGTGACCGGAGATCGAGGACATTGAAAGCATCCAAAGAGCCTAGGAGTCGCATCCAAAAAGAAGATCCGAAGGACCGGTTCCTTAGGTATAACCCTTTCATAGTAGTTAAGAACTCTAGATAGGGTATGCTAGTTAAGGTTTAAGCAAAAGATCAACGGTTCATGTGGGTGTTGCATGCAAAAAAAATTTCGTTTGCCGCTTCCGCTTCCTCATAAGTGTTGTGAGGGTGTGAAACATCCACTAACACTCTCCGAAGACACTGTGGAGTTACAGCGCCATACATCGAAAGTGTGGAGAGATGTACACTTAAACCAGTCCCATTCGTCAGGGTAGAGAACATATTGGAGCAGTATCTTTTGAGATACCGGAAAGGCTTGTTTGAGATTACTGCACTGCGTCGGATATGTTGCGCTTGATGTCGGTGCACGTGTGTCGCACGTGTTGTGCATGGAATTGGCGTACGTACGATGCACGTGGCACATGTGCACGTGCGTGTATGGCAACGACGCACGTGTGCTGCACATGGTGGGCTTGGCACCGGCACACGTGCGCTACACGTGGTGCGTATGGCGCTTGCGCTTGCATATATACGCACTAGGAGGGCATGTATACCTAAGGAAAGCAATGACTTTCAAAAAGAAGCAAAAGCTTCTGTGAAGATGAATCCTCTCCCCTTTTTTAAGAGGTCTCCTATCTTATTTATAGGGGAGTAGTAGAAAAGAGATCTCTTTTTTTCGATGTGGGATTAAAGATGTATCCTCCATGTGGTAGAATATTACTTAGACCATATGTAGATAACACGTTTGCTCATAACTTTTGATTCTGGAAGAGTTTTCCGACAGTATCTCGACCTTTAACTACCAAAGCGTTATAAATATTAGGCATCTTGCCCAGGGGAAAAACAACATCCAGTACTGGGACAATAGTTTGAGCGATACGCCCTAGGTTTTTTTCTTCAAGTGTGGAAAGCGCAGGACCAGAAGTAGTAGGATTGATTTTCATAATAAAGTGAAATATGTCGAATTTTTTTTTTGAGATTGGAATAGTACATAGTACCGAATCAAAATAAATGTCCGATAGCAAGTTGATCGATTAATTCCATAATATATCAAATCGAAGGTCTTTTCGAGACGCTTTCGATGCCATCAGAATTTTCCTGATTCTCATTTAGGATTTTGGCAAAATACAGCCCAGAAAATATAGGTTTGCATTTCCTTAAGCGTATTGCTGCCATTTGATACTTTGGGCTCTTTTGCGCAGAAATTTTAGACAGGAATAGTGAACTGAGCTCAAACGGTTCACCCTTACTTGATACAAGGGATAGAGAAAAGAAACAAAACAAGCAAGGGTTATGCGGTTGGATGTCAAGTTCTGCTTGCTGTATGTAGAAAAGTACCACTTAGCAGTAAAAATGCCGCACTTAGCAGTAAACAATCCCACTTATCCATAGAAAGTCCTACCTAGAATTAGAAAAGTCCTATTTAGAATTAGAAAAGTACCACTGTTCATACCATAATATTGTATTATTATATTCCGCATTCTTATTCATTTTACAAATAAACAGGTGCTTTTGATCCATGTCTGCTACATAGTACAGGTTACAGGTTCTCGGAACGAAAACAGTGAAAAAGATAAAAGACAATGCAAAAGTGGGACTACGACCAACAAATAGAAGGATCTTGATCGAGCCTACATGAAGATCAGTTTACAAAATACAAGGCATCGCAAGGTTCAAGAGTTCGACACAAAGCAAACGGTTAAAAGTCCATTGCACTACTCACTGTGAAGATCTGGAGAAGAAATAGAAGCCAATCTGAGAAAAGAACTGCAGAAAAAAGAAGTACAAGTCAACAAAAGCCAGCCCAGAAAATTGCAGATTCCAAGCCATCAATCTGGCCGCGGAACCGCAGCCAAACCTGGCTGCGGCCGCGGTTCCGCGGCCGTCTAGAGCTTGGAGAAGTGGAATTTTTTACCAAAATAAATTGCGGCGCTGACTAGTCTTCCTAGGGGTATTTTTGTAAATGCAGACATGCGGCAATTGTAAACCTAGGGTTTTCTATGTCCTATAAATAGAAGCCCAAATCATTGTATTAGTTCATGCCTCCTTTCATTAATCAAATTGAGAATTCTTTTTGGAGAGCATCAATCTGTAAGTTCTTAATTTATTTTCTGCCCTACGTTAAATTTCTTATCTGCCCTAGTTAAATTTAATTTCTTGCCCTAGTTAGATAGTTAGATCTTTTATTCTCTGCCCTAGATAAATGTTTTTCAATTCCCTAATGAGCGAGTAGTCTCCTCGCTTGTTAGGGTTAGATTTGGGAAAGGTTTGAGAGATGAAGATCTCTCATCCCTTTCTTTCCCATCGCATATAATTAATAGGACTCCATGCATACATGCACATACCGCTCCCTACGGCACCCTATCCCGCGAGGTAGCGGTGATACCATAGTATAAGGGCCCGGTTGAGCGTGTTTTCCATGGAGTTTAGGGTAAGGATTGATAAACGAAAGACAAGAAGCTAGAGGAAGAAACATCTTCCCGATGGTTCTAATCCCCTCTATTAATAATTATCATGACTCCTAATAGATCTTAATATAGGTATAGAAAGCGGTGAGATTTATTGACTTTCCAAACTTAACCTAGACCTAACCCTAGCAAGATTTAGATATAGATTAATCCTAGTATAAATCAACTTAGTTTTTAGATTAAAACAATCCGGCTCCCATCGGAATTAACTCGTTAGAGCAATTAGAAAATTCACAAAATCCCTGTGGATCGACCCGTACTCACAGGCAAGCTACCAAGCGACGCCGTTCTTGATTGCGGTTATAATTATTTTTGAGATCAATCAAATGGCGCTGTTGCCGGGGATGGCATGTTATTTCCTTTTTGCAATTTCGGGTTAATCTAAAACTAAAAAAATCATAAAAAACTGAAAAATATAAAAAATTTATCCTCTTTGTATTTTGTGAAGGGTATTTTTGTGTGAATTTTGCAGGATCTACAATCAATATTCGGATCTGGAAATATCCAGAGATCGAAACAGAAAAAGGCATATCTGAACAGCAGGGGATCTTACCAAAAGAACCTCAGAAGAAATCTGGAGCAGTGATCCGCACCACAGACCGCGGAACCGCCGTTGTAAGCCTCTTCTGACCGCGGAATCGTGGCAGGGAGGTGACATCATCTTCTGCAAATTTTTCTCGGGGTCTGAACCTACTGTAGCACCGCGTTTCCATCGCTAAAGGGTCACTTTGACCGCGTATCCGCGGCCATTGGGTGACGTCATCATCTGAAACTGCACTGTAAGTCTCCCCTCTTCCTCCTCTGCAGATCTCCAATATATCTTCTGAAAAATCTCCTGCAGGATTCTTTGCGCTTAAAAAAAATCTCCCCCTTCCAAATAACAAATCTTGTGCAGGATTCTTTGCGCCACGCTTAAAATAAAAATTGATTGCAAGTGATCTTTTCTATTTTGCATACCTTTAATCTTTTTTGCAAAGACTTCCAAATAAAGAGAAAAAGGAAAAAGGAATTTTTTTTAAAAAAAGACTTGAAAATTTTGTCGCTAAGAAATCCGTGCACCCAAACATTCTTTCTCTTCTCATTCTTACATCATGGGTACTCCACCCCATAAATCTCTTGCCGAACTTTGGTATCCTGAACCTAACTTTGCTTCGTACATGAATTGTTTCGGTCGATTTAAGGAAGATCCCTCCATACCCAAAATTTCTTTGAAAGATCAAATAGAAGCGTCTAGGAGAAACAGTTCGACGTTGCAACCCACTTTGTGTCAACCATGTCAACCTTCACCACCTTCGTACGTTGATACCACTTTTTCGAGTTCTGTCATAACTCTTAAATCGATGTCTATTGCTGAGCATATTGCCCAATCTCGTAGCCGATCTTTCACTCCTCTCCACACATCCAGTTCTTGGGATCAACAAGTCCATTCACCTTTTTATACAAATGTTGATCCTACTCCTGTCCAACCATCCAATTCCTACCAGTCCTACCCGACTTTCCCACCTTCATTAGACATTGCTTCTACACAGCCAGTTGGGAGTTTCACGTATCCAAACAATTTCGAATCTTTTACCGAAACCCCTTCACAACCCATGTCTAGTTTGGAACAGTCGTTGGAAGCTTATATTTTAGCAACAAACAAAATGATTAGGAATGTAAATGCGTCCATTGCCGGCCTTATACAACCTAGTGAACCGGTTGCTAGTTTCCAACTAGCTTCAAATTTTTTAATGTATGAGGAGGCGGTTGGACAGAGTGAGAATTTGAGAGGAGCGAGTGAGTTCTACACCTTTCCAAATCAAACCTACCTATACCCAATTGAAGCCCACAACTCCGGTTTTCCATCGATTATCCCAAATGATTCACACGATGAAAATAAAACATTTAACGAGTTGTGCGACTTTGTAGTGCTTGATTTGCCTGATTGTGAAGAGTCTCTTTCGAGTGAAACCACTCCTAATCCTTTCGATCTTTACACCTCCAATCTAGAACCTGAATTAATAAATATCCATGCTTTTGATGAGGTGTCGGAAAAAATCGATTTTCACTTGATTGAGGATTTCGACGCCGGGAATATTTTGGATGATGAACCCGTCGATTTGATTGAAATTTTATGTCCAATTCATCATCCCGAGTCATTAAATGTTTCTCCCGAACTTCATATGCATCTTGATTTTTATGATAATGGCATGGATGAGCTAAATATTGAGGAGAATTATGAGGATAGTCTTGAGGAAAGTATTGAGGATAATATTGAGGTTGAACCATTTTTGTTTGATGTGTCGGATTTTCCAATTCATCCTCCTGAACCTTTAACTGTTATATCACCCTCCCTCCTTTCTATCGTTCCGACCATGCAAAAGATCATGCTTGAAGACTGTGAGCTTGAAAATTTTTCCTTTGAATCTGACACAGTTCTCACAGCCGATAACACTTACGAGTGTTTCACTTTTTCGGACGATGTTGAAAACTCACCGCCCGAGTTTGAGTCCTTTGAATTTTCAGATGAGTTATTTGAACCATCAGACTCGGTTGCTTACAGTCGTTTCGAACCATTGATGGAATCTTTCAAGTTCGAGACAGTTTACGACGGTGAGAATGAGACTATCCCTAATTCACTCCCTTTCGTCCTTCCTATCGTTCCGACTTTACAAGAGACAGTTAGCTTTCATCTCCAATACCAAGTTCGACGTACCCATGTTTGTTCACGAATCTTGAGGGATTTAATCTCATTTTTCTGCGGGTTGATAGATTAGCACAATCGCTTTTTACACATCGGTCATTACAAATTGTGTTAATTTATACACCCCACCCTCAAGTTCGTATTCCTACTTTCTTTTGTTCTTCTAATCTTCCTTTAATGATACCAAGTGTTGATGAATCACAATCCGATCTTTTAAGTTCGATAATTTTCAATTGGACCTTCGACGAAAGTTTCGAAGATATTTTCGCCGACGAACTCGCATTCTTACACGATACGGATTTTGTGATTAATCAACCTCCACTCGAAGAAGTAGAACCACTACCATTTCTTTTCTCCCTTCGCCATTCTCCTCCACCGAGACCGTATACCGTTTCTATCTCCACACGGTCTCGTGTGCTTCTCATTTCCTTTCTTTACACTCCATTCTTTCACCAACTCTACCTTTATCACGATAGAATTTTTGAATGGTTGGTGCTAACTTTTGGTCTGTGTAAGGTCTGGTATAGTTTGATTTTTCTCCTCCCTAACTCTGAACTTTAACGATGTTTTACTTAAGTTTGGGGGGAACCTTGTTGTATATATATTTTGTTTTTCTTTTAACAATAAAAAAAATTATAAATAAATAAATAAATAGGGGAGTGCCAACATTTTGACCCTCTTGGTATAGCATGACAGTGAGGACACTGTCCAGTTTAAATTTGGGGGTATGCTCAGTACGTTTTCTTCCGTCGCATTCATATGTACATTTTTCTTGCATTTGCATACTTATTTTAAAACCCATAAAAATTGAAAATTTTGAAAAATTATAAAAATTAAAGTATTCAATTTTGGCCATAATTGACTTGAGTTTGACAAAAAGGTTAACTAGTTAGGAACAACTAGATCGAGACTTAGTAAATTAAAAACCCTAAAAATAACCTTTCTTAAAGTTTAACGGTAGAAAGTATATGTCAATGTAGTTTATTTAGAAATAGGCAAATTTTGAGTTCACTTCTTGGGCTAAGTCAAAACAAGGGAAAAGTATTGATATTTTTATTAAAGTATAAGTTTGAAAAATAATTCCTAGCTTAAGTCTAGATTCTGAAAATGTATACCCTACAATTTGCACAATCACACACCTTGAAACTTGGAATAGTAGAGGAGACCTTGAAATGCTCTTGTCTAAAGTCCTTGGTACGAAGAAAATAAGATAAAAAAAATTCAAGTGTGAATAAAGAGATAATAAAAATATGAACACTGGTTTTTGCGATTACTTAAGGCTGCAAAAAAAGAAAAATATTTAGCAAGGGTGCCTCATCACCTAGTGCCTTAAACCAACTGGTTTGGGAGTCACTGCTAAAGCCTTAGGTGTTGCAAGACTATAAATTACTCTTTAATGTGCAAACACATCTTGTAATCGGTTGTTGGTACCTCAAGAAGTATTAACAGTCCCATGAAGGAGGTGTGAGCGATATTCATCAAAACATTCACCAATTAAGAAGTGCTTTGGACAACGGACAGGAGTATAATTGCTTGATTTGAATTTCCAAGTGTAGGGATGATATATACACACACGTAGGGGTATGTGATTAGGATTTAGATAAGAGAAAGGAATGAAGAATAGGACTTATATCTTTGATAGAGATGATAAAAATTCCTAAGTTGAGATGGAACCCTAGAAGGAAAACTTAAGAGATGCCAAAAGCTAAGTAGGTCTGCAGAATATATATAATCATAAGTTAAATGATGAGGAAGTGTGAAGAATATGGGTGGATAATTTACGAGTCGACGATAATATAATTCCTTGTTAGAAAACCTAATTGGAGAATAAAAGTCAATGGGCCGAATTGATAGGATTTTGTGGGTAGTATCCGCTGAAAACCCTCAGGAGACAACACTCCTCCTACTAGGGACACCTAGAGATTTAACGACTTGTTGCACGAGCTCGGTGCAATCGCGATTCCCTGCGAAAGTGAGGTTAGGTTTTTGTAGAGAATAAAACTAAGTTTGCTTGAGGACGAGCAAAAGATAAGTTTGGGGGTATTTGTTCATACCATAATATTGCATTATTATATTCCCCATTCTTATTCGTTTTACAAATAAACAGGTGCTTTTGACCCATGTCTGCTACATAGTACAGGTTACAGGTTCTCGAAACGAAAACAGTGAAAAAGATAAAAGACAATGCAAAAGTTAGACTACGACCAACAAATAAAAGGATCTTGATCGAGCCTAAATGAAGATCAGTTCACAAAATACAAGGCATCGCAAGGTTCAAGAGTTCAACACAAAGCAAACGGTTAAAACTCCACTGCACTACTCACTGTGAAGATCTGGAGAAGAAATAGAAGCCAATCTGAGAAAAGAACTGCAGAAAAAGGAAGTACAAGTCAACAAAAGACAGCCCAGAAAATTGCAGATTCCAAGCCATCAATCTGGCCGCGGAACCGCGGCCAAACCCTGGCTGCGGCCGCGGTTCCGCGGCCGTCTAGAGCCCGGAGAAGTGGAATTTTTTACCAAAATAAATTGCGGCGCTGACTAATCTTCCTAGGGGTATTTTTGTAAATGCAGACATGCGGCAATTGTAAACCTAGGGTTTTCTATGTCCTATAAATAGAAGCCCAAATCATGTATTAGTTCATGCCTCCTTTCATTAATAAAATTGAGAATTCTTTTTGGAGAGCATCAATCTGTAAGTTCTTAATTTATTCTCTGCCCTATGTTAAATTTCTTATCTGCCCAAGTTAAATTTAATTCCTTGCCCTAGTTAGATAGTTAGATCTTTTATTCTCTACCCTAGATAAATGTTTTTCAATTCCCTAATGAGCGAGTAGTCTCCTCGCTTGTTAGGGTTAGATTTGGGGAAGGTTTGAGAGATGAAGATCTCTCACCCCTTTCTTGCCTATCACATATAATTAATAGGACTCCATGCATACATGCACATACCGCTCCCTACGGCACCCTATCCCGCGAGGTAGCGGTGATACCATAGTATAAGGGCCCGGTTGAGCGTGTTTTCCATGGAGTTTAGGGTAAGGATTGATAAACGAAGGACAAGAAGCTAGAGGAAGAAACATCTTCCCGATGGTTCTAATCCCCTCTATTAATAATTATCATGACTCCTAATAGATCTTAATATAGGTATAGAAAGCGGTGAGATTTATTGACTTTCCAAACTTAACCTAGACCTAACCCTAGCAAGATTTAGATATAGATTAATCCTAGTATAAATCAACTTAGTTTTTAGATTAAAACAATCCGGCTCCCATCGGAATTAACTCGTTAGAGCAATTAGAAAATTCACAAAATCCCTGTGGATCGACCCGTACTCACAGGCAAGCTACCAAGCGACGCCGTTCTTGATTGCGGTTATAATTATTTTTGAGATCAATCAACCACTTAGCAGTAGAAAGTCTCACTTAGCGATAGAAATATCTCACTTAGCAGGAGACAGTCCAACTTATCAGTAGAAAGTCCTACTTAGCAATAGAAACACCCGCTTAGTAGCTGAAATGTCCTATTTAGCAGTAGAAAGTTTCACTTAGTAATAAAATATATACTTAGCAGTAGAAAAATCCCGCTTAGCAATAGAAAAGTCCCACTAAATAGTAGAAAACCCCATTTATCCTTCGGAATGTACCACTTAACAATAGAAAATCCCACTTATCATTAGAAATGTCTCACTTAGCAATTGAAAAGTCCCTGTCACGCCCCACTTCCCAGCGTACGAGTAAGAAGACGTGACGAGGCCTGCTACGGATTTACTCAGAAGTAAACACGCTAAGCATAACTAAGTAATATAATGAATGTACATAAGAAAAATGACAATAGATATAACTGAACAACAACTTTTATTTATAAAATATTTCTTTACAAGTACAATTGAAAATGTAAATACAGGAATGGAAAGCAATAACTAAACAATGGCATGAACTGAAAAGAAAATATATACAAGTATCTAGAGCTTTGGGTCAACGGCGAACTGCTCCAAGTCTTTTGTACTGGGCTCGAGCTCCAGAGAGTCCGATCCACCTGACAACCTTCCAAAGAAAGAAGAGAGAAGGAATGTCGTTAGCGAACAATTGCTCGGTAAGTCCCAAAGATAGGTAGAATTAGAATAGACAGAAAGAATATAACTGTATACTATCTGATTGTTATAATAACACAGTTGTTTGTAGCTTGGTACAGAATATGCCAGTATAAACGAGAGGAGTCCCACTATTCCGGAGACTAACGTATATGGAGCATAAGGAACCGTTAAGACATGGTACAACAGCAATGGATATTCAGATTAGGTGTATTAAAATGACCGTCTCGTGCCACTTTTCTGTACCAGTCTACCCTTTTAAAACCCCGTAATGTCTTTTGTATTGATTGTATTGTTTGTTTTATAGATGGAAGACTTGCCGAACCCATGATATCATGTAAACATAATGGATATAAATGGATATTCATGTAATCAGAGTATATCCATGGTTCGGTTTGGTCGATTCATGTTGATATAGATTGAATTATGGTATAAATGGATTCATGTTGTATTGTAGTTATAATTGAATTGAATTCAAGTCAGATTTATTTCATATTAGATTAAGATTCTGTCTGAGTCAGACACTTTAAAATGAATTGAAGTCCTGAATTAGTTTTAATGTTATCGGTAACTGCTGCACATGGACGACAGGATTTGTGTCTTTTTCCAAGACAATTACCGTATTGATAAAACCATTTTTAGGTTGTCTACCTTAGATAGACAAGCACCCATATTCTTCAGCTTCCTGAGACTCAAGAGAACTGGTCCCGCTTAAACCTATGTTTACAAAGGTCCTTATTGTAAATTAATATAACTTGAGGGGGTTTTATGAAAAATAGTTTTGATATATTTTCAAAATACACCTCAAGTATTTAATTATCTTCTTTAGGGTTTTCATAATTGTAATTTTTTATAAAGTGAAATATTCTAGTGGATATAACTTAGAGTTTATTGTGTATGGTATTTTAGTGTAATATTGGATTTGTATTGATTTGTAATGGTAGTTTCATGAAATTTGCGATTCTTTTGATTTAGAAAATATGGAATATATATTGTATACTTAAAGTAGATATTTTGATAATATATATATATATATAATAGAACTTATTTATTAAATAGAAATCATATTTTTCTTAAAAATTGTATTAAAAATTCCATCGAGATCGGATGCTCCGTGAGGAGGTTTGCATCTTGCTCTACTAGGCCCGAGGATATGCGATAACCCACACCATCCCGATCGAGGCTCCGCAAAATGGGTAGAGGCGCATTTGCAAGGAATTAAATAATACACTTTTAAAGAAAACGGTTTTTGAATGCTTATGGTATTTGAATGTAAACTCGTATTTTCCCACAAACTAATGTTCCAAAAGTCATTGTGCTATGTCAAAAATGTGTGTTGTGATGAAGTAGGTCATTACCTCGTGAGTTTTCTAAAGGTAATATGGTTAAAATGAATAATCAATGTCGTATGTAAACATGATGGTATTTTGCCGTAAAATTGAAATAGAAGTTGCAATACAAAATATTTTGACATGAAACTTTTTGTGAATGTTGTTTTATGTTTTTTAAACAATATACAAAAGGATGGTGAATTTGTTCTAAAGAAAAATTGTGTTTTTAGTTAAAATAGAATCGGAAGTCGGATTAACTCCGCTTCCGACTAGTTTTGAAGAATGAATTCGTTTTAATAGGAGAGAAGGGGGAAAGAGGGAACTTACTGATTAGAAAGAAAGGGAAGAGGTAGTGTGAACTTAGGAAGGTGTCGGGGAGTCATTTCGTCACCGTATTCTTCCAGAAATGTCGCCGGAACTTCGACCTTTGCTAACTCCACCTATACAACTTTGGACTTAGAAATTTTTAGAGAGTTTTAGCATAGGATTTCTGAATGAGGAGGGGTAAAATGTAGTGTGATATTTATAGGGAAAATTAGGGTTTAGGGTAATGAATTGAGAATTAAAAATGTGCATTAAAATTTGTTTTAATAATGATTTTAAATTCTCTTGATAATTGCAGAGTAAACAAACAACATGGGGATAGTGGGGTAGACCAAGGGGTGCCAGGGGAAAAATTTCAGAACATTACCTACGGGTATACCCGGCGGTGCCGATCCCCCAAGAAGATCTCACCGGTCCAAACCCGGTGGCTTGGGCTCGGATTGATGCCATGTGTCCAAGTCGCTTGGTATACCTCAGTGCAAATGTTTGTTTACTCTGTGAATTTTCATTTTATGTGTTTTGCATGTGTAAACTTTTGATCTTCTAAAAGTTTAAAAGAAAATCAACAAAAAAATATATGTGGCTGAGGGGATTTGAACACAGGGGCTATGTCACAGCAGTGCAAGGCTTTACCAATGAGCTACAAATGCTTTCTTGCTGTTCAAAAGAAAATCAAATACTTATAGAATACACATGATTGCAAATACTCTATTTGTACATTAACTTTTAAACAATTTTTTGTACACTGAAACAGGGTTGTTACATTCCACCCTCCTTACAAAAATTTTGTACTCGAAATTTACAATTATTTTAAGGACTAATTTATAAAAAAGTGAGGGTATCTTGCATGAATGTCGTCATCACGTTCCCATGTTAATTCTCCTGGTGAGTCTTTTCTCCACATCACTCAAACCAAGTTTACTTCCTTGTTTCGAAGTGACTTCACATTTCTATCCAGGATTTCAACAAGTTGTTGCTCACAAGATAAGTCTGGCTGTACAGTGAGCTCGGAGCGATCAAGAATATGACTGGGCTCACTCACATACCTTCTGAGTTGGGATATGTGGAACACATTGTGCATTCCTTTTAATGAGGGTGGAAGTGCCAAGCGATAAGCCACTTCTCCGACTCGTTCGAGTATGTCGAACGGTCCAATAAAACTCGGACTGAGCTTACCCCCTCTTCCAAAGAGAATCACTCCACGGTTTGGAGAAATCTTCAAAAATACATGATCTCCCGGTTGGAACTCCAAATGACGGCTCTTTGCATCAGCCCAGTGCTTATGTCGATCTTGGGCTATGTGGATTCTTTCCCTGATAGTGCGAACCACATCCACTGTTGCTACTATCATCTCAGATGCAAGGAGTTCTCTAGCTCCGATGTCGTCCCAACTTAATGGTTATCGACACTTCCTTCTATAAAAAGCTGCAAAGGGTGCCATTTCTATACTTGCTTGGTAGCTGTTGTTGTATGAAAACTCTACAAGATGTAGGTGATCTTCCCGTGATCCTCCGAAGTTTTGCATACACGCTATTAGCATACCTTCAAGTATCTGAATAGTTTGCTCAGACTGTCCATCTGTTTGTGGATGATAAGCTGTGCTAATATTCAAACTTGTTCCCAAGCTAGCTTGCAGACTCTGCCGAAATTGCGATCGGAATTTAGTGTCACGATTGGAGAAATTGCAAACTGGTACTCTATATAATCTCACGATCTCCTGCATGATTTCATGGGTATCGGAAATAGTACACATTGAATAATTTAAATCTTACTTAGATTCTTACCTCCATATATTTCTTTGCTAGTGTCTCAGTAGATTGGCCAACTCGAAATGGGATGAAGTGAGACGACTTTGTGAGTCGATCCACAATAACCTATACCGCATCGTTACCTTTCGTGTTGCAAGGGAGTGCATTCACGAAATCCATAGTGATGTGCTGCCACTTCCATTCTGGGATAGGTTACGGTTGAAGTAAACCAGCTATCCTGTAATGTTCAGCCTTTACTTGCTGACACACCAAGCATTTCGCGACGCTTTTGGCTACTTCACGCTTCATTCCAGGGTGTACTAAATAAGAAGATCTGTGAGCTTCTTTCATCAACTCTTCCCGTACAGAACCTTTTGGTACACACAACCTACTTCCGTATCTCAAAGACCCGTCGCCGTGTATGATGAAGTCTGTTCAAAGTCCACTTTCAACTTGTTCTCTGATCTTTTGCAATTTAGCATCACTTGCTTGAGCCGCTTTGATCTGATTGACAATGGTAGATTGAACTTGTAAGTTCATCAAACTTGAAGCGTTACCTGGCATAACCACTTTAATCTCCATTTGATGCAAATCTTGTGTCACGGCCCGAAATATTAGCTCGTGACCAGCACTTAAATCACGCAACGTCTAAAGGCATAGCGTAATTCATGTAAGCTGAAACCCAGAAATCTAAACCCATTTTAAGGGAAATAAGAGGTGAAGTCTGAAAATAAAGCTATGTTGAAAACAACATTTTCTAAAATGCATAAGTAAAGGAACATGAAAAATGCAAGTGAGTTTTATTAGTTGAAAAAAAAACATTTTTCGTCTTTTAAAAATTTGGGCAGCACCACCTCTGTATATTTTGATCCAAAACCACAAATACATGATAATAATAAAGGCATCCCCAATCGGGAGCTAGCTCTTCGCCAATCGGCGGATTCACAACCACGCAAGTAATAAAAGAAGTATACGACGCCCAACGGCGAAGATCAACACAAAATATAATGAATAAAGCAAGACATCATCCCAAAAAGCGAATATAAAACCCATCACTCAAATCTCGCAACTACAAGTCTCACTAAGTCTTACTATTTATACAAATACTAGTTTTGATTGATGGAGTTGACTAGATACAATATGAATAATAAATACAAAAGTGGTACGAGCCGACATGTACCACCTACCAAAGCAAGTCACCCGAGAGCAAGCTGTGTGCCAACGATGCCGCTACCGATCCATGTGGTCAACCTGCAAGAATTGTGGCACAACGGGGGTGAGTTGCCAATTCGTGAGTAGAAAACATCATCAGGTAGAAATCGAATAAACAGCGACTTCCTAGGTCAACTATATCAAAAAGGTAAAACTATGATATCTAGGGTGACCGCATGTAAATATGTGCCAATAATATAATTAATGCCTGAATGCATGTGGATAACATCCAACAATATAATAAATACCTGTATGCATGTGGATCTCATCCACTCGAAACATCATAAAAACATATGCATGTAGATATATGAGGATATCAAAGAATGTGTGTCCATTAATGACACAACAAATCATTGAACCTGAATGTCCAACACCGACACTCGAAAACATCATCAAACCCGTGTCCAGTATTGACACGCAAATCCTCATATCTCAGGCGCCCATCCTCAGATCGGCTCTCATGTCCTTCTCACTACTCTGGTTGGTATCCTCCGGATAACCGCCGAGTCCAAATACTATCACCGGTAGGTAGTGCTCCCCTGTCAGGCTCAACGCCATCATCTACGACCATATTGCCCCAGGGTACCACACCGGGTCCACCATGCACCCGTAGACGGTTCCTCCTCCTCCTTGAATCGGGTGTCACATGCTAATCTCAGAACCGAGAAAACACATGGTGGACGCACTGAAATATCATATCAAGAGAAACCGGATTTTTTTTTAAAACAATACATACTTTCCTTTGAAATAACCACAGTTCTCAAATCCAGAAATCTCATGAAAGCAGCATATCTCAATGCGTAAAATCGTAAACTATGATGTATGCGACATATGACAGAATGTAAGCATATCCGTAAATCATGCAACATGGAACAGTAATATGCATATATCAAGGGAAAACCTCTCTTTAAAATGAATCCAGTTTTAAAATATATCCTGCAGTTCCCAATTTCTCCAAGGTCAAATGCAACATCGTATAAAGGTGTATATGTAACTATAGCAAGTAAATTATGCAAAGTGTCATATCATGATGCAGCAAATCTACTGTGTAGTGACATAGCAATTATCGATGATGAAGTGTATGAGCCGGCCAATCTGTGTAAGTGTGACATACGTATCATCGATAATGGTGTAGGTGTACTAGCAGAGAGGTATATGAAATGCAAAGGGAAAGACATGAACGTAGCATAAGTAAATCAGCAGCTAAATGCTAATAGGTATACGTATCTAACATGACCGAGTCGGTGAATCTATCAATCGGCATCCTCTAGTCAAGGGTATGGATCAACCATCAATTAAACTCGTCACGTACGGTAAATCATCGTACGGCGTCATTAAATAATTTGGGATCCTAACAACCTATATGACAATGAGGGTACGGACCTAACGTCTTGTACGACTTATCACTTAAGATTTCACAACATTTATATCCCTATATGCCCATGTCCCCGGGTCGCATCCATAACAACTTCATATCAGGGGACCGTCAAGGGTATCAATCCTCTCTTATCGATTCGCATCCGTAAACCGACAAATCCATCAAGTCGTTATATCACATCAAATTTTCATAACCCTAAGCTTCCATCTTATATAATCTCTAACTATCCTTTTAACCATATTCCTAGTTTCCTAATCTAGGTTTCTACGACTGTATCCTATAGATCGGTTTTCATTTAATAATTTACGGGGGTGCTATACGCCATCCATCCGACTTCCCCCGTAGATATAGATCTACTCACCTTGATCCTTTCTCGCCGTAGTCGATGACGCCAAGCTCCATCGTCTTGGAATCGACACGAAGATACCTACAACATTAACACATATCGCAATGCTATTAAAATCGAGTTCGAAAAACCAATACGGCACACGGTGCGTCCATATGTTAGAACCTATAGCCTACGCTGGCAAAACAATTAAACAAATCCTTGTTGTTGACGTACAAATGCCCAACAACAAAAATACAATATCAATATCAAAACCCAAGTTCATAATTCGCAAAAACCCGAAAACTGCATCTAAGGAAAACCACTTCCAGATTCCACCCTAGGCCAAACTAAGGGATTTTGCACATGGGGTTAGTCTAGATATCACAAAGCAAGGCCACTCACCAAAAATCACAACTTTTCCTTCTGATGTGGCCGAAATTTGCGGCCACCACGAATATATCTGCGGCCAGAAAATGAAGGGAGGGGCTCAAGTTTCCAGGGGTGATTCATGGTTGCCTGCACGTCTCACTGTCGAGGGAACTTTATTTACAATGGTCTCAGGTCATCCCAGATCTCTAAATACCATCACTAAATCCACAAAAATCTGATATCGACAAATCTAATGTTCGTATCTTGGTTTCTAATCCGGGTCTTGGCCAGTAAAAACAGCATTAAGGGTCTTACATCAGCCACTTCTATCACCACAACACTATTCAAACCCTAATCCTTCTCTTGAAATTCCAACATCACTAATCATCACTAAACCAGTTCTAAACTAATATAGAAACTAAAACAACTAAATTATTAAGCTAAAGGTGTAGGAGATACCTCATTTGTGCAACTCAAGAAAAACCCTAGCATGGCCAAGTCTCCAAAATCCAACTTTGATCGGTCCATTGTGATGAGGGTGAAGAGGGGATCAACTTTAATGAAGAGGTGGTAGGGTTTTGATGAAGATTTGGAGATGAAATCTTAGAGTAGAGGTGGAGGGAAGCTTGAAGATGAAGGAGGTGAAGAAAATAAATAGGTGGAGGAAATGGGGCCTCTCTCTCTCTCTCTTTCTCTTTTATTCTAACCTTCTCTCTCAATTATTTACTCTTTTATCCTTTTCTCTTTTTCCTTTTCTTTTCCCTTCTCACAAATAACATCAAACACAATTAAAACAACACGTAACTAAAATACAACATGACAAGGTGCACTAGCCATGGAAAACTGTAGAAACACGGATTTAGCCAAATCGTGATTAACAGTGCACTAATCGGGTTTTATCCAAACTGCATACAATTAATTATAAAAATTCCAAATCCGATAAATATATTTTTAAATGAATAAATCATTTTAATCTCCAATTAATTCACAATTATTGGTATATATTTATACCATTTTACGAAAACCCCAATTTCGCAGATCGGATAGTTTTCGTGAAATATATTATTTTAATATTAAATTCCAAAAATAATATTTTATATTTTCTGAAATTTTATAATCTTCCCCCCTTAAAGAAATTCGGTTTCCGACTTTAAATTTAAACCCCCAAATACTAAAACATTTCAATAATCAACTCAATCGACGGGGTTCCGAAATCATGGAAGATATAGAAGCCACAACGCATCGCGTGCGACCGAAAACGAATATAAAACTCAAAATCAAACTCCGTCAAGCGTCACGCAAATCATCGGATTTACACGCATATCATCGGAGTTATAATGGAGATACAAATCTCGAAATCCACTACAGAAATCCGATATACACTAGTCAAATAATATAGTACATATATAGTAGCATCCTTGGAAAAATCTTAAAACTGAAAAAAACATATGCAAAATCTTTTCTGAATTGCCGTGTGATGCGTAACTCACGGCACAAGGGGAGGACGCTCTTCTGTAAAGTAGTAAATATACCTATGTATGTTTTTGCTCAAATTACACAGTCCGTCATTTTTAACACATCCCAAAAGTATTTTTTTTGTAATTGTTCGTGTCACTCGCGGACACGTAAGAAATAGTGAGACTATAGCTCCTTTTTGAAAACCTTTGGTTAAACTTTTTAATGCATGCAAAGTACTCGGGTACTGTCTTCAGATCAGTCATGTTTGGCTACTACACAATATAGTGCCCAACATGAAAACAAAGTGCTCAAAAGCAAAATCAGCCTCAAAAGGCATATCCAACAATCACGTGCGTCTGTTGCGCACGGAAATCAAATCCAAACACAGGTGCCACAATTTGCACAAAACAGAACTAAGTGCAACGGGTGTGCACGAAAGCATCTGTCCAGTGCAACGGGTGTGCATGACAACAATATCTGGTGTATCTATTGTGCACGAAAATCTCAATCGAGTGCATCCGGTGTGCACAAAATCACATCTCATATCATGCGCTCAACATGCGTGAAAATCCAAATCAAGTGCATCCGTCATGCACGAATGAAATCTAAATCAAGTGCATTCAATACGCACGAATAAAATCTAACTCAAGTGCATTCAATGCACACAAAACCCAATACCAAGCGCCTAATATGCGCAAAATCCAAATCAAACGCGTCAGGTCCGTAAAAAAGTATCTAGTGCAATAACATGTACGAAAACGACGGTCAAGGGCAAACGCGCATAAAAATACAAATCTGGTAGCACAAATGCTCAAAGATATAAATCGGTGCAACCAATGTACGGAGTATAAATCTAGTGCAACCATGCACAAAAATACCAGTCTAGTGTAACAATGCACAAAAATACAAATCTGGTGCATCAAATGCACGAAATACAAACAATAACTCCAATGCGTAAAAATCAACACCGAGTGTACCAAGGTGTATAAAGTCATAAACGTGTGCAACTGCGTGCACAAAACATATATCAATGCACTGCAAACACATAAAACTATACCGAGTGCAAAATCAAATCGAGTGTGTACCACACACACAAAATCAAATCAACCGTATGAAATCCAGGAAATCATAAACATGTGCAGCCAAGGCACAAAATCAATATCAAGTGCAATATATATGCACAAATCATAAACCAATACAACGGTGTATAAAAATATATATAAAGTGCAATAGCTATGCACGAAATTGTAAATACCCAGTAGGTGCAGCAATGGTGCACGAAATCAATATCATAAAACTCATCATCAAAAACTCAAATCCAAGTGATATAATCGTGATACTCGGATCACAAACACAAATCGCAACGAATGACATTGAGGTAAACCTCCTACAATGTCGAAAAATGCCGGTGCGTCCAAAACTGGCAGAGCAAGAACATCCGCTTTCCTCCTGCTCACGTTCTGGCGTCCTCTGTCTCTGGGTTCTCATTTCGCTGTGGATTACCAATCTCACAATCCATCGGCTCATCGGTCCGGTCCGGTGTGCTAACGGAAACGATTCCGCTCTAGCACTTCTCTGGTCATTTCTTGGCCAATTAGTATGACCACTCATAAAGCAGCACGTCACTGGCATCGACCACTGGTCCTCTGAATGCACGTCACACACCTGATCCTGGGTGCAAATCTTATCACAGCAGTGTCCTGGAAGGAACCGGCTCAGGGTCTCTTCCGATCTTGCCTATGCCGAACTATACGGAGGTTGGTACTCTTACAAAATCTTTTCTTGCTTTCTGGACATCTGTGTTCTCAGCACATCTTTTTCTCGGGAACTGGTCGTATCTCACACCTCTGTATATATATCAGATCTCTAATCTCAACGGGGGGTAACAACAGCTCATTGACATCTCGCACGAACCTCTTGTTCCACTCATCTTTAATTATCGTCTGCTTCGACGTCACGTCATGCTATCTGTGTACTGCAATTGTCTCGGCTACAGTTAATCCGGAATCTCTCATACGGACTCGAAATCATGAACTCGGTATCTTCATCACTCTATAGAATATCTCTAGCCGAACACGTCCTCGGGAACTCGTCCATACCATCGGAGTAATACTCAATACTCGTCAATTCTCGATCAACTCACAACGCATCTGGGTGAGGTCCTCTATCTGAAGCTGGTCCACTTACTTGTCTCCTATCACATGATATTCGGACGACGTTAAACCTTTGATCGATTAATCGAAGTCCCATAATTCCCCGAGAGCTCAACACTTAAGCACAGTTTAATAATATTCAGAACATGCCACGGTACCTATGGACCAGCCGTAGAACGGCAAACCCAAGCCTCACTGATGGCACCGCGGAACTGCCGCAAACCCTAATGTTCAAAAGCGGTTCCATGGGCATTATGACTAGTTAGGGTTTCATTCTTCTAGAGGGTCCACAAAATTACTTGCATGTTCTTCCGAATACTTTAAACTTGGAAAAAATGGGTTTCTGACATTCGTTCGAACTTTTTAACCTTGCCTAAACAACATAAGAATACCCTTCGTCTCTCAACTCGGGGTAGACCAGCTATCATCTGTCGCATCTTTGCCTGAAAGCTCCGGTGATCTCAGCTCGTAAAGCATGGAGGCGACATCCTATCAATCTCAGCAATAGCTGGGTCATCTGTCTGCGCGGTAGACGACATTATAATCTCTGAGGTATGTTGTACATCAACAGTCCTCTCATAACTGGCAGCCTCTATCAACGGCCCGATCATACGGTGCAAAACCGAACACCCTCTTCAAACGAGAAGTCATAACACCAATACAAAATCAAGGCGTTCTCATGTCACCAGAAAATACGATGGTCGGTCCTCGTCCATGACGAGCTCGTCCTGACCGCATCACTAGCAACAGCTCAATCTGCGCTCAAACCATGGTGACAGGAACCTCAAGCATGTATCGATAAAACCATATCAATGGAATGAAAGGAATCAACAGATCCCAAAATGGATACATGATCATAAGGAGGAATGGAATCAATAAGAGTATGATCATGGAAACAAATAGAATCAAAGATCTCAATATATGTATATCTTAAGGTTTCTTAAGTGGAGTATCGTATCGTAAATATTCCGCGGAACATACGTACGGTACGTTACTCTACTTAAGCTACCTACTCAATCAATCAGGGTCAGCCTATATAACAAAAGATTGGGTCTAATACCCCCTGTCCAAGTCTAAGTTCCGTAAGGTCAAGCCTAGGTTCCGAAATATTTACGCCCCAGACCCCACATAGTCAAACCTAAACTCGAATAAAGGTTAAACCTAGCGCTCAGATACCAACTTTGTCACGACGTGAAATATTAGCTCGTGACCAGCACGTAAATCACGCAACGTCTAAAGGCGTAGCGTAATTCAAGTAAGCTGAAACCCAGAAATCTAAACCCTTTTTAAAGGAAATAAGAGGTGAAGTTTGAAAATAAAGGTATGATGAAAACAACGTTTTCTAAAATGCATAAGTAAAGGAACATGAAAAATGCAAGTGAGTTTTATTAGTTGAAAAAAAATATTTTTCGTCTTTTAAAAATTTGGGCAGCACCTCCTCTATATATTTTGATACAAAACCATAAATACATGATAATAATAAAAGCATCCCCAAGAGGGAGCTAGCTCTTCGCCAATCGGCGGATTCACAACCACGCAAGTAATAAAACAAGTATACGACGCCCAACGGCGAAGATCAACACTAAAGATAATGAATAAAGCAAGACATCAACCCAAAAAGCGAACATAAAACCCATCACTCAAATCTCGCAACTACAAGTCTCACTAAGTCTTACTATTTATACAAATACTAGTTTTGATTGATGGAGTTGACTAGATACAATATGAATAATAAATACAAAATTGGTATGAGCCGACATGTACCACCTACCAAAGCAAGTCACCCGAAAGCAAGCTGTGTGCCAATGACGCCGGTACCGATCCATGCGGTCAACTTGCAAGAACTGTGGCACAACAGGGGTGAGTTGCAAACTCGTGAGTAGAAAATGTCATCAGGTAGAAATCGAATAAATAATGACTTCCTAGGTCAACTATATAAAAAAGGTAATACTATGATATCTAGGGTGACCATATGTAAATATGTGCCAACAATATAATCAATGCTTGAATGCATGTAGGTAACATCCAACAATATAATAAATACCTGTATGCGTGTAGATCTCGTCCACTCGAAACATCATAAAAACATATGCATGTAGATATATGAGGATATCAAAGAATGTGTGTCCATCAATGACACAACAAATCATGAAACCCGAGTGTCCCGCATCGACACTTGAAAACATCATGAAACCCGTGTCCAGCATCGACACGTAAATCCTCATATCTCAAGCGCCGCATCCTCAGATCGGCCCTCATGTCCATCTCACTACTCTGATTGGTATCCTCCGGATAACTGCCGAGTCCAAATACTATCACCGGTAGGAAGTGCTCCCCTGCCAGGCTCAACACCATCATCTGCGACCATCTTGCCCCGAGGTACCACACCGGGTCCACCATGCACCCGCAGACGGTTCCTCCTCCTTCTCGAATCGGGTGTCACATGCCAATCTCAGAACCGAGAAAACACATGGTGGACACAGTGAAATATCATATCAAGAGAAACCGGGTTTTTTTACATACTTTCCTTTGAAATAACCACGGTTCTCAAATCCAGAAATCTCACGAAAGCAGCATATCTCATTGTGTAAAATCGTAAAGCATGATGTATGCGACATATGACAGAATGTAAGCATATCCGTAAATCATGCAACATGGAACAGTAATATGCATATATCAAGGGAAAACCGTTCTTTAAAATGAATCCAGTTTTAAAATATATCCTGGGGTTCCCAATTCCTCTAAGGTCAAATGCAACATCGTATAAAGGTGTATATGTAACTATAGCAAGTAAATTATGCAAAGAGTCATATCATGATGCAGCAAATCTACTGCATAGTGACATGGCAATTATCGATGATGAAGTGTGTGGGTCGTCCAATCTGTGAAAGTGTGACATACGCATCATCGATAATGGTGTAGGTGTACCAGCACAGGTATATGAAATGCAAAGGGAAAGACATGAACGTAGCATAAGTAAATCGACAGCTAAATGCTAATAGGTATACATATCTAATATGACCGAGTCGGTGAATCTATCAATCGGCATCCTCTAGTCAAGGGTATGGATCAATCATCAATTAAACTCATCACGTACGGTAAATCATCGTACGGCGTCATTAAACAATTTGGGATCCTAACAACCTATTTGACAATGAGGGTATGAACCTAACGTCTCGTACGGCTTATCACTCAAGATTCACAACATTTATATCCCTATATGCCCATATCCCCGGGTCGCATCCATAACAACCTCATATCAGGGGACCGGCAAGGGTATCAATCCTCTATTATCGACTCGCATCTGTATACCGACAAATCCATCAAGTCGTTATATCACATCAAATTTTCAAAACCCTATGCTTCCATCTCATATCATCTCTAACTATCCTTTTAACCATATTCCTAGTTTCCTAATCTAGGTTTCTACGACTGTATCCTATAGATCGGTTTCCATTTAATAATTTGCGGGGATGCTATACACCATCCACCCGACTTCCCCCGTAGATATAGATCTGCTCACCTTGATCCTTGCTCGCCGTAGTCGATGATGCCATGCTCCATCGTCTCGGAATCCACACGAAGGTACCTACAATATCAACATATATCGCAATGCTATTAAATTCGAGTTCGGAAAACCAATACGGCACACGGTGCGTCCATAAGTTAGAATCTATAGCCTACGCATGCAAAACAATCAAACAAATCCTTATTGTTGATGTACAAACGCCCAACAACCAAAATACAATATCAATATCAAAACCCAAGTTCATAATTTGCAAAAACGCGAAAACTGCATCTAAGGAAAACCACTTCCATATTCCACCGTAGGCCAAACTAAGGGATTTTGCACATGGGGTTAGTCTAGATATCACAAAGCAAGGCCACTCACCAAAAATCACAACTTTTCCTTCTGATGTGGCTGAAATTTGCGGACACCACAAATATATCTGCGGCAAGAAAATGAGGGGAGGGGCTCAGGTTTCTATGGGCGATTCATGGTTGCCTGCACGTCTCACTGTCAAGGGAACTTTATTTACAATGGTCTCGAGTCATCCCAGATCTCTAAATACCATCACTAAATCCACAAAAACCCGATATCGACAAATCTAAAGTTCGTATCTTGGTTTCTAATCCGGGTCTTGGCCAGTAAAAACAGCACTAAAGGTCTTACAACAGCCACTTCCATCACCATAACACAATTCAAACCCTAATCCTTCTCTTGAAATTTCCAACATCACTAATCATCACTAAACCAATTCTAAACTAAAATAGAAACTAAAACAACTAAATTATTAGGCTAAAGGTGTAGGAGATACCTTATTTGGGCAACTCAAGAAAAACCCTAGCTTGTCCAAGTCTCCAAAATCCAACTTTGATGGGTCTATTATGATGAGGGTAAGGAGGGGATCAACTTTAATGAAGAGGTGGTAGGGTTTTGATGAAAATTTGGAGATGAAATCTTAGGGTAGAGGTGGAGGGAAGCTTGAGGATGAAGAAGGTGAAGAAAATAAATGGGTGGAGGAAATGGGGCTGCCCCTCTCTCTCTCTTTTATTCTAACCCTCTCTCTCAATTATTTACTCTTTTGCCGTTTTCTCTTTTTCCTTTTCTTTTCCCTTCTCATAAATAACATCAAACATAATTAAAAAAACACGTAACTAAAATGCAACATGACATGGTGGACTAGCCATGGAAAACTGTAGAAATACGGATTTGGCCAAATCGCGATTAGAAGTGCACTAATCCGGTTTTATCCAAACTGCATATAATTAATTATAAAAATGCCAAATCCTACAAATATATTTTTAAATGAATAAATCATTTTAATCTCTAATTAATTTACAATTATTGGTATATATTTATACCATTCTACGAAAACCCCAATTTCGCAAATCAGGTAGTTTTCGCGAAATATATTATTTTAATATTAAATTCCAAAAATAATATTTTATATTTTTTGAAATTTTACATCTTATTGGAGCTTCAACTGTGTGGTGAGATTCAATACTAATGGTTAGCGATTAAGTGCATCAGGTACTATATTCACGTACCCTGGATGGTATTGTAGGTTGATGTCGAAGTCGGCTATAAGTTCTAACCATCTTCTCTGCCGCATATTCAACTCTTTCAGAGTAAACACATATTTTAGACTCTTTTGGTCTGTGTATATGTCCACTCGTTCACCAAGAAGATAATGATGCTAACTCTTAAGAGCAAAGATAACGGACGCTAACCCCAAATTATGTGTCGGATAGTTGCGCTCATGAATCTTCAGCTGTCTTGATGCATAAGCTACAACTTTACCGTGCTGATGTAGAACACATCCTAATCCCTTACCGGATGCATCGCAATGCACTAAAAAACCTCCAGATTGGTCCGGTATAACAAGGATAGGTGCTGATGTCAATCTTGACTTGAGTTCTACGAAAACTCGTTTGCATGCTTCTGACCACATGAATTCTTCATCTTTACATGTGAGCTTGGTCAGGGATGTTGCAATCTTCGAAAATCCTTTAATAAACCTTCTGTAATATCCTGCTAATCCTAAGAAACTTTGAATGTCCTTCACTGACTTCGGTGTCGGCCATTCGCTTACTGCTGATACTTTAGCTGGATCTACAGAGATTCCTTCTCCTGATACAATATGTCCAAGAAAACCGACTTGATTTAGCCAAAACTCGCACTTGCTTTACTTGGCATAGAGTTGATGCTGTCGTAAAGTCTCTAGGACAATCCGTAGGTGCTCAGCATGTTCTTTCCGACTCTTAGAATACACTAGGATGCCGTCGATGAAGATGACAACAAACATGTCTAAGTACTCTCGGAAAACTTGATTCATTAGGTTCATGAATATGGATGGTGTGTTGGTCACTCCAAATGGCATCACAAGAAACTCATAATGACCATAACGAGTCATGAATGTCGTCTTCGGAATATCAGACTCTTTGACCTTCACCTGATGATAACCCGAACGAAAATCTAACTTGGAGAAAATGCAAGACCCATTTAGCTGATCGAACAGATCATCGATGCACGGAAGTGGATACTTGTTCTTTATAGTTACTTCATTCAGAGCTCTATAATCAATGCACATTCTGTATGAACCTTCCTTTTTCTTCACAAGCAGAACTGGCGATCCCCAACTTGAAGTGTTGGGATGAATCCATCCTTTCTGCAGAAGTTCGTACAGCTGAGTACGGACTTCCTTCAAACCATCATGGCTTAACCGATACGGTGCTTTGATCACCGGTTGTGCTCCAGGTACTAAATCAATGCTGAATTCAAGAGCTCGATCAGGAGGCAAAACTGATATGTCTTCAGGAAATACGTCATCGAACTCTTGAACAACCTCTAGCTTTGATCCTTCCTCTACTTGAAGTGTTGCAATCACTGCCTTCTTCGGCTTTGCTCTGTATGTGCTTGGCTCCAGGGTATGGTCTCTACTTTTGAAATAAAATACCGGATGCTCTGGAATCTCGAATACTACCCTCCTTTGACGACAATCAACGGTAGCATAGAATGTTCCTAGCCAATCCATACCTAAAACGACATCAAAATTCGTTATGTCCAGCACCTTGAAGTTAGTATAGAATTCTCTGCTGCAGATGAGCACTGGACACAGGTCGTATCCCATTATTGCCTTTAGAATGCCGTTCCCTGAACTGACATTCCAGCTGGATATGAGAGGTTTGACTGGAATCGCATCAGTTCGGACAAACCATTGTGATATAAAGCAATGAGATGCTCCAGTATCGAAGAGTGCTAGTGCAGGAAGTGAGGCTATTAAGATCGTACCTAAGTTATGTGGGATCGGTTTTAGGTATAAGAAAAAGATATATGGGTATGTATAAAGATTGAAAGAAAGCTTGAGAGAAAAGAGTTACCAGTGATGATTAGGCCAGTGGCTTCAGCTTCTTCCATAGTCATTGTGAAAGCCTGTCGCCTCAGTACATTCCTCCTTGCTGGAGGAGCATTCCTCTGTCCATTCCATTGTCCTTGAAGTAAGTTCCTTTGAGCTTGATGGAACTGACGAGGAGGAGGTGCAGTCGGTTTACGAGGTGGTGGAGCTGGGAGAGCGAGTCGTGGAGAAGGTGCTTGGATAGTTGGCTGCTGCGGATAGGTAATTGCTGGTCTGGGTGCAGCATTTGGATTGAGTCTACGAGGACAAAACCCAATATCATGTGTGGCTGAGCCGCAGACTAAGCAAAGGCGATTTGCATGTCGGCAGTCCTTAGCCAGGTATCCATCCCTCCTGCAGTAGCTGCAAAAGGCTAGGCTGGGCCGATTGATTGGTACTCCCGGTATCCTGGGCATAAAAGTTGGCCTTGAAGAGGCTCCTCCTGCCATCTGGATGGTAGGGCACTTCACCCCGGCAAATTGGGGTCTGCCCTTCATCTTCACCACCGCCTCATATCGACGGGCAGCTTTTAGGGCCAGTTTGTAGGTTGGGAAATCCCCTGTAGCTAAAGCAACTTGGATCTCCGGATCTAACCCTTGCTGAAATCGTCTGGACCTGATCTCAGTAGTCAGTATCAAGTGTGCCGTGACCTACTGAGCATGGTAAACTCAGCATCAAACTCATCCACATATTTTGTCCACATAGAACCCTGTTGTATTACTAGTCCATGTCGAATCGGGCAGTCTCTGGAAAGTACTTTGCGTCGAACATGTCGCGGAAAGTTTTCCATTCAATAGACTGGTCAAGACGGCTTTCTTCCACCTTCCACCAAACTCGAGTGTTGTCAGTGAGTTGCAGCTTCGTAACTCGTACCTTTCGATCTCTGGCGCTTGTGTCTTTGCCAGATCATCCTCAATACTTTGAGCCCATTCTTCCGCTACCAGAGGGCTCTCTTTTCCCGAAAATTGCTTTGGGTGCAATGCCCGGAATTGCTTTACTCCGGGTGCTTCCGCTTCTTGACAGTTCAGTAATATAGAAGTCTGTTGCTGCTGTCCTTCCAGGATGCTTCGGATTGCTTCTAGCAGTACCGTCTGCTCATTGATCAGAGAAGAAACGGTAGACGTAAGCGGCAGAGGTGGTGGTGTGTTGTTGAAATTGGTGCTGGTATTATTTGGAGAATCCATAACCTTCAAAGAAAAAATAGGGTTAGGATAGATTCAAGGTATATGAAATTGTAAGATTCAAGGAATATGAAATGTAAAGAATGTTTTTAGTTGATGATTCTTGTGTTATATTGCTTAGGACTTCATGCAGAATTGACCTGCATGTCCATGCAGAACTGACCTGCATGGGCCGCCAACAAAACCTGTCACGCCCCGCTTCCCAGTATACGGGTAAGAAGACGCGACGAGGCCCGCTATGTATTTACTCAGAAGTAAAGACGCTAAGCATAACTAAGCAATATAATGAATGTACACAAGAAAAATGACAATAGATGTAACTGAACATAAACTTTTATTTATTAAACATTTCTTTACAAGTACAACTGAAAATATAAATACAGGAATGGAAAGCAATGCCTAAACAATGGCATGAACTGAAAAGAAAATATATACAAGTATCTAGAGCTCTGGGTCAATGGCGAACTGCTCCAAGTCTTCAGTTCTGGGCTCGAACTCCAGAGAGTTCAATTCACCTGACAACATTCCAAAGAAAGAAGAGAGAAGGAATGTTGTCAGCGAACAATCGCTCGGTAAGTCCCAAAGATAGGTAGAACTAGAATAGACAGAAAAAATATAACTGTATACTATCTGATTGTTATGTTAACACAGTTATTTGTTGCTTGGTACAGAATATGCCAGTGTATATGAGAGAAGTCCCACTATTCCAGATACTAAGGTATACAAAGCACAATGAACCGGTAAGCCATGGTACAACAGCAATGGATATTCAGGTTAGGTGTATTAAAGTGACCGTCTCGTTCCACTTCTAACATATTTCGTACCAGTCTACCCCTTTAAAACCCCGTAATGTCTTTTGTATTGACTGTATTGTTTGTTTTATAGACGGAAGACTTGCCGAAACCATGATATCATGTAAACATAATGGATATAAATGGATAGTCATATAATTAGAGTATATCCATGGTTCGGTTCGGTCGAGTCATGTTAATATAGATTGAATTCTGGTATAAATGGATTCATGTTGTATTGTAGTTATACTTGAATTGAATTCAAGTCAGATTGATTTCATATTAGATTAAGACTCTATCTGAGTCAGACACTTTAAAACAAATTGAAGTCCTGAATTAATTTTGATGTTATTGGTAACTGCTGCATATGGACGGCAGGATTTGTGTTTTTTTCCAAGACAATTACCGTATTAATAACATCATTTTTAGGTTGTCTACCTTAGATAGGCAAGCACCAAGATTCTCCGGCTCCCTGAGGCTCACGAGAACTGGTCCCGCTTAAACCTATGTTTATTAGGGTCCTTATTGTAAATTAATATAACTTGAGGGGGTTTTATGAAAAATTGTTTTGATATATTTTCAAAATACACCTCAAGTATTTAATTATCTTCTTTAGGGTTTTCATAATTGTAATTTTTTATAAAGTGAAATATTCTAGTGGATATAACCTAGATTTCATTGTGTATGGTATTTTAGTGTAATATTGGAATTGAATTGATTTGTAATAGTAGTTTCATAAAATTTGCGATTCCTTTGATTTAGAAAATATGGAATATATATTGTATACTTAAAGTAGATATTTTGATAATATATATATATATATTTATAAAAAATAGAACTTATTTATTAAACAGAAATCACAATTTTCTTAAAAATTGCATTAAAAATTCCATCGAGATCGGATGCTCCATGAGGAGATTTGCATCTCTCTCTACTAGGCTCGAGGATGTGCGATAACTCGCACCATCCCGATCGGGGTTCCCCAAAATGGGTTGTAGAAGCGCATTTGTAAGGAATTAAATAATACACTTTTAAAGAAAACGGTTTTTGAAGGTTTATGGTATTTAAATGTAAACTTGTATTTTCCCACAAACTAATGTTCCAAAAGTCATCGTGCTATGTCAAAAATGTGTGTTGTGATGAGGTAGGTCATTATCTCGTGAGTTTTCTAAAGGTAATATGGTTAAAATGAATAATCAATGTCGTATGTAAACATGATGGTATTTTGCCGTAAAATTGAAATAGAAGTTGCAATACAAATTATTTCGAGATGAAACTTTTTGTGAATGTTGTTTTATGTTTTTTAAACAATATACAAAAGGATGGTGAATTTTTTCTAAAGAAAAATTGTGTTTTTAGTTAAAATAGAATCGGAAGTCGGATTAACTCCGCTTCCGACTAGTTTTGAAGAATGAATTTGTTTTAATAGGAGGGAAGGGGGAAAGAAGGAACTTACTAATTAGAAAGAAAGGGAGGAGGTAGTGTGAACTTAAGAAGGCATCGGGGAGTCGTTTCGTCGTCGGATTCTTCCCGAAATGTCGTCGGAACTTCGACCTTTGCTAACTCCACTTGTACAACTTTAGACTTAAAAATTTTTAGAGAGTTTTAGCATAGGATTTCTGAATGAAGAGGGGTAAAATGTAGTGTGGTATTTATAGGGAAAATTAGTGTTTAGGTTAATGAATTGAGAATTTAAAATGTGCATTAAAATTTGGTTTAATAGTGATTTTAAATTCTCTGGATAATTGCAGAGTAAACAAACAATATAGGGGTAGTGGGGTAGAACAAGGGGTGCCAGGGGAAAAATTCCAGAACATTACCTATAGGTATACCCGGCGGTGCCAGTCCCCCAAGAAGATCTCACTGGTCCAAACCCGGTGGCTTGGGCTCGGATTGATGCCACGTGTCCAAGTCGCTTGGTATACCTCAGTGCAAATATTTGTTTACTTTGTGACTTTTCATTTTATGTGTTTTGCACGTGTAAACTTTTGAGCTTCTAAAAGTTTAAAAGAAAATCAACAAAAAAATATATGTGGCTGGAGGGATTTGAACACAGGAGCTACGTCACAGCAGTGCAAGGCTTTACCAATGAGCTACAAGTGCTTTCTTGCTGTTCAAAAGCAAATCAAATACTTATAGCATACAAAGGATTGCAAATACTCCATTTGTACATTAACTTTTAAACAATTTTCTGTACACTGAACAGAGTTGTTACAGTCCCGCTTAGAAACAGAAAATCCCACTTATCGTTAGAAATGCCCCACTTAGCAGTAGAAATCCCCTCTTGGGAACTATTTAGTACCACTTTACAAATTATATTTTAAAGGTTACTTACAAACCTGTATGATCTTTTGTCTTTCAGATCTTCTATTTTGAAAGGACTGGATTGAGGCGGCCTAAACTCGTCGATCCAAGCATGCCACCGATGCAACATTGATATTCAATTGGATCGTTTGGGCATTCTCGAATAGACACAAAAATGAGCCTGTTGGCGCCTAAATTGTTGGGCTTTGATTTTGTCAGATATGCCTAGGAAAAGAAAACAATGATAGGTCCCAAGCCACCTGGATCAGGACCAGTGGCGACGAAGAAGTTAGAACACAAAGAAGATAGTTTGAAAGAAGAAGTTATGAATAAGGATTTGCTCGAGGAGGTGGCTCTACTACCTGTTGCTGAACAGGCAAAATATTATATGAATAAATATGTGCTGAAGAAGGGCGCTCTGACAACTCTAATCTTCCAACATGAAGCTTCAGTTATTCGCTTCGAGAACGAGATCATGCGCCTACGTGAGCATTTGATCGAGAATTGTAGATGCTATACCCACTATAGAAGAGCTTAAGAAAGGAAAAACAGAAGAGGGAACAACAGAAGTGGTAAAAGAAGGCGAGTGTGAAGAAGAAGTTGGAGAAGAACGTGACCGTGATGATGCACCAGAAATTGAAGAGGAAGTAGGAGAAGAAATACCGAATGTGGCACAAGTCGATGAGAACCTCACAGTTTCTGAACTTGACGATATTTTTAATAAGATTGCTGAGGATGCTGTAAAGGAGTCGATGATTTGGTTGGAAGAAGATGAGCCGGTAAAAGCCATAGAATCAAAAAAGGTGGTGTAGGGATCAGTGTCAATAGTTGTTGAGAGCATGGTAAACCAATAGGGAGAACTCGTTGAGGGAAAAAAAGGCCTTCACAACTACAAGGGTTGATGAGGATGCCACTGTAGAATCAGTGCCGGAAGGGGCAATCCGAAGATTGTCTAGGTTACTGCATTCTCAATCCTTGGCGGTTGACATGCCCAACAAAAAGCGTAAGAGATCGGATACGGCGGCCACGAATGATGAATACTGGCCATCCCACATTTGTAAGAGGCAGGGGAGTAGTAGGATTCTTAAACAAAAATTATCCAAACAGAGCACAAATGAACTTGCCAACGTCGTAGAAGATGCTCCTGAAAAGCCTCTAAAGCCCAAGAAGAACTTGGAGGAGGCAGGAACCATATTAATAAAGAAGACCAACTATGTGAACGTTCCATAGAAGAGAGCGAATGATGAAGGAGGTAAATAAATTTCTGTTTCCAGGCGGGTCTATCAATTTCCCAGGTGGTATTAAATAGTTCTCCAGGTGGGACAATTTATTATTATCGGTGGGACTTTATTTTTAAAATTGGGACTTTCTGTTTATCGTGTGGTAATATATTCCAAGTAAATGAGACTTAATGTTAACTAAGTGGAACTTTATTCTTTCTAAGTAGGAATTGCTTTTTCGTAAGGGGTTATAATATTCACTAAGTGGGACTTTTTGTTAAATTAGTGGGACTTATTGCTAACCTATTGGGATTTAATGTTGACCAAGTGGGACTTATTGTTCTCAATGTGGGATTTTATGCTAAGTAATCCTACCTGCTTTTGTAGTTATGTCAGCATTGGTTCGTAAAGATGGCAGTGGATTCAAGATGGACCTCGAAATCATTGGTTTGGAGAAAATGCCCGCTGTAATGAGGATCGCGCTAGAGGATTTCATAAAGTTGGATATGAATGCAACGAAGATATGGGTCCCTGATCGATGTATCATGATTTATCCCGGCTGGATATATTCGACTTGTTACGAGATTACACTACTACTGATAGTCTTATGGATGCCTTCATAATAAGACTGAACATGCGGTTGGATTCCTTAAAGACCAACTATGCAAAGAAGGTGGCGATTAACCCACTATGGTTCATGGGATTCCTGATTACCCTATTTTGTATAATTTATATTATCATAATATGTTCATAAAATGATAACATGCACCAATACATAACATGCTCGTTAATGAATCTGAGAAGGGGTTAAGCGGTTTCGGTGTGCAAAGAATTAAATCCTCCTTAAATATGTTTGTTGATGGCCCATTGGCGGAGAAAAAGTCAAATCTTCTTTCTAATATGTAATCATGATCATTGGCATGTGCTTGTTCTTGATATGGAGGCCAAACAGTTCAGGAATTACAGCACGGTAGCACTAAGCAAGGAAAGCATATGGGTTTGGGGTGCTAAGGTTGTTATGCAATAGGTAAAGCGGTTTGGAAATATACATTTTGATCATTGTGGAGGATCACACGAATTTGTCTACAAAATCTGTTCATCTCCACTACAAGGCAACAAGTAAGTGGGACTTTATTGTATCAAGTGGAACTTAATGTTTATATATAGAAACTACCTTAACTTTCTTTTTCCAGTTCATCCAAGTGGAACTACTAACCTGTAAAACCGGAAAAGTTAAACGTCCTACCTGGGAAAGCAAATTCCAATTTACCTAAAGTTCTGGTTAAGTCGGAAAAGTTGAACGTCCTACCTGGGAAAGCAAAATTCCAATTTACCTAAAGTTCCGCTTGAGGTTAGAGTTCCACTTGGGTGAACAGAATGTACCATTTGGAAATTAATATAGTACCACATGGAAATTAGAAAGTTGCACTTATCATTCGGTATGAAACATAAACATATTTTTTAATTTTCATTCATTTTTTCAAAGTCGGTTGTGGATTCTATTTATATTTGTACATGTTGGTATTGATCGAAGAAAGGGATATTGCGAGATCCCTCGACGACTTTTCTCCTAAGGAATGGTGCACCTTCATTGCTGGGACGCTGCTGTTGGAGGGTAGTCAAGAAGCACCATTAAGTATTGCTGGAACGCTACTGATAGGGTTCAGTTATCCTTATTAATTGTTGTTAAAAAACGAGATACTGTTGATTGTTGTTGAACGAACTTACTGTGTTCATTTGTAAATATTTTGTTTTTTCACTTTGGTTTTGTGGAACTGTTTGTTTCCATCTGTAAAAATGAACGGGCTTACTGTTTTCATCTGTAAATATTTTTTTGTTGAAGGGGCTTACTGTTTTCATCTGTAAATATTTTGTTGCTGAAAGGGCTTACTGTTTTCATCTGTAAATATTTTGTTGCTGAAAGGGCTTACTGTTTTCATCTGTAAATATTGTGTTGCTTCACTTTGGTTTTTGTTACAGTTTTATGAGTGTAACATGAAAAATAGAAAGTGTAACTGCACTACATACTAATTTTTAACTCATATCAAACATAGTTACCGTCAATTCAAGAATAAATAATGTTCCACTTAGACAACGAAAGTCCAACTAGTTAAACATTAAGTCCAACTCAGTAAACGTAAAGTCTCACAAATAAAGTCCTATTTAGGAAACATAAAGTTCCATCAGGTGAACATAAAGTCCTACTCAGTAAACAGAAAGTCCCACTCAGTCAACAGACCCCCGGTGCATGAAAATTTCACTTAGGAAACAGAAAGTTTCTAATAGTTGAACATAAAGTACCACTTGGTAAATAGAAAGCCACAATTAGTCAGTAAAAAATCTTACTTAATCATTAGAAATTCTTACTTAACCTTTAGAGAGTCCCACTTAGAACATCAAATAGTCCTGCCTGGAAAACTTTTTAGTAGCACTTGGTAAAATAATAGTTCTACTTGGGAAATAGCAAATTCATTACAAATACCCATTTGAATAGTCCTGCTTATAAAGACAATAGTTCCATTTAAAATATAATTAGTTCCACCTGATTACATTTTGTTTCTACTTGAAAACATTACATTTCCAATAAGCATTTTCTGATTTAAAAACATCCAAAGCAGATGTAATAATTGAACAAAAAACATAACAATTTACGATACGGATAGGTACAAAGACAATGACCCAAATACAAACACAAGAGCATGATCTCATCCATCGGCTTGAAAACCAGGACATGAATGCATATTATGACCCATTTTATTACAATGTCCACACTTGTAAATCCGTATTTCAGAACACAATTTTATACTATTTCGACGTCCTTTGATCACGGCCTTTAAAATGTTTAGTACGTGGTCCAACTATTTGCCGTTATACTGATTATCTCTTTGATCCAATGGCTCTGCCTCGACTCTTCTTATAAGTCTTCGATTGTGTCTTCAGTAGAGCCGACGCTAAATTTACGGAGACTGCTGGTCAGCCATTGCATTACTTCCTCGTATTCAATACCTGATTTGGAGGCTTTGCAAAACACTTTGTATCATAAGTCAGTTGTTTCCCTAAAAATTAAACATAATAAAAAGAGCTAAGCTCTGTTAAATTCTAATGAGACAGCGCCTCACGTGCTCCTCACGAGAGCGCCAGCGCTAATCTCTTATAGGATTAAATCCTATGGTGGTGACGCACGTGAAGTTCACGTGGGCGCCAATGTGCAAAGCACAGGAGTGCATATCATATATAAGAATTAAATTCTTAAGTGGCTCCCATGTGCACAACACGTGAGCGCCGGCGTCCAAATTGAAAGCAGGTAGAATTAAATTCTACATGAGGGGATATTTGCCTAAAATCTGGGATATTCTCTATTAAACAGAGTCATTGGATCAAACATCCAATGGTGATGATAAATCATCAAATAATAGAATTAAATTCTATTATGAGAAAATATCTCCCTAATCTTCCCAAGTGAGAAAGATATTCTCGATAGGATCAAAAATCCAATGATCGAATTAAATTCTATTTTGGGGATATATTTCCCCAATCTTTACAAACAAAGAGAGATTGTTCTCTGTAAAATAGAGAGCCATTGGATCAAAAATCCAATGGTGATTAAAAATCACCGTTTAATAGAAAAAATTCTATATATGGGAAAATATTTCTCCAATCTTGTTAAAAATAAGAAAACATATTCTGTAAAACAGAAATCCTCGGATAAAAAATCTTTTGCCTTAATCATTCTTAATTTAGATTAAAGGTTGTGTTTTAAGTAATCTTAAAGTTTCAAGTGAGGTTTTGGGTTAAGTTTGGGGTTGTAATGGCTTTTAGGGTAAACATGACCTAAATTAGGTTAGTTAAGGGTGGTTAGTGCCTTATATCCTTGTTAAACCTTTAAGTTTACACTAAACCACCTTAATATTTTAAATTAGTGTCAAAACTAGTTTTAGTTAGAGTTTAAGGTTCCAATTAGAATCTGCAATCAAACCAGAGACTTCAGAGAGAAGTTGCACTTGAAGCTAGTTATAGGACTAAGAATACATCCTCAAAACCTGAGCCCCCTAACTTCATTCTCTGACCACCAAAATACTCCATTTGGCCACAATTTGTGGCCCAGTTGGGGATTTTGGTCGTAGGTTTTTGTCGAGGGCTCTCCGGAACTCCAATTAGGCCTTTGGTATATACAACTTTCTCTAATTATACCTATATAAAAATCTGAGACCATTTTACCTTAATTTAGGCATTTTGTTAACGTACGATATGGACTTCCGATTCTTGTTTTGGTGTTTCTTTTAGACAACAACCCTTAGGGGTAGTCATAGACGTTGCACATGTTTAACGCACCAAGTTCATACGTGTTAACTCTTGAGAGTTAGTTCGTCTATGTAGTATTTGATTTCGTGTCATATCAGATTTTTAGCCTCATGTGCTGAGTTTTGTGCGATTCTAGGATCGGTGGCAGAGACTTCGGATGCGTCTAGGAAAGGAAAGGAGGTGGTCGGATTCGAGTATCCGAGGCTGTTCCGGTGAGTAGATTTAACATCTATGGGGGAATCGTTCGAATGGAGTAAAGCGCCCGATGTTTAAAACTAGTTACAATCTTATATATATATATATATATATATATATATATATATATATATATTGCATACGCATCATCATACATATTGATATCTCCTCATTAGGACACTTGCACCGTTACCAATGGTTCATGTCGCACGTACACTAACCTATATGCATACACACGCCATTGGTAATTGCTATGTCACGTACATTATAGAACTCGCATGGTAACTTGCATTTGCATTGCATCTTATTGATAAATAGATCCTCGTGTTATTCATCTAGCTTGCATCACATTAATACCATGTGCTTTTGCTATCATCGCCATATTCATACATTATGATGTTTTGTGAGATTTCTGTTTTCATGAGATTTCTTGATTTGGAAAACCGCATGTATATTTTGAAAACTTATGATTGTTTTTAAAAAAAACACGGTTTCTCTTGATATGATGTGTGGCATTCACCATGAGTTTTCTCGGTTTTGAGCTATGCGTATACCCGATTCGAGGAAAGAGGAGGCACCGTCTGCGAGTATATGGTGGCCCCGGTAAGATACCCCGGGGCAAGAAGATCGTATAGAGAGACGTTGAGCCCGGCAGGGGAACAATACCTACCAGTGATTGTTTGGCCCGGCGGATATCCGAAGGATACAGACCGGAGTCGTGTGATCAGATGGATTTTGAGGGCCGATCTGAGAGACACCGCCCAAGATATTGAGATTTTTGAGTGTCGATGCTTGACACAGAATTATACTGTTTTTATTGATAATACTTTTGGTTCTACCATATCGAAAATAACTAAGACATACTCGGTTTCTTATAGCAGCTATACCCAGATTTCTTACTTTGCTCACTTATTCATGTTGCATCTATACTAGTATATCGCATTATAAATTCATACTTTGGATCTGTCATTGTTACGTACATGCTTACGATTGCCACTTATGCTGTTAATTACTACTCACGAGTTGGCAACTCACCCTGTTGTGCCACAGTGTCTTGCAGAACCAATCCGTCAGTATGTCGCAGCGGGGCACACTTCTACTACTGCTACTACTTTTGCTACGACTTTTTGGACGTGATATTCTGTAGGTGGGTTGCGAGTATTCTTTTGTTTTCCACCTTGTACATTTTCTCGTATCTAGTATACTCCATCTACCACATGTATATTTGACTTAGAGACAAGACTGAAAGACTTGTATTATATTTGACTCTGGTGTCATGCTCGTGTGAGCCGACTTTTGTGTTTTTATTGTGGATGTTGTTTTCCTTTCTTATTCCTTATTTCTTCGCACTGTGATGTTATATATCTTGCCTTGTGATTGTGTTCCACCGGATGGTGTTGAGATTGCTCCTAAGTGGGGATGCTTTTATATATATCATGATTATGTATATTCTTGTTATGTATCGGTTTGGGATCAATTTTTAAAAAGGAGATGCTGCCGAAAATTTTATATAACTTGATCTTCAAAAATGTTTTGATATGATTCCTTTGCACTTTAAATCAACACTTTAACAAAGATTTTTACCACTATACTTCACGGTTTAGATTCTGGGTTTCAGCTTACTTGAATTACGTTATGCTTTTAGACGTTGAGTGATTTAAGTGCCGGTCACATTCCATATTTAGGTCATGACACTATTCACACAGCGTTTCGCCAACGCGAGTGAACGCATTCCGATCACGGCATTAATCAATGCCAGGGTAAAGCCGAGAGAAACATGGGTCCAATACGCGATCCGGTGGCAGAACCTGTGGTCTAAGTGTGAACAACGCATTGAAGAATCTCCTGTCGTGGGCATTTTCATTGGGACCCTTGACCCACAAACGACTGTCTTAGTTCATAAAATTCTTCAAACCAATTACTTTCCAGGCTCTGATAGATAAACTTGCCCAAATGGACCAGATGGGCCATGGTCCTTCCTCTTCAAATAAGGGCCCTTGAAATGCTAAGAGTAAAAGGGAAAGCGGCCTTCGTTGCCAATACGCAACTGTAAGTCTACGTTACCCACCCCAGTGCTTACGGGGAGGCGGAATAGGTAAAAAATAATTTTTGACACAAGGTAACATGGACTAATAACTTGAGGATCTTTGCCAAACCATTGCTAACATACTACAAAAGGTTCTATCTACTATGCTAAAGAGATTATACCTCACGAAATCGGTCCTTCGGGTCTTCTCTCCACTGTTCTCCTCGTCCATGCAAGCTCCAAGGATCGATCCGGATCTTGGTCACCTCTGCGGCCTCCTAAAGTCGAAGACGATCCACCCGAGAGTTTGTGTTCCGAGCTCCACCTCAAGCCGAGGTAACTAGGGCAACAAATATGTTACTCTTGATGTCCTAGGTGGTGTGGAATATTATGGTGGATTTATTTGTCTATTTAAAACCTTATTTTCTCAACACATAAGAGCTAAGGAAATATCTAGAGAGGAAGAAGAAGGAGCAACCATGGGAGCTTCTCACTTCAAGAGAGAGAATGAGAAGAGAATAATGATCCATAAAACATTATCATTACTAATCTCTTATCATGATAAAATTGATGGCTACATTGATTTGACCATTATCATCTCAAAATAAAATCAAAACAAAAAGAAGACTCTAGATCTCACATGAACGGTCCTAGTCAACAATGGTCAAATTGTCAACAAGGTCAAGTATGGTCAAATGGTCAAAGAAATTAGCCATAACATAATTATCATTAAAAAGATTAGTAAATAATGTCCCCGCCTCATAATGGTTTTGACCGAACCAACTGTCAAAACCCTAATGAGGCACCTCCTTCTTCTTCGCTCCTCACAACTGTGCATACACACCCGTATACGCATTCCATAGAATGCGAATGCACAGAAGACAAAACTAATCCATCCATACAATACGAGGATCCGGCTTAAACCAAAGCCCACTAATATTGTCTGCCCGAACAGCATACGCGCACAAGTATATGTAAGTGATCGCAGCCTTACCGTAAAACCATACGGCCTCTACACCTTTTGTCCAGTGCAGGGAAACTCTCTGTGTGGGACTATAAAGACTCGACACTACGCTGGCAGTGGGTTTAACCATAGACCGCAAGCGGCACTAGCTGTACGTAATGGTCCCCAGGTAGATGTCGATAAGAAGGCCGATGAGGTAAACCCATCCGAACTCCTACTGAGCCTAAATGTGACAATCTCCGTACAGTCCGGTCTGTTCGTCTGAGAATATCGCATGGCGGACCTAGGGGGCGATAAACGTCGATCCCCTAATAGCAGTACAAGTCGTGTCGGAGTGTAGCCCAGAATACTCTGAGATAACACTGGAAAACCTACCAGTATATCTCGCTTGCCCTAAACAGGGACTTTGTATAATGGCTCTCCTAGACTCAGCGCGATATCAACCCCCAATACCGGGAGAGACGAATCCTGTCTAACCATCACTGGCTCCAAGTGCTTCGGGACTTCACCCAACTACTACATGTTTGCACGACTCCTTTCAGCCGTGGTAGGGTAGTAATCAAAGAACAGTGGGAACACACTCGAGGCGAAGTGACAGTGTCAAGTCAACGGATTAAGCTGTACTCATGTCACCTGGGAACTGATAACTGACGATAGGCATAATACCAACCAACAGTTCCCGACGAATCCTATCCAGTGTACTCGTAACCTAACGAGCACCCACATACTATCTCCAGTATGACGTACTGATGGCTGTGGGACAGACCATCTCCCCTGCTGGGATGAGAAGTGCATACGCTAGTCTACTCCGGAGTATCGATGCCCCGTATCGATAATCCTAGGACTAGAGACCTGTATAAGGATGTGCTTATAAATTCCCCAGCCCCCACAAGTGTGACTGCCATCACAACGCTGGTAATCAAGCAAAGATCCTAAGGGCTCTACTAATATGTATAAGCGATATGCTAAAAGAAACACATGCACATATTAAAGTAGAAACAAACCAAGTAGCATACTACCATTTTGAGCAAGATTGTCTATACAACTGTGAATATCCAAATCTTCCATTAAGTAATATACAAACTAGTATGATACAGTAATAGCCTCTAGGGCATATACACTAACAATCTCCCACTTGCGCTATGGCCATGTACTGGAGTATCGAAGACCTATCATCTCGATCAGCCGCTCGAACTGAGTCTGGGGTATGGCCTTCGTGAATGGATCTGCAGTGTTATTCTCCGAATCTACTCTCTTCACCTCGATATCCCGGCGATCTACGATCTCCCTGATCAGGTGGTACCGCCTCAAAATGTGCCTGGACTTATGATGAGACCTGGGTTCCTTCGCTAAAGCTATAGCGCCGTTGTTGTCACAATACAGCGGTATTGGATCAACAATGGTAGGAACCACCTGAAGCTCCGTGAGGAACTTCTTCATCCAGACAACTTCCTTTGCGGCATCGCAAGCAGCTATGTACTCCGCTTCCATAGTTGAGTCAGCAACGGTTTCCTGCTTGGAGCTCTTCCAGCAATCCGCTCCACTATTGAGGGTAAAGACATAACCTGACATGGACTTGGAGTCATCCTTGTCACTCTGGAAGTTGGAGTCAGCAAAGGCCTCGATCTAGAGGTCTTTTCCTCCATACACCAAGAACATCTCCTTAGTCCTTCTCGGGTACTTGAGAATGTTCTTTACTGCTATCCAGTGTTTCTCCCTTGGGTCCGACTGATACCGGCTTACAACGCTTAATGTGTTTGCTACATCTGGTCTAGTACGCAATATCGCATACATTATAGAGCCTACCGCAGATGCGTAGGGTATATATGACATGCGAGCCCTTTCCAAATCAGTCTTGGGAGACATCTCTTTGGAGAGGGTGATTCCGTGACAAGCCGGTAGATTACCGCACTTTGAATCTTCCATACTGAATCGTTTCAGTATGGTGTCGATGTACCTGGACTGCGAAAGTCCCAACATCCTCTTAGATCTATCACGATAGATCTGGATCCCCAGAATGTAGTTGGCATCGCCCAGGTGCTTCATGGAGAACCTCTGTGAATAGAATCCTTTGACTGACTATAGCATAGGAATATCATTTCCTATTAGGAGAATGCCATCCACGTACAAGACGAGGAATACCACAGTTCTCCCTACAATCTTACTATAAATGCATGGTTCATCTGGGTTTTTGATAAAGTCGAATTCTTTGACAGTATCATCAAAGCAGATGTTCCAACTCTGCGATGCCTGCTTCAGTCCATAAATAGACTTAAGCAACTTGCACACTTTACCGCTGCTCCCACTCTGAATGAATCCCTCCGGCTGATCCATATAGACGCACTCTTCCAAATTTCCATTTAGGAAAGCCGTCTTTACGTCTATCTGCCAGATCTCATAATCGTGGAAGGCAACAATGGCAAGAAGGATCTGAATGGATTTAAGCATAGCCACTGGAGAAAAGGTCTCATCATAGTCCAAACCAGGTCTTTGACGAAAACCCTTTGCAACAAGTCTAGTTTTATAGGTTTCAACCTGCCCATCTACACCAATCTTCTTTCTGAAGTTCCATTTGAAGCTTACGGGTTCTACCCCTTCTGGAGCAATGTCCAAAGTCCAAACTTTGTTAGTGTACATGGACTCCATTTCGGTCCGCATTGCATCCAGCCATTTTACTGAGTCACCGCTTTGAATAGCTTGCTGGAAGCTAGTAGGCTCATCATAATCAATGGTGCAATCCTTTCTATCCCCGTCTATGAGAAAACCGTAGTATCTCTCGGGCGGATGAGACTGCCTACTACTCCTGCGGAGTGGCGCTGGGATGTCCGGTTCTCCTGAAACTTCTGGTTCTTCCAAGATTTCAGTAATAGCTTGTGCTTCTTGAATTTCTTCCAGTTCTATTGCGCTCCCACTTGTTCCTTTTTCTAAAAACTGATGTTCCATAAAGTGGGCATGACGAGAAACAAAAACCTTTTGTTCCTCTGTGTAATAGAAAAGATACCCCCTGGAGTTCTTTGGGTATCCCACAAACTTACACAGTACTGAGCGTGCCTCAAGTTTGTCCGTATGCTGCTTTTTAACAAAAGCTGGACATCCCCATATCTTCAGATATTGAAGATGGGGTTTTTCCCACACCACATCTGATATGGTGTGGTAGGCACAGTCTTAGAGGGAACCTTGTTCAAAAGATATGCAGCTGATTCTAGTGCATAACCCCAGAAGGATCGCGGTAACTCAGCCTTACTCATCATGGAACGAACCATATCCAATAGGGTTTGATTCCGCCTTTCAGATACACCGTGGTGTTGTGGTGTGTATGGAGGAGTAAGCTGAGAGAGAATTCCATTCTCTTTTAAGTAGTCCAGAAACTCGGCACTCAAGTATTCACCATCTCGATCAGATCTCAGTGTCTTTATACTCTTACCTGTTTGTTTTTCAACTTCATTCTTCTATTCTCGAAATTTCTCAAAGGCCTCGGATTTATGCTTCATCAGGAAGACATGTCCATACCTAGAAAAATCATCCATAAAAGTAATGAGGTATGAATAACCACTTCGCGCATGTGTATACATTGGACCACACACGTCACTGTGTATGAGTCCCAAGAGCTCGCTCTCTCTTACTCCGTGTCCAGTGAACGGAGTCTTTGTCATCTTTCCCATGAGACAAGATTCACAAGTATCATAAGACTGATACTCGAACGGATTCAAGTATCGCTCTTTATGTAACTTTGTTAACCGTGTCTCATTGATGTGACCCAGTCTACAATGCCATAAGAAAGCCTGATTTAATTCCGGAGACTTTCTTTTAAGTGTATTCTGGACATTGAAAACCTGAGCTTGATTCAGTACGTATATTCCGTTTTCTAATATACCTGACCCAATCAGAACTTAATTTAGGTGGATGTGGACCACATCGCTTACAAAAGTAAAATCATATCCTTCCTTAGAAAGTAAGGATACAGATATGATATTACAAGTCGCACTAGGTACATACAAACAGTTACGCAGAATCAATATCTGCCCAATTGTCAATCCAAGATGATATTCCCCTACGGATTCAGCGACCATGCTCATTCTGTTGGCAACCCTGAGAGTCATATCACCTATCCCGATAACTCTATGGTTTCTCAGAGCCTGTAATGAATTACAGATGTGAGATCCTGATCCGGTATCCAATACCCAGGAAGTAGGGTTAATTGACATACAGTTTTCTACTACAAACACACCTGAAGCCGAAGCCACAACATGCTTCGAATCCTGGCTATTGGCTTTGCTAGCCCTGAATCCTTCTGCCAATGTTCATTCCCGTAATAATAGGAACGTCCCTCCTTTACTACATCCAGTCCCGAAACTTTTGCCCTTCCCTTTCCTTCTACTTCCCTGGTTTCCTTCAGGGTATAAGTAGAGGGCAGAGACTTTAGAATCAAGTCAGTATTTGATCCGTTCTTCAACGTGGTCTTCAGGTCCATGAGCTCATCAAAATAGCTGGTCTCTGTAAGGAAGTTGCCCCCTACAGATGACCCGATAGCCAACCTCGCTTGAAGAAATTCGTTCGAGATCTCATATCTTGCGATACGAGATTGCTCTCCATATAAATCTTTGTTATGGAGGAAGATAGAAACTAAGTCCATCTTCTCATGCTGCCTCTGGTATGCACCATCAACTGAGGCCAACACGAGGCACTTGGCATTCACATGGTCTTTTTCCGATGTCTTACGGATATCAATATCCGCGATAGTGGAAACTGGTCCTGAGACAGCAGGGGTTTGATTAGTTAAGAGGTATCCCAGGTTGTCATGGGTAATGGACATCTGGACATACCTTTGCCAGTCATAACAGTCAGATTCAGTTATTTTATTATCTAGATGTAACTTATGTGTGGTCACTGGGTCGCTGCAATTAAGAGAGAGAGAAGAAAACACTCAGCATGATGCTCTTGCAAGTTTAGATTGGTTTTTAATTCATCTAAACAGGATGGCTCCCACTGTTTCTCGAATCCTTCCTCAAACCATAAAAGAAGAATTAGTCGGGAACAATCTCACCGTACAATACTTACTTAACCGTTCAGCCAGGCCAGTGTCGGTACTTCGAGGGAGGTTTTACGACGCTTTCGCGAAGTTCCTTAATTAAATAACCTCTTTTTCCTGTGGGCGTAACCCCGCTAACACCTTTGTAGACACCTACTTGGTTTATAGCATTGATCGTTAAGTGAAAAGTTTCCAGAGGAGTAGAGGATACTCACAGTAGGATCGGGATCCAAATATCATTGTTAGATAATGCTGAAGGAATCCTACCAACATTATCAAACTCCAATTGGTATGCAGCACTAGCAAGTTTCAGTTTCTTTAGAAACTCCCGATGTGGATTTTTACCCCATGCTCTTATGACCTTGACGAAGGTCAACATATCATAAGTCACATGTCAAGTTCTACCCGTCATTATCCAGGTTAATTTGAACCCACCCGTACATACCCTTGACGAAGGCCAAAATAGTAGTACGACTGTCCTAAACCAACGCATCTATCTATACTACAGATAAATATTCAGCAGCTACCAATCACTATGCCTTAGCAAAGGTCAAAATACATAGCTTGAATACTACTGAATATTTAACTGAAATGACGGAGGGCTACGAATGGTTTTGGCGAAACCGTGAACGTAGTGAACTTGATATAATCGAAGGAACCTGATAGCTTTTAAAAGGAGTGGTTTAAGCTCCGCATTTTTAAAAGTTTTCTGTTTTGAAAAGAAACTGAGTGGTTTTGAAATTGTTCCAACGATTTTAACTTTGGTTTATTTTCTTGCATTAATTTAATGCGTCCCATCAATTAATCCTACCATTGTAGAAAACGACGAAAATATGACATACGCTTATGCCATCCGCATTCGCCACGGGGCCCCGTCATCACCCGTTAGGTTACTTAACTAACGACAGAGCGGGGGCTGGACTAGCGCGGATGCAAAATATAAGCAATGCCTACTAGATATCATATATAGATATATACATTCGTCAGATGCAATGATAGCCATTCCAGATCACAGATGAACACATTGGATATGCTAGGAATCCGGGTTTCGTTCGAGCCTGCAACAAAAGACGAATTACACGGTCGTGATGAATAGCCAAACCCTACCCCAGACCCCTACGGGTGCGGCAAACTACCCGCCAAGTACCCAAAGTGGAGAAACCTCCCTCAACAACGTGAGTAGGCCACTTGGCACTTCAAAATACCCAGTAGTTTGTGCACCCCACCTTTGGTCTATCCTAGGAGCAAAAACAGTAAAAGAAATAATATACAATGACAGCTACAATCTCATCCCGGATGTGCGGCCGTAAAAATAATATTACATCAATTTACATATTACATCAAATGAAAGATAAAGAAACTCTCATCTCATAAACCCCGGCTATTCATCCGCGACAATCCAACAAGTTCATATACACAAACCAATATCACAGATCACGGATATGTATAACCCCCACTAATCGTCGTATAGCGATTAGTAGACGTTCAATACATATATCACATCACAGAATATCCGATTAGCAAAAGTACTTAGAATTTCGATCGAAAACTTGATTTGAAACTACCCCAAGCACAACACAGTACCCAACAAAATCTGGGCAGAAACAAACTATCTCAAAAGTCACAAAACCATCACAGAGAACAGCTGAAGAAATTTGGTGCGCGGCCGAGTCAACTCGGCCGCGGATCCGCGACGGATCGCGTGGATCGGCCGCGGATCCGCGGTGGTCTGAGTGACTCAGGTGCCCAAATTTCTACAGTTTCCCCAGAAAACCCTGCACGTATTTTTAAGGTCCCCTGAAAAATTTTTGGACCAGTTTTTAAAAACGACAGAAAAGTGGATTTTTCGACGTGTTTTGTGATTTTTTCCGGTGATCGAATTTCTAACACTTTGCTAACAAGTTAGTAATGGTTTAGCAAGTCTCTGATACCACTGTAAGTCCACGTTACCCACCCCGGTGCTTACGGGGAGGTGGAATAGGTAAAAAACAATTTTTGACACAAGGTAACATTGACTAATAACTTGAGGATCTTTGCCAAACCATTGCTAACATACTACAAGAGGTTCTATCTACTATGCTAAAGAGATTATACCTCACGAAACTGGTCCTTCGGGTCTTCTCTCCGTTGCTCTCCTCGTCCATGCAAGCTCCAAGGATCGATCCGGATCTTGGTCACCTCTGCGGCCTCCTAGAGTCGAAAACGATCCACCCGAGAGTTTGTGTTACGAGCTCCACCTCAAGCCGAGGTAACTACGGCAACAAGTGTGCTACTCTTGATGTCCTAGGTGGTGTGGAATATTATGGTGGATTTATTTGTCTATATAAAACCTTATTTTCTCAACACATGAGAGCTAAGGAAATATCTAGAGAGGAAGAAGAAGGAGTAACTATGGGAGCTTCTCACTTCAAGAGAGAGAATGAGAAGAGAATAATGATCCATAAAACATTATCATTACTAATCTCTTATCATGATAAAGTTGATGGCTACATTGATTTGACCATTATCATTTCAAAATAAAACCAAAACAAAAAGAAGACTCTAGATCTCACATGAAAGATCCTAGTCAACAATGGTCAAATTGTCAACAAGGTCAAGTATGGTCAAATGGTCAAAACAATTAGCCATAACATAATTATTATTAAAAAGATTAGTAGATAATGTCCCCGCCTCATAATGGTTTTGACCGAACCAACTGTCAAAACCCTTATGAGGTACCTCCTTCTTCTTCGCTCCTCACAACTGTGCATACACATCCGCATCCGCATTCCGTAGAATGCGAATGCACAGAAGACGAAACTAATCCATCCATACAATACTAGGATCCGGATTAAACCAAAACCCACTAGCATTGTCTGCCCGAACAGTATACGCGCACAAGTGTACGTAAGTGATCGTAGCCTTGCCGTAAAACCATACGGCCTCTACACTTTTTGCCCAGTGTAGGGAAACTCTCTGTGTGGGACTCTAAAGACTCGACACTATGCTGGAAGTGGGTTTAACCACAGACCGAAAGCGGCACTAGCTGTACGTAACGGTCCCCAGGTAGATGTCGATAAGAAGGGCGATGAAGTAAACCCATCCGAACTCCTACTGAGCCTGAATGTGACAATCTCCGTACAGTCCGGTCTGTTCGTCTGAGAATATCGCATGGCGGGCCTAGGGGCGGTAAACGTCAGTCCTCTAATAGCGGTACAAGTCGTGTCGGGGTGTAGCCCAGAACACCCTAAGATAACACTGGAAAACCTACCAGTATATCTCGCTTTTCCTAGCCAGGGACTTTGTGTAATGGCTCTCCTAGACTCAGCGTGATATCAACCACCAATACCGGGAGAGACGAATCATGTCTAACCGTCACTGCCTCCAAGTGCTTCGGGACTGCACCCAACTACTACCTATTTGCACGACTCCTTTGAGCCGTGGTAGGGTAGTAATCAAAGAACAGTGGGAACACACTCGAGGCGAAGTGGCAGTGTCAAGTCAACGGACTAAGCTGTACTCATGTCACCTGGGAACTGATAACTGACGATAGGCATAATACCAACCAACAGTTCCCGACGAGCCATGTCCAGTGTACTCGTAACCTAACGAGCACCTACATACTATCTCCAGTACGACGTACTTATGGCTGTGGGACAGACCATCTCCCCTGTTGGGATGAGAAGCGCATACGCTGGTCTACTCCGGAGTATCAATACCTCGTCTCGATAATCTTACGACTAGGGACCTGTATAAGGATGTGCTTATAGATTACCCAGCCCCCACAAGTGTGACTGCCATCACAACGCTGGTAATCAAGCAAAGATCCTAAGGGTTCTACTAATATGTATAAGCGATATGCTAAAAGAAACACATACACATATTAAAGTAGAAACAAACCAAGTAGCATACTACCATTTTGAGCAAGATTGTCTATATAACTGTGAATATCCCAAGATTCCATTAAGTAATATACAAACTAGTATGATACAGTAATGGCCTCTAGGGCATATACACTAACAGCAACAATAGCCGAGTAGCCCAAAACAAGCTGCTCGCCAAAACAACGCGCGTCCTCACCCATCCTTGGAGGAAATACTAGGACGTGCTTACTCGTTTCCCTACGACAAGATGAGAAGACTGTTTGAATTGGCAATGCGTAATAAACTCATCACATTGCCAGACACACGGTGTCCACCGCAACCTGGCGACATCAACAACCCTAACTACTGTTCCGATCACAGAATGGTGAGCCACCCAATTGAAAATTGCTACGTCTTCAAAAACTGGGTCGAGAACTAATATCAACAGGGGAAATTCACGCTGTCTGATAATTAGAAGGTAAACCCACCCTAGAAACACACTCCTAAAAAGGTGGACGCGCAGTGGGCATCATACTCACTCATGGAAGAAACTTTATGGGAAGTCGTTCTTTCAGCAAAAACTAAAAAAATGCTGAAAGATCTACAGGCATGTCCGGCAGTCAGGGGGAAAAGCGCACTTGAACCCGAAATAATTGAAGGGAATCTAAAACCTTGTCCCGTACCGAAAATTGTTGACGAGGGGAAAAACCACCCAAGTCAAGCCTTTGAAGTTTTCGAAGAAAAAGAAGAAGACCGAGAAGCCTGTGCATTCTGCAGAGTATGACGACAAGCGCACAGATTTATAAAAATATATAGACGCACTAGAGAAGTATAACCAGAAGGTGCGGACACCGGTCACTCTCAAAGAATTCCTCAAGCATATTCTTGAAGGCGAAGATAGTGACAATGATGAGGGAAATGACTCACCAGAAGAAACCGAAGACCGTGTAGCAAGTTTCTACATGGTCTCGCATTCGTCGTTATATGATGAAGAGGCTCTCTCAGCGTCAGAAATCAACGCAGAGGAACTGGGGGCAGAATCGGCGCTAAAATCCCCGGAACTGCCAGAAGATGCCCCGATTGATAGGCTGCTAAATGAAGCCTTTCAAAAAAACAAAGTCGATCGAGAACGCAAGATAGCCATATATAAAAAGACTAAGCATCAGCGTCTCGATAAAGGAGCTGCGGCGAGGATGAGTTGTAAAGTGTTCCAACCAAACCAAAGCACACCTGCAATAAATAAGAGTAGGATCAAAACAGAGAAGCGGTTCGCCAAAACCCTGTCAATAGGGATGAAGCTGCCACCTCTCATAAAGAACACTCCCAAGGAAAAATGCCTCGATGGAGAAAAATTATATCCAAACTGTTGCCTATATCATCGGAAGGTTACCCACCCTACCGAGGAATGCAGTGCCTTCAAGAAGTGGTGGCAAGGATACGTTGCCCATCAAAAACACTTCAAGAGGATGAAGCATGAAGCTCGTGCTCGTCGACAGCAAAATAGTGGGATGAACACACATGAAAAAACGACTGGCAACTATCATATGGCTGGTACTAGTTCGGAAAGGGAAAAACACTAAGTTCTTACCTTCGGGAGCGATTCTGAGGACGAAACACCCCTCAGCCCTCTCTTTAAAGACTCCGCCTCCGAAAAAGAAGAGGAGGAGAAGAACTGCAAGAATATTCAGTTGCGTAACCGCACACTGCCTGAGAAGAACCTCAGACCTATAAACAAAGGTTCGAACAAAAAAGACAATGGAAAAGGGAAAATCCCTGAGGAAATTGCCCTCGATGACGGGGTAGTAAAAGAGCTCGCTACAAAAAATCCGCCTAAGAAAAACAAGATGAATTATAACGTTTTGGCACATCTGAGAAAAATATCCTCACAACTGAGCATATTGGATGCTCTCCTCCTGTCCAAAGAGACACGAGATTTCCTGATCAAGGCATCACAAGAGTCCGATCAGTTCCAAGCTTTCCTCGCAGAAGAGAAAATAAAAGATGAACCGGCAGAGGTCCGCAAGGCCGATATTGCATTTAGCGATGAGGATCTCCTCCTCGGTACGTGCAAACATAATTGCCCGTTATACGTCACCGGGTACTGCCACGACATAAAGATAGAGAAAATCCTTGTCGACAACGGATCCTCCGTTAACTTTCTCAACGTGAAAGTGCTAAAAGAAATTTGCATGAACGTTCAGCACCTGGCCCAAGATAAAATTACCATCTCCGGGTTCGACTCACAGTCGTCACAGACGATTGGCTCTGTAATATTGATGCTACACTTTGGGCTGCTCATCACTGACATCAAATTTCAGGTCATTGACGCCAAGACTTGCTATAAAGCTTTGCTCGGCAGGCCTTGGTTACATGAGTACAATGTTATCCTTTCTACACAACATCAGTGCATGTAGTATTTCAAGGATGGTTCGGAGTACACCGTCACGGGAAAGCTAAACCCATTCTCGGTAAACGAAGTCCGGAAATACAAAAACGCAAATTACTTCCTACCAAACTTCGAGGATACTGAAAGGTGTCACAAGCCGAAGAATAAACAGAAATCCGTCGCCATTATCCCGATCTTTGGGAGCGATACCGAGGAAGATGAAGAAATAGTCTACTCGGGACAACCCCAAAAAGAAAACAATAAGCCCGAACCATCTACTCCTATCTTGGTCTTTGGCGGTGACTGTGAGGACGAGGCCAACATAGTTTTCTCCGTCCACCCGTCAATGCAAACTTTTGCCGGAGCAGACCAGAGTCTACAAATTACAATGGCTCCGCCTCAGCATTACAAGGAACTTGATATGCTCGAAACATACAACGTACAAGAGCTATAAACTTTCTACGTGCCTCCTAGGCGAAGGGGTGAAAAGGTGATCATCTTCTACCAATCTACGGAGACTAAAGAAGAAAAAGGAGTTTGGCATGATGTCGATTTTGCACTCAACAGGCTTCAACCCATCTGCCTGCCAAGATATTACGCGGAGGAATTGAAAAGGCTGTTAAGATACCAAAGTTTACCCCTCGAACAAACTGTTTGATAATCCCAATTCTACAAAAAGATTTGGGATATTACCGAGACTCAGCGAAAGATGCCCAACGGGAGGATGGAGACAACCAGGCTTAGATATGTTCGTTCCAAGAAACAGGAGCGGATATACAGTTACCGTGTCGTAAAAAGCTCAAGCGAAGCGGAAAATGCTCTTCCAAATAGCCGTGACGTCAAATTGGAGCGAGATCCGGCTCTAAAAATGTTAAGTCCGTCGCTGGAAAAACAAATTGACAAGTTAATAAAAGAAGCTTGTCAAACGAGCCGGGATAACCACAGCCGTGAAATAACCATTTATGAAAAAGCCAAGATGCAGCGTCTCAGCCGGCAATCTACAGAGAAACTAGACCGCAATGCACTTCATCTCCAGCCCGCTACATGTTCTCGCGAAAGGGGAAAATCCCTAAATGGAGGTAAAAACAGGGCGAAGAACGCAAACAATGCTCGAAAACAACGTAGTAGATCCAAGACGCCGTGCAAACGAGAAATACTCAATTGGAGCCCGTCGTTTATAAAGAAGATGGGTCGGGAATACTCTTTCCCCCAAGACAAGACAAGAAAAATATTCAATCTTTTCATGAACCACCAAATGATGAAGATTCCGGAGTCTCAGCACCCTGAACAAATAAATGAGGTCCATCATTTAGATTATTTCTTCTATCACCAAGTAATAGATCATCCCCTTGAAGACTGCTTCACCTTTAAAGACTGGGTAGAAGACTAATATCGACAAGGTAGGTTTATGTTATCCGACAGCTGAAAGGTAATCCCGCCACAAAAGCATTAGCCAAAAAGGACCTACACTGTCAGGTTAAGACCAGCTCAACCAAAAGAATGGAAGCAAACTCGTACCTGTCATATGTTAACACTCTCAAAAGAGAGAGGGCACAAGACTATGAATGACCTCTACAGGTGCTTCACAAATGAAGACGAGGACGAGGTGATCTCGGAGTTTCCACCAGCACGAAAAGAGCTGGAAGATGGGATACACACTACGGTGGACAATCTAAGAAAGATTGACTTAGGGACGGAAAATGATCCGAGGCCAACATTCATCAGTGAGCAACTATCTGATAAACAAGTGGCCCCGATAAAAGATGTGCTCATGAAGTATAAAGATTGCTTCGCCTGGAACTACTCTGAAATATCGGTTCTAGATCCAAAAGTGGCAGTACATAAACTGGCGATATCGCCAAGTATAAATCCAATCAAACATGCGCCAAGAAGGATGCGACTCAAACTTGAGATGAGTATCAATGCTGAAGTTAAGAAACTAATCGACTCCGGCTTCATCCAAGAAGTTCAATATCCCGACTGGATCGCTAACATCGTTCCAGTGATGAAGAAAAATGGGACGGTGTGCATCTACGTAGATTTTCGGGACCTTAACAAAGCTTGCTTGAAGGATAACTTCTCAGTGCTCGTTACCGTGCTTATGATCGATAACACGTCTACCCATGAGGTCTTCTCCTTCATGGATAGATCTTCAGGATACAACCAAATAAAAATGCATCCTGAAGACCAAAAGCATACCGCCTTCTGGACTCCGCTGGGCATATTCTGCTATAAAGTCATACCCTTCGGTCTGAAGAACGCTGGCACTACCTACCAAAGGGCCATGATGAAGATCTTCGATGAACTCATACACGAGATCGTGTAAGACCTCATCGACGACCTTGTGGTGAAGAGCAAATATCACGAGGAGCATTAGGAACATCTAAATATAGTATTCCAACGACTTCGGAAGTATAATCTGAAGATGAATCCTCTAAAATGCGTGTTTGGAGTTTCCTCAGAAAAATTCCTAGGACTCATCATACGTCACCGGGGTATCGAAATCGATCCCTCAAAGATCAAGGCGGTTATGGAAATGCCCACGCCAAGAACCCTCAAACAATTGCGGTCTCTCCAAGGAAAGCTCGCGTATATTTGGCGGTTCATAGCCAACCTCTCCAAAAAATGTCGTCCCTACAGTCATTTTATGAAGAAAGGGACCCTGTTCGTCTGGGATCAAAAGTGCAACGCACTGGACGAAATCAAGCAATGCCTACAAAACCCACCGGTATTGACCGCTCCGGTTAAGGGAAAACCCCTTATGTTATATACAACGGTCCTTGAGGGTTCTCTAGACGCATTGTGGGCACAAGAGAACGATCAAGAAAAGGAGAGAGCTCTATACTATTTAAGTCGAATTCTCCTAGGAGCAGAAAACAACTATTCCCCCATCGAAAAGCATTGCCTGGCGCTGATCTTCGCAATAATGATGCTCAAACATTACGCCTTGGCACATGAGGTCCATCTCATATCGACGTTGGATCCTCTTAAATATCTAATGGAAAGGGCCATACTAATAGGAAGGCTCGTCAAATGTGCCCTCCTCCTGATGGAGTTCTCGATAACATATCGTCCCCTCAAAGCGGTGAAAGGGCAGGCCATTGCCGACTTTCTAGGAGAGAATTCGATACCAGCCGACTCCCTCTTAAATTGCGAGTTGCCAAACGAACATGCGTTCGATGCAAAATCGAAGAAGAAAATGATTCCCAATAGGAACTCTACTTCAACGGGGCATCTTCCATGAAGCGGCGAAAGCAAAATACCCCCATAATCAAGGCCGGTGTGGGCCTTATCTTCGTGACTCTGCAAGGAGGGATAATGTGTTATGCCCTTTCCTTAACGGAGCTAAGAACTAACAACGAAGTAGAATACGAAACTTTGACAGTAGGTCATGATATCACTATTAACATGGGAATCAAAAACCTCTTCATATATGGAGACTCCCAGCTGATCGTTAGCCAAGTAAATGGAGACTATCAGACATGCAAGGCAGAGCTGATAAAGTACGGTGAAAGAGTACAGCAACTGCTGACACAAATGCCTTCTTATACCCTGGAAAGTATACCGTGTGCGGAAAACAGTAAGGCAGATGCATTGGCCAAATTAGCTAACGAATTGGCCGATAAAGACATCGATGACGTGAAGATCATTGTGCAAAACCGCAGGGTTCTCGCGTGAACAGATATATCTTCGGAAGACCTGATAGAGCCATCCGAAGGAAAAGAAATGACCGAACAAGTAGCCCTTCGAATAGAGGACGAAGAAAAGGTCATCGACTGGAGGGAAGTTTTCATAGACTACTTCAAATCCCAACAAACGCCCAAAAATGCGTCATCTAAACATCAACTCATGAAATGAGCTTTGTCTTTCATCCTCATCAATGATACTCTATATAAGAGATTGTTTGACTGTTTGTGGCTAAGATGCCTGGGACCAGAGGAAGCAAAGAAAGTCGTCCAAGAAACTCACGACGGGCTCAGCGGTTCTCACCAAGCCGGGCCAAAGATGAAACTGGAGATAAAATGAATGGGTTATTATTGGCCCATGATGATCCAGGACAGCCTCGAATATGCGAAGCATTGTCACTCGTGCCAAATTCATGACGACTTCATCCATCAACACCCAAATACGCTGCACCCGACAGTGGCTAGCTGGCCGTTCGAAATGTGGGGAACCGATATAATTGGCCCTATCGAACCGGTATCATCCAAAGGACATCGGTTCATATTAGCAACAACTGACTACTTCTCTAAATAGGCAGAAGCAGTACCACTAAGGGAGGTGAAGACAGAGAATATCCTCCACTTCTTCAGAACCCATGTCATCTATCGGTTCGGCACTCTGCGACGGATAATCTCGGATAATGGGCCAGCTTACAGAAGCCATAAAATAAGTCGTTTCGCACAATAACAAAAAATAGATTGGAGATACTCTTCAGTCTATAATCCTCGGGTCAACGGTCTAGCTGAAGCTTTCAATAAGACCTTGACAAAGATTATAAAAAAGACGGTGTCCAGAAACAAAAAGGACCAGCATGAAAGGCTGCATGAAGCTCTCTGGGCGTACCGAACAACGTTCAAGACGGCCACGAATATAACACCATACACATTGGTGTTCAGCACAGAAGCAGTACTCCCGTTAGAAATAGAACTCCCCTCTTTACGAATGTGGATCGATACAAGCTGACAGATGAAGAAAATGCTCATCTTAGGCTTGAGGAGCTCGACGCCCTCGACGAAACTCGCTTTATAGCACAGCAAAATCTGGAAGCTTATAAGGCAAGGATGACACGGTCATACGAAAAACTGACCATGCGAGAACATTCCGCTAAGGCAAACTCATGATAGGTGTCAAAAGACCCATATCCCCAATCATGCAAAACGGGAAAGTTCGAGCCGAACTATGAAGGCCCGTACATCATAAACAAAGTCTACCAAGGTGAAGCTTACCTGATCATGGATATGCATGGTGAAAAACGCTTCCGGCCGATAAACGGTCGATTCTTAAAAAAAATACTACGCTTGACGAGTTATGATTTAGGTCAATGATAGATGACGACGCTTGTGTCCACTCGCTATCATCCTGAGTCAGACCCTGAGAGTAGTATCCAAAAGCTCCGTCGCCCTGAAATACGGGAACACCATGGACCGAAATGTCCTTAAACTAAAATTCGTTCCCAAAATGGGAATGCTAGACCGAAACGTCCTTAAACTAATACTGGACCAAAACATCCTTAAACTAATAATGGACCGAAATGTCCTTAAACTAACATTCGCCTCCAAAACGGGAATATTGGACCGAAACGTCCTTAAACTAGCATTTCTCCCCAAATACGGCGATAAAGGACCATCATGTCCTCACATGTTTAGCTCTACGGTGATTCCCATATAGATTACCGTATACAATCCATGGGCCTAAACGATTAATAACTCTCCCAGGTCCTACATGATGAAATTCTTAGAAAAAGATCGGAGCCTATAGCTGACGGTGCATTACCTTACGAGCCGCCTAAAAAAACAAAAAAAAATGGTATGTCCAAAAACTAAATGGACACGAATAAAAACCCAAAAGGGCACCGTGAATAAAAACAGCAGGACTGCCAGCGAACTAGTGAAAACCCGAAAGGGCGTGAACTCATTTAAAAAAACCTGCATGAGATCCTTACAACTCACAAAGGAACAACGCACTTAGGAGTCCCCACGATTCCTAAAGAGAAATTACACTTATGAGATCCTCACGACTCGTAAAGAGAATTTCCCCCTATGAGACCTTCATGGCTTGTAGGATTCAAAAGTCTTAAGTTATAGGGATCTAAACATGTTCTTAAGCCATCAAAAAACCCTACAAAACCCTTTTGCTATATAGGCGGTCCAATGGTGACCCTTGTATACAATCCACAGGCATAAATAAATATTCTCCCGCCAAGTTTCACCAATGGTGAGAAATGCCCCTATATGGCAAACGACACTTGTAAGTCCTCTCGATTTACAAGGAGAAAATACTCTTGTAAGATCCTTACGACTATAAGAAAAAAACACACTTAGGAATCCTCACGACTCCTAAGGAGAAAATGCACCTATAAGATCCTCTCGATTCGTAGAGAGAAATACTTTTATGAGACCCTTACAGCTTATAAAGTCAAACTGCCTTAGTCGACAGGACCATAACCCTGTTCGCTAAGCCATCTTTGTTCAAATCGATAAAGGCAAATGATGATTCGCTCCTGGAAATATCCCAGTTGTAGCTATGCTGATGCCTAAATAGGTATCAAATTTCAAGTCCTCTCACGGTAAATGATGATTCGCTCCTGGCAATATCCCAGTGGTAGCGATATTGATGCCAAGATTGGTATCGGATTTTAAATCCCCAACTTAAAAAAAAGAAGCCGAAATGATATGGCAACTCGCAATAAAAAACAGTGAGTAAAAACAAAAATAGCCAAAATGATTGGGCACCGCGATAAATAGTCGAAATGATTGGGCAATCGCGAATTTCGCGACATAAAAGCCGAGAAGATAGAGCATCGCAGAAAGAAATAAAAAAATGAAAATGAAACTTTTCTGCCCTGCAAGTATGTCCATATTGACTCTTGTATATAATCCATGAGCACAAATAAAAGAAAGAGAACCCTATTTTCCGATCACACTTCGTCAAAAAGTGAACCAAGTCTTGACGGTACATATACAACCTAGAGACTATCTCGACGTTTTTCTCATTCCAGCAGGATGCAGACGCAACATCATCAAAAAGGACCCAAGGGTCAAATAAAAGTGGAGTAATGGCGAAATCCCAGCTCCAGCTCGGTGTTCCTTCTCATTCCAACAGGATGCAGACGCAACATCATTGTTCCCCTCCGAAGGACGGCGCTACAAGACTGCGAATGTCTTGGCACTGAGATTCGGGGCAGATGCTATTTGGTGCTATCCGTCCACCTCTCCGAAGATGCCAAGTTGATTGATGGCACCGTGTATCGAAGGTTAAACGGATGCGTCCGATATAGCAGACTTCGTCAGATTCCCCCTCATTCGAGGGGTTTTTAATTGTGGGGACGCTCTTCCCTGCAGGCGCAAGCCCCTGCAGTTAATTTGCTACCGCATCGCGGTAACAACTTTCTCCTTCTTCAAATGGTCACTTCGTGTCGTGGGTGTTCGTTTTGTTTGTGGTTGCCCGTGGATTGTATACAAAAACTAATTTGTGTTGTCGCCCATAGGACGTGGATTAGTCCAAATCCGTATTTTCTTAGATTTGGATTTGGGGTTTTGGGTTAAGGATACGTTAGCCATATTTGAGGGTAAGATCAACTTAAACATTTGTTAAGGATACGTTAGTCTGATTTAAGACTAAGATCAACTTAATAGGATCATTTAGATCCGACAAAAGAGAATTTGGGGCTCTATTGTTCTAGTTTAGGAACATAGTGGTCCATTGCCAGTTTAGGGACGTGGTGGTCCACTGCCAGTTTAGGGACGTGGTGGTCCAACATTCCCATTTTGGGGACGAATATTGATTTCCAGTTTGGGGACATGGTGGTCCAACATTCCCATTTTGGGGACGAATATTGGTTTAAGGACATCATAGTCCATGAGTTTAAGGACCCCACAGTCTGTAGCAATGTGTGATTGTCGGGACCCGTCACCTCTCTGAAGACGTTGAAGGATTACAACGACAAATATCAAAGGAGTTCAGAGATGTACCCTTGAACCGGGTGTAAATTGATTTGGGAGAGCAGTTGTGCTCAGTTCAATTTAATTTGAGGACTTACGGCCAGAATTGGGTTAAGTCCAGTTAGAAAAATGTCTAATCATTTTGTTTATCTTTGGCCTATTAGACCTTTGCTTGGGCTCTGCCCTTTTATTAATGCATAGCATTAGGCCTTTTAATTAGATGCACAGCATTTGTTTTAGGCCTGTTAGGCCTTTTAATTAGGCTCTGCCCCCTTTTTTAATAATGTAGAGCATTCAGTTTGGTCTATCAGACCTTTATTTGGGCTATGCCCCCTTTTTAAATGATGCACAGCATCTAAATTGGTCTGTTAGACCTTTTAATTGGGCTCTGCAGAGCATTTAATGGTCTAACAGTGCGCCACATGGCCTGTCAGGCGATCTGCGCCGATTGAGGAGCGCAAGGCGCAAACTGATGTGGAGGTGACACGTGTCGCGCTCTGGTGAGCGCAAGTCTATTAGCGCAGTGTGCTGCGCTAGCGCGCTGCTGACACGTGGCGCGCTCTGGTGCAGTGCGCCAATCCAAGAGCGCAGTGTGCTAAATTTTGTGAGCGCAAGGCGCAGATTGACTCGTGGCGCTCTCTAGTGACTTGTGCCAGTCTAAGGAGCGCAACAGCGTAAATCAAAAGTGCAAGTCGCTGTACAGTAGCGCAGAGCGCATCTTGATCAAATTTAGATCAAAGAAAAGAATTTTTTTAGAGGTTCTACCTCAAGATTCAAGAACCGATGGTTCATCAAAAGGAAATGCCTTTATATAGATCAAAAGATCTAATAATTGAAGTAAATTACATCTTTTTTTATGATTGGTTCTTTTTTTGATCTCTTTCTCTTTTTTTTTATGGAAGATCTTGATCTTGTTCTTAGATCATTGATCTTTTTAGAAGAAAATTCTTCTTCTTTTTTAAAGGTTTACATTTTTCTCTTCGAGTTCTTCTCAAAGTTTTTAGATGAGTTCTGTATATCTGAGACTTGGAGTCTAGGGGCCCTTATATAGGGCCAATTGATTTGTTGAGTTTGTTACAGAGATCTTTCTCTGATTGATTTGGGGATATTTTCCCACCGTCAGATCTTTGATCCAAGGGCTCTGTTTTATAGAAGAGAATCTTCTTGTTTTTAACAAGATTGGAAAGATCTTTCCAGAATTTTATTGTTTAAATGCTGGCATGGTTGGCACAAGCGCAGCTGCGCTTGACACGTGTCGCGCAGCGCAACTGCGGTGACACGTGTCGCGCAGCGCAGAGCGCAAGTCAACTGAAGCGGTGCTTCCTTTATTTTTTATTTTTTATTTTTAAAACAGAGCCTTGCTCTGATTGGGTGCGCTATCTTGGGGGCAGCGCTGGCGTGTCTGTTTTTGACATGTGGCGCGTTGCGCGCAGCGCAAGAAATCTGAAGCGTTGCTTCCTTTATTGTTTGAATTTTCAAAACAGAGCTTTGCTCTGATTGGGGGAAACAGAAGCGTTGCTTCATTTCCCGCCTTGGAATTTGAACAAAGCTTTGCTCTGATTGGGGGAAACAATCATCATCAAAAACCAAAGACCCAAGGGTCAAATAAAAGTGGAGTGATGGCAAAATCCTAGCTCCGGCTCGATGTTCCTTTCCAGTGCAGACGCGACGTCAACAAAGACCCAAGGGTCAAAGTAAAAATGGAGCAATTGCAAAATCCTAGCTCCAAGTCTTGACGTTTCATATACAACCTAGAGACTATCCCGGCATTCTTTCTCATTCCGGCAGTATGCAGACGCAATGTCATCATAAGAAAAGACCCAAGGGTCAAAGCAAAAATGAAGTAATGGAAAAATCCTAGCTCTAAGTCTTGACGGTACATATACAACCTAAAGACTATTAAATGAAAATTGGAGCAATGGCATATTCCTAGCTCCGGACTTTAATTGCAATACATACAACATAGAGGTCCTATAGATGTCCACCCTGCTTCAGCAAAGAATTGGCACGACATCATCAAAGTAAAAATAAAGTGACGACATATTCCTAACTTCGAGTCTTGATGGTAGTACAAACAAAGCCTAAAGACCATTGGAGATCATCAGACCCCAGAAGGGTGCGGTTATGACTCATCGGGGCTCCAAATTAAGCCGAACTTCAAGTAAAAAGTGTCATGGCAAATACCTAGCGCTTGTTCTTCCAATGGTAATATGACCTAAGGAGATTACTTAAAGACGTCTTGTCCAGCCTCAGAAGGGATCAGAGACACGACAGTCACAGGACTACTCGAACAGCGGCTTAAAGACTGCAAATCGAGGAATATATCAGCCAACGCGATGGTACCACAGACTAAAACCCTAGTACCACAAACCTAACGGACCTCTATCATAAAAAGATGGGGGTTATCTACATACAACGTTAGGACAAGTTTGCCTGTAAACCCAAGGGAGGTAAACTAAAAAGAGTCCGAAACGAGTGAATAAACTTTAAACTCCGAAATGAGTACGTAAACTAGAGACTCCGAAATGAATGAATAAAATACAAATTCTGAAATGAGTACGTAAACTAGAGACTCCAAAATGAGTGGATAAACTACAAACTCCGAAATAAGTACGCAAACTAGAGACTCCAAAATGAGTGAATAAACTATAAACTCCGAAATGAGTACGTAAACTACTTCGCATTAGGACAAGACATCAAGAAATAGAAGAGTGAATGTGGATAAAAAAAAACGTGTGTTCTTTATTCGGGAATAAAAATGTTTGAAAGATGAAATTCATAAAAAAAAGATACAATTCTAGCCTCTAAGAGGGCAGGGCTTTTAATAAAGCGGCGACCTGTTCATTCTCTTGCCGCAGCTCCTTCTCTCGCTCCACTATTGAGGCTAGCATTGCTTCAACTTGAACACGTTGTTTCAAGCACGAAGATAATTTCTTAGAAATTTCCTGCTTAGCAGCTTCGGAGTCCCGCATTCCTCGCTTAATTGAATCAAGGTCCCGCCTCAACGCCACTCCTTCAGAAATGCATTGTTGAAGATTTTAGAAGATAACTCGGAGTTGTGCATCATTTGTTTTACCTGGGCACGTAATTGGCTTGATTCTCTAAAATCCGTCTCACGCTCCTTCTGCTTCAGGACCAGCTTCTGCTCGAAATATTGAATGGAAGCAACACTTTGTTTGATCCATGCGACCAATTGAGCCTTCGAGGATAATGCCTCAGGCGTAAGACATTCGTGCTCAATCTCATAGAGGCAAGCCTCGATTCGCCTATAGTAATCAACTCAGATGCTGACAAAATATTCATTATGAAAAGTCACAAGAGTCGCCAGCATGGGGCTGAATTCATCCGTGAAGTCCGCAGCAGAAGTGAGAGACTCGACATTAAGGTCTTTAATAAATTCACTTAGCATGCGCCTGCTATTTGCTACACCTCTGGAAGATTGACGTTTAGCAAAGGGCCCTGCGGGCATAGAAATACGAGACTCAAGAGGAACCAAAGCTGGTGTAGCTGCTACAAAATAAGACATGTATAAAGAAGGGTCAGATTTCAACCTAAAATAAAAAATGATGAATGAGATTTAACCTACCAATAGTTGAAAGTGGCAAATCGGGGAGCATACAGGGCTCAGCTATTTCTTCGTCCTCTCTTTCGAGCCATAAAACCGTGGTCAATACGGGAAAAGCCTATTAAAAAAGGGTTACTCATAGAAAGATGAAATAAGAAATGAAATATATACTGGCCAACGCCAGAAGGAAGGAAAGATCCTGATTGGAAGGCGAAGTGCGAGGTTAACATTTGGCACGAGTGGTTGAAAACACTCCTACAAGATTGCAACAATATACGGTAAGAAATTAATCCAAGGAGTAATATCAATACTGAAATGAGGAAATAAATGATCTTTACCTTCCGTCACTGAGCCCAAGAGAACTCGGGGGGCACGAAAGAGATAGGTGGAACAACAACAGTCATGGTGATGGCTGACGGGGGTTCTTCAATTGCCAGATCGCCAGAGTTTACCATGTCTATATCAGAAATAAAGGAGATGTTAGCGAATGTTTCTAGCAGGATTAAGGGTATAAAAGTGATAACATGAGAAATACCCGACGGTGCGAAAACCATAGTGGTATCTGGAGCGTCACTAATTATGACAGCTTCCTCGATATCCATCATCACCGGGAAGAAGGATTCAACGTCTGCACCTTCGTCTCCCGAATTAATAATGGTCATCGTTATGCTAGCATCACCTGCAGATATTAGGGATCCATAACGAGAAGAAGTGGCGGATGGAATAGTGTCAGACTCAAAATGAAGGCCTGACGCCCCAGAATCCCCAGACGCTGGCACCTCACCCGTAGCGCTGACACCCAAACTTGGCCTTGTTGTATCATTCAAGGAAAAATGTGTTATAATTCAACAAAAACTGCTATGGAAAGAAACTTGGAAAAGTAAATAAGCCCTACCAGGTTTCATTAAAATATCATGTGTTGTCTCACTTTGAAGTAAACGCTCAGTCTCTTCATGAGTTGCACGCACGATCTGCCTATGAGCAATTGACAAGGCAGAACAAATGTCCTCCATAGGAACATCAGGGGGTTGTATATCACTCGAACCCGCACCTGTGGCCAAGCTAGCTTGATGCTCCCTCGCTGCATGCTTCCGATGTTTCTTCTCGGCTTTAGCTGTACGGAGAGATCTCTCCTAAACCACAGACAGAGGAACGTCTTCATCTGAATCACACTCAGCCTCTGGATCTTCCACATTTTCCATCATCAACTGCTTTAGCGACGCTTCCCGTAGTGGTCCTGAAGTGGCCTCAACGGTAGCCGGTAGCTCTGAAGGTTCCGTAGGAGCCATCGGGGGAATATCCTCCTCACCACCACCTAAAGATGACACCGCACTCAGAATAGCACAAGCAGCGGTAGTTCCTGTAATGAAAAAATGGGGAGTTAGGGTGTGGACAAAATGAGCTAAATATTTTAAAGGCGTCACAAAACGAATCATACCGAGGCCCATAGAAGCACGAAGCCTATCCTCTTCCTCGAATGTTTTGAGGGACGCCAAAAGAGCATCTTCAATAGAGATGCCTGTTAAGAAAGAAGTGTTAATAAAGCGTAATAAACTATAAAATATACAAAATAGTATAAATGAGATGTACGTGACACCGCAAGAGAAGAAACGCTGCTTGCTCGTGGGCTAATCGCTAGGAAGCCTCAATAGCAGCTTGAAGATTGGTTTCTGCATTCTCATCAATAGAACCTTCAAAAAGATTGTCATTGGTGCCATATTCGGACAAGCCTTCGCTATTGGGTGGATGAAGTTCTTGACCAAACACAACGTCAGCTGAACACAGGGATTTCTTCTTCTTCTGTGAGCCGGCAACAACAACTGATGATAAGATCTTTCGCTTTACAGGCCTTTTGGGATGGCGAATCCCGATTTCTAAGCCAATACTTGACTCAGGAGACACTGCAGCCATCACATCGCCAGAAGCACTTACATCCTGTCGTGGCTTAGCCATCGACACCATTGGAAAGGCTCACGGAACTACAACCGCGTCGCTCTTGTTGGGATCCTAAGCACGACAGCAAGGTTTCGGGTGGCATTGTCCATGCCAAATTAAAATCAACGGACTGAACAAGCAACGGAGTGAACAAGCAGTAGGTTTTGCCATGCTTAAAAGAACCCTAACCTAGATCTTTAACTAGAGAATCATACAGAAAAATAAAGCATACAACTTTACTTCTAAGTAATTAGGGATTACAACTTTTGTAGTCCTCTCCTTCACTTATATAGCTCCAACTTGTGGTCCCTTCGCTGCGATCATCGAGCTCCCAGACTCTTGAGAGGCTCCACATGGTGTATGATGCATACTTGCTTGAAGTCTTCAAAATCCAAGATGATCTACTTTGAGAAAACACGAACTCAAGCTATGACTTCACTAATTTGGAATTAGTGAAGCTAACACCCTAATCTAAATGGCTAGTATAGAAGAGGATGATGAAGTAGAAATTTTACTCACTTTAGAATTTATTTTCTCGCTATTTTTCTTTATCTCTTCAAAGAAAAGAGAGAAAGCTTGAAAGAGATGAAGGAGGAAGAAAATGAATGAATTATTGAGACGAGGTTAGAAATGCAACCATGGTGAGTTATGTCATCCTTAACCCTTGTAGAGAGTTGACCATGGCTAGGTGATAAGGTTAGGTTAATAAATATCTTAGGCAAAAACAAAGCAAGTGAACTTTAGTCAATGGTTCTACAAGCTTCATCCAAGCTCAACCATGACATAATTCCAAGTTGTTTTGAATTATCTAAAATAAATATAAACATAACATTATCATAAATCATGGTATCATTCTCACACACCCAAGTAGCATGTATAACCTAGCATATCACAATATTATATATCACATATATAATATTTATGTAACAAAAGAAATAATATAATAAACATATATCACATATATATTAAATGTATCAAAAGTGAGAAAAAGAAATATTTAAGTGAGCATATATTAGTTAATGTAATTTAATATATCAAATATATAATTATATATTAAATTATTAAGTCAATACTTGATTTAATAATCCGGCTATATCGCATATAACCGACTAATATAATATGTATCGTTTTATCGAATCAACACTTGATCCGATAACCCGACTATATCACATATAACCGATCGATTTTACATATCACGAGAATAGAATACGGTATCACATACACGTATTATTCTCGGTCCCGCACATATCACATATGTGCTCCTACTCCGTTTCGCCTGAGCCAGGAAACCTCTGTGTAAGACTCTAAAGACTCATCAATACGCCGGCAGTAGGTGATGATCATATCAAACACCCATAAGCTACAAGCGGTCAGCTAAACGTAACAGCCACCAGGGTATTGAGCGATTAGAAGATCAACAAGCAATCCTGCACACACTCCTGTGAATCCAATCAGTAATACTACCGTACAGTCCGGTCTCTTCGTCTGATATGTCGCATATCCAGTCTAGGGGTGGTAAATGTCAGACCCCAGTAACCGATAAGTTGTGCCGATGTGAGGCTCATAACGGGTCGAGAAACTACTGATAACACTTACCAGTAAATCTCCATATCAGCCCTGGCCAGGGACTTCCAGTTATAGCCAATCGAGCACAGCAAAACATCAACCCCCAATACCGGGAGAGACGAAACCCCTCCTATCGCTCATTGCCTCCATGTGATTTGGGACTGTACCTAAAAGCCACTGTTTTGCACGTTCTCATGAACGTGGTAAAGTGGAAATCAAAGCACAGTGGGAATCACACAAGACTCTATGACGATCTCGGGTCTACAGACTAACCTGTACCAGTGTCACCAGAGAACTACTATCTGACGATAGGTATAATACCAACTAGGAGTTCTCGGCGAGTTCGTTCAGTGTACCCAGTCTCCACTGAGCACCCGTATACCATCTTTGATGTCAAACACCAATGGATGTGGGATCATTCATCGCCCATTATATGGGTCAAGAGGCGTATACACTAGTCTACTCTGGTGTATCGATGCCCTGTCTCGATACACCCTCGACTAGGAACAATTATAGGATGTACTTGTGGACTACCCTGACCCCACTAGTATGATCTCCATCATAGTCCTAGTAGTCAAGTATATATCCTAAGGGCTTTATCAACATGTGAGAGCAAGACAGTAGCATAATACAAGTCAACATGTTAAGACAAAGAGCAACCAGATAGCATACTATCATATCGAGCAAGAAAGTCCTCTCTATATATATCCAAGCATCCACTATAATATACATCATATGTACAATAATGGCCTCTTGGGTATATACATAACTAACAATCTCCTACTTGCACTAAGGCCAGCTGTTGTAGTATCTCATACCCGACATCCCGAAGAGTCTCTCAAATTGTATATGGAGTATGGCCTTCATGAGTGGATCCGCAGTGTTGTCCTTCATGTCAACTCTCCTGACCTCAATCTCCCGGCGATGAACTATCTCCCGGATCAGGTGATGCCGCCTCAGAATATGCCTGGATCTTTGATGGGACCTGGGTTCCTTGGCCAAAGCCACAGTTCCATTGTTATCACAATACAAAGGTATTGGATGCTCAATGGATGGAACCACTCAAAGTTCGTTTATGAACTTCTTCATCAAGACAGCCTCTTTAACAGTATTGTTGACAACGATGTATTCAGCCTCCATCGTCGAGTCTGCCACGGTTTCCTGTTTGGAACTCTTCCAAAAAACCGCCCCTCCATTGAAGGTAAAGATAAATCCCGAGTGCGACTTAGAGTCGTCCTTATCACTCTGGAAGCTCTAATCAGTAAAGGACTCCACCTGGAGTTCTCCATTACCATACACCAAGAACATCTCTTTAGTCTTTCTCAAGTACTTAAGAATGTTCTTCACAGCTGTCCAGTGACTCTCTCCAGGATCTGCTTGATACCTACTCACTACACTTAGTGAGTATGCTACATCGGGTCTGGTACATAGCATCGCGTACATGATAGAGCCTACTGCCGAAGCATAGGGTATCCCTTGCATGCGAGCTCTCTCCAAATCAGTCTTAGGAGACATCTCTTTGGAGAGAGTGAGTCCAGAGATCGTGGGTAAATTCCCATGCTTGGATTCTTCCATTCTAAACCTCTTTATTATGGTGTCAATGTACCTAGATTGGGACAATCCCGGTATCCATTTAAATTTATCTCTATAGATCTTAATCCCCAAGTTGCAGGAGGTATCACCTAGATCTTTCATTGAGAATCTTTGTGATAAGAAGAGCTTGACCGAGTGCAGTATAGGAACATCATTTCCTATCAAGAGTATGTCATCCACGTACAATATGAGGAAGACAACCTTACTCTCTGCCACCTTCTTGTATATACAAGGTTCATGTACGTTTTTGATGAAGTAGAACTCATTGACTACCACATCAAAACAGATGTCCAACTCCGCGGTGCCTGCTTTAACCCGTAGATGGATTTAAGCAGCTTACACACCTTTCCACTGCTTCCACTGTCTACGAAGCCCTCTGGCTGAGTCATGTACATGCACTCTTCTAAATCACCATTTAGAAAGACGGTCTTAACATCCATTTGCCAGATTTCGTAGTCATGTACATGCACTCTTCTAAATCACCATTTAGAAAGACGGTATGCAGCAATGGCAAGTAAGATCCGGATGGACTTAAGTATAGCCACTGGAGAAAAAGATTCATCATAATCCATACCTGGTCGTTGACAAAAATCTTTTGCAACAAGTCTAGCTTTGAAAGTCTCAACTTTTCCATCTACACCAAGTTTTTTCTTAAAGATCCATTTGCTCCCAATGGGTTTTACCCCTTCAGGAGCAACTTCTAAAGTTCATACTTTGTTGGTGTACATGGATTCCATCTCAGATCACATTGCATCCAGCCATTTCACAGAGTTTCCACTCGTGATGGCCTGCTTGAAGCTAGATGGGTCATCATCTTCCATGATGCAATCCTCGCTCCCACCATCAATGAGAAAACCGTAGTATCTCTCAGGTGGATGAGGAACCCTACTAGATCGGCGGAGAGGTTGAGGTTCGTTGGGAACTATTGAATCCTCTGGTTCCAATAAATCATCAGTTGTAGTTTGTGCCGCTGGAACTTCTTCCAACTCTACCTCTTCGCCACTAATTTCTTTTACAAGAAATTCTTTTTCTAAAAAGGTGGCATATTGAGAAACAAACACCTTTTGTTCATCACCGTGGTAGAAGATATATCTATAGGAATCTTTTGGATATCCCACAAACTTACATAGACCTGATCTTGTCTCGAGCTTGTCCGGATTTTACTTTGTAACATAGGCTGGACAACCCCATATCTTAACTCGTTTAAGATATGGTCTCTTCCCATTCTATATCTTATATGGAGAGGTAGGCACCAATTTGGTTGGAACTCTATTGAATAGGTATGCGGCCGTCTCTAGCGCATAACCCTAAAAGGAAATAGGTAACTCAGCGGTGCTCATCATAGAGCGCACCATATCTAATAGGGTGCGATTCCTCCGTTCCGATACACCGTTGTGTTGTGGTGTATACGGAGGAGTAAGCTGAGAGAGAATCCCATTCTCTTTTAGATAGTCACAGAATACCGTGCTCAAGTATTCTCCTCCTCGATCAGATTGAAGGATTTTAATACTTTTACCCGTTTGGTTCTCGACTTCGTTCTTATATTCTTTGAATTTCTCAAAAGCTTCAAACCTGTGTTTCATTAGAAACATATGTCCGTATCTTGAGAGATCATCAGTGAATGTAATGAAGTACGAGGAACCATTCATAGCATGTGTAGACATGGGACCACATACATCACTATGTATCAGTCCCAAGAGTTCCATAACTCTTTCTCCGTGTCCACTAAACGGAGTTTTGGTCATTTTGCCTTTGAGACATGACTAGCAAGTGTCATAAGATGAAAATTCGAACGAATTCAAATATCCATTCTTATATAACTTAGCTAGTCGTGTCGCATTGATATGACCTAGTCTACAATGCCACAAGAAGGATTCGTACATTTTTGAACTCTTCCTCTTGTGTGTGTTTTTTACATTAAGAACCGTGGTTTGATTTAGAACGTATATGCCATTATTTAACGAGCCTGATCCAATCAACTTTTGATTCAGGAAGATGTTCATAAAATTGTCCTCTACTACAAAATTATATTCTTCTTTATTTAATAAAAAAACTGATATAAGATTGCATATCAGGGTCGGAATATAATAGCATTCATTCAGAATCAATGTATTACCATTTGGTAATATAAGGTGATATTCGCCAACTGCTTTGGCTGCAACATTTGCACCATTCCCTACTCTTACGGAATGATCACCTATTCCCAGTTCCCTACCTTTCCTTAGCCCATGTAACATATTACATATATAGGATCTCGATCCGGTATATAATACCCATGACGTAGAGTGAACCGAGAAACAGTTCTCAATAACAAACACACCCGATGAAGATGCATCAACATGCTTATTCTTTGTTTGGGCGGTGTGGGAATCCGGATATTCCCTTATTTCCTGCTCAGTCTTATAACAATTATAAGAAAGAACGGAACCAACGTTCCCATGCTCAGTATAACAAGCGGGTTCGGTCAATACATCCATATTATTATCTTGATTAAGGCCTGACATGGTCGCTACCTGGAGAGAGAGAAGAAAACACTTTAGCGTATACTCTTGCAAGATTAGATTGGTTATTATCTTATCTAATCAGGATGCCTCCCACTGCTTTTATCAAATCTTCCTTCAAAGCCTAAAAGGTAAGACTAGCCGGGATTAATTACATCTTACAAGTTTGCCAATCTTTCAGTTAGGCCAGTGTTGGTACTTTGTGGGAGGTTCCCCGTGCTTTCGCACTGACCTAATTAAAATAAACCCCGTTTTCCCAGAGGCGTAACCTCGTTAACACATTTCTAGACACCTACTTGATCGGCTAATTGTGATGTGTAAAACTCTCCCTGGAGTAACTCTTACTCGCAGTGAGTATCAGGATCCAACTATCTCATAGAAGGCATGCAATCTCATTGCAAATTTCAATATTTGAAATTCCCGATAATACTTTTACCCCTAGTGACTTAAGACCTTAATTATGGTCAACAAATTATAAGCACTAGTCAAGTTCTACCCGTCATTTCTTGATTAATTAGACCCACCCACATGACCCTTAACAATGGTCAAAAAAGTCATATGACTGTCCTAATTAATCGCATCATATGCTATGTAGGAAGACATCACTCAGCTACCATACACCGCGCCTTAACCATGGTCAACAAACGCAGCATGAATACTAAGTATTCTATTTCCTAAAAATGACGGAGGGTTACGACAGCTTTTTCAGAAAACCTTTTGCGTAATGAACTTGATAGCGTTGTAAAAACAAATGATTTTGAAAAGGAGTATTTTTAAGGCTTTTACTAGCTTCGCTAAAGAGGTCACTCCCGGTGAAGAGATCTCAGCTCTTTCCTTATCGAATAAAGTGCAGGATATTTCACAAATACCACTATGCAAAGAAAGAACTATAGAAGCAGTCAAAAACAAAATCGAGTGAGTTGTAGCATCTGCTAGTTTCGCTAAAGAGGTCACTCCTGGTGAAAGGATCTCGGCTCTTTCCTTATCGAATAAGGTGCTGGATATTCTACAAGGAATACCGCTATGCAAAGAAAAAACTAGAGCTACCCTTTTTGAAAATTTGATTCTACAACATCTTTTAGGTTTCTTTTTATTTCAGTAATCTCATTAATGACATCCCATCATTTATTCTTCCTAAGCATCACAGAAGAAACGAAAATACAACGTACGTTTATGCCATCCGCGATCGCCATAGTGTCCCATTATGCACCGTCTGGTTACTTAACTAACGGCATACCGGGGCGGACTAGCGCGGGTGCAAAACATAAGCAACGTTTATTATATATCATATATATAATAATAAGGCATTCGTCTCACGCATATAAAGTGATCACATCACATAATATCAGCAGCAGAAGAGAACATATGAAATATTGGATATATTAGGAGGTCCGTGTTTTATTTTGAACCTGTATAAAACACGGATTCCACGGTCGCGATGAATAGCCAAACCCATATCCCTAGACCCCTATGAGAGCGGCAAGAAACCCTACCAATTCTAGAGTTAGGAGACCCAGACTTGACTTCTCGAGTTGGTCTCCCACTGGACTCTAGAACCCGGTTACTTGTGCTCCCCTCCTTGGGTCTATCCTAATGCGGAAAAGTAAATAATATACAATGGTGACATCATCCTCAACCCGGAAGTGCCCCAATAAAAGAATATTACATACATTGAATTTTACATGAATGAAAATAAAAACTCTCATCTCACATAAAACCCCCGGCTATTCAAAACACGATGATCCAATATAACATATCACAGCAACACATAACATCACATGTCATCAACGTAAGTAAATATACGTATCACAATTGTTGTTGACATATAGCAACAAATGTAAGTGCACGGCGGCGCCCCGGCCTCCATCCCGAGGCCAAATGCGGAAGCGATGGTTAACTTTAAATTTTCTTGAACCGGCACCACCGCGCACTAAAACCCGGATCGGGCCATTAACTAGTCCTAGCTAACTACAAGATGGGGAATAGAGATATACCGACTGATCCGAGTCCTCCGGTCTTCTCGTCGTCGTCCCGATCTCCCGCGGAATGTCCTGTCTCCACCTCGTCGCCGGAAGTGCACCACATCGCCTACATCTTTTACGGGCTCCCACCTCTATGACGAGGCAACTCGGACACGAAGCTGGCAAGTCGACGTGCCCAAGATTTGCTATAGAATGTGTAGTGCTCAAGTCTCATTTGGGGTTGTAGGAATTGCCATATTGGTGGAGGTATGAACTATCTTTTGGAGAGGAGCTAAAAATGAATTTTGCCAAGCCAAATGAGTGTAAATCCCTACACCAAAAATTGGGACAGCCCACTAGAGGAAGTGGCCGGCCATGCCAATGTGTGAGGAGAGAATGAGAGTGAGTGAGGGAGTGTATCAATCAAAAGAATGAGAGTCTCTCATAATCCAAGAGAGAGAAAAAGCTATCATGCAAAGAAATGATCACTATGAAAGTCCAACACTCAAACAACAATCATCACACCCCTTCATCATAACCAACCATGATCATAAAGCATGATGACTTCAAAAAGGTCAAGTCATCATGAAAGAAGAAGTCAAAAGGTCAAGGGATGGTGCAACCATCATGATCCAACCAATATGCAAAAGACCCCCTTCCAAATTGCTTATTTGCACAAATGCAAATAAGCCCTCCTCCACCAATCTTCGGCCAATGAAAGATACAAAGAAATATGGCCGAAACGGAAAGCAAACTGGCAACTCCAGAAAACTGGTCCCGTAATAAATTACAGGAAAACCCCGCTACTGTGCATACACACCCGCATTTGTATTCTAACCGAAATACAAATGCAATGAGACAACATCTACACTGTACTATACTAGGATCCGGCTTAAACCAAAGCCGGCTAGTATTATCTGTCCGATCCTGATCCGTGCAATACCGCACGTATCTGATCGAACCCTGCCATATATCCATACGGCCTCAAGTACAAACCGTCCGATCCTGATCTGTGCAATACCGCACGTATCTAATCGAACCCTGCCATATCTCCATACGGCCTCTACAGCGTTTCGCCCGAAAGCTTGAGTAACTGAATGTGTGGTGGACTCTAAAGACTCGTCAATACTATGGCTATGGATTTAACCACTAGCACGTCAGAGGTATTAGCTATACATGACGGGCCACCAGCTATTGACCAAAAGGGACGTCGATGAGCGAACTCATCCTGACACCCTACTGAGCCTGTCAGTGACAATATCCGTACAGTCCAGTCCGTTCGTCTATGAGCATCGCATAGCGGGCCTAGGGGGTTGGTAAAAGTCAGACCCCCAAAAGCGGTACAAGTCGTGTCGGAGTGTAGCCCAGAACACCCTGAGATACTACTGGAATACCTACCAGTAAATCTCGTGCCTCGGCCGAGGGCTTCGTGTAATGGCTCTCCTAGACACAGCGCGACCTCACCCCCAATACCGGGAGAGACGAACCCCTGAAGATCCGCTCACTGCCTCCATGTGGCTCGGGACTGTACCCAACTAAAACCTGTTTGCACATCTCCTTTGAGCGTGGTAGGGTAGTAATCAAAGTACAGTGGGAACTCACACGAGACAAATGACGATCCCCAGGTCGATAAACTAACCTGTACACATGTCACCAGGGAACTGCTATCTGACGTCAGGTATAAGACCAACTAGCATGTTCCCGGCGAGTCCTGTCCGGTGTACTCATAACCCAATGAGCATCTGTATACATCTTAGGTGAACCAACTGACACCAGTGGCTTGTGAGACCGGCCACCGCCCCTCGTCGGGGTCTCGACTGTATACACTAGTCTACTCTGGAGTATCGATGCCCTGTCTCGAAACTCCCACGACTAGGGACCTTTTAAGGATGTGCTTATAGACAGCCAGCTCTCACGTATATGATCGCCCTCATACTGCTGGTGGTCAAGCAAGAATCCTAGGGGCTCTATCAACGTGCAATAGTGACATGTCAGGTCACCCAAAGCAGTACACGATGATAAAGGTAAACCAGATAGCATACTATCATCTCGAGTAAGACTGTCCTACTGGGACAGGTCCTCCCTCAATCATTGCAATCACGTGCCTGTGATCCAATAATTGACTTTGAGGGCACTATCTCTAACAAAAAAAACGGCGATACACCACATATTACACTTACGGTCGTAGAAAAGAAAATGTCAAACTGCAACATTTGAAATCCACAATAACCTTAGACATCATAAACCCGAAATATCATATATTAAGGATTTCATGCCTAGCTATATGAATTCCACATATTCTATCACATTCCAGAAAAAGCTAGACGATATTAAACATTTCGATCGAATCAACAAACACCCAAAATTTCCCAAAAGCTCAACACTTGAGCGCAGTTTAAAAATACTCAGTACATGCCACAGTACCAATGAACCAGCCGTAGAACGGTCAACCAATGCCTCACCTGTGGCACCGCGGAACTACCGCAAACCCTAGGGTTTAGTGGCAGTTCTTTCGGTCACAGAATCGAGTTAGGGTTTCGTTCTCTAGAGGGTCCACCGCATCACTTGCACGATATTTGAATGTTCATTAACTATGAAAAAATCTAACTCTTGGAAAAATTTCGGGCAAGGGTTAAAATGGGTATTTGATATCCGTTCGAACCTTTTAACACCGTCTAAAATAACCCGAAAATAAACTAGAATTACGAATACGAAACACTCCGAATAACCAATGCATAAAGATAACATCACATGCAAATTTAGCAAAAACAAACACCACCTGAAATACCGAAACCCAGAAACCGGAACACTGTAAAAAATTGAACCCCATATGGCACTGTACGGCCGGCCTGCTCGGTTTTTAAAGGGTTTTGCTCGGCCAAAATCAGGCGAGGGGTGTTCAATTTTCTACTGTGTTCATATTGTATCTCATACAACACTCTGCAGTTGTTTAAAAAAAATTTTGACACTCAGAAAATTTCGACAGAAACTAGGGTTCGTTGTTTCAAGTTTCGGAGTTGTTTCGGTTTCGTAATCTTACACAATCCGTCTAACTCTCTAGTTTGGCTCTGATACCACTGTTGGGATCCTAAGCACGACAGCAAGGTTTCGGGTGGTATCGTCCATGCCAAATTAAAATTTTGCCATGTTTAAAAGAACCCTAACCTTGATCTTTGATTAGAGAATCATACAGAAACAAAAAGCATACAACTTTACTTCTAAGTGATTAGGGATTACAACCTTTGTGGTCCTCTCTTTCACTTCTATAGCTCCAAGTTTTGGTCCCTTCGCTGCGATCATCGAGCTCCCGGACTCTTGAGAGGCTCCATACGGTGTATGATGCATGCTTGCTTGAAGTCTTCAAAATCCAAGATGATCTACTTCGAGGAAACACGAACTCAAGCTATGACTTCACTAATTTGGAATTAGTGAAGCTAATACCCTAATCTAAATGGCTAGTATAGAAGAGGATGATGAAGTAGAAATTTTGCTCACTTTAGAATTTATTTTCTCGCTATCTTTCTTTATCTCTTCAAAGCAAAGAGAGAGAGCTTGAAAGAGATGAAGGAGGAAGAAAATGAATGAATTATTGAAATGAGGTTAGAAATGCAGCCATGGTGAGTTATGTCATCCTTAACTCTTATAGAGAGTTGACCATGGCTAAGTGATAAGATTAGGTTAATAAATATCTTAGGTAAAAAATAAAACAAGTGGAGTTTAGTCAATGGTTCTACAAGCTTCATCCAAGTTCAACCATGACATAATTCCAAGTTGTTTTGAATTATCTAAAATAAATATAAACATAACATTATCATAAAGCATGGTATCATTCTCATACACCCAAGTAGCATGTATAACCTAGCATGTCACAATATTATATATCGCATATATAATATTTATGTAACAAAAGAAATAATACAATAAACATATAACACATATATATTAAATGTATCAAAATTGAGAAAAAGAAATATTTAGGTGGGCATATATTAGTTAATGTAATTTAATATATCAAATATATAATTATATATTAAATTAATAAATCAATACTTGATTTAATAATCCGGCTATATCACATATAACCGACTAATATAATATGTATCATTTTATCGAATCAACACTTGATCCGATAACTCGACTATATCACATATAACCGGTCGATATTACATATCGCGATAATAGAATACGGTATCACATACACATATTATTCTCGGTCCCGCACATATCACATATGTGCTCCTACTCCGTTTCGCTTCAGCCAAGAAACCTCTGTGTAGGACTCTAAAGACTCATCAATACGCCGGCAGTACGTGATGATCATATCAAACACCCACAAGCTGCAAGCGGTCAGCTAAACGTAATAGCCATCTGGGTATTGAGCGATCAGAAGATCAACAACCAAGCCTGCACACACACCTGTGAATCCAATCAGTATTACTACCGTACAGTCCGGTCTTTTCATCTGATATGTCGCATATCCAGTCTAGGGATGGTAAACGTCAGACCCCAGTAACCGATAAGTCATGCCAATGTGAGGCTCATAACGGGTCGAGAAACTACTGATAACACTTACCAGTAGATCTCCATATCAGCCCTGGCCAGGGACTTCCAAGTTATAGCCAATCGAGCACAGCGCAACATCAACCCCCAATACTGGGAGAGACGAAACCCCTCCTATCGCTCATTGCCTCCATGTGATTCGGGACTGTACCCAAAAGACACCGTTTTTCACGTTCTCATGAACATGGTAAGGTAGAAATCAAAGCACAATGGGAATCACACAAGACTCTATAACGATCTCGGGTCTACAGACTAACCTGTACCAGTGCCACCAGAGAACTGCTATCTGACGTTAGGTATAATACCAACTAGGAGTTCTCGGCGAGTCTGTTCAGTGTACCCAGTCTCCACTGAGCACCCGTATACCATCTTTGATGTCAAACACCAATGGAAGTGGGATCATCCATCGCCCATCATATGGGTCAAGAGGCGTATACGCTAGTCTACTCTGGAGTATCGATGCCCTGTCTCAATACACCCTCGACTAGGAACAATTAAAGGATGTACTTGTGGACTACCCAGGCCCCACTAGTATGATCTCCATCATAGTCCTAGTAGTCAAGTACACATCCTAAGGGTTTTATTAACATGTGAGAGCAAGACAGTAACACAATACAAGTCAACATGTTAAGACAAAGAGCAACCAGATAGCATATTATCATATCGAGCAAGAAAGTCCTCTCTATATATCCAAGCATCCACTATAATATACATCATATGTACAATAATGGCCTCTAGGGCATATACATAACTAACACCTCTCTCAAGGAAGAACGGACAACTGCTCGTCGTTTCAGTGGAACCACAAGATTACTAGCCAGGACAGAATCCTTGTGATCAAGGAGCATCCGCCTTTCTTCTTTGATAACGACGCCCGTCGCATGTTGATACCAGGCTATGTAGGAATTTGAGGCCTTCGGGATATGACTCGGCTCAGCAATCAGAAAATAAGACCTTGTGTTCAGCCACATAAAATGGTGCACCACATTGTGAACGCTCTTCTCTGAAGCAGCCGGATCGACGAGGAATGCTTTGAGGGGAGCACCTTGGTTATAGCTGGATTGCTGAGCAAAGCGGTGCGGGTTATACCTCATGAATAACACCGAGGCATTTTGCCTGAATACTAATAAACCCGGCCTGATGGAATACATATGCACGATCTCCCAGGCCCTCAAAGCAAAAACCCCATCCTTAAAGACATCATAAAACGGCTGGACCACTTTGGAGGGTTCTTTACCGATGGTCAGGACCCTATCAACATGTTAGGTTTACCTAGCACCCTATGTAGAGTTTGGAAGCATCACATGTCACAAAGTTTAAATTTTATGGTGCTAAGCAAGCGTACAAAGGGATCGATCCTAGAAAACTAGGGTTTCATAAGATAAAGGCAATAAAAACTAGGGTTTCGAGACTACAACCTTTGTAGCTCCCTTCACAAGACTCTTTGGCCTCTTGGGTGTTTGAGGAAGGTCCTCTTGAAGTCTTCTCGCATCCACGACGATCCACCCGAAGCTCCTAGTCCAAGCTTTCAACTTCACTTTTCAAGATGAGAAATGAAGAGAACACTCTAAACAAGTTGGCTAAACTTGTGTAGAATGATATTGTGGTTATGATTCTCACTTCAAAAACCTTTCTTTATGTGTGTTTTACTCACTAGAAGAAACTAGAGAGCAAAGGAAGAAGGAGGAGGAAGATGATGGCTTTCTTTTGACAAGAGTAAAAAATAACTCATGTGTAGTAAAAAGAAAATATATGTATATATATTTTCTAATCCTCATCTCAAACCATGGTTAGATGATGGAGACATTATTTAACTTGAGTTTAAAACACAAAGAGAAGGATAACTCATGGTTAGAAGTAGGTGAGCATGGTTAGGTTTAAAGAAGAGTGTAGAAGCTAAGCAAGAATTATCCTTTTCTTTTCTATTTTGTTTTAAACATAAAATCAAATAATAATCCATCCATTTATCCATGGTGTGAGTCTTATATTGCCACCATATTCCATGTGTAATCAACCATGATAGATGGTATGTGTATGTATGTATGTATGCACATCCATATGTGCATGAAACTAAAAGAAAGATAAAAAAACATACATGCATGCATACATCCATCATATACAAGAAAAGGTTTTAAGTGAGAAAACTAATGGTTAAATGATAAATCAACACTTGATTTATCAATCCGGCCATATCACATATGACCCCACCAAAATCAAGCCACCCGATCAATGTTCGGTATCCTATACGCGCATTTTAATCGGGTCCATGCGCATATCGCATACGCGCACCACAACGTTTCGCCTGGACTAGGTAACTCCTTTGTGGGACTCTAAGACTCGTCAATACGCCGGCAGTGGGTGATGATCATATCAAGCACCCCCAATCCGCAAGCGGTCAGCTAAACGTAACGGCCACCCGGGTATTGAGCGATCAGAAGAAAACAAGCGAACCTGCTACAACTCCCGTCGAGCCAACCGGCAACACTACCGTACAGTACGGTCTCTTCGTCAGATATGCTGCATATCGAGCCTAGGGATGGTTATGTCGACCCCAATAACTAAATAAGTCGTGCCGGTGAATGGTCTATAACAGATCGAGAAACTACTGATAACACTTATCAGCAAATCTCAGCAGCCCTGGCCAGGGACTTACTGATATAACCAGTCGGGCACAGCACAGCATCAACTCCCAATACCGGGAGAGACGAAACCCCTCCTATCGCTCATTGCCTTCGTGTGTCTCGGGACTGTACCCAACGGCCACCTGTTTGCACGACTCGGTAGAGCCGTGGTAGGATGGCAATCAAAGTACAGTGGGAGAACATACAAGACTCTATGACGATCTCGGGTCTACAGACTAACCTATACCAGTGTCACCTGAGAATTGCTATCTGACGATAGATATAATTCCATATAGGAGTTCTCGGTGAGTCCGTCCAGTGTACCCAGTCACCACTGAGCACCCGTATATGATCTTGATGTCAAACATCGATGAATATGGGAACATCCATTGCCCATCGTATGGGTCTAGTATCATATACGCTAGTCTACTCTGGTATATCAATGCCCTGTCTCGATATACCTACGACTAGGGACTTTCCAAGATATGCTTATAGACTACAGATGTCCCACTAGTATGATCTCCATCATAATCAGAGTAGTCAAGCCGATATCCTCAGGGCTTTATCAGCATGTATGAATGAATAAAAGCATGATCAAATCAACATGTCAGATAAAGAAGAACCAGATAGCATACTATCATGTCGAGCAAGAATGCATACTGAATATATATATATACATGTATAGATACATCCACTATCATATAATGGCCTCTAGGGCATACATATATCCAACAATCTCCCACTTGCACTAAGGCCAGTTATTGGCGTATCTCATACCCAACATCTCAAAAAGTCGCTCATGCTGCGGCTGGGGGAGGGCCTTGGTGAATGGATCTGCGGCGTTATTCTTTTTTTCTACTCTCCTAATCTCGATCTCGCGGCGATCTACAATCTCCCGGATCAAATGAAAACGCCTCAGGATGTGTCTGGACCGCTGATGGGATCTGGGCTCCTTGGCTAACGCCATAGCCCCATTATTATCACAATTCAAAGGTATTGGATCAATAACGGTTGGAACTACTCCTAGCTCCGAGACGAACTTCTTCATCCAGACGGCTTCCTTGGCGGCATCATTTGCAGCAATATACTCAGCTTCCATCGTAGAGTCTGCAACGGTATCTTGTTTGGAACTCTTCCAACTCACTGCCCCTCTATTGAGGGTAAATACAAACCCAGAGATAGATTTGCTGTCGTCCTTATCGCTCTGGAAGCTCGAATCGGTAAAGGCCTCCATTTGGAGATCTCCATTACCATACACCAAGAACAATTCTTTAGTCCTTCGTAAGTACTTAAGAATGTTCTTCACAGCTGTTCAGTGATTCTCCCCTGGGTTAGATTGATACCTGCTTACAACACTAAGTGCGTAAGCTACATCTGGGCGTGTACATAACATCGCATACATTATAGATCCTACTGCCGAAGCATAGGGTATAATACTCATGCGAGCTCTCTCTTCATCGGTCTTTGGACAAGAATCCTTGGAGAGAGTGACCCCATGGCAAGCGGGTAAGGCACCCCACTTGGAGTCTTCCATACTAAACATTTTTAGGATGGTGTCAATGTACCTGGTTTGGGACAATCCCAATAACCTTTTGGATCTATCCCTATAGATCCTTATGCCCAGAACGTATGTGGCATCACCCAGGTCCTTCATGGAGAACCTCAGTGATAAGAATGATTTGACCGACTGTAGCATAGGAATATCATTTCCTATCAGAAGAATGTCGTCCACGTACAATACGAGGAATGTGACAGCTCTCCCTACAGCCATCTTATAAACACAAGGTTCATCTGGATTCTTGATGAAATCAAACTCTTTGATGACATCATCGAAACAGATGTTCCAACTCCGTGATGCCTGCTTTAACCTATATATGGATTTAAGCAATTTACATGCTTTCCCGCTGCTCCCACTGCCAATAAAGCCCTCTGGCTGATCCATATAAACGCATTCTTCTAAATTTCCATTTAGAAATGCGGTTTTAACGTCCATCTGCCAGATTTCATAGTCGTAGTGAGCAGCAATAGCAAGTAGGATCCGAATGGATTTAAGCATGGCTACGGGAGAAAAAGTCTCGTCATAGTCCAAACCCGGTCTTTGACGAAAACCCTTCGCCACAAGTCTTGCCTTATAGGTCTCCACCTGCCCATCTACACCAATCTTTCTTTTAAAGATCCATTTGCACCCCACAGGTTTTACCCCAGGGGGTACAACGTCCAAAGTCCATACTTTGTTGGTGTACATAGACTCCATTTCGGATCTCATGGCATCCAGCCACTTCACAGAGTCTCTACTCGTGATAGCTTGCTGAAAACTGGTAGGATCATCATCATCCATGATACAGTCTTCTCTGTCACCATCAATGAGGAAACCGTAGTACCTCTCCGGTGGGCGAGAAGTCCTACCAGACCTACGGAGTGGCCGAGGTTCTTCAGTTTCTGTTGCAACAGCCGGTTCAACCAAATCGTCATTTGTAGTTTGTGTCTCTAGAACCTCTTCTAGATCCACTACCTTGCCATCATCTTTATCTGTGAAAAACTCTTTTTCCAAAAATGTGGCATGTTGAGAAACAAATACTTTTTGTTCCTCTTTGTGGTAGAATAGATATCCATAAGAATTCTTTGGATATCCCACAAAGTTACACATGACTGACCGTGTCTCGAGTTTGTCCGGATTCTGCTTTTTAACATAGGCCGGGCAACCCCAAATCTTAATTCTCTTAAGAGATTGTCTCTTCCCATGACATATATCATATGGCATGGTAGATACGGTTTTGGTTGGAACCCTGTTTAGCAGAAACGCTGCAGTCTCCAATGCATGCCCCCAAAACGAAACTGGTAACTCAGCGTCACTTATCATGGACCGGACCATATCTAATAGGGTCCTATTCCGTCGTTCTGACACACCGTTGTGCTGTGGTGTGTAAGGAGGAGTGAGCTGAGAGAGAATCCCATTCTCTTTTAGGAAGTTTGCAAATTCTGTACTCAGATACTCACCACCTCGATCTGATCGAAGCATCTTGATACTCAAGCCGGTTTGTTTTTCTACTTCTTGTTTATATTCAATGAATTTCTCGAAAGCTTCGGACTTGTGCTTTAATAAAAATACATGACCGAATCTTGAGAAATCGTCAGTGAATGTAATGAAGTATGAAAAACCGCCTCTAGCCTGTGTATACATTGGCCCATATACATCACTATGTATGAGGCCTAGGAGCTGAGTAGCTCTTTCTCCGTGTCCGGTAAACGGAGTTTTGGTCATTTTACCCTTGATACAAGACTGGCAAGTTGCATAAGATTTATATTCAAAAGAGTTTAAATATCCATCTTTGTGTAACTTATTTAGTCTTGTTTCGTTAATATGACCAAGTCTACAGTGCCAAAGAAAAGCTTCATTAAATTCTGAAAGTTTTCTTTTATTAGTGTGTTGTATACTGAAAACTGTGTGTTGATTTAGGACATATATTCCATTATTAAGCGTACCATAACCAACCAACATTTGATTCAGGTGAATGTTCATAACATTGTTCTGCAATACAAAATTATATCCTTCATTGTCTAACAAAGAAACGGATATTATATTACAAAGCATACTTGGTACAAAATAACATGGATTCAAAACCAAAATACATCCAGATGGCAACCCAAAGTGATACTCTCCCACTGCGACTTTATGTACATTGGAACCATTTCCAACGCGGAGAGTATGGTCACCTGTCTTCAAAACTTTGCTATTTCTCAGCCCCTGCATAGAATTGCAAATGTGAGAACCTAAACCGGTATCCAATACCCAGGAAGCAGAGTTTATTGAAAAACAGTTTTCTGTTACAAACGCACCTGAAGCAGAAGCATCACCATGCTTCTTCTTGAGACTTAAGTACTCTGTGCAGTTGCGCTTCCAATGTCCTGTCTTGTGGCAATGAAAACATTCGCCTTTCCCCGAGTCTCCAGCCTTGGACTTTTCCTTTCCCTTTGCCTTTTTAACTCCACCCTTAGGATTGGTGGGCTTCTTCTTTTTCTTTCCCTTGGCCTTAGCTTTCGGGCGAGAAGAGGAAGACTGTCCAACAGTCATAACGGGAGTTTTTGCTGACTTCATAGTGCTCTCTGCACTCCTTAACATATTAAGGAGTTCAGGGAGTTCCTTCTCCATGCCATGCATGTTGAAGTTCACTATGAACTGAGCAAAGGTGGAGGGGAGGGACTGCAGAATAATATCTATATATTGTTCATTGTCCATCGTCCATCCAAGGTCCTCAAGCTCTTCTATAAGAGCTATCATCTTCAGAACATGGTCTCCTACTGATGTGCCAGGGGCCATTCGCATCTGAAACAATTTCTTTGATGTTTCGTATCGTAATACGCGAGATTGCTCTCCATACAACTCCTTTGTATGGAGCAATATATCGTGAATGTCCATATCCTCGTGTTGCTTTTGATGTGTGTTATCCATCGATGCAAGCGCGAGGCATTTGGCCATGGCACAGTCAGCGTCCCATGTCTTGCGGACTTCAACATCCGCAACTGAGGATTTTGGACCTGGGACGGGCGGGGCTGAAGCCCTGAGGACATATGATACTTTATCATAAGTCAAGGCGATTTTCAGATTCCTCAGCCAGTCTTTATAATTGGTCCCATTCAATTTGTTTTTATCTAGTAGAAGCTTGAGTCCAGTCATGGGTATCTGCCATTAAGAGAGAGAAAAGAATACACTCAGCGAAAGCTCTTGCATAGATTAGATTGGTTATTATCTTGTCTAATCGATATTTCCCACTGGTTTTATCGAGTTTTTCTTTCAAACCTTAAAAAGAAAAACTAGCCAGGATTAATTACAGTCTACAACTTCGCTAACCGTTCAGCCAGGCCAGTGTCGGTACTTGAGGGAGGTTCCCCGTGCTTTCGCATGGACCTAATTAGAGTAAACCTCGTTTTCCCATAGGCGGAGCCCCGTTAACACCTTTCTAGACACCTAATGAGTTAGCTAATTGTAAACTGTAAAACTCTCCTAGGAGCAACTATTGCCCACAGTGGGATCGGGATCCAACCATCACATGGAAGGTATGCAATCTCATTGCAAATTTCAACTATTGAAATTCCCGATGTGGTTTTTACACCTAGTACTCGTGACCTTGGCTAAGGTCAACAAATCACGAGTACTAGTCAAGCTCAACCCGTAATTTCTTGATTAATTAGACCCGTTCACATGACCCGTGGCTAAGGTCAACAAAGTCATATGCCCGTCCTAATTAATCTGCATCATATGCATTTGTAGGAAGACATCACTTAGCTACCGTACACTACGCCTTGGCTAAGGTCAACAAACGTAGCACGAATACTAAGTACTCTACTTCCTAAAATGACGGAGGGTTGCGGATGATTTTTAAGAAAATCTTTAACTCTTTGAGCTTGATATCGTTGTAGAATCAAATGGTTTTCAAAAGGAGTGGCTTAAGCTCCGCAGTTTTGAAATATAGCTTTTTCATAAATAGCCGAGTGGTTTTCAAATCCGATTCTACAACATCTTTTTAGGTTTATTTTCTTTACATTAATCATATTAATGTAATCCCATCATTTAAGTCCTTAAGCCAATCACAGAAAAGAAACGAAAATAACACGTACGCTTATGCCATCCGCATTCGCCGCAATGTTCCGTTATGCACCGTTAGGTTACTTAACTAACGGCATACCGGGACGGGACTAGCGCGAGTGTAAAACATAAGCAACGTCTATTATATATCATATATATAATATGTGATTCATCTCAGATATCACAGAACACAGGCAACAGAAACACAGACATAACGTGGGATATACTAGGACGTCTGTATTTAGTATTTAGCCAGAATAGAAAATACGGATTCCACAGTCGCGATGAATAGCCAAGCCCACACCCTGGACCCCTACGAGAGCGGCAAGTGACCCTACCAATTCTGGAGTTTAGGAGACCCGGTCTCGACTCCTCGAGATGGCCTCCCACTGAACCCCAGAACCCGGTCACCTGTGCTCCCCTCCTTGGGTCCATCCTAATGCGGAAAAGTAAATAATATACAACACTGGTGACACAACCTCAACCCGGAAGTGCCCCAAATAAAAGAATATTACATTACATTTGAATTTACATGAATGAAAATATAAAACTCTCATCTCACATAAAAACCCCCGGCTATTCAATCGCGACAATCCTGCACATCATATCTCAGCAACACATAATATCTCATATCATCAACGTAAGTAAGTATGCATACCCCAATTGTCGTTGATATATAGCAACGAAACCGGCGATATCGAACATACTACACTTACGGTCACAGAAAAGAAAGTGTAAAACTACAATATTTGGAATCCACATTCTCTTTAGACATCATAAATGCGAAATATCACATACTTCGTATTTCATGCCTAAACTATATGAATTCCACATATTGTATCACATTCAGATAAACAGACAGTATTAAAGTTTTCGAACGAACGATCAAGTACCCAAGATTCACTAAAGCTCAACACTTGAGCAGGGTTCAAAAATCCGGAGTGTGACACAGTAGTAGCGGTCCAGCCGTAGAAGGGTCAAGCCAACGCCTCACATGTAGCACGCCGTACTGCCCCAAACCCTAAGGTTCAAAGGGCAGTTCAAGACGGTCACATAATCAAGTTAAGGTTTGTTGTCTTCTAGAGGGTCCACCACAAAAAGACTTGCACGTACCTCCAAAATATTTAAACCCCGTGAATAGTGAGCAAATGATACTCGTTCAAACACTTCAATACTTTCTAATTTACCCGGAAAAGCAACGAAATGAAAATTCCGATCAATCGACGAGTCCAAAACCATCTCCAGAATTTACAGTACTAAATTCAGATTAAACATACCTAAAACAATATAAAAGCAGTATTATGAATTACTGTGGAAAAATGAAGCATTGAACTCTCTGTACGGCCGCGGAAACGCGGCCTAAGCAAGTAATTGCCGCGGTTCCGCGGCCATTTGTACGGATCATTGGTTCATTTTTCACAGTATTTCATATAGTTTCCTGCTCTATTTTTTAAGCATTTTTAATTCTGAAAAATGTCATATTTTAAAAAATGTCCAGAGAAGGCTTCGAAAAGTCGTTTTTTGATCCGATCGGGATTTTTACTTCGTAAAAGTGTCGCCTAATGTTATAGGTCGGCTCTGATACCAATGTTAGGTTTACCTAGCACCCTATGTAGAGTTTGGAAGCATCACATGTCACAAAGTTTAAATTTTATGGTGCTAAGCAAGCGTACAAAGGGATCGATCCTAGAAAATTAGGGTTTCATAAGATAAAGGCAATAAAGACTAGGGTTTCGAGACTACAACCTTTGTAGCTCCCTTCGCTAGACTCTTTGGCCTCTTGGGTGTTGGAGGAAGGTCCTCTTGAAGTCTTCTCGCGTCCACGACGATCCACCCGAAGCTCCTAGTCCAAGCTTGCAACTTCACTTTTCAAGATGAGAAATGAAAAGAACACTCTAAACAAGTTGGCTAAACTTGTGTAGAATGATGTTGTGGTTATGATTCTCACTTCAAAAACCTTTCTTTATGTGTGTTTTACTCACTAGAAGAAACTAGAGAGCAAAGGAAGAAGGAGGAGGAAGATGATGGCTTTCTTTTGACAAGAGTACAAAATAACTCATGTGTAGTAAAAAGAAAATATATGTATATATATTTTCTAATTCTCATCTCAAACCATGGTTAGATGATGGAGACATTATTTAACTTGAGTTTAAAACACAAAGAGAAGGATAACTCATGGTTAGAAGTAGGTGAGCATGGTTATGTTTAAAGAAGAGTGTAGAAGCTAAGCAAGAATTATCCTTTTCTTTTCTATTTTGTTTTAAACATAAAATCAAATAATAATCCATCCATTTATCCATGGTGTGAGTCTTATATTGCCACCATATTCCATGTGTAATCAACCATGATAGATGGTGTATGTATGTATGTATGTATGTATGTATGTATGTATGTATGTATGTGCATGAAACTAAAAGAAAGATAGAAAAACATACATGCATGCATACATCCATCATATACAAGAAAAGGTTTTAAGTGAGAAAACTAATGGTTAAATGATAAATCAACACTTGATTTATCAATCCGGCCATATCACATATGACCCCACCAAAAGCAAGCCACCCGATCAATGTTCGGTATCCTATACGCGCATTTTAATCGGGTCCATGCGCATATCGCATACGCGCACCACAACGTTTCGCCTGGACTAGGTAACTCCTTTGTGGGACTCTAAGACTCGTCAATACGCCGGCAGTGGGTGATGATCATATCAAGCACCCCCAAGCCGCAAGCGGTCAGCTAAACGTAACGGCCACCCGGGTATTGAGCGATCAGAAGAAAACAAGCGAACCTGCTACAACTCTCGTCGAGCCAACCGGCAACACTACCGTACAGTCCGGTCTCTTCGTCAGATATGCTGCATATCGAGCCTAAGGATGGTCACGTCGACCCCAATAACTCAATAAGTCGTGCCGGTGAATGGTCTATAACAGATCCAGAAACTACTGATAACACTTATCAGCAAATCTCAGCAGCCCTGGCCAGGGACTTACTGATATAACCAGTCGGGCACAGCACAGCATCAACTCCCAATACCGGGAGAGAAGAAACCCCTCCTATCACTCATTGCCTTCGTGTGTCTCGGGACTGTACCCAACGGCCACCTGTTTGCACGACTCAGTAGAGCCGTGGTAGGATGGCAATCAAAGTACAGTGGGAGAACACACAAGACTCTATGACGATCTCGGGTCTACAGACTAACCTGTACCAGTGTCACCTGAGAACTGCTATCCGACGATAGATATAATTCCATATAGGAGTTCTCGGTGAGTCCGTCCAGTGTACCCAGTCACCACTGAGCACCCGTATATGATCTTGATGTCAAACATCGATGAATATGGGAACATCCATTGCCCATCGTATGGGTCTAGTATCATATACGCTAGTCTACTCTGGTATATCAATGCCCCGTCTCGATATACCTACGACTAGGGACTTTCCAGGATATGCTTATAGACTACAGATGTTCCACTAGTATGATCTCCATCATAATCAGAGTAGTCAAGCCGATATCCTTAGGGCTTTATTAGCATGTATGAATGAATAAAAGCATGATCAAATCAACATGTCAGATAAAGAAGAACCAGATAGCATACTATCATGTCGAGCAAGAATGCATACTGAATATATATATATATATATATATATATATACATGTATAGATACATCCACTATCATATAATGGCCTCTAGGGCATACATATATCCAACACAACACAGGTCATGTTGTCCCCAACCATGCGTGGACGCAGAAGCAATCGCCGAGCCTCTCGCTGTGTTGGGTCCAGAGATGAAGCATCGACCAATTGCATGACCCGGGGGAAATTGTACCCTTCATAAAATCTGGGTCTTTTGTACACACCAAAGGCGCCCAACACATGCATCTCGATCCATGAGGTGAAATAATGTAAAGGGATATTTACGGGCTTCAAACTCGAATGGGTGATGTCGGCCGCTATACTTAGGCCATGATACAAATGGATCAATCCTGCAACCCCAACAGCCATACACGTCCCAGTCGCAACAAGATGAACTGGATAGAAAATATACGGTCTCATGTAGAGAGGATGCATTGGGAGTTCTAACCAGCTCAGCTACAAACCAACGAAGCCCACGAAAAACGTTTCCTTGTCGATGTCCGGAGCGGCAATTTCTGCAAAATGGATGATGGGGGTGTCTGGAATAAAGAAATGCTTTAAATTCGCATCTGCAGTCGGCAATTTGTCCAAGCCAAACCCGAACGGATCATCAAGCTAGGCAAACTTCGCAGCCTTCTTCGATAAAACCTCCGGACGAAGGAAACGGACGACAAAGTCCGTAAAGCTAACCCCATGCCCTCCGGACTCCAAAAACAAGCTTTCATAGATATTTAACACTTTGATCAGACTCGGGAACTTGTGTTGGATAGCATTTTCTGGAGTAAGGCCCATGATTACTTATTCGGTAGCGAAGATATACTCGCCAGGAGGAACTATCTCCTCATAATGCTCCCCTATGACGGCTAACCCGGAAATATCTGCGAATTCTTCCAGCAAAATCGATACCTCCCGGTTCGATAATAGAAACATGTGGGCCGGAATATTCCACTATTTCAAGAAAGATTTAACCCACCACACATGTGGAGTGTGGTAATAGAAGAGAGATGCATAGACCACTGGGTATAACCCGGTTTTCAGCAGTAGCGATTTCTTGGCCGATAAGATGTAGCGGGCCCACTGGAGGTAACCAGCCGGATGTCGAGGGTCACTCCTATTCTATAAACTTGACCCTAAGAACACACCTCTCCTTGACACATACGACGCTCCAAAATATCAAGGGCCATCGGCGGCTGGACTAGTATCGACACCATGGAAGGTTGGAGACGACCCTCCGCAGTCCAATTGACCTCTTCCACAGCATAATGAATCGAAGGGATCGGTTTTGATGGCGCCTCACAAGTAAAGCTGTGCCGACCCCGGATAATATAGCTATACCATGCTCCCTATAGATGAAGAGATTTCCGTTCTGGATCGTAGTCCCGGATTAAAGCAAGGACTTCACAATCAGTAAGGGCGTCGGCAAAAGCACTCACATAAGGAAAAAAGGAATCGGAAGCCATGGTACCTGAAAAGAAAAACCAGCGGAGGGTTAGCAATCAAAATGCTAAAATCATTAAGTAAAACAAAATAGTCGACCCTACAAAATCATGGTGGTGGCTCATCAATGATGAGACATATGCCTAATGTGAGAATCCAAAAGGATTCTCATTAAATGAATAGTGCTCATTAAACAGTAGAGTTAAAAACTCCCAATATTCCCTGAAATGCGGGTTCTTTAAACAAATAACAGATTCAAATCTGTGGAAAAAATGAAGGGATTAAAACACCAAAAATTCAAAAAAAAAAGAGGGGGGACCTCCAAGAACAGTAAAGGGAATAAAATTCCCCAAAGCTCTTAAGATCCAAATCAGAGCTAAGCTCTGCAAAAAAAATGGAATTAAATTCCCCCAAATAGTGGGATTAAATCCCAGAGAGCCCCATGTTTGAAAAACTCATGGGATGAATAATGGAATCAAATTTTAGAAAAATGTCAAGATTGACAGCAGGGTAAAACCCTTAAAAGAAGAATAAAAAATTCTCAAGTCTTGGATGAGGACATTAGTATCCACGACCTATAAAAAGAAAGGTTTTATTTAGATCTCTAAGAGATCGGGAAAGAGCTATGCACTGTCGAATCTGATAATGGATTTAAAATCCGAAACTAAGAAAATATATATGCTCAAGAAAGGTTAAGAGCTAAGCTCTGTTCATAGTTCTTACTAAGAAATTTCGCAAAGTATACTCTGTTCAAAAGAGTTCTGGGAGACAGAGATCTAAGCTCTGGGAAACGAGAATTAAATTCTCAAAAGAAAGGAAGGTTTAAGAAAGAAGATAAATAGATAGTAGTCATCTCAAAGGCCTAAAGCCCTATTTATAATATATGGGGAGAACGGTTCAACTTCCTAGGTGATCCAACGGTAGTAAAAGTGACACCGTTGCACTCATGTGTAAGCTACGTGAGAACAACGGTGGGGGGCATTTGTTCCCTTAATAATTAAACACAATAAAAAGAGCTAAGCTCTATTAAATTCTAATGAGGCAGTGCCTCACGTGCTGCCCACGAGAGCGCCATCGCCAACCTCTTATAGGATTAAATCCTATTGTGGCGTCGCACGTGAAGTTCACATGGGCGCCAATGTGCAAAGCACGGGAGCTCTTGTCATATATAAGAATAAAATTCTTAAGTGGCGCTCACGTGCACAACACGTGAGCGCTGACACCCAAATTAAAAGCAGGTAGAATTAAATTCAACATTGGGGGATATTTCCCTAAAATCTAGGATATTCTCTGTTAAACAGAGCTATTGGATCAAAAATCCAATGGTGATGATAAATCATTAAATAATAGAATTAAATTCTACTAAGAGAAAATATCTCCCTTCCCAAGTGAGAAAGGTATTCTCGGTAGGATCAAAAATCCAATGATAGAATTAAATTCTATTTTGGGAATATATTTCCCCAATCTTTACAAACAAAAAGAGATTGTTCTCTGTAAAACAGAGAGCCCTTAGATTTAAAAATCCAATGGTGATCAAAAATCACCGTTTAATAGAAAAAATTCTATATATGGGAAAATATTTCCCCAATCTTGTTAAAAACAAGAAAACATATTCTGTAAAAGAGAAATTCTTGGATCAAAAATCCAACAGTGGATAAAATTCCCCAAATAATCTTTAAGACCAATAAAATCAATTGGAATCTCTCAATAAGAGATTTTCTCAAACCAATTAACAAACTTGCCTCTCCTATATAAAGGACCGGAGACTTTAAGTCTCAGAGAGAGGATTGACCTCATAAGTTTATCCACAAAAAGAAAAACAGAGAATTTAATTCTCAAAAGAAGAAGAAGATATCCCTCCTTTAAAACTCTAGGTAAAGAAAAAGAAAATATCAAAATATCTCCTTTACCTAGTATAATGGAAACAAGGGTTTAACCTTTTATACAAGAACTTAGTTCTTCTTCTAATTTGAGATTTGCAAAGCAAATCACTCTACAAGTTAACAATTCAATTCTCATCGGCGAGACTTTGTTCTTCAAACTCAAAGTTTAAGGCAAAAGAACTAGGTTAAAAAAAGAAAGAAAAAGAACCTATGTTCTGAGAATTTAATTCTTCTGAAAATAGGGTTTAACCCTAAAAAGAAACTTAATGCTTATAAAAAAAACATAAGAACTTAGTTCTTAAAGAAGTCTTGATCCCAGATCATTAAAACAAAGATCTTGGTGATCATTAATGGTCAAAATGCCATTAACAGAGATTCAATCTCTAGAGAGAGAAAAGAAATTAGCGCCTCACGTGCTTCCCACGTGGGTGCCCTCAACAAAGTACTCAGCATCTCATGTGAAAAACACATGGGTGCCCAAAAAAGAAGGCCAGCGCCTCACGTGAATATACGTGAGCGCTGAATAAAAGTGCTTAGCACTTCATATATAGACAAAATGGCTGAGTGCTTAGCACTGATTGGCCAGCACCCAGCGCCTCACATAAAAAACACGTGGGTGCCCAACAAAATAAAATGAAACAGCGCCGCACATGCTCCTCACGTGGACGCCATACAAAAGTGCTTAGCACTTCATATTCAGTCAAAAGTACTAAAGTGCTTAGTACTTATTGGGAAGCACCCATGACTGAGGGCCTCACATGATACACATGTAAGCGCCAGAGCCCCAAACAAGTGCTTAGCACTTTTGCATAAAAGGAAAAGGGTTGAGCAAACAGAACCCAAATAAGTGCTTGGCGCTTTTGAATAAAAGAAAGAGAAAAAAGAAAAGACTAAGCAGACCAAGCCCAAATTGGCTAAAAGTCTCTCTCTGAAAATTCTAACATCTGAGCCCAAATGCTCTGTTGTTGGATCTTAATAAAAAAAATGAGGATCCTTGAATTGTTGCTAAGTTGATCTTAGTCTCAAACATGACTAACGTATCCTTAGTTAAAAATAAATTTGGCCCAAATGCTCATATGTTTAAATTGATCTTAATCTCAAACTAGATTAACGGTTCTTAAACGAAACAAAATATTTTTGAACTAAAGAAAAATATAACTTAAGTTCAAAATCCCAAATCTAAAAATATACCGATTTGTACTAATCCGCGCCCTACGGGTGACGATATAAATAAGTCTCCGTATACAATCCATGGGCAACCAAAATAAACAAAAATACGCACGACACGAAGTGAACTGCTGGAGCAGGAGAAAGTGGTTATCGCAACGCGATAATATAATTAACTGCAGAGGCTTGCGCCTGCAGGGAAGAGCGTCCCCACAATCAAAAAACCCCTCACAAATGAGGGGGAATCTGATGAAGTCTGCTACAATGGTTGCATCTATCCAAACCTCCGATATATGGTACCGTAAATCAACTTGGTATTTTCGGAAAGGTGGATGGATATGTCTAAATACCATCTACCCCAAATTCAGGCCAGACATCACAACGTCTCAGTCCGGTCTTTTAGCGGTAAATATCAGCCATAGCTCTATACCTTCCACTAGTTTCAGTTTCATTACGAAATGCACAATGTCTCAACGGTGTCAGCCAGCATTTTTCATTCTTCATCGATCTCTCCAGAATTAGCATCTGTAAGATCTCTTCGACGTGTAGATGCTTAAGAATGAAGAATATGTGGGAATAGGGAATGCCGATAGATTCAAAAAAGAGGCAGCTGCATTTAATTCGGTCTAAAACACCTGTTAACTCAACTGACTATTCAAACTCGGTACTACTGCTCCGAGTGGCTACTGAAACGATATACTTGGTAGGTTGTGCAGCATATTGTCTTACTATACACATAAGTACACTGCGCATCTCAATTTGAACTAATTCGAATATGTTAGGAGTGTCGATTCTAGCAGCATGATTTTCTAGGCCTTGCATATCAATGCGCAACACAGGAAAAGATTACCTTGTTTTGCAATCATTTTCAATTTTATCCCTCCTGGTTTTTGACAAACAATGATCATAATGAACAATCATGTCCCGTAAAATCATATTTCGATCTAAATGTCTGTGTAGATTAGCATTGATACTCGCACTTCTTTGGTGCTTCGAATACCTAAAAAGAGATGCCCATACAAAAATGATTCACACCAAAGATGCCTTATACTGTACTTTTATGTAAACCAATGAGAGGTTGGATCAAACATTTTATCTTCAACTTCCTTAAGAAATGATTATCAACTGTTTTCAAAATTATCAGGATCATCGGGAGTGTAAATTAAACTCTTGAGTGATTTTAGAAGTTCCGTGCTCTTAAAGTGGGTTGTGAAATTCCTCTCAACATGCCAACTACAAAGACGGTGCCTAGTGTTTGGCATAACAATTGCTATAGCGGCTTCCATTGCTAGATCACTATCCGTTACAATGGATATGGGTTTTTTTGATACATGGTTTCCATGAAAGCTCCTAGGAACCATGTGTACGCTCCGTCATTTTATCTAAGACTACACAGCAACCAAAATACATTGTACTACGATGATTGTTGATTCCAACAAAAGGTATGATTGGCATTTTGTATCTATTTGCATGGTGTGTTGAATCAAAAATTATAACATCACCAAATGAAATGTAGTCCATTCATGACTTCACATCACACCAAAATAGACGATCCAGGTTACCGAACTGGTTTGTATGAAACCTGAAAAAATCAAAATCCTGATCTTTTCTTCTGTGCAGAGTGTCTAGGACACTAGATGCATCTTCTTTCTTTAATTTGGCTCTTTGCTCTCTTGACCATAGATTATACAAATCCCTTTTCACAAAACCTACGTTTTCGTAACCACCATTTCTTTCCTTGTATAAAGACATGATTTGGTGTTTATGGATACCTAATTTTGAATGTATAAATATCTCATTCCTCTGTTCATTGTTTATATTTCTGTGAGACCTAAGGAAGCTAACTTCAGCCAATGAAGCGAGGACATGGTTGGGACCAACAATGAATTCACATACAAACCATTTGTTATTAATTGGATCAAGTTGAACATCTAATTTTGCCAGACATTCACATCTACTTAAAGCACGCTCTTTCTTCGACCTATCCGTCCTATCCATATGTTTTTCATCCCGAGCCCCAGCCTTACTGCAAACAAATCTACAAAAATAAGTGGTGCCATTAGATTTAATGTGTTAGATATAGGTGCCCTCAAGGCAATTATTGTAATTGTAGGAGGACCTATAAGAGAGAACAATCTTACTCGATATGATAGTATGCTATCTGGTTTGTCTTTATCATTCATGTGTATGCATTTTATTCGTTATCATGTATCGCTAATACATAATGATAAAACTCGTAGGATCTTTGCTTGACTACCAGGATTATAATAGGGATCATACTGGTGGGGCCTGGGTAGTCTATAAGCACATTCTTAAAAGTCCCTAGTAGAGGGAGTATCGAGACTGGGCATCGATACTCCAGATTAGACTAGTATATACGTTTCGTAACCCCGACCAGGGCGATGGTTGATCCCATAGCCATTGGTGTTTGACACCAAAGATTGTATACATGTGCTCATTAGATGAATGAGTTACACTGGACGGACTCACCTGAGAACTCCTATATGGTATTATACATATCGTCAAATAGCAGCTCTCATGTGACATGAGTATAGGATAATATGTAGACCTAAGATCGTCATAATGTCTTATATGTGTTCCTACTGTACTTTGATTACTGCCCTACCACGCCTTTAAACAGTCGTGTAAACAGATTTTAGTTGGGTATAGTTCCGAAGCACATGGAGGCAGTGAATGATCAAAGGGATTTCATCTCTTCCAGTATAGGGAGTTGAGGTCGTGCTATGCAAGATCAACTATAAGCATAAGTCCTTAGCCAAGGCAATTGAGATTTACTAATAAGCGTTATCAGTAGTTTCTCGGATGGTTATGAGTTTATGATTGACACGACTAATCTAGTTATTAGGAGTCTGACGGTTTCCACCTCTCAGATCCGGTATGCGATACTCTTAGACGAAAAGATCAGACTGTATGGTGATTGTTGCTGATAGAATTTGCAGGATTCGGATGAGCTTGCTCATTGACCTTCTTTCAATCAATACCTAAGTAGCCATTACGTGCAGCTAGTACCGCTGACGTGCTTGTGTGCTATGAATATGATCCTAAGCTACTGTCAGCGTATTGTCACGTCTTTAGAGTCCAACACAGAGGTTTTCCACCACAGGCGAAACGATGTAAGGCACGTATAAGGATATGTGCAGGAGTTCGATTAAACACGTATATGTGATACAAGTATTTTTAATCGAGTGTTTTATGATATTAGCCGGTATATTTATTGATATAGCTAGATTATTAAATCAAGTGTTGATTTAATAATTAAATATGTTTGTGTTTGTGTATGTTTATATATATATATTTAGTAATATCATACTTGCTTCAATATTCCTCTCTTTAAATATATTTATATACGATAAAAGTATTATTTAATATGTCCTCGAAATTTATAGAAGGAAAGTGTAACAGATTCAAAGCAATTTAGTAATAGAACTATTGATACTGCATGAAAAATATTTGGAAGAACGAAAGAACGAAAAGTTTTGGAAAGAGGTGAGGGAAATACCAGCATTACTTTGGTCAACAATCTCGGCTTCTACGGCTGCTAAAGTTAAAGTCTGACGACGAGGTACATTCCTCCTAGCTAGAGGCACATTCCTCTGTCCTTGGGGCATGTTCCTCTGCCCTCGATGCATGTTCCTCGGTGCTTGATGGAATTGGTGAGTAGGCTGTACAGGAGGTGGAGCTGGGAATGCAAGACGAGGTGCAGGAGCCTGGATAGCTGGCCACTGCGGATAAGTGTTATGTGTGGGAGCTGAGTTGCGTCTATAAGGACAGGTTCCAATTCCGTGATTGGATGCGCCACAAACTAAGCACAGGCCTTTTGCGCGCCTACAGTCCTTCCACAAGTGTTCATCCCTCTTGCAATAGAAACAAAAATCTGGACTTGGCTGGTTATTGGTTTCTTCCGGTCTCCTGGATTCCACAGTTGGCCTTGAAGAGGCTCCTCCTACCATTTGGATGGCAGGGCGCTTCACTCTGGCAGATTGGGGTCTGCACCTCATTTTCACCACTGCCTCATATCTGCGGGCAGCTTTCAGGGCCAATTCGTGGGTCGAGAAATCCCCTATGGCTAAAGCAGCTTGGATCTCCAGATCTAACCCTTGCTGAAATCGACGGGCTCTGATCTCATCCGTCGGTATCAAGTGTGCCGCGAATCTGTTAAGGTATTGTGTTAGCTGTGTAGTGTGTGATATTTGAAAATCGAAATATTAAGGCATATCTTACCGACTGAGCATGGTAAACTCATCATCATATTCATCCACGGATTTGGTCTACATCGAACCTTGTTGTAAGTGAATGAACTGTTGTTCCATGTCGCATCTGGCAGTCTCAAGGAAGTATTTCGCGTAAAACATATCGCGAAAAGTCCTCCATTCGATCGGCTGGGTGAGACGGCTTTCTTTTACCTTCCACCAGACCCGTGGATTGTCAGTGAGTTGCAGCTTCGCAACTCGATCCCAAGCTATCTCTGGCACTTGTGCCGCTGCCAGGTCATCTTCAATACTTTGTGCTCACTCCTCAGCTTCTAGAGGGCTCTCTTTTACTGAGAATTGCTTGAGGTGCAAAGCCCTGAATTGCTTCACCCCAGTTGCTTCCGCCTCTGAACGGTTCATCAAGATAGCAGCCTGCTGCTGCTGTCCTTCCAGAAGGCTGTGGATCGCCTCAATCAAGACCGTCTGCTTGTTGATCGGAGCAGCGACGGCAGGGGTAAGCGGTAGAGGTGGGGAGTGTTATTGACATTTGTGCTGGTGTTGTTTGGGGAATTCATAACCTTGAAAGAAAAATTTGGGTTAAGAAGGATTCAAAATATATGGAATTGGAAGATTCTAGGGTTCGGGTCTCATGCAAGTTGTGGGTTTGTATGGGCTTGGGTGAAGAGAGAGGTGAGCAGGGAGAGGGAGGAGGTGAGGGAGATGATGAGGGTCGCCAGCGGTGAAGGCGACGGCGACGAAGGAAATAGGTGAGGCGGTGGGTCGGGTTCGTGGAAAAGGACGTGGTCGAGGAGGGAAGAGGATGATGGTGAGGAGGTCGGGAAGGTGGTGATGAGGCCTACGAGTTAATCGGCGGTGGCGAGAAGCGAGCGTGGCGCGGGTTCGAGCGTGGGTTAGGGCGGCAGCGGAAAAAAAGAGAAAAGAAGAAGAAAACGGGGAGAGAGAGGGACATGAGTTAAATGGATAGGGAAATTATAAAATTAATATATTATATGTAGAGAGAGAGAGACGGTACAGAGAGAGAGAGAGCGGCAGTTAGGATAGGATATAAAAATATTTAAAATATATATTTAGTTTAAAATATATATATAAACGTATATATACATAGATATTAAATATTTTAAATATATCGAATATAATATTATAATACTAGTCCATTTTGAGATTTGGCAAAATACAAACATACTCCAAAACACATCCGGGTCGAGTCTAAAAATCCGGTTTTAAAATATGAAAAATATATGCAACGTCCAAATTTCAAAATGAAAACCCAGTTAAAGAAAATGCATACCCCCAAGAATGGATGCACGTACGTGCGCGTAGCCATCCAACCACGTCTGTTTCACTGAAGAGGACGAGAACAAGATGAGCGGACGCTACCACGGGGTTAGGGGTATCATGCAGGCTATGAAATGCAATTTTAAATTATTTTACATGACCTAAAATGTTATATGATAAAAGATGCGATACTAGATAAAATACCAGTATGTACTAAACATGAGATGCACGTGTCCATGCAGCAAGTCACGGTAATCTATAAATGAGAATCAAACAGGTTCAAGCAAGCGGGTCGGGTCGAATGCAATATAAAATGTAAAATACTATTCGCACCCAAAATACGATAAATCAAGAAAATACCACGAATAAAGAAATACGAGAACTGGAATTGGTATAAATGAACTAGGGTGTTACAAAAAGCAAGTGCATACAACATGCACGAAATCAAATCGACAGTATCGAATCCACGAAACCATAAATACGTGCAACGAAGGCACAAATCGATACCAAGTGCAATAGATATGCACAAATCATAAACCAATGTAGCGGTGTATAAAACATAATCAAGTGCAATAACTGTGCACAAATATAAATCTCCAGTAGGTGCAGCCATGGTGCACGAAAACATAAATCACGAAACCCAATCATCGAAACTCAAATCCAAGCGATAAAAGTGTGACACTCGGATCACAAAAGACAATTCGCAATAACTGATATTAAGGTACACCTCCTACAATGTCGAAAAATATGCCAGTGCGCCCAAAGCTGGCAGAGCAAGACATCTGCTTGCCTCCGGCTCACATATGGTGTCTTCTGTCTCTGGGTCATCGTTTTCTCTGTGGATTACCAATCTCATGATCCTTCTGCTCGTCGGCCTGGTCAGATGTACTAACGAAACAGTTCCGCTCTGGAACTCCTCTGATCACCGTTTGGCCAATCAACATGACCACTCACAACTGCACATTACTGGCGGCGGCATCTGGCCCTCCGAATACTCATGATATAACCGATCCTGGGTGCAAGTCTTTATCGCTGCAGTGTTCTGGAAAAAACCTGCTCATGGCTTCTTCCGATCTCACCTATACCGAATTATACGAAGGTTGGCACTCTTGCTTAACTTTTTTCTCATAAACGGACAGCTGTGTCCTCAGCACGGCTTTCCTCTAAAATTTGGTTGTATCTAACACCTCTGCACATGTATCAATCCTCTGGCATCAACGGTGCGTAACAATCGCTCTCTAACATCTCGCACGGACCTCTTGTTCCACTCGTCTTTATTATCGTCCACTTCGACGTCATCTCTTGTTGTTTGCGTATTGTAATTCGTTCTTGGCTACGGCCAATCCGGGGTCTCTCACATGGACTCGAAATTACGAACTCGGTATCTTCATCACTCTGTAGAAGATATCTAGCCGAACACGTCCTCGGGAACTCGTCCAATTCATTGGAGGAATACACTTTATTCGTCCGTTCTCGATCAACTCACAACGCATCTGGTGAGGTCCTTCTATCCGAAACTGGTCAACTTACCGATCTCACATCGGAACATCCAACGAACAACATCCTCTCTTGATCGATCTACTCTAGATCCAAGTAAGATCCTTAAATTGGAATTCTTCAACTCAATTGAAGAGGAGCTTTCGATTGGTATGCGAGCATACTAGACGGGTCCGTCACTGCTTTCGCCCAAATGGAGTATCTGTTAAGACAAAGATTCATGAGTGTTAGTGAAAATCTGCATTTCTGGCCTCGTAAGAGCCAAGATGGGGAAAAACGAAAGCAACACGGATTTTATTGCCCGATGGCACAACCTCACAGTCAAGTGTGAACCGCCGCTAGAGCAGGACCAGCCCGTCAGCCTCCTCATTGGGGACCTCAGCAATTGGATAGTCCCATTCTTATGTACAGCAGGTCTCAAGATATTTCAAGAGCCGACCAAGAGAGTTTAAAAGTTGGAATGCTCGAAGCAAGAGTCTACCCCGAACTCTCAGGGTAAGTCTTGGAAGAGCTGAAAAGATGACAACCGCAAAAGTGGAAGCTACAAGAAGACCAACGCCTTTAATGCGTCTAACGGTAAAGATAAGAGAAAGGCAGGCGGATCAAAAACAGACCGGGCTCGAAAGCCAGTGCTAGGAGGAGAAGGGCCTTCCCCAGAGGAGGATAAGAACAAGGCTTACTCTTTCAGAAGGGACAAGGTCCGCAAGATATTCAAAGATGTCTTGAACAATGGTCTATAATTGCCGGAGTCAAAGAGACCTCACGAAGCAAAAATGACCGACAATCTCCTATATTGTCGTACCACAGAGTAGTGAGTCATGCGATTGAGGATTGCTACATTTTCAAATACTGGGTCAAAAAGCAATACAAGACCGGAGAGATCGAGCTGTCCAAGAGTGTGTTGGTGAATAATCAAGTTGCAATCACCAACTTTATACAGACAGAAGCCGAAGCTTTCTGAGAGTAGACGGTTGAATCCGCTGCCTCGAGAAATGAGTACATAAACTAGAGACTCCGAAATGAGTAAATAAACTATAAGCTCCGAAACGAGTGAATAAACTAGAAACTCCAAAACGAGTGAATAAACTAATTAGCGCTATATTGAGGCATCAAACACAGAGGAGCGCATGCAAAAAATGTATATTCTTTATTTATGAATCAAAGTGTTTGAAAGATACAATTTAAATAAAAAAGGGGATACAATTTTAGCCGTTAAGAAGGTGGAGCTTTCAATAAAATGGCAACCCGCTCACTCTCTTCCCGCGGCTCCTCCTCACGCGCTACTATTGTAGCCAGCATCACTTCAACTCGAGCCCGTTGTTACAAGCATGATGAAAGTCTCTCAGCAATTTTCTGCTGGCCACTTCACAATCTCGCACTCCCCACTCGGTAGAGTCGAGTTGCTGCCTCAACGCCATTCCCTTAGAAACGCATTGCTGGAGATTCCCAAAAATAATTTGCAGCTGCGCAGCGTTCGCTTCGACTTGGACACGCAATTGGCTGGATTCGCCAGATGCTGTCTCATGTTCCTTTTGCCTCAGGGCCAACTTCTGCTCGAAGTATTAAATGGAAGCAGCACTTTGCTCGATCCATGTGATCAGTTGAGCCTTCAAGAGTAATGCTTCAAGTGTAAGACGCTTGTGCTTGATCTCGTGGAGATAAGCCTCAATTCGCCTACAATAGTCAACCCAAATGCCGACAAAGTCTTCATTGTGAAAAGTCACAAGCGTCGCCAGCATAGGGTTGACCTCATTCGCGAAGTCCGCAGAAGAAGTGAGAGCTTCAACGTTAAGGTATTCGATGAATTCTCTTAGCATCCGCCTGCTATTTGCCACACCCCTGGAGGACTAACGCTTAGCGAACGGATCCACAGGCATAGATATGCCAGACTCAAAAGGAGCCAAAACCGGTAAAATGATGTGCCGCATTTGAGAAAAGATGAAATAAGAAATGAAGAACATGCTAACCAATGTCCGAAGGAGGAACAAATTCTGATTGGAAGGTGAAGTGTGAGCTTAGCATTTGGCGTAAGCGGTCAAAAAGCACTCTTACAGGATTGCAACAATATATGGTAAAGAAATTAATCCAAGAATAATATTTATACCAAAACAAGGAATTGAAAAATCTTTACCTTCCGTCGTTAAACCCGAGAGAACTCAGGGGGCACAAAAGAGAGACGGAACAGTGACAGTCGTGGCAATGGCTGATAGTGATTCTTCAATCAGCACAGTGCCGGGGTCAACCGCACCTATATTCGGAATAAAAAAAATATCAGCGAATATGGTTGGCAATATTGAGAACCCAAAAGAAATAACATAAAGAATACCTAATGTGGCAAAGGCCATAGCGGTGTCTGGAGCGCCACTAACCATGACGGCTTCCTCGATTTCCACCATCACCAGGGAGATGGATTCAACGTTGACACCTTCGCCCCCTGAATCAATAAGGGCTGTCGTCATGCTCGCGTCCCCTGCCAACGTCGGGGATCTACAGGGGGAGGAAGCGGCAGTTAGAGCAGTCCCTGATTTGACAGGAAGGCGAAACACCCCATACCCTTCAAACGCTGGCGTATCACTCACCAAGTTTGGCCTTGTCACATCATTCAAAGACAAATGTGTTATAATTCGAGAAAAATTACTGTAAGAAGAAACCTGGAAAAGTAAACAAGTCCTATTAGGTTTCAATAACGGATCGTGCGCTGTTTTATCTTGAAGTAACCGCTCAGCCTTTTCGTGAGCCGCACACGCAACCTGCCTATGAGCGGTGGACAAGGCAGGAAGAATGTCCTCCATGGGAACGTCAGAGGGTCTGGCATCACTCGAACCTGCACCTGCGGCTAAGTTAGCCTGACGATCTCTTGCTGCGTGCTTTTTGTGCTTCCTCTCAGCTTTGGTTGTATGGATAGATCTCCTTAAAACCTCCGACAGGGGAACGTCTTTATCCAAATTAGGCTCGGCCTCCGGATCTGCTGCAACATCCATCATAGGCTGCTTTAGCGATGCCTCCCATGGTGGCCCCGGGATGACCACAACCGTAGCCGGTGGCTCTGAAGGCTCCTCCGCACCACCACCTGAGGATGGCATTGTACTAAGAACAACACAAGTTGCGGTGGTTCCTGTAACAGAAAGAGGAAGGGAGTCAGGGTGTGAACGAAATGAACTAAATATGTAAAGGCGTCGCGAAACGAATCATACCAAGACCCATGGAAGCACAAAGCCTCTCCTCTTCCTTAAATGTCTTGAGGGATGCCAAGAGGGCATCTTTGGTGGAGATTCCTGTTAAGAAACGAGCGTTAATAAAGCATGGTAAATTCAAAATATATATATATATATAGAAAAATATAAATGAAATATACCGGACGCCACAAGAGAAGCGAGCACTACTTGCGTCCGAGCTAATCTCTCAGAAGCCTCAATAGCGGCTTGAAGATCAGTGGTGGCATTCTCATTGACAGAGGCTCCGAACTGACCATCGTTGGTACCGTATTCGGACAAGCCCTCGCTTTAAAGAGCATGAGGCTCCTGACCAAATACAACGTCGGCCGAGAATAAAGCCTTCTTCCTCTTCTGCGAACCGGCACCAACACCCGATGACAAAAGTTTTCGCTTAACGGGCTTCTTCGGACGGCGAGTTTTGATCTTCGAGCCAATACCCGACTCGGAGGATGTCGTAGCCACCACAGTCATAGGAGAACTTACATCCGGCCATGGCTTAGCCGGAAAGGCTCGCTGAATTACAACCATGGCGCTCTCTCTTAAAGAAGGACGGACAATTGCCCGTCGCTTCAGCGGGACAGCGGGATTACTGGTCGGGACAGAATCCTTATGGCCGAGAAGCATCCGTCTTTCCTCTTTGACGACGGCACCCGTGGCATGTTAATACCAAGCAATAAAAGCATTCGAAGCCTTCAGGATATGGCTCGACTCACTAATCAGGAAATGAGACCCCGTATTTATTCGCATGAAGTGATATGCCGCATTGCAAACGCGCTCTTCTGTAGCAACCGGATCAATGAGGAACGCTTCAAGAGGAACGCCTTGGTTGTAACCGGATTGTTGGGCGAAATGATGCGGGTTATATCTCATAAATAACACCGAGGCGTCCTGTCTGAACACGAGGAAACCCGGCCTGATGGAATATAAATGAACGATTTCTCGGGCCCTCAATGCAGAAGCTCCATCCTTGAAGACATCGTGGAGCGGCTGGATTACCTTGGAGGGTTCCTTACCAATGGTCAGGACCCTGTTGACAAACGTCATGCTGTCCCCAACCATGCACGGGAGAAGAAGCAATCGCCAAGCCTCTTGTTGTGTTGGGCTGGAGAAGAAGTATCGACCAATTGCATGACCCGAGGAAAGTTATATCCTTCATAAAATCTGGGCCGTTTATGCACACTAAAATCACCCATCACGTGCATCTCGATCCACGAGGTGAAGTAGTGCAATAAGAGATTTATGGGCTTCAAACCCAGTTGAGTGGTGACGGCCGCTATACTAAGACCATAATATAAGTGAGCCAGTCCTACAACCCCAATAGCCATACATGTCCCCGCAGCGATGCAATGAGCCGGATAGAAGACAGATGGTCTTATGTAGCGAGGGTGCATCGAGAGCGAAAACCAGCTCAGCCACAAGCCAATGAACCCCATAAAGAACATATCCTCATCAATGTTCGGAGCGGTAATCTCTGCGAAAGGGACGGTGGGGGTATCCGGAATGAAGAACTGTTTTAAATCCGCCTCTGCGGTCGGCACTTTGTCCAAGCCAAAGCCAAACGGATCATCGAGCTTGGAAAACTTCACAGCTTTCTTCGATAAAACCTTCGGCCGGAGGAAACGGGCAACAAGTCCTATAAATAGATGAGCCTTGCCCATAACATGTAACACTATCATGAATATAGTTATTGTAGCACATAACTAAATAAAATGTTAGCTACATGGGTAGTTTTCATAACTACATGGGTAGTTAGTTTTCATAACTACATGGGTAGTTAGAACTTCTTGATGGAAGAAGTTCTATAAATAGATGAGTCTTGCCCACATACAAACAAGTCCTGTGAATTCAAATTGTCCGCTCTGGCCGAAAGGCCCTTTGGCGTGGCACCTTATTCCATGAGCAAGGAACGAGGCCCGACATCCTCACCACTTTTGTACAATGGTTCGTTCTCGAACCATAGACCTACCTATAGAGGGAGTGGCTCTGATACCATTTTGTCACAACCCCCCCCCCGACACAGACGGTATTGTCCGCTCCACCCCCAACACAGACGGTATTGTCCGCTCTGGCCGAAGGGTTCTTTGGTGTGGCACTTTATTCCGTCAGTAAGGACCGAGGCCCGACATCCTCCCTACCTTTGAACAATGGTTCGTTCTCGAACCACAGACCTATCTATTGAGGGACTCTGATACCATTCTGTCATGACCCACCCCCAACACAAACAGTATTGTCCGCTCTGGCAGAAGGGCCCTTTAGCGTGGCACCTTATTCCGTGAGCAAGGACAGGGGCCCGACATCATCACCATCTTTGAACAATGGTTCGTCCTTAAACCATTGACCTACCTATCGAGGGACCAGCTTTGATATCATCTGTGTTGGGCAAGGAAGAACAATAATTTCAGTTTTTTTTAAGCATTCTCATTTGATATTGATTGCAACAACTATCGATGTAGGTATGTAATTCTAAATTGTTTTTGGTAGGAAAACAAGTATTATATTAGTTAATCATACCATAAGTGTTAATACATAAACCATAGAAATATCATACAATCATATATCTTGGTTCCACATCAAATTGCTCAAATTCCAAAAGAGAGATAAAATGAAAATAAACACAATATGCAAACATTAACAAGGCACAAACACCACTCCTGAATCAGAAATCTTCTCTTAATAACATTTCCTGGACTAAGAGCACCGATCTCTTTTGACCTAATTTCTCATTTATCCATTTGTGTTTGCATGCAATATATTCCATGGATGTTAAAATATCATAAGTTTTTCTAATATGATACTACACATTCATTAAGGGATATATAAGTAGCACGACTAACACCACAGTTGTAGAACTTCTTAAATATAGTAAAAACCATGCACTGATATTACACCATTCATTAAGGGATATATGAGTAACACGACTAACACCATCCACTTTCTTGACACCTTGAAAACAATTAGGCTGATCTCCCTTATGGCTTAAGTAGCCAGTTTCACATATTCTTCGTATGTCAAATTCATAGTTTGATTGGCCATGATCTCTTTGAAGCGTCCTGAATTGTAATCATTCAATAGTCTCTCTAGTAAAAATTACTCAGTAGAGAGGATCTGATTCATGTATGCGCATGCGAGTAGATTTATGTTGGGTTGTTTTGCAGCATAAAATCCCTTTTTTGGTTATGTGCACTTGGTATTCTAGATAAACAATTCTTCATTCAACTTTTGTTATATTTAAATTGATCTTCCCCCACCTTGTTGATATGTCAATAATTCAAGATTGTTTCCTTCAGGGTTGCGGCAATACAGATTTCTGCCCTTACAAGGTTTTCAAGGTAAACACTCCCATGTTTTGAAAAGGGTAATGTTTCATTCAAAATATACCGATTAACCTTTTCTTTTATGAACTTTTCCTGCAGGAACAAATTGTTGCTCCTCATTTGAAACACAGCTTCAAATCTGTCTACACTATTAAAGAGCCAGAGAATCCAAGCGAATATAGTATCATCTGATTTTTAGTTCAAATTGCTTGTAGAGTTGTAATAGATTTTGATAAACCTCCTCTCGCAATACTACCCCAATCTTTTCTATGCAAGGCCCCATCATCACATCTAGCATTTTTGTGTTTTATTGCCATGTTTCGATAACTAGATTAAGGGCATTGTTTGCAATAATTCCTTTAAAAGTCCTTTTAGTTTGTTTTTTCCTAGGGTCTTTTTCCAACCCATATTTTGTGTAAAACATGTAATTGCAGTTGGCATAGTTCTCACAAACTGCTCTCTACAGGTATATGCTGCTGCTTATTTATTTAATATTTTAGTTTCTAGAATGAAAAGAGCTGGACTTTGTTTACATGTATAACTTTTGTATCAGCATTTTGTTCATCCTTAGGTATTTTTAGAGCTTTCTACAAGTATTAATGAGGACAACTGGAATTTTTGTTAATAAGTGTACCTCATAACTGGATCTTGTGAAAATGCTGCTCTTTTTCTATACTCGTGTTAATTATGCCCTATAGATTTATAAAATATCATTCAATATTCTTAGTGAACTTTTATATTGTCGATTTATTTGGGGAATCGCCTTTGCTGCGGCTCCTATGATAATTCTACATATTTTTGTTTCACTTTTACCTTTTTCTCCAGTGTAATCAATTTAAGGGTAATTATAGTATAAATAAATGAAATCATAGTCAAATTTAATCCATGTGTAGTCAAACTCAATAAAATGTATGCAATTTCAGAGAAATTGTATTAAAAGCTAAGTTAAATTGTTGTTAAATTTAGTAGAATGTAGTCTATATCAGTGCATCAATAGTAAAAATCCGTTAAATTTTCTTTCTGTCTAACGGAAAATTATACCATGTGCCCAGTGTATACTCCAAGCAGGATAGAGAAGAGATGGGCGCGCGAGCCCCACGCGCTGCATGAAGTCTCTCCTCTCTCCCTCACATCCCTGCCCTGGTGTATTACACCCGGCATAAGGAATAATCTCTCCTGTTCGACAAGAGGCATTGATAACTAATATACCCGCAATTGTGAGCTAATTTTCTTGCATTGTCTTTCTTATGTCCCGCTAGGGTCATATTTGATGGTGATGGCTGGTTGCCATTGCTGTGCGCTCGTATTTGTGACTTTCAATAGGCTCATTCCAACAAATTGATGGCAAGTTTAATGTATTGATGATGTACATTGGCTTGGGGTGCTTGGTTGCTTAAGCAAAGCTCAGAAATCGCTTCTTTGTTTAATTGTGTTATTTTCTTATGAATTATTTGTTAGTTAGTATTATTGATGTTAATTTTTTTTTTAAAATAAATTAATTCCACTTGTAAATGAGTAGATGAGTATGTTCAAAGGTGTAGACAACTAAAAAGGTCATTGACTGTGATTGGGACCTAATCCAAGTATTATTCACACCAAGAATACTATAAATACATATTTAACAAGACTTGATAAAAAGCATAATCCCTAGCAGGAGGGTGTGGTAATAAAATTACTAGCACCACACTCATATGCATCTAAGCACACCCCTATAAGTCAACGAGGGTAAATTTGTTACATCACTCATTATTTTATATTATTTAGCATATCTCAACCTATATTCTATGTAACATGACAAAATAACTTACACTATTTTATGCCATCATTACTATAAATTGCTTGCACTTCGCTGCGCATTGATAGGAATGGCATAGCCCATGCTATTTCTATAAGATTTTACGTAAAGTCTATTGTTATTAAACTGGATTTAAACTTCAATATATCAAGTGAACTTAATATATATGTCATCCAACTTTTAATTCTCATAACCTAAAAATTTAATTAAAAAATCTATTTCCACTCGATTGCTTTGAATATCTAAGTATGAATGTAAACTTGTAAAATTAAAAATTACTCACTCCATCTCTTTTACTTGACGTTTTAGAAGAATTTACACAGATTAAGGAAAGTATTATCACTTTCTTAATATCAGCAATTAATCTACTGTCACATCACCACTAAAAAAATCATATCATTTCAGCCTTCAACTATTGACTATATCAGCAGTTATTCTATTGCCACATCACCACTAAAAAAATCATACCATTTATGTCCTCAGCTATTTACTATATCAACAATTAATCTACTGCCACATCACCACTAAAAAATAATTTTCTAAGCTATTTTTGGTACTGTATCATTTATTGATATCTTTATCATTAATGATTTTCTCGTTATTCCAGAACGTCAGGTAAAGTGGGTTTCTCTTTAAAATATCAAGTAAAAAGGAACGAAGGGAGTAATTGTTAGTAGGTTTTGCATTATTTTCTTAAAATTTTAAACAATTTAATCTATGTTTTGTTTTTAAAACTAATTTACTTATATAATGGTTTAGTACGAGTTAAAATTATTAAAAATAATTAATAATAATCCATATAGCTTATGCTTAGAGCAACATTTTTTGCGTTTTTCGTTTTTAATAGCTTATGCTTTGCGCGACACTTTTTGCGTTTTTCTCTTTTAAGAGACAGAGCACTAAGCTTATGCTAGTGTTATTTTTCAACATTTGTTAGAACTTATAAGCTACGAGACATAAACACTTCAACCTGCAAACCGAGTGTTGTGTCCGATATGTGTTGGATACTAACACTTGCCAATACTTGCTCGAAATGTATCAAATAAGACGTATGCCACATCTTATAAGTGTATACATGTGTTAGTGCGTGTCACGAGTGTGTCTTATGCTTGTTATTTAGGTCTCTAGTAGTTTGTCTAAATGACAACATGGAGACAGCCGACTGCGGAAGGAGGATGGCGTCAACTTTCTTTGTTCGGCCAGTGGTTGTAGGCAATGGTCGTTGTAGACGGTTTTGGACAACGATTGTTAAATAGGTATATATGAATATGTAAAATTTGAAGGGGTATATTTAAAAAAAAAACATAGTTCATATTTATTTACTTGGAAACCCAGACTCGTTTATTAATTATATATGAAAAACGTGTTTTATCTTAATTTGGAAACGGACTCCGAGGAAGTCCAAGGTTGGTTTAGCATTTTAAATATTATTACATTCCTAAATTAGATGGTGGCCGTTGTTGTTTTGGATTGTATAAGCACCTGAGTCTTTTCATAGCGTTCTTTAAACTTTCCTATTTTATTCTCTCAGAAGAAACCACACACTGTCGCCGGGATTTCATCTCTCGATGTCGATCCTTCGAAACCCTAACCCGCCGACAATGTAAAGGCGGCATCTTTCCCCTTCAAAACTCTAACCCGCAGACTTCGAAACCCTAACCGCCATGGGAGCTTATGAACCACCGGCGACGACGCAGCCACCGGCGATGTAAAGGCGGCATCTTTCCCCTTCGAAACACAAACCGAAGACTTCGAAGCTCTAATCCCCATGGGAGTCCGATCAGCCGCCGGCGATGACGTGACCCCAGGTGATGTTGAGGGGGCGAAAGAGGGCGGAGGGATCAAGCAGAGGCCTTGCCGATCTGCGAGCGTTCTTGATTGCGTTGCTGAGATGATCCATGGCATCATTACTGTAAGATTTCTTTGACTTGTGATCAGTGATGGTTTTGTGTTTTTTCCCTTGATATTTTACTGCCTCTAAGCATCTTTCCCCTTCGAAACGGTAGCCTTCGAAACTCTAACCCCGATGGGATTCCGATCAAACGCCGGCGATGACGTGGCCAGACAATGTTGAGGTGGCGAAAGAGGGAGGAGGGATCAAGCAGGGGCCTTGCCGATCTGCGAGAGTTCTTGATGGCGGTGCTGAGACAATCCATCACATCATTACTGTGAGATTTCTTTGACTTGTGATCGGTGATAGTTTTTTATGCTACTACTATAAATAACTTACACTCTGCTGCGCATTGATAGTAATGGCATAAACTACGCTATTTGTAAATAAGATTTTACATAAAGTCTATTGTTATTAAACGGGATTTAAAGTTCAATAGCTCAAGCGAACCTAATATATATGTAACACGTCATCCAACTTTTAATTCTCATAACCTAAAAATTAAATAGAAAAACCTATTTCCGCTCGATTGTTTTGAATATCTAAGTATGAATTTAAACTTGTAAAATTGAGAATTAATTGCTAGTGGCTTTTTGCATTATTTTCTTAAATTTTTAAACAATTTAATCTATGTTTTATTCTTAAAACTAATTTACTTATATTGCCGTTTAGTACTATTTATAATTATTAAAAATAATTAATGATAATCAATATGGCTTATGCTTTGCGCTACACTTTTTGCGTTTTTAATAGCTTATGCTTCGCGCAAGGCTTTTTTCGTTTTTTCGCTTTTAAGAGCATAGCACTGAGCTTACGCTATTGTTATTTTTCAACATTTGTTAGAACTTATAAACTACGAGACACAAACACTTCAACCAGTATATCGTGTTTGTATCCGATTTGTGTTGGATATCGACACTTGCAAATACTTGCTCAAAATATATCAAACAAGACATATGCCACATCTTATAAGTGTAAACATGTGTTTGTGCGTGTCACGAGCGTGTCTTATGCTTGTCATATAGGTCTCTAGTAGTTTGTCTAAATGACAACATGGAGACAGCTGACTGTGAAAGGAGAACGGCAGCAACTTACTTTGTTTGGCCAGTGGTTGTAGGCGGCGGTCATTGTAGACGGTTTTGGACAACAGTTGGTAAATGGGTATATCTTTACTATTATAACCATAACCTAAGGGTACAATGTCATAATGTCTATTTCCCTCCCCCTTACCCCCTCTCTCTTTCTCTCCACACACATCTTTATGCGATATCATTCTCACCATTAAAAACAAGGAAACCGATGCAACTTTTTATGAACGAAATTACAAATAGGCCCCTTAATTTATGCTTTTACATATCTTACATATTTCCATACATGTATTTTGGACTATTCATATGTAATTGAAAATTAATGAATATATAATTTCTAATATTCAAGTTACACATAGCCGTCTCTATTTCCTATTCTCCAAGCTTCTTTTTGTTTCGGAAGAACTTTTATGACTGTAAGTTTTTTATCATAAATTTTTTGTTAAGGCTTTATTTTTTTTAGAGGTTTTTTGTTTACGGGTTTTTGAAAATTGCACGAAATTTGTTTGTAATGAGTACATTTAACGGTTTGTTACTCCTTTTATAATTGTTTCTTCGTTGAAAAAACTATAACTACATCGAATATACAACATTGATTTTTTATGCAGAAAATTGTTAATGTGCTTTATCTAAATAATTTGGTATTAACTTTCCTGTTTTTATTTGTACACGTGCATCGCAGATGCGAAAACGCTAGTATGAATAAGTAAATTTGAAGGACCCATAGTTTATATTCATTCATTTGGAAGCTTTTGGATATGTTCCTTCGCGAAAGGGTCTCTGCTCCCTCACTCAGTTTCATCGGCCAAAACTGGTTTATTAATTATATATGAAAAAAGTATTTTATCCTAATTTGGAAACCGACTCCGAGGAAGTCCAAGGTTTAAATATTTCAAATATTATTACATTCCTAAATTAGATGGTTGCCGTTGTTTTGGATTATATAAGCACCCGAGTCTTTTAATAGCGTTCTTTAAACTTTCCTATTTTATTCCCTCAAAAGAAACGACACATTGTCGCTGGGATTTCATCTCTCGATGTTGATCCTTCGAAACCCTAACCCACAGGCGATGTAAAGGCGGCATCTTTCCCCTTCAAAACCCTAACCCCCATGGGAGCTGATGAACCGCCGGCGATGACGCAGCCACCGATGATGTAAAGGCGGCATATATCCCCTTTGAAACACAAACCGAAGACTTCGAAGCTCTAAACCCCAGGGGAGTCCGATCAGCCGCCGGCAATGACGTGGCCCCAGGCGATGTTGAGGCGGCGAAAGACGGCGGAGGGATCAAGCAGGGGCTTTGCCGATCTGCGAGAGTTCTTGATGGCGGTGCTGAGAGGATCCATCACATCATTACTGTGAGATTTCTTTGACTTGTGATCAATGATAGGTTTTTGCTTTTCCCCCCTTATATTTTACTGCTTCTAAGGTTTATTTTTCTAGAGTTTAAATCTTTTTCACTACTTAACTGAACTAGGATATGTTAACTAATATATCTTGACAAGTCGATTCTGTAACCGGTCATTCACATTACTAGATTTTGGTCCATAAATGCATCACATCACAACCCCTTTTTACACGGTTGAAATCTTTTTCACGAATTAACTGAATTAGGATGTGTCGACTAATATAACTTGACAATACAATCGTTTGTGGACCCAACTATTAACTTCACCAGATTTTGGTCCATAAATGTATCACACCACAACCTTTTTTCACACTGACTGATACACTTAAAAGTTGGATATCGATTTTTTTTAAAGATGGCTTCATTTATAAACTCGACCTATGTGTCTAAAATATATTAGAAATAGCGTTACGATCAAGCATGTTCTATTGGGCACCACGGGTTTTCTTTTTGTTACTCTGTGACATGTTCAGTAGAAGGCTCACACTTCACGTTCTATTTGTAGCCATCCAAGCTTGAAATGCCAACCCTTGTGTGTTTTTGCTCGGAATGATTGTGTTTCATGGTTTCATCAAATTTTATTATTACAATTATGGTGCCTAAAGTCATTAGGCTTTTCATAATGTCCTCCAATTTTTGTCCACGACCGTATGCACCTACCATTGATTCTCTTTCTTTAACCGTCCCATTATGGAAATTTGTCAATAGACATTCGAGTTCAAGTCCTCTCCATTATTATATTGACCTCAATATGTCAACCAAGAGCTCTTTCGATCATACACATCCCTGATTGTGGCTTTCGCCAAATTTACTTTGCACACATAACTAATCATTAATGATACGTTGATTTTTTTGAAAGAGCCTATTTGGTGAAAACATCACATTTCACTTGTCTCGTTTATAAAATATTCGAAGTTGTCTCAATCTTTTAAAGCAAATTTCTCAGGATTTCAAAGACTTTACATCATTTTGCATTTCAGCCTTTTATTTATTTTTTAGAAGAGTTGTATTGTGAAAATGCTTCAATTGTATTTAATTTCAAAATCTATTTCTTAACATTATTGCTTTTAAAGGGACCATAAATTTTAATTTGTTTCGTTACTTAAATAAATTGAGGCTGCTTTTCTTAAATTTTAAATTTCTGAACCTTTTTCCTTGAACACACTATTTTTAAACGCGCCATACAATCGTTTAAAGGTTTTCCATTTATCTTGTTCTTTAATTGGACCGGAAACTAATTTTTTATCTAAATTTTAAATCTATTTCCTAAACAATACTAGTTTCAAAATCCTAAATTTATTTCCATATACGGGATCAACTAATGTCTTTTTCTAATGCCCTCCAACTCATGTCCACAATAATATGCACCTATCATTGATTTTGTAACTATGTTCCTATAACCGTCATTCTATAGACATTTATCAAGCGACTTTCAAATCCACGTTCTTCTCATTATTTGATCGACGTGAACATGTCAACCCGTGACTTTTTGATTGTACGCATTCATGATCCAATAGCGGTGTTCCTATAACCGTTAACATTTATCTAAAGTCATTCAAGTTCAAGTCGGCATTTTTAGATCGACGTGTATATATCAACCCATGATTGTACACGTATTTATCCTTAGTTTCACTATTTCTAAATGCACTATAAACTTATTTCAAGTCTTTTCACCAGTCTCGTTCTTTAAAACGACTTAAATATGTTTTTCGTCTAAATTTTAAATCTCCGAATCATTACTACTTCCAAATTTTTGAATCCAATTTATTATGCACCTATCTTTGATTCTCCATCTATAACCGCCGTAACCTCGATTCATTATTGATTTAATATGCCTATAGGCTTAATTATTGTCTTTTCATAATGTCCTCTAGTTTTTGTCCACGGCAATATGCACGTACCAATGTTTCTCTTTCTTTAACCATCCCATTATGGACATTTGTCAATAGACATATGCGTTCAAGTCCTCTCCATTATTAGATTGACCTAAATATGTCAACCCAGGGGTCTTTCGATTGTACGCATCCCTGACTATGGCTTTCACTAAATTTACTTTGCACACATAACCGATTTTTCATGATACCTTGATTTTTTCACAGAGTTTTTTTGGATATAACATCGCATTTCACTTGTCTTGTTTATAAAACATTCGAAACAGTCTTCAATTTTTAAAGCAAATTTCTTAGCATTTCAAAGACTGTACACCATTTTGCATTTGAGCCTTTTTTTTTATTAGAAATGTTGTATTTTGAAAATGCTTCAATTGTATTAAATTTCAAAATCTATTCATCTCCGATTTTAAAGGGACCATAAATTTTCACTTATTTCATTACTTAAAGCAACTGAGGCTACTTTTCTTAAAATTCAAATTTCTAAACCTTTTTCCGTAATCACTATTTTTAAATGCGCCATAAAGTCGTTTCAAGGTTTTTTACTTGTCTCGTTCTTCAAATGGACTTGAATCTTATTTTTTTTATCTAAATTTTAAATTTCTGAATCTATTTCCTAAACAGAACTGGTTTCAAATTTCTAAATCTATTTTCATATACGGGATTATCTAATGTCTTTTTCTAATGTCCTCCAACTCATGCCCATAAAAATATGCACTTACCATTGATTCTGTAATTTTGTTCCTATAACCGTCCTTTCATGGATATTTATTAAGAGACTTTCAAATTCACGTCGTTTCCATTATTTGATCGTCATGAACATGTCAACTTGTGACTTGTTTTGATTGTATACTTTCATGATCCAATGGTGTCGTATAACCGTTGCCTTATGAACATTTATCTAAATTCATTCAAGTTCAAGCCCTTACCATTTTTAGATTGACATGTGTATGTCAATCCGTGACTCTTTTGATTGTACACGTATTTCCCTTTAGTTTCACTATTTGTAAATGCACTATAAACTTATTTCAAGTCTTTTCACTTGTCTCATTCTCTAGAACGACTTAAATCTATTTTTAATCTAAATTTTAAAATTTTGAATCTATTTTCGTATTATTACCACTTAATTTCTGAATCCATTTACATATGCACCTATCTTTGATTCTCTGTCTATAACCGTCTTAACCTCGATTCATTACTGTTTAATCTGCCTATAGGCTTAATTATTGTCTTTTCATAAATGACCACTAGATTTTGTGCACGGCAATATGCACCTACCATTGATTCTCTTCCATTAACCGTTCTATTATTGACATTTGTCAATAGACATTTGAGTTCAAGTCCTCTCCATTATTCGATTGACCAGAATATGTCAATCAAGGGCTCTTTCGATTGTACACATCCCTGATTGTGGCTTTCGCCAAATTTACTTTGCGCACATAACCAATCATTCATGATATCTTGATTTTTTTCAGCTAGCTTTTTTGGATATAACATTGCATTTCACTTGTCTCGTTTATAAAATATTCGAAACCGTCTATAAATTTTAAAGCAAATTTCTCAGAATTTCATAGACTTTACAACATTTTGCATTTCAGCCTTTTATTTATTTATGGGAAAGGCAGCATTTTGAAAATGCTTCAATTGTATTAAATTTCAAAATCAATTTGATAACATTACTGATTTTAAAGGACCATAAATTTTCACTTGTTTCGTTACTTAGAGGCTAGTTATCTTAAATTTTAAATTTCTAAACATTTTTCCTTAGTCACGCTATTTTTAAAAGCGCCATACAGTTGTTAGTGGTTTTTCACTCGTCTTATTCTTTAAATAGACTAGAAACTAATTTTTTTATCTAAATTTTAAATTTCTGAATCTATTTCCTAAGCAGTACCGGTTTAAAATTTCTAAATTTACTTCCATATACGGGATTGACTAATGTCTTTTTCTAATGTCCTCCAACTCATGTCCACAATAATATGTACCTACCATACCATTGATTCTGTAATTCTGTTTTTATAACCGTTCTTCTATGGACATTTATCAAGAGAATTTCAGATTCACGTCTTTTTCATTATTTGATGGACGCGAACACGTCAACCCGTAACTTTTTGATTGTACACATTCATGATCCAACAGTGTTCCTATAACCGTTGTCCTATGAATATTTATCTAAAGTCATTCAAGTTCAAGTCCTCACCATTTTTAGATCGACGTGTATACCTCAAACCGTGACGCTTTTGATTGTACGTGTATTTTTCCTTAGTTTTACTATTTTTAAATGCACTATAAACTTATTTCAAGTCTTCTCACGTTCTTTAAAATAACTTAAATCTATTTTTTTTCTAAATTTTAAATTTCAGAATCTATTCCCATATTGTTACCACTAAATTTCCGAATCCATTTTTATATGCACCATCTTTGATTCTACATCAGTAAGCGTCAAAACCTGATTCATTACTGATTCAATCTACCAATAGGCTTAATTTTGTTTTCATGACGTCCGGTTTTGTCCACAACAATATGCACTTACCATTGATTCTCTTCCTTTAACCGTCCCATTATGGACATTTGTCGATAAACATTCGAGTTCAAGTCCTCTCCATTATTAGATTAACCTGAATATATCAACCAAGGGCTCTTTTGAATGTACACATCCCTGACTGTGGCTTTCGCCAAATTTACTTTGCACACAACTATTATTCATGATACCTTGGATTTTTTTTTATCAAAGAGCCTTTTTGTGTATAACATGCATTTCACTTGTATCGTTTATAAAATATTTGATACCGTCTCCAACTTCTAAAGCAAATTTCTCAGGATTTCAAAGGCTTTACACCATTTTGCATTTCAGTCTTTTCTTTAGTTATTAAAAAGGTTGTATCTTGAAAATACTTAAGTTGTATTAAATTTCATAATCTATTTCTTAACATTACTGCTTTTAAAGGGACCATAAATTTTCGCTTGTTTCGTTACTTAAAGCAAATGAGGCTATTTTTCTTAAATTTTATAATCACACTATATTTAAATGCGCCATAAAGTCGTTTCAAGGTTCTTCATTTGTCTCGTTTTTTAAATGGACTTGAATCTAATTTTTTATCCAAATTTTAAATTTCTAAATCTAATTCCTAAGCAATATTAGTATCAAATTTCTAAATCTATTTCCATATACGAGATTAACCAACGTCTTTTTCTAATGTCCAACTTATGTGCACAACAATATGCACCTACCATTGATTCTGTAATTCTGTTTCTATAACCATCCTATGGACATTTATCAAGAGACTTTCAAATCCATGTCCTTTCCATTATTTGATCGACGTGAACATGTCTACCAGTGACTTTTGATCATACACATTCATGATCCAATAATGTTCCTATAACCATTGTCCTATGAACATTTATCTAAAGTCATTCAAGTTAAAGTCACTATTTTAGATCGACGTGTATATGTCAACTCGAGACTCTTTTGATTGTACACGTATTTTCCCTTAGTTTCACAATTTTTGAATGCACTATAAATTTATTTCAAGTCTTTTCACTTGTCTCTTTCTTTAAAATGACATATCTATTTTTTTTATAAATTCTAAATTTCTGAATATGTTTCTGTATTATTATGAATTCTAAATTTCTGAATTCATTTACATATGCACCCATCTTTTATTCTCCGTCCATAACTGTCTTTACCCCAATTCATTGCCGATTTAATTTGCCTATTGGCTTAATTATTGTCTTTCGTAATGCCCTGTTTTTGTCCACGACAATATGTTAATTACATTTATTCTCTAACTTTAACTGTCCATTATGGACATTTGTATTTGAGTTCAAGTCCTCTTCCTTATTCGATCGACCTGAATATGCCAACCAAGGGCTCTTTTGATTGTACACATCCATGACTGTGGCTTTTGCCAAATTTACTTTGCACACATAACCGGTCATTCATCATATCTTGATTTTTTCATAGAGCCTTTTCGGATATAACATCGCACTTCACTTGTCTCGTTTATAAAATATTCGAAACCGTCTCCAAGATTTAAAGCAAATTTCTCAGAATTTCAATGACTTTACATCATTTTGCATTCAGCCTTTTTTTTATAATATTAGCAGGGCTGTATTTTGAAAATGCTTCAATTGTATTAAATTTCAAAATCTATTTCTTAACATTACTGCTTTTAAAGGGACCATAAATTTTCTTGTTTTTTTAAAGCAATGAGTCTACTTTTCTTAAATTTTAAATTTCTGGACCTTTTTCCTTGATCACACTATTTTTAACCATAAATTTAAAGGCAATGAGTCTGCTTTTCTTAAATTTTCTTGTTTTTTTAAAGCAATGAGTCTGCTTTTCTTAAATTTTCTTGTTTTTTTAAAAGCAATGAGTCTGCTTTTCTTAAATTTTAAATTTCTGGACCTTTTTCCTTGATCACACTATTTTTAACCATAAAGTCGTTTCAAGATTTTTCAGTTGTCTTAATTCTTTAAATGAACTTGAATCTAATCTTTTATGTAAATTTTTAATTTCTGAATCTATTTCCTAAGCAGTACTTGTATCAAATTTCTGAATCTATTTCCATATACGGGATTAACAAATGTCTTTTTCTAATGTTGTCCAACTCATGTTCATAACAATATGCACCTACCATTGATTCTGCAATTCTTTCCTGTAACTGTCCTATTGATATTTATCAAGAGACTTTCAAATCCACGTCCTTTCCATTATTTGATCGACGTGAACATGTCTACTCGTAACCTTTTAATCGTACACTTTCATGATCCAGTGGTGTTGTTCCTATAACCGTTGTCCTATGAACATCTATCTAAGGTCATTCAAGTTAAGGTCAACAAAAACAACAACTGAGCCTTTTATCCCAAGCATATGGGGTAAGGCTACATGAACCAACCTGCGAATCACGCCGGGTCCAGCACATGAATCCTCTGCCTCCACTCACTCCTATCGAACAATATACTTTCATCGAGGCCTTTGGCAACCATATCGTTTCGTATCAGCTCCATCCATGTTTTCTTCGGTCTCCCTTTTGCCATTGCCCATATCGAGGGTATCTATTTGTCGAACCGGTACTTCCATAGGTCTGCGTCGCACATGACCAAACCATCTTAGCCGTCTTTCCCGCATCTTCTCCACAGGTGCTACACCAACTTTTGCACGAATATCCTCATTTCATACCTTATCTTTTCTAGTGTTACCGCACATCCAACGAAGCATGCACATCTCTGCTACGTGCATCTTCTGTGTATGATGCTTCTTAAGAGCCCAACATTCTGTACCATATAATAAGGCATGCCGAATAGCGCTCCGATAAAACTTCCCTTTCAATTTTAACGGAAAGTTACGATCACACGAAATCCCTGTTGCACTCCATTTCAACCAACCAGCTTGGATCCTTTGATTAACATCACTATCGATCTCCCCATCCTTTTGGATGATGGAACCTAGATATCTAAACTGATCGCTCAGTGATATCTCTTGCCCTTCTAATGTTATACCAAGTTAAGGTCCTCACTTGTTTTAAATCGACATGCATATGCCCACTTGTGACTCTTTTGATTGTACATGTATTTTCACTTGGTTTCATTATTTTTAATGCACTTTAAACTTATTTAAAGCCTTTTCACTTGTCTCGCTCTTTAAAATGACTTAAATATATGTTCTATCTAAATTTTTAATTTCTGTATCTACTTCTGTATTATTACTACTTCCAAATTTTTGAATCTATTTACATATGCACCTAGTTTTGATTCTCCGTTATAACTATCTTAACCTCGATTCAATACTGATTAAATATGCATATAGGCTTAATTATTATCTTTTCATAATGTCTGCCAGTTTTGTCCATGGCAATATGCACCTATCATTTTCTTCCTTAGCGGTCCCATTATAGACATTTGTCAATAGACATCTGAGCTCAAGTTCCCTCCATTATTAGATTGACCTGAATATGGACGGCAACATCTGCATCCCAGAAGATCAATATGACGTTCCTTCCCGACATCGCAGAAAGCGGAGCAAGTCAGCCAATGATCTTCCCGTCGGAAGAACGCTCCGTCCCGGAAACAAGTCAGCCAATGACCTCCCCGTCGGAAGAACGCTTCGGCCCGGAAACAAGGCAGCCAATGGCCTTCCCGTCGGAACAACGCTTTGTCTGGGAAACAAGTCAGCCAATGATCTCCCCGTCGGAACAACGCTCCGTCCGGGAAACAAGTCAGCCAATGATCTCCCCGCCGGAACAACGCTCCATCTCGGAAACAAGTCAGCCAATGACCTCCCCGCCGGAACAACGCTCCGTCCGGGAAACAAGTCAGCCATTGACCTCCCCGCCGGAACAATGCTCCGTCTCGGAAACAAGTCAGTCAACGACCTCCCCGCCGGAACAACGCTCCGTCTCGGAAACAAGTCAGCCATTGACCTCCCCGCCGGAACAACGCTCCGTCTCGGAAACAAGTCAGTCAACGACCTCCCTGCCGGAACAACGCTCCGTCTCGGAATCAAGTCAACCAATAATCTCTCGATTCGTCTCGACCCCTAGGGAAATTAGTGTCCCTGCGCAAACCTCTCAACTCGTAAAAAGAAAACTCTCTTGTGAGATCCTTACGACTCTCAAGAGAAAACGCACTTAGAAGTCCTCACGACCCCTAAGGAGAAATTACACCTACGAGATCCTCTCGACTCGTGGGGAGAAACGTCTTTATGAGACCCTCACGACTCATAAAATTGAAAAGTCTTAGGCAGCAGACTTGAACCTGTTTCCTAATCCATCGCTACTCTACAAGGAGTTCAATATGAACCGTTATCTACCATCTACAGGTCATATTTGCTAAAGTCGCATGCCAATGACACGACAAAGAAAAGAAGACAAAAGTATGAGATAAAATACGTCTTTTATTCATGATTTCAAGTGAATACAAAATACATTTCACAAAGGAATCAAAATGAATACATGTTATTCATAAACCGCAAGTTTACAGTAAAAAAAGTGGGTATACAAAGACAGTTATTGAAGAGGAGGTGTTTCAACAAATCAGCCAGCTGCTCGCGTGCTCCTCTCAATCCTTTGTCACAATCGGCCGCCGCGGCCAACTCCGCTTGGACTCGGGCCCGCTGTCGCAAACAAGACGAAAGCTTTGCATCGGTTCCTAGCACGACAGCTTCACAGTCCTGCACGACCCGCTCAGTAAAGTCAAGCGTCCGTCTTAGCATCAACCCATCCGAAATGCATCGCTGGAGATTGTCGAAGACAGCTTTTAACTGCGCGACATTCACTTCAATCTGAGCGCGTAACCGGACAGATTCGTTAGAAACTACTTCATGTTCCTTTCTCCTCAGGTTGCCTCCTGTTCAAAATAGCGGATGAAAGGAACACTACTCTCGACCCACGCAGCCCGCTGCGAGTTCAAAGCTGATATTTTAGGGGCGGGACGCTTGAGCTCAATCTTATGCAGGCAAGCCTCGCTCTTTCTGCAGTAATTAACCCAAGACTCGACAGCACCTTCGTCATGGAAGTTCATGAGCGTCGCCAGCATATGATTAACCTCAGCAGGAAAATCTGCAGCGAATGCGAGGGCCTCGGCGTCAAGATCCTTGATGAATTCGCTCAACATTTGCATGCTATTTGCAGCGCCCCTGGAAGAAGGGTGTTTAGCAAAGGGCCTTGCCGGCATTGGGATGCGAGACTCAAAGAGAGCCGGAGTCGGTGCGATTGCTGCAAAACAAATTATGGTCAAATGTCGACTCGAGAGGTAAAGAAAATACACGAGCAATGGAGTCTACTGTACCGGCTGTGGCAGGTGGCAAAATTGGGGAGGCGCAGACATTCTCTCGTCCCCTCTGATCCGTGACGCTGCGATCAATATAAAGAAGACTTAGCAGCAATATGGCTATTCATAAAAGAAAGAGAGGCATTAGCTAAAGAATATACTAATCAATACCAGCAGGCGGAATGACTTCCGACTGGAAGGAGAAATGCGGGTTCAACACCTGGTATAAATGATCGAAAAGGACTCCTGCAGAGTTGCGACAATATGCTGTCAATACAAGGAAGATGGTGTCCACAGTTAAACTAAATAAATCGCAAACCTATACCTTCCAGCATTTCGAAGGACATAGGAGAAGGCAAGGGAACAACAACCGTCATGGCGGCGACTGGAGGTGCTTCAGGTGGCACAATCTCAGCGTTCACTGCACCTACAAACAAAATATCGTCAGAAGGAGCTGAAAGAGATTGAGAAATAAAAAGAGAACAGTGACCCAAGACTTACTTGATGGATCATCAACCAAAACCGCGACGGAAACATCACCAGGCGTAGCGGCTTCTTCGCTCTCCCTCAGAGTAGTAGTTTCTGCGCCCATGGCTTCATCCTTTGATTCGACGAGGGCCGTCGTGACGCTTGCGATGCCCGCTGATACCAGGGAGCCACACGGGGTAAGTGCAGTGGTTTGGACGGTCCCAGATTCTATAGAGAGGGTAGCAATTTCGGGCACGGTAACCGCCAGGCTTTCACTCGTCATCCCATCGCCAAGACTCGGCCCAAAAAAATGCATGTGTCAAAATTCGTAGATCAAGTTCTAGTAAAAGACTCAGCGTTATGTTACCTTGGGGCAACTTTTCAGTTTTCTCCCGAGCCGCGCGTGCAATCTGTCTACGAGCGGTAGACAACGCAGGGGGAACATCCGCCGAAAGAGTATCAACAAGGGGATGCTGCTTGAGCCTGCACCCACGGCCAAACTGGCATCGCGTTCCCTCGCTACACGCTTCCTACGCTTCTTTTTGGTCTGAACGGTGAGAAATGATCTCCTCAAGACCTCTGACACAGGGACGTCGTCGTCCGAACCAAGCTATGCCTCCGGAGCCGTTACGGCGCCTGTCATCGGCTGCTTTAGCGAAGCCTCCTGCGGTAATGTTGAGGGAGCTGGGGCCACAATAGCTGACTCTGGGAGCGTCGCTGCATCACCGCTCGGGATCAGTACCGCACTCGGAATAACCTGAGTCAAGGTAGTCCCTGCAATAAAATAAGGGAGAAGGTCAAAGCACGAATAAAAAAGGGGAATGAAGACACAATGAGCTGAATTATACCAAGACCCAAAGAAGCGCGGAGCCTCTCTTCCTCCTCGAGCGTCTTGATGGAAGCCGCGAGAGTCTCTTCGGTAGAAATACCTGTTGAAAAGGACATTAGTAAAAGCATAAAAATAAGGAAGGAATGAACGGGGAAAAATACAACTGAAGTATACCAGACTTCGCGATGGTGATCGGCACCGCTTCTTCGCGAGCTAGTCCCTCAGAGACCACAAAGGCAGCTTGTAGATCGGTGTCGGTCACAGGCGTGTCAAACAAGCCTTCGCTGTAGGGAGCATGAGACTTCTGGCCGAGTTAAACGTCGGCAAAAAAGAGCAACTTCTTTTTATCTGTGAGCGAACGTCGGCGGCTGATGACACGAGCTTGCGCTTGACGGGCATTTTTAGGAGACGAGTCCCGATTTTCGTACCCACTCCAGACCCCAGGGACGTTGCAGCTACCGTTTCTATAGGAACACGGGGTAGAGGCTTCTCAGGAAAGGCGCGCGGGACCGCAACCGCATCAGATCATCTTAAGGAAGGACGAACAATGGTTCGTCGCTTTAAGGGGACAGCTGGATTACCAGCAGGGGCTGCACCCTTGCGATCGAGCAGTAACCGCTTTTCTTCCCTAATAACAGCACCCGTCGCATGCTGGTACCACGCCATGTATGCGTTCGAGGCTTTCGGAACGCGGCACAGCTCACTGATAAAAAAGTTTGACCCGGTGTTTAGCCGCATGAAATGGTGCAGCGCGCTGCGGATACCTTCTTCCGTAGCAACCGGCTCAGCTAAAAAAGCCTCAAGCGGGACACCCTGATCGTAACTCGACTGTTGAGCAAAACGGTGCGGGTTGTACCTCATGAACAGCGCCGAGTCGTTCTGCCTGAACACTAAAAAGCTCGGCCTGATTGAATACAGATGCAGAATCTCCCGAGCCTTTAATATAAGAGCCCCATCTTTGAAGGTATCGCGCATCGGCTGCACCGTTTTAGTGGATTTCTTGCCGATAGTTAAGACCTTATCGACGAAAGTCGTGCTATCCCCGACCATACGCGGGCGAAAGACTAGACCCCGAGCCTCTCGCTGTGACGGATCTAAAGCAGAAGCGTCAACTAGGAACATAACCCGAGGGAAATTATAACTGTCATAGAAAATGGGCCGTTTGTAGACTCCAAAAGTGCCGAGCACATGTAGCTCGATCCACGAGGTGAAATAGTGCAGCGGGAGATTTACGGGCCGTACCCCCGGCTGAGTGGTGTCTGCCGCTAAGCTGAGGCCATGATACAGGTGAGCCAGTCCAGCGATCCCGACGGCCACTCGCGTCCCGGCAACCATTCGGTGAGCCGGATAGAAGACGGATGGCCTCATATAGCGATGATGCATTAGGAGCACAAACCAGCTTAACCATAGGCCGAGGAACCCCAAAAAGAACGCATTTTCGTCGATGTCTGAAGCTGCGAGCTCTGCATAAGGGACGACCGGGGTAACTGGGAGCAAGAAATTCCTTTGATCTGCTCCGCTGTCGGCTGGCTGTCCAAGCCAAAACCAGAAGGACCGTCAAACTTGACGAATTTCGTGGTTTATTTTGACAAGGCTTCCGAGCGAAGAAAGCGGGCGATGAAATCCGTGAAGCTGACTCCGCGCCCTCCAGACTCGAGAAACAGACTCGTAAATATTCAACACCTTGATTAGACTCGGGAATCGATGTTGAATAGCATTCTTCGGAGTGAGACCCATCACCACTTATTTGGTGGCGAAGATGTATTCGTCAGGGGGAAGTATTTCCTCGTAATGTTCCTCTTTGACGGTAAGCCCGAAATTTTTGCAAATTCCTCCAAGGAAATCAAAACCTCCCAGTCCGATAAAAGAAAGGTGTGAGTCGGGGTATTCCATTGTCCCAAGAAAGCCTTGACCTACCATACGTGAGGCGCGAGATACTGGAAAAGAGACGCGTAGACAGCAGGGTACAACCCGAGCTTCAGCAGCTACGACCTTTTGGCCGACAAGATGTATCGAGCCCACTGCAAGTATCCGGCTGAATGGCGAGGAGTCAAGCCTATCATGTATGCCTGCCCCCAAGGGCGCGACTCGTCTTGACATATGCGCCGCCCCAGAATATCTAAAGCCATTGGCGGCTGTACAGGTATCGAGCCCATAGAGGGCTGGAGGCGTCCATCCATAATCCAGTTAACCTTCTCCACAACGTAATTCACCTGGGGCGAGTCAGCATAATGAATGGCGGAAATTGGCTCTGAAGGCGCCGCACAAGAGAAACTGCGCTGATCCCGAATAATTTGGTTATACCATAACCCCTATAAGTGAAGAGACTTCTGCTCCGGGTCATGATATTTAATCAGTGCAAAAACTTCCCGATCTACGGGCGCGTCGGCATACGCACTCTCTGGGCGTACAAATGGGAAAGAAGAGTCAGAAGACATAGTACCTGCGCGAAAAGAAACAAGGGTTAGATGTTAATACTACATTACAAATTCTGACATTTGGTACTTTAAATTTGTACCACACTGCAATGCAGGAAAAAGGGACCGAGGGGGACCCACAAAATCTAAGTGACGGCTCATCATTGATTAGACAGTCAATTATTAAGGAAGAAATCCTAAAAAGATTCTCATTTAATGAGAAAGTCATTTGCCCAAGGAGTTAAACTCCCTTGAGAGCAGTGCTCTGCAAACAGAAGTTACATCTGTCAACCTTAATTACGAGGGGAATAAAAACTCCTTAAAATTTCTAAGAGCTATGCTCTTTGAAAACGATGGAGTAATCCATCTGAACCCTAAAAAGCAAATCATTTTGCAGAGTAAAAACTCTAAGATCTTTAAGATCTACAAAACGAACTCTAAGAGTTCTTCATAGAGATGAACAATGTTCTAATTAATGGGTTAACCCTAAAAATCCATTTTTAGATCTATGATCTAGTAAGAGCAAAGCTTTGTTTAAGGGGTTCGATTATGATCCTTAAAAAATTTGGACAGAGTTCTAACTCTAAAAGGAATTTCCTTGGGCAGAGATCTAAGCTCTGAAGGGAGAATTAAATTCTCAGAAACAAGAAAGAAAGAAGATGAACAGAAGTCATCTCAAGGGCCAAAGGCCCTACTTATAGGCGCTGGAAGACGATCCAACTTCTAAGATGATCCAACGGTGGAAAGATTGCCACCGCTGCACTCACGTGTGAGCTACGTGAGCGCAACGGTGGGGGGTATTTGTTTCCCTCAATAAGAGAGCAAGACTTTCTTCAAAATTTGAACTGAGGCAGCGCCTCACGTGCAAAGCACGAGAGCACCAGCGCCCAGAGTTAAAAATTCTAAAGGTGCGCCTCACGTGTAAGGCATGAGAGTGCCAGCGCCAAGAGTTAAAAAAACTCTGAGGCAGCGTCTCATGTGCAGAGCACGAGAGCGCCAGCGCAAGAATTAAAAGTTCTCCACCCTTGGATCAAAGATCCAACGGTGATGATAAATCATCAGAGTGTATGAGAAAATATTTTCCCAATCTTTCTAAACAAGAAAGATTGTGCTCTGTAAATCAGAGCACCGTTGGAGCAAAAGATCCAATGGTGATTAAAAATCACCAAGATACAGAACAAGCTCTGTATAGGAAAATATTTTCCCAATCTTGTTAAAAACAAGAAAAATGTCTTTTGTAAAACAGAAGTCCTTGGATCAAAGATCCAACGGTGGATAAATTCCCCAATCAATTAGAGATCTCTCAATGAGAGATTTACTTAACCGATTCAACAAATCAACCTCCGCTATATATAGGACCCAAGACTTCAAGTCTTGGAGAGAAGAACCCTCCATAAACTTCAAGTTCAAAAAAAAGGAGCAAGCAAAAAGAGTTTTAAAACAGAAAGGAAAGAAGAACTTTCTTCAAGGTAAATAAAGATCATAGTATCTCATCTGCATACCCAAGGGTTTAACCCTTAAAAAAGAACATAGTTCTTTCTTTGGATCTGAGATCCATGAGACAAATCTCCTACAAATGAGAATTTAATTCTCGTAGGGAAGAATTTGTTCTTGGGGATTGAAGATCTAGGGGAGAACAAAGGATTGAACTCTTCAGAAAAATGCACAAAAAGGAAACAACGCCGAGCGCCCCATGTGCCATACACGTGGGCGCTGCTAAAATAAAGAGTGTTTAGCACTCGGTGGTTGGCGTCCAGCGCCAAGCGCTCCACGTGCCCCTCATGTGGGCGCTAATAAAATAAGGTGTGCTTAGCACTCGGTGGTTGGCACCCAGCGCCAAGCGCTCCACGTGCCCCTCACGGGTCGCTAATAAAATAAGAAGTGTTTAGCACTCAGTGGTTGGCATCCAGCGCCAAGCGCTCCACGTGCCCTCACGTGGGCGCCTGATAAAATAAAGAGTGCTATGCACTCAATAGTTGGCGCCTAACGCCGAGCGCCCCACGTGCTTCTCACGTGGGCGCCGTCTAACATAAAGCACTCTGTAAATAGAGCCTTGCGCCATAAAGAGTGTCTTAACACTCAATAAAAAATAAAAAAAGGAGTGAGCATCAAAGCCCATATCGATGCTCAACATTATTGAACAAAAGGGATCGAGCCCAAACAAGTGTAACACTTTTTTCAGAAATTGAGTGGGCTGAGTCCAAGCTGACCAAAAGTCACTAATTTAGATCAACCGAGCCCATGAGCTCACAATTTTTCTAAATTTGATTTTAGTCCTAAACCCAAGTACTGGTCTCTCAACTGACATTGGTTCAAGGGTACATCTCCCCACACCTCAGATATATGTCGTAATTCTTCAACGTCTTCGGAGAGGTGGTGGGTCCCGACAATCAACAAACCCTGTGGACCGCAACGTCCTTAAACTAATAACGGACCGCAACGTTTTTAAACTAATAACGGACCGCAACTTCCCTAAACTAAACTTTATGGACTATGATGTTCTTAAACCAATGGACCGCAACGTTTCTAAACTAAAGCAATAGAGCCCAAATGCTCTTTTGTTGGATCTGAACGACCCCAAAATCCTGTTAAGCAGATCTTGGTCTAAAATTAGACCAACGTATCCTCAACAACCGTTTAAGTTTGATCTTAATCTCAAACGAGATTAACAATCCTTAAATCAAACAAACCCAAATCTAAGAAAATAGGGATTTGGACTAATTCCCGCCTTACGGGCGACAACACAAATTAGTCTCCGTGTACAATCCACGGGCAACCAAAAATAAAACAAACACGACACGAAGTGAATATCTGGAGCAGGAGAAAGTGGTTATCGCTACAACAACAACTGAGCCTTTTATCCCAAGCATATGGGGTAGGCTACATGAACCAACATGAGAATCACACCGGGTCCAGCACATGAATCCTCTGTCTCCACTCACTTCTATCGAACAATATACTTTCATTGAGTCCTTTGGCAACCATATCGTTTCGTATCACCTCCATCCATGTTTTCTTCGGTCTCCCTTTTGCCCTTTTGCCATTGCCCATATCGAGAGTATCTATTCGTCGAACCGGTACTTCCATAGGTCTGCGTCGCACATGACCAAACCATCTTAGCCGGTTTTCCCGCATCTTCTCCTCCACGGGTGCTACACCAACTTTTGCACGAATATCCTCATTTCGCACCTTATCTTTTCTAGAGTTACCGCACATCCAACGAAGCATGCGCATCTCCGCTACGTGCATCTTCTGTGTATGATGCTTCTTAGGAGCCCAGCATTCTGTACCATATAATAAGGCAGGCCGAATAGCGCTCCGATAAAACTTCCCTTTCAATTTTAACGGAAAGTTACGATCACACAAAATCCCTGTTGCACTCCTCCATTTCAACCAACCAGCTTGGATCATTTGATTAACATCACTATCGATCTCCCCATTCAATTTTAACAGAAAGTGGTTATCGCTACGCGGTAACGTAATTAACTCCAGGGGCTTGCGCCTGCAGGGAAGAGCGTCCCCACAATCAAAAACCATTCACAACGAGGGGGAATCTCACGAAGTTTGCTACAACGGCCGCATCTGTTTAACCCTTCGATACAAGGTGCCATAAATTAACTTAGCATCTTCGGAGAGGTAGACAGATAAAACCAAAAAGTATCTGCCCCCCAAAATTCAGGCCAGACGTCCTAACGTCCCGGTCGCGCCTTTCGGCGGCGAACACCATTAATCTTCACTTGTTTCGCTACTTAAAGCAATTGAGGCTCCTTTTCTCAAGTTTAAATTTCTAAAACTTTTTCCTTAATCATACAATTTTTAAATGCGCCGTAAAGTTGTTTCTAGGGTTTCCACTTATCTCGTTCTTTATATGGACTTGAATCCATTTTTTTTATCTAAATTTTAAAATTTTGAATCTATTTACTAAACATAACTGGTTTTAAATTTCTAAATCTATTTCCATATACGGGATTAACTAATGTCTTTTACTAATGTCCTGCTCATGTCCAGAACAATATACCCTTACCGTTGATTCTCTAAATCCGTTTCTATAACCGTCCTTCTATGGACATTTATCAAGAGACTTTCAAATTCACACCCTTTCCATTATTTGATCGACGTGAGCATGTCCATCCGTGACTTTTTGATTGTACATATTCATGATCCAATGGTTGTGTTACTATAACCGATGTCCTATGAACATTTGTCTGATGTCATTTAAGTTTAAGTCCTCACCATTTTTAGATCAACGTGTATATGTTAACCCGTGTCTTTTTTGATTGTACACGTATTTATCCTAAGTTTCAATATTTTTAAATGCACTATAAACTTATTTCTAGTCTTTTCACTGGTCTTGTTCTTTATAATGACTTAAATCTATTTTTAATCTAAATTTTAAATTTCCGAATCTATTTCCGTATTATTACTTCCAAATTTCTGAATCCATTTACATATTCACCTATTTTTGGTTCTCTGTCTATAATTGTCTTAACCTCGATTCATTAATCTTTTAATCTTCTTACAGGCTTAATTATTGTCTTTCCTTAATTTCCTCCAGTTTTTGTCCATGGCATTATGCACTTACCGTTAATTCTCTTCCTTTAACCGTCCTATTATAGACATTTGTCAATAGACATTCAAGTTCAAGTCATCTCCAATATTAGTTGACCTGAATATGTCAACTAAGGGCTCTTTCAATTGTACACATCCCTGGCTGTGGCTTTCACCAAATTTATTTTGCACACAAACCAATTATTCATGATACCTTGATTTTTTTTCGTAGTGCCTTTTTGTATATAACATCTTATTTCACTTGGCTCGTTTATAAAATATTCGAAAACATCTCCAACTTCCTAAATATATTTTTAAATACGCCATAAAGTCGTTTCAAGGGGTTTCACTTATCTGGTTCTTTAAATGGACTTGAATATAATTTTTTATCTAAATTTTAAATTTCCGAATCTAATTCCGAAACATTATTAGTTTCAAATTTGTAAATCTATTTCCATATACGGGATTTACTAATGTCTTTTACTAATGTCCTCTGAATCATGTCCATAACAATATGCACCTACCATTGATTATGTAATTGTGTTCCTATAACCGTCCTTCCATGGACATTTATCAAGAGACTTTCAAATCCACGTTCTTTCCATTATTTGATCGACATAAAAATGTCTACCCGTGACTTTTTTATTGTACACATTCTTGATCCAATGGTGTTCCTATAACCGTTGTCTTGAACTTTTATCTAAAGTCATTTAAATTCAAGTCCTCACCATTTTTAGATCGACGTGTATATGTCAACCCATGACTTTTTTTTTGTACACGTATTTATCCTTAGTTTCTCCATTTTTAAATGCACTATAAACTTATTTCTAGTCTTTTCACTGGTCTCGTTCTATAAAATGACTTAAATCTATTTTTAATTCTAAATTTTGAATTTCCAAATCTATTTCTGTATTATTATAACTTCCAAATTTCTGAATCCATTTACATATGCACCTATTTTTGATTCTCCATCTATAACCGTCTTAACCTTGATTCATTATCGATTAAATCTGCTTATGGGCTTGATTATTGTCTTTTCTTAACGTCCTCATGTTTTTGTCTACGGCAATATACACCATCCATTTATTCTCTTCCGTTAACCGTCCATTATGGATATTTGTCAATAGACATTCGAGTTCAAGTCCTCTCCATTATTTGATTGATCTGAATATGTCAACCAAGGGCTCTTTCGATTATACACATCCCTGACTGTTGCTTTCTCCATATTTACTTTGCACACAACCAATTATTCATGATATCCTGATTTTTTTTAATACAGACTTTTTGGACATAACATTGAATTTCACTTGTCTCGTTTATGAAATATTCGAAACCGTCTCCAAGATTTAAAGCAAATCTCTCAAAATTTCAAAGACTTTACATCATTTTGCATTTCAGCCGTTTTTTATAATATTAGAAAGGCTATATTTTGAAAATGCTTCAATTGTATTAAATATCAAAATCTATTTCATAACATAATTGCTTTTAAACGGACCATAAATTTTCACTTGTTTCGTTACTTAAAGCAATTGAGGCTACTTTTCTTAAATTTTAAATTTCTATACCTTTTTCATTAATCACACTATTTTTAACCATAAAGTTGTTTCAAGATTTTTCACTTGTCTCATTCTTTAAATGGACTTGAATCTAATTTTTATGAAATTTTAAATTTTTGAATCTATTTCCTAAGCAGTACTAGTATCAAATTTCCAAATCTATTTCCATGTACGGGATTAACTAATGTCTTTTTTTAATGTCCAACTCATGTCCACAACAATATGCATCTACCATTGATTATGTAATTGTGTTCCTATAACCGTCCTTAGATGGACATTTATCAAGAGGCTTTCAAATCCACGTCCTTTCCATTATTTGATCGATGTGAAAATGTCAACCGTGACTTTTTGATTGTGCACATTCATGATCCAATGGTGGTGTTCCTATAACCGCTGTCTTATGAACATTTATCTAAAGTCATTTAAGTTCAAGTCCTCACCATTTTTAGATCGACATGTATATGTCAACCCGTGACTTTTTTTATTGTACACGTATTTATCCTTAGTTTCGCTATTTTTAAATGCACCATAAATTTATTTCAAGTCTTTTCACTGGTCTCGTTCTATAAAAAGGCACTATAAAGCTATTTTTTTTAATCTAAATTTTAAATTTCCGAATATATTTCCGTATTATTATTATTTCCAAATTTCTGAATTCATTTACGTGTACCTATCTTTGATTCTCCATCTATAACCATCTTAATCTCGATTCATTACCGATTTAATCTGCCTATTGGGTTAATTATTGTCTTTTCATAATGTCCTCCAGTTTTTGTCGTAGCAATATGAACCTATCACTGATTCTCTTACTTTAACTGTTCCATTATGGACATTTGTCAATAGAAATTCAAGTTCAGGTCCTCTCCATTATTAGCTTTACTTGAATATGCCAACCAAGGGCTCTTTTGATTGTACACATCCTTGGCCGTGGCTTTCGCCAAATTTACTTGGCACACATAACCAATTATTCATGATATCTTAATTTTTTCATGGAGCCTTTTTGGTTAATCATCGTGTTTCACTTGTCTTGTTTATAAAATATTCGAAACCGTCTCTAATATTTTTTCAAAGACTTTACATTATTTTGCATTTCAGCCTTTTTTATATTTAGAAAGGCTGTATTTTGAAAGTGCTTCAATTGTATTAAATTTCAAATTCTATTTCTTAACGTCACTGCTTTTAAAGGGACCGTTAATTTTCACTTATTTCGCTACTTAAAGCACTTTAGGCTACTTTTCTTAAGTTTTAAATTTCTAAACCTTTTTCCTTAATCACACAATTTTTAAATGCGCCGTAAAGTCGTTTCAAGGGTTTTCACTTATCTTGTTCTTTATATGGACATGAATCCAATTTTTTAATCTAAATTTTAAATTTTTGAATCTATTTACTAAACATTACTAGTTTCAAATTTCTATATCTATTTCCATATACGGGATTAACTAATGTCTTTTGCTAATGTCATACGCATGTCCACAACAATATGCACTTACCATTGATTCTGTAAATGTCTCTATAACCGTCCTTCTATGGACCTTTATCAGGAGACTTTCAAATCCACGTCCTTTCCGTTATTTGATCGACGTGAACATGTAAATCCGTGACTTTTTGATTGTACATATTCATGATTCAATGGTAGTGTTACTATAACCGCTGTCCTATGAACATTTATCTGAAGTCATTTAAGTTTAAGTCCTCACCATTTTTAGATCGACGTGTATATGTCAACCCATGACTTTTTTGATTGTTCACGTATTTATCCTAAGTTTTACTATTTTTAAATGCACTATAAACTTATTTTAAGTTTTTCATTGGTTTCGTTCTTTATAATGACTTAATTCTATTTTTTAATCTAAATTTTAAATTTCCAAATCTATTTCCATATTATTACTACTTCCGAATTTCTGAATCCATTTACATATGCACCTATCTTTGATTCTCTGTCTATAACCGTCTTAACCTCGATTCATCAACAATTTGATCTGCCTATAGGCTTAATTATTGTCTTTTCTTAATGTCCTCCAGTTTTTGTCCATGACATTATGCACCTACCATTAATTCTTTTCCTTTTACCGTCCCATTATGGACATTTGTCAATAGACATTCGAATTCAAGTCATCTCCAATATTAGACTGACCTGAATATGTCAACCAATAGCTCTCTTTCAATTGTGTACTCTTTCAATTGTACACATCCTTGGCTGTGGCTTTCACCAAATTTATTTTGCACGCAAACCAATTATTCATGATACCTTGATTTTTTTCGTAGAGCCTTTTTGTATATAACTTCTCATTTCACTTAGCTCGTTTATAAAATATTCGAAAACGTCTCCAACTTTCTAAATCATTTCCTAAACATTACTAGTTTCAAAATTCTAAATCTATTTCCATATACGGGATTTACTAATGTCTTTTTCTAATGTCCAACTCATGTCCACAACGATATGCACCAACCACATTCTGTAATTATGTTCCTTTAAGTGTTCTATGGATATTTATCAATAGACCTTCAAATCCACGTCTTTTCCATTATTTAATCAACGTGAACATGTCAACTCGTGACTTTCCGATAGTACACAATCATGATCCAATGGTGTTGTTACTATAACCGTTGTCCTATGAACATTTATCTAAAGTCATTCAAATTCAATTCCATTCAAGTTCAAGTCATCACCAGTTTAGATTGACGTGTATATGTCAACTCGTGACTCTTTTGATTGTACACGTATTCTTCCTTAGTATCACTATTTTTAAATGCACTATAAAGTTATTTCGAATCTTTTCACTTGTCTCGTTCTTTAAAATGACTTAAATCTATTTTTTAATCTAAATTTTAAATTTCCTCATTACTTCTACTTCCAAATTTCTAAATCCATTTACATATGCACCTATCTTTGATTCTCTGTATATAACCGTCTTAACTCTGATTCATTATTGATTTAATCTACGTGTGGGCTTAATTATTGTCTTTTCATAACGTCCTCCAATTTTTGTCCACGTTTATATGCATCTACATTGACTCTTTTATATCCGTTCCATTATGGATATTTGTCAATTGGCATTCAAGTTCAAGTTCTCTTCATTATTAGATCGACCTGAATATGCCAACCCGGGGCTCTTTCGATTGCACACGTCCGTGATTCACCAAATTTAATTTGCACACATTACCAATCATTCATAATACCTTGATTTTCTTTCATCTAGCCCTTTTGGATCGCATTTCATTTGTCTTGATTATTAAATATTCGAAGCCGTCTCCAACTTTTAATGCAAATTTCTCAGGATTTCAAAGACTGCACCATTTTGCATTTCAGCCTGTTTTATTTATTAGAAAGGCAGAATTTTGAAAATGCTTCAACTGTATTAAATTTCAAAATCTATTTCTTACCATTACTTCTTTTAAAAGGACCATAAATTTTCACTTGTTTCATGACTTAAAGCAATGAAGGCTACTTTTCTTAAATTTTAAATTTCTAAACCTTTTTCCTTATCACACCATTTTAAAATGCGCTATAAAGTCCTTTCAAGGTTTTCCAATTGTCTTGTTCTTTAAATGGACTTGAATCGAGTTTTTTTATCTAGGTTTTAAATTTCTGAATCTATTTCTTAAACATTACTAGTTTTAAATTCCTAAATCTATTTCTGTATACAAGATTAACTGGCGTCTTTTTCTAATGTCCTCCAACTCATGTCCACAACAATATGCACCTACGATTGATTCTGTAATTCTGTTCCCATAACCGTTCTTCTATTGACATTTATCCAGAGACTTTCAAATTCATGTCCTTTCTATTATTTGATTGACGTGAACATGTCAACTCGTAACTTTTCGATCGTACACATTCATGATCCACTGATTCTATTCATATAACCGTCCTATGAACATTTATCAAAATGCATTCAAGTTCAAGTCATTACCATTTTTTGATCGGCGTGTATATGCCAACCAGTGACTTTCGATTGTACACTTATTTTCCCTTAGTTTCACTATTTTTAAATGCACTATAAAGTTATTTCAAGTCTTTTCATTTGTCTCGTTCTTTAAAATGACTTAAAACCATTTTTTATTTAATTTTTAAATTTCCGAATATATTTCATTATTATTACTATTTCCATAATCCTGAAACCATTTACATATGCACATATCTTAGATTCTCCGCCTATAACTGTCTTAACCCCATTTCATTACTGATTTATTCTATCTATAAGTTTAATTATTGTCTTTTCATAACGTCCTCCAATTTTTGTCCACAGCCATATGCACCTACCATTTTTTCTCTTCGTTTACCTATCCCATCTATGGACATTTATTAATAAACATTCGAGTTCAGGTTCTCTCCGTCGTTATTAGATTGACTTGAATATGTCAACCAAGGGTCCTTCCATTAGCACACATCCCTGATTGTGGCTTTTGCCAAATTTACTTTGCACACATAACTAGTCATTCATGGTACCTTGATTTTTATCATTGAGCCCTTTTGGATATAAAATCGCATTTCACTTGTCTCCTTTACAAAATATTCGTAACCGTCTACACTTTTTAAAGCAAATTTCTCATGATTTCACAGTCTTTACACCATTTTGCATTTCGGCCTTTTTTTATTTATTAGAAAGGCTATTTTGAAAATGCTTCGATTGTATTAATGCACCATAAAGTCGTTTCAAGGTTTTTCACTTCGTCTCATTCTTTAAATGGACTTGAATCAAGATTTAAATTTCCGGATCTATTTCCTAAACATTACTAGTTTCAAATTTCAAAATCTATTTCCATATACGGAATTAACTAATGTCTTTTTCTAATCTCCTCCAACTCATGTCCACAACAATATGCACCTACCATTGATTATGTAATTCTGGTAATATAATCGTCCTTCTTTGGACATGTATCAAGAGACTTTCAAATTCACGTCCTTTCCATTATAAAGCGGGTTTTCATACTGAAATTTATTTTGATATCAAAGAAATTTTCCATTATAAAAAGGACTTTCACAAATGGAGGGAGAAATTTTTCATCGTGAGGAAGACTCTCACAAAGATTATTGTCATGAAAAGGACTTTCATAACGAAGTTTGAACTTGATATTTTCCATTGTGGAGAGTACTTTCACAAATGGCTTTCGTTATAAAGAGAACTTTCATAACGAAATTTGTTTTGATATATTTTCCATTGTGAAGCGGACTTTCACAAATGGATCATCGTTACGATGATCCATTTTATAATGAAGTTTGAGCTTGATATTTTCCATTATGAAGAGCGCTTTCACAAATGAATTATCGTTATGAAGAGGACATTCATAACGAAGTTTGAAATTATAAGCGAATTGAACTTTCTTTCATAAAAAATTCAGTATACAGAGAGACTCTTTTTATAGCCTTGTTATACGGGTATAGGAAGATGTGAGGAAAACAATAAAATAAGGAAGTTACAAACAGATTCTAACAGATTTTGTTACAAACAGATTCTAACTAATCCGAGAAATATCTTACTGTTGACTATTTCCAACACCCCCCTCAAGTTGGTGCGTAGATGTCCATCATGCCCAACTTGCTTATGAGTCCCTCGAACACTGCTTTGAATAGTCCCTTTGTAAAGATATCTACAGTTTGTTCATTTGTCGGAATGTAGGGGATACAGATGGTACCGGCATCCAGTTTTTCCTTGATAAAATGGCGGTCGACTTCAATATGCTTCGTTCTGTCATGTTGTACGGGGTTGTGTGCTATGCTGATGGCAGCTTTGTTGTCGCGATATAGTTTTAGTGGCTAAGTTATATGCTGCTTTATTTCCTGTAGTACTCGTTGAACCCACAGAACTTCACAAATACCGTTGGCCATGGCTCGAAATTCTGCCTCCGCACTACTCCTTGCCACAACACTTTTTTTCTTGCTCATCCATGTAATTAGATTGCCCCATACGTACGTACAATACCCTGAAGTTGACTTCCTGTCTACGATGGAACCTGCTAAATCCGCGTCAGTGAATATTGGGACGCTATGTGTCTCGCCTTTTTTGAAGAATAAACCTTTTCCTGATGCGCCCTTTAAATACTTCAAAACTCTATATGCTGCATCAAGGTGCTCTTCTTGAGGTGAGTGCATAAATTGGCTTATCATACTCACTGCAAAGGTGATATCGGGACGTGCATGTGAGAGATAGATCAATTTTCCTACTAACCTCTGGTATTTTGGAATGTCCACTGACGCGCTCTGTGTAAATTCTCCGAGCTTTTTATTCGGATCTATCGGTGTCTCCGCAGGTTTGCAGTTTGTCATCCCTATTTCTTTGAGAAGATCGAGAACATACTTCCGTTGAGACACGACAATGCCTTTCTTACTTCGAGCAATTTCCATACCCAAGAAATACTTCAATTCTCCTAAGTCTTTTACTTCGAACTCCTTGGCGAGACTTCCTTTTAACTAGTTGACCTCTTCCTCGTCATCTCCTGTAACAATGATGTCATCAACGTAAACAATTAGTATTGCAATTTTTCCATGTCTCGAGACTGTAGAACATGGTGTGATCTGCCTGAGCCTGATTGTATTATTGCCCCTTCACAAACTGATGGAAACGTTCGATCCAAGCTCGTGGAGATTGTTTAAGACCGTAAAGTGATCTTTTCAATCTGCACACTTTGGAGCCGAACCCTTTTTCAAACCCCGGCGGAGATTCCATGTACACTTCTTCGTCCAAGTCTCCATTCAAAAATGCGTTCTTCATATCTAGTTGTTGAAGTCGCCCATCGAGATTTACTGCAACTGATAGCAAGATCCGGATCGTGTTTAGCTTAGCCACAGGTGCAAAAGTCTCCGTGTAGTCGATCCCGTATGTTTGAGTGAACCCTTTAGCAACGAGCCTCGCCTTATATCGTTCTAGGGTTCCATCTGCACGAAACTTTGGTGTGAATACCCATTTGCATCCTACGATCTTCTTTCCTCTCGGCAGCTCCTCCATGTTCCAAGTCTGATTTTTCTCAAGTGCATTCATCTCCTCGAAAATCGCCTTTCTCTACTCTGGAGCTCTCAGAGCATCCTGTATAGTTTTTAGAATCTCCACAGCAGACACATTAGAGGTAAAGGCTGAAAAACTGGGTGAGAGATTATTTGAGGACACAAATTTTGACATTGGATACAAGGGACGACTAGTACATGACCTTGTGGACTTCGGAGGGCTATGGGAAGATCCAACTCACTGTGATCCGGTTCTGTTCTCGAGTCGGATTCTTGGTGGGGCTGGACAGAGTCGGCCTCTGCTTCTGGAGAAGGATCTATCTCAATTAAATGCTCCTCTTGCATTTTTTCCAGACCTGTTTCAGGTTGTTTTCTTTTGTAAGTTTTAATTTCCACATCATCTTGTCACGATCCGAAGGTACGGAACGTGACTGGCACTTAGATTACGAGACGTCTAAAGGCGTACCGTAACCTAAGTCAGCCAAAGCCCAGAAAAATCTAAACGAAAATCAAAAGAGAGTGAAGGAAAACCTTTAATGAAGACGGTTTTTAAATCATTCAAGTTGCATAGAATCCCTTTAAAAAGAAAACATCAAAAATTTCCGAAAATTTCGGCAGAGTCTCCCCTGTATTTTCCATCCCCCAAAATGGGTACAACAAGATAATAAACCTGTAATCATAAAATGGCATCCCCAAGCGGGAGTTAGCTCTTCGCCCAAGGCGGATCACAACCACATGCAATATAATAACCATATCAAGAAAAGAGCATAAAAGAAACGCAAAATATCAGAAAACACATCGCCGGCTCAAGTGAGCTCGACCCAAAAGAAACCACAAATATACAACCTCTCAGTCTCACCACTAGGTCACATATACAATATAAAGTGGTAGATGAAGAATACTAGATACAATGATAAAGCAAAAGAAATAAAGTGTGCTCGCAACCCACCTACGGGCGATGTCGCGAGTCTGCACAAAAGGAGCTGATGATAAGATAGCCGCCGCTACAAGACTGATGAGTCCGACCTGCAAGACACTGTGGCACAACGGGGGTGAGTTGCCAGCTCGTGAGTAAATATAACATCTAATAAGGCAATCGTAAGAATGCACGCAATGCACCACAACATGCATGTCCATATGTGATATAATATCTCTAGTATGCATGCACGGGTATGCAATGTCATTATTAAGTCTTTAAGTGTTTTAAATGCTAAGGGTATTGAATTCTTAACATTAGAACATGAATATCTGTATAATAGCTAAATACCATCAAGAAATCATCTGAAAACCCGTGTCAAGCATCGACACCAAATAGGAATCATATCTGTCTCAATATCGGGCTCCGTCAGTCCGGATCGGCCCATATCATAAATCTCACGACAACGGTCGGTATCCTCCGGATATCCGCCGCGGCAGACATCACCGGTAGGTAGTCTTCCCCTGCCAGGCTCATCGTCTACAACTCAATCTTTTTGCCCCGGGGTACCATACCGGGCCCACCATGTACCCGAGACGGTTCATCCACTCCTCGAATCGGGTCTCGAAATCCAACAGAAAACATGAAAACTCATGGTGGACGACACATACATCACGAGAAAACCGCAACTTTGTTTTGAAAATAATAAATATAAGGTTTTGTTAAATTCTTGCGGTTTTCCCCAAAATCCAGAAATCGCAGCAATACTGAAATCCTAAAGAAAATCATAATGTCCACATGTTATATATGATAAATGTCTATGATATCAATGCATACGATGTGAATTTTGGCTAGAAATCTATATAAATATGATGATGATGCGAGGTATACGTATGCTATGCAATTTCATATATCAAGTATGAATGCAAGTGGCGATATTATGATAAACAGGTTCTATAGTGCACGTGGCATGGCATTTACCAAAGGCGTGTGTGTCACATGAATAGTGCGCGTGCAACAGATGCCAATGGTAAGGTGTTCGTGTCCTACGAAATGATATCGCATAAGTATAGATGAATGTCCATGCAATTTAATATACTGTTCGCTATAAGGGTATGCAGTGTACATGAATGGATAAGCTACCTAACAAAATAAATCTTGCAAAAAGTAGGGTAATCCTAACTGGGGGGGGGCCTCGCGCCATTCAGACGATTCCCCCATAGATGAATACATCTACTCACCTGAAATCCCCGCTAATCCGATCCGACCACCGCCTTGCCTTTACGTGCCGTGTCCGATATTTCCCCGACCGATCCTATATTTGTACAACACCATGCATAAGATTACAAAACCTAAAACGATGCAAGTCACAATATACAATTATCGACGCTCTCGAATTAAACATAGCATGCACTCGGTGCGCGGGAAAACGCACGAAAATCGCTAATTTTTAACTAGAATCGTCATTTCGGGGAAATCGACACAACTAAAACCCGACTTGACGAAACCCCGCATTCGCGCATTCTAATAGTCCTATACGAAGTTAATTATATCGCTAAAATAACGCAATTTGATCGCATTCTATTTTGCATAAAAATCTAGCAAGCAAAAGCATACCGATTCGATGTAAACGTCGCAATTTATCGATTTAGCGAGCATAACCTTACACAATTAACCACTCTAACCAACTAGGTAATCAAAGCCCTAACTTAATCCATCAACCATGCTTCAAACCCTAGTTCAAAATCAATCCCATTTTTGATTTTTATGAACAATTAATCACAACTAAATTAATGCTTCAAATATCAATTTTTATCACATTTAAACTACAAGTTAACAAACTAGTTTAGAATTTCACCTCACAAGTGGAACCCTAGCATGATCAAGCCACCAAAGATGCCTCCTTTCTTCAAGTTTTGGACTAAATTGGTTTGAGGAGAGAGTGGATTAGGGTTGTGGTTTGATTTTATGAAGAAAATGGTGAATTTTTGTGGATTTTTCTTGATTTTTCATGATTTTTGAAGCAAGAATTGAGGTGAAAAGAGGGGGGAGCTGCTGCTATTTTCGGCCAGAGGTGAAGAGGAGGAGGGTGTGGGGTTTTTGGAGAAGTTTCTAGGTCAAAAAGATCCCTCACATCTCATTTAATGCATTTCACATCAACTTTTTACAAAAAAAACCCTTTTTACATCATTTTTTTCATAATTTTCACACCATAAAACTAAAATGTTGCAAGTTATGATACAATTTTATTAACACCGTATTTTAGCTTATAAAGACTCCTAATTATGAAATTTACCTAATTAAATTTGTATTTATCACTAATTTAATGTATGTAAAAAGGCTTAAAATAATAAAAAAAATAATTAATTACGAAATTTTTTTATTTAACTAGAAAATTATAAGTGACATTTTAGTGACAAAATTATAGTAATTTCTTATATAAATTTTGTATAATTAGGTCTACAATGAAAAAATACCTATTTTGACTTTTTACGGAAAAAGCCGAAAAATTAGCCGATTACCGAAAAACTGCCTAAACGGTTTTTGAAGGGTTACAATCTTCCCCCCTTAAGAAAATTCGGTCCCCGAATTTAGAATTTAACTACGCGTACCTTCAAAAAGATGGGGATATCTCTTCCTCATCTCGACCTCGGTCTCCCAGGTGACCTCGCTGTTCGGGCCACGCCAAAGAACCTTGACGGACGGTATAACCTTCGATCTCAATTTCTTCACCTGCCGATCCAGAATGACCACCGGCTGCTCGGTGAAAGAAAGATCACGCTCTAACTGGATCGTTTGGTGCTGAATCACCTGGGAAGGATCATGAAGGTACTTGCGGAGCATCGAGACAAGGAATACGGGATGAACATCGGGGAAGCTGGGCGGAAGAGCTAACCGATAAGCGACTGGACCAACACGCTCTAGGATCTCGAAAGGACCAACATATCTAGGACCCAGTTTCCCTTTCCGCCCAAATCTCATCACACCTTTCATCGGAGAGACCTTCAGGAAAACATGATCGCCAACAGCGAACTCGAGTCGGCGACGGCGCCTGTCAGCATAAGATTTCTGCCTGCTCTGTGCCGCTCTCATCCTGTCCCGAATCAGCTGTATCTTCTCAGTCATCTCCTGTACGATCTGCGGCCCCAAAACACTGCTCTCCCTGAGCTCTGTCCAACACACAGGCGATCGACATCTCCTCCCATATAAAGCCTCGAAAGGTGCCATCTGAATTGTCTCCTGGAAGCTATTATTGTAGGAGAACTCGATCAAAGGCAAATGACGATCCCAGCTACCACTGAAATCTAAAACACAAGCTCTGAGCATGTCCTCAAGAGTCTGAATAGTACGCTCCGACTGACCGTCAGTCTGAGGATGAAAGGCTGTGCTAAAACTCAATCGGGTGCCCAATGCTTCCTGGAGTTTCTGCCACAATCGGCTGGTAAACTGGGTGCCACGGTCGGACACGATGCAAGTCGGAACGCCATGCAGTCGCACTATCTCATCAATATAAACCTGGGCGTACTGAGAAAATCCAAAAGTGGTCTTCACTGGCAAGAAGTGAGCTGTTTTCGTCAGTCGATCCACAATCACCCAAATAGAGTCATACCCTCGACTAGTCCTGGGTAGACCCACAATGAAGTCCATGGAGACCTGCTCCCACTTCCACTCAGGGATGGGCAAAGGCTGTAACTCGCCGGCTGGCCTCTGGTGCTCGGCCTTAACTTGCTGACAAGTCAGGCATCTCGACACAAAGTCTGTAATATCCTTCTTCATCCCGTCCCACCAGTAAACCTCTCTCAAATCACGGTACATTTTGGTGGAACCCGGATGCGCACTGTATACTGATCTATGTGCCTCCTCGAGAATATCACACCTCAGTCCCTCTGAATCTGGCACGCACAGTCGAGTCCCAAATCGAAGTATCCCCTGATCATCAATCACGAACTCGGAAACTCTGCCCTGCCGAATCTGCTCAATAATCTCTAATGTACGGGCATCGCCGGACTGTGCCTCGCGGATACGATCAAGTAACTGTGGGCGTGCTCTGAAATGGGCCAGTTGTCCTCCTGTAGGAGTAAACTCGAACTGCACTCTGCTGTCACATAACACCTGCCAATCCGCCGTCGACTGCATCTGCACTGCGCTCAAACAAGATAAGCTACCTCCGGGCCTCCTACTCAAAGCATCTGCCACCACATTCGCCTTGCCCGGATGGTATAGAATCTCGCAGTCATAATCTTTCACCAACTCCATCCAACGGCGCTGTCTCAGGTTCAAATCTCGCTGCTGGAAGATATACTTCAAACTCTTGTGGTCAGTGAATATCTGGCACGACTCACCGTATAGGTAATGTCTCCAGATCTTAAGTGCAAATACCACTGCAGCCATCTCTAAATCATGGGTGGGGTAGTTCTGTTCATGTTTCCTCAGCTGCCGAGAAGCATACGCAATAACTCTATCGTGCCGCATCAATACACATCCCAGCCCCACTCTAGAAGCATCACAATATACCACGAACCCGCCTGATCCTGAAGGCAATGCTAACACTGGTGCAGTAGTCAGACGAGTCTTCAACTGCTGGAAACTATCCTCACATGCCTGGGTCCAATCAAAAGGAACCCCCTTCCGGGTCAACCCGGTCAATGGTGCAGCAATGCGGGAGAAATCCTGGACGAAACGTCGATAATAGCCGGCCAGACCTAGAAAGCTGCGAACCTCTGTAACTGATACTGGTCTAGGCCAACGCTGAACTGCCTCGATCTTCCTCGGGTCCACACAAATACCATCTCTCGTCACTACATGACCTAAGAAATTGACACTGTCTAGCCAGAATGCGCACTTGGAGAATTTGGCGAACAGCTGATGCTCCCTCAAAGTCTGCAATGTGATACGTAAGTGCTGCTCATGTTCCTCCCGGCTCCGAGAATAAACCAAGATGTCGTCAATGAACACAATGATGAACTGATCGAGATACGACCTGAATACGCGGTTCATCAAATCCATAAATGCTGCCGGGGCATTGGTGAGCCCGAACGACATCACCAAGAACTCATAATGACCATAACGAGTACGGAAAGCGGTCTTCAGAATATCCTCCTTCCGAACCCGCAACTGGTGATAACCTGACCGTAAATCAACCTTCGAGAAGAACCCTGCACCCTGGAGCTGATCGAATAAGTCATCAATGCGGGGTAGGGGATATTTGTTCCGCACAGTAACCCGGTTCAGCTGACGATAATCAATGCATAAACGCATACTTCCGTCCTTCTTCTTAACAAACAGGACGGGAGCACCCCAAGGTGACACACTCGGTCGGATAAGCCCTTTGTCCAGCAAGTCCTGTAACTGATCCTTTAGCTCTCTCAGCTCTGCCGGGGCCATCCGATAAGGCGGTATAGAGATAGGCCCCGTGCCGGGGATCAAGTCAATACAGAACTCAATCTCGCGCTCTGGTGGCAGACCAGGCAGCTCGTCAGGGAATACATCAGGAAACTCTCTCACAACAGGGACCTGGTCCAACGGAACCTCTGTGGAGCTAGTATCACAAACATAGGCTAAGAATCCCTGACACCCTTTTCTTAAGAGATGACCAGCGCGAAGAGAAGAAATCATGCTGGGAAGGGTAGCGCTACGATGTCCCTGAATAACAAGAACCGGCTCACCAGGAAAACTGAATCTGACTGCTTTTTCACGGCAGTCCACGGATGCATAACAGGTGGCTAGCCAGTCCATACCAAGAAGAACGTCAAAGTCAAGCATATCGAGGAGAATCAAATCAACTGAAGAATCTCTCTTCCCGATACGAACGGAACACGATCGGTACACAAAACGGGCAACAAAAGACTCGCCTACCGGGGTAATAACGACAAGCGGCTGATCTAACGGAGAAGACTCTCGGCCCAACCTCGGTGCAAAGTACGTGGATACATAGGAATGTGTGGAGCCTGGATCAAATAATACCCGTGCATCAAAAGAACATACTGGCAGAGTACCTGTCACGACGGCATTGGATGCCTGTGCATCCTGAGGAGTCAACGCGAACACTCAGGCCTGTCCACCACTAATAGCTGGCTGTCCTCTGCCTCTACCTCGGCCTCTGCCTCTGTCGCCTCGTCCTTTCTGAACCGGACTGCCACGCCCACGGCCTCTAGAAGCATCTTGCTGGCATGAAGCATCATCAGGAGTAGGAAGTAAAGCTCTCTGAGAAGGTGGTGAGGGTGGTAAAGTCACATGCGGGACTGTCGCCGCGCCCTGGCGTCCCATGGTACAGTCTCTGATACGGTGGTACTGACTCCCACACCGAAAACATCCTGGCGACGACTGCTGGGTCTGTGGATATGAACCAAATAACTGACCTCGTCTCAATCCTCTGCCTCCACCATCTTCCGGAAATAATCTATCACGATGTCTACCCATCTGCCGCTGAGCTGGCGTATCAGTACGGATCCTCTTCGGCCCAGAAACGACCGGAGTCTCAGAAATATGCTCCTCCAGAAGTAAGGCTGCATCCATCGCGGCTGCGTATGTATCAAAGTGCTGGGTGCCGATGGCAAGGAATAGCTGTGTATCAAGCCCTCGCACAAACCTCTTTATTCTCTTCTTTTCTCTTCTGTGTCTACTAGGTACGGAGCATATCGAGACAACTGGGTAAACTGTATATCATACTCCGACACTGTCATCCCAGGAGTCTTGCGCAAAGACTCAAAACTACGGGCTCGAGCATCTCGGACACTCTCCGGAAGAAAACGGGCAAGAAATGCAGATGTAAACTCATCCCAGGTCATAGAAGGCAGACATGCAGCTCGGCCTCTCTCTACTGAATCGTACCATGTCTGGGCAAGACCCTCCAGACGAAAACTCACAAACTCCACCAATCTATCATCAGAACACATCAACGAACGGCAAATCCGAGCCATCCTATCAAGAAATGCCTGTGGGTCCTCTGTCGCATCTGTACCGGTAAAAGCTGGAGGTCTCAATCTCATGAACTCCTGTAGTGAAACAGGGATAGTCTCCGTAGTAGCAGCAGGAGTGACCATCTGTGCAGCAGGTACGATCGTGGTCTGTGCGGTGGAAGGAACGTCCTCGGATCTCTGTGCCCGGCTGGACTCAACTAAAGATCCCATCATCTGCCGCAACTCTTGCATGCCGGCCTCTAATCTGGCAATACGGTCAGGATAAGGCGGATCAGTATGACCCTGAGGGGTAGGCGTATCCTTCCGCTCGATCCTCGCCTCAGACGGGCCCGCCCGAATCTCATCCCTAGCGGCAGCCCGCTGAGCTCTCGTAGTCTTTGGCGGCATCGAAGCTGGAATAAGAAACAGGACTGATAAGGACATTGCAATTGAATCAAGGAATGCAAGGAATCAAGAAAGGAAATACAAGCAATTATGTCCTAAGGTTACTTAGGCGGAGTACCGTATCGTAAGTATGCCGCGGATCATACCCACGCTACGCCACTCTGCTTAAGTCACCTACTCCATCTACCAAGGTCGTCCTACACTCAGAAAGGTAAAACCTACGCTCTGATACCAACTTTGTCATGACCCGAATGTACGGAACGTGACTGGCGCTTAGATTACGAGACGTCTAAAGGCGTACCGTAACCTAAGTCAGCCAAAGCCCAGAAAAATCTAAACCAAAATCAAAAGAGAGTGAAGGAAAACCTTTAATGAAGACGGTTTTTAAATCATTCAAGTTGCATAGAATCCCTTTAAAAAGAAAACATCAAAAATTTCCGAAAATTTCGGCAGAGTCTCCCCTGTATTTTCCATCCCCCAAAATAGGTACAACAAGATAATAAACCTGTAATCATAAAATGGCATCCCCAAGCGGGAGCTAGCTCTTCGCCCAAGGAGGATCACAACCACATGCAATATAATAACCATATCAAGAAAAGAGCATAAAAGAAACACAAAATATCAGAAAACACATCGCCGGCTCAAGTGAGCTCGACCCAAAAGAAACCACAAATATACAACCTCTCAGTCTCACCACTAGGTCACATATACAATATAAAGTAGTAGATGGAGAATACTAGATACAATGATAAAGCAAAAGAAATAAAGTGTGCTCGCAACCCACCTACGGGCGATGTCGCGAGTCTGCGCAAAAGGAGCTGATGATAAGATAGCCGCCGCTACAAGACTGATGAGTCCGACCTGCAAGACACTGTGGCACAACGGGGGTGAGTTGCCAGCTCGTGAGTAAATATAACATCTAATAAGGCAATCGTAAGAATGCACGCAATGCACCACAACATGCATGTCCATATGTGATATAATATCTCTAGTATGCATGCACAGGTATGCAATGTCATTATTAAGTCTTTAAGTGTTTTAAATGCTAAGGGTATTGAATTCTTAACTTTAGAACATGAATATCTGTATAATAGCTAAATACCATCAAGAAATCATCTGAAAACCCGTGTCAAGCATCGACACCAAATAGGAATCATATATGTCTCAATATCGGGCTCCGTCAGTCCGGATCGGCCCATATCATAAATCTCACGACAACGGTCGGTATCCTCCGGATATCCGCCGCGCCAGACATCACCGGTAGGTAGTCTTCCCCTGCCAGGCTCATCGTCTACAACTCGATCTTCTTGCCCTGGGGTACCATACCGGGCCCACCATGTACCCGAGACGGTTCATCCACTCCTCGAATCGGGTCTCGAAATCCAACAGAAAACATGAAAACTCATGGTGGATGACACATCCATCACGAGAAAACCGCAACTTTGTTTTGAAAATGATAAATATAAGGTTTTGTTAAATTCTTGCGGTTTTCCCCAAAATCCAGAAATCGCAGCAATACTGAAATCCTCAAGAAAATCATAATGTCCACATGTTATATATGATAAATGTCTATGATATCAATGCATACGATGTGAATTTTGGCTAGAAATCTATATAAATATGATGATGATGCGAGATATACGTATGCTATGCAATTTCATATATCAAGTATGAATGCAAGTGGCGATATTATGATAAACAGGTTCTATAGTGCACGTGGCATGGCATTTACCAAAGGCGTGTGTGTCACATGAATAGTGCGCGTGCAACAGATGCCAATAGTAAGGTGTTCGTGTCCTACGAAATGATATCGCATAAGTATAGATGAATGTCCATGCAATTTAATATACTGTTCGCTATAAGGGTATGCAGTGTACATGAATGGATAAGCTACCTAACAAAATAAATCTTGCAAAAAGTAGGGTAATCCTAACTGGGGGGGCCTCGCGCCATTCAGACGATTCCCCCATAGATGAATACATCTACTCACCTGAAATCCCCGCTAATCCGATCCGACCACCGCCTTGCCTTTACGTGCCGTGTCCGATATTTCCCCGACCGATCCTATATTTGTACAACACCATGCATAAGATTACAAAACCTAAAACGATGCAAGTCACAATATACAATTATCGACGCTCTCGAATTAAACATAGCATGCACTCGGTGCGCGGGAAAACGCACGAAAATCGCTAATTTTTAACTAGAATCGTCATTTCGGGAAAATCGACACAACTAAAACCCGACTAGAAGAAACCCCGCATTCGCGCATTCTAATAGTCCTATACGAAATTAATTATATCGCTAAAATAACGCAATTTGATCGCATTCTATTTTGCATAAAAATCTAGCAAGCAAAAGCATACCGATTCGATGTAAACGTCGCAATTTATCGATTTAGCGAGCATAACCTTACACAATTAACCACTCTAACCAACTAGGTAATCAAAGCCCTAACTTAATCCATCAACCATGCTTCAAACCCTAGTTCAAAATCAATCCCATTTTTGATTTTTATGAACAATTAATCACAACTAAATTAATGCTTCAAATATCAATTTTTATCACATTTAAACTACAAGTTAACAAACTAGTTTAGAATTTCACCTCACAAGTGGAACCCTAGCATGATCAAGCCACCAAAGATGCCTCCTTTCTTCAAGTTTTGGACTAAATTGGTTTGAGGAGAGAGTGGATTAGGGTTGTGGTTTGATTTTATGAAGAAAATGGTGAATTTTTGTGGATTTTTCTTGATTTTTCATGATTTTTGAAGCAAGAATTGAGGTGAAAAGAGGGGGGAGCTGCTGCTATTTTCGGCCAGAGGTGAAGAGGAGGAGGGTGTGGGGTTTTTGGAGAAGTTTCTAGGTCAAAAAGATCCCTCACATCTCATTTAATGCATTTCACATCAACTTTTTACAAAAAAACCCCTTTTACATCATTTTTTTCATAATTTTCACACCATAAAACTAAAATGTTGCAAGTTATGATACAATTTTATTAACACCATATTTTAGCTTATAAAGACTCCTAATTATGAAATTTACCTAATTAAATTTGTATTTATCACTAATTTAATGTATTTAAAAAGGCTTAAAATAATTAAAAAAAAATAATTAATTGCGAAATTTTTTTATTTAACTAGAAAATTATAAGTGACATTTTAGTGACAAAATTATAGTAATATCTTATATAAATTTTGTATAATTAGGTCTACAATGAAAAAATTCCTATTTTGACTTTTTACGGAAAAAGCCGAAAAATTAGCCGATTACCGAAAAACTGCCTAAACGGTTTTTGAAGGGTTACACAACTTCTGGTGGATTTAAATCCACAGGGCAAGTTGTTTTAGGAGTAGGTGGTGTGTTCTTATTTTTATGGGATTTTTCCGGATTTTGTAATAAAGGAACCGTGTTTTCGACATACATATATTTTGAGTTTTCAAGGACCTTTTTTGAGTGTCCAGTGAATTTTCACTGTTTTGGTTTGCAAGTGTTCAAAAAACTGGTCTAAAATGTCTTGATTTAAAAAATCTAGATCTTGTGAATTTGTATGTGGGATTAAGTTGGGTATTTTTGGGAGATTGTTTTTATGGAAACCGAGTTTTCACTATTTGTTTCCCGCTGAAGAAAAGGCTTAAAAAAAGATTTATTTTCAAAAAACAACACATCGATTGTGATAAATATTTTATTTGATAAAGGATCAAAGCATTTATACCCTCTTTGATTCGTGGCGTAGCCAATGAAAACACATTTTTTTTTATTTTGGATCAAGTTTACCCTTAGTGGGGTTGGGATCGTGAACAAACACGGTACAACCAAAAATTTTCAACGGCAGATCCGAGATTGCAAGGCGGTTTTGAGGGTAAAGGGATTTTAACAAGGCAACATGTTTTTTAAAATTGAGAATTTTCGAGGGCATTCTATTAATAAGATAGGTTGCTGTTAAAATTGCTTCATTCTATAATGTTTTTGGAACATGGTTGGTGAATAATAATGCCCTAGCAATTTCAAGAATATGTTTATTTTTTCTTTCAGCCACACCGTTTTGTTGCGGTGTGTTAATGCAAGAGCTTTGGTGAATGATGCCTTTTTTTGCAAAAAAATCTCCTAAGGTTTCCTTAAAAAATTCTCATTCATTGTCATTTCGAAAATTCTAATTTTTTGTGTTAAACTGTGTTTCAACCATGGCATAAAAGGTTTTGAAAACGTGTTCAACTTCTGATTTCTTCTTTAGCAAAAACACCCAAAGGACTCTAGTATGATCATCAATAAACGAAACAAACAATTTTTTTCCTAAGACAGATAAAACGCGGGATGGTCCCCAAATGTCACTATGGATTAAGACAAATGGTGCTGAAGGTTTATAGGGTCGATGTGGATAAATTGCCCTTTTGTGTTTCGCAAAAGCACATACTTCACATTGAAATTGAGAAGGATTTTTATTCTGAAACAACTTTGGAAACAAATACTGCATAAAATGGAAACTAGGATGACCTAGACGAAAATGTAACATAATTAATTCATTGTCACGAGAAACAAACATGGACTGAGAACACAAACTAGATGCAGACTTATTGAGATGCGATCCTTCTTCAAGCAAGTAGAGACCTCCACTAGTCCTAGCATTGCCAATCATCGTCCCCGAGTCCAGAACCTGAATTTCACAATGAGAGGACATGAATTTAACTTGACACTTAAGGTCTTGAGTTAGCTTTATAATGGAAATTCGATTGCAGGAAAGCTTTGGAACATTTAAAACATTAAGAAGGGTTAAGGAAGGAGAGATTATGATGGTTCCTTGGCCGGCTATGGCAGAATTCGAACCATCTGCAATTTTGACCTTTTTGTTTCCTGCACAAGGTGTGTAAGTTGAAAATAATGTGAAGCAACTAGTCATGTGATCAGTTTGCTCTAGAGTCAAGAATCCAAAGAAGTTGATTGATACATGAAAAAGAGATAGGATGATTGTTATCGATTTGGGCTAAAGAACAGGAGGGTTGTGTTGACGGGTCTGCGGTGGAGCTAAAGAACTTGTACAGGTGCTCCAGTTGTTCCTTTATGAATGGAGGCGATCCTGAGTTGATTCGTGACTCCTGAGAACTATCGGACTCGATCTGCAAAGCCTGTTTTTGTAAAGGACTCTGGCTGGTGTTCCGATCCTCTTGAGTTCCGGACCTGTATGTTGGTTGATACACGGAGAATTGAAGGGATTGGGCTAGGGAGTCAGAATTGTTTTTTGTGGGGTTTGTGGAGGATACTTCAGTCTCTGTGGTGAAGGATATTATAGCTGAAAAAAAGAAACTGGGATTTCTTTTGATTGAGGAAAATGGTGAATTTTTTTGGAGAAAGTTTTACCGTTCTGATACCTTATAAGCGAATTGAACTTTTTTTCACAAAAAATTCAGTATACAGAGAGGCTCTTTTTATAGCCTTGTTACACGAGTATAGGAAGATATGAGGAAAAATAAGAAAGTTACAAACAGATTCTAACAGATTTTGTTACAAACAGATTCTAACTAATCTGAGAAATATCTTACTGTTGACTATTTCCAACAGAAATTGATGTTTTTCATTGTGAAAAAGACTTTAACAAATGGATTATCGTTATGAAGAGGACTTCCATCACGAAGTTTGCACTTGATATTTTCTATTGTGAAGAGAGTTTTCATAAATCGTTATGAAGATGACTTCCATAACAAAGTTTGAACTTAACATTTTCCATTGTGAAGAGAACTTTCATAAATAGATCATCGTTATGAATAGGATTTTCATAACGAAATTTGTTTTGATATATTTTTCATTGTGAGGACTTTCACAAATGGATCATCGTTATGAAGAGGACTTCCATAACGAAGTTTGAGCTTGATATTTTCTATTGTGAGTAGAACTTTCACAATTGGATTATCGCCATGAAGAGGACTTTCATAATAAACTTTGAACTTGATATTTATCAGAAGGCATTCAAATTTAAGTCCTCTCCATTTTAAGATCAACATATATGTCAAACTCGTGACTCATTTGGTTGTACACATATTTTCCTTTAGTCTCTCTATTTTTAAATGCGCTATAAAGTCATTTCAAGTTTTTTCACTAGACTCGTTCTTTAGGACTTCAATCTTTTTTTAATCTAAATTTTAAATTTCTGAGTCTATTTCCTTATTATTGCTGCTTTCAAATTTCTGAATCCATTTCCATAAGCACATATGATTGATTCTTATGTCTAAAACTATTTTAACCTTGATCCCTTGGTGAATTAATCTTCCTACTGGTTTAATTATTGTTTTTTTATAATGTCCTCAAACTCCTGCCACAAAAAAATATATACCTACCATTGATTTTGTTCCTATAACCGTTTCTTTTATGGACATTTATGAATATAAATTCAAGTTCAAGTCCTCTCCATTATTTGATCGACGTGACTATGTCAAAGCGTGACTTTTCGATTGTACACATTCATGATCCCCTGGTTCAATTCCTATAATTGTCCTATGAACATTTCTCAAAAGGCATTTAAGTTCAAGTCCTCTCCATTGTTAGATCAATATCTACATGTCAACCCACGACTTTTTCGATTGTAGACGTATTTTCCCATCATTTCACTATTTGTAAATGCGCTATAAAATTATTTCAAGCTTTTTCACTTGTCTCTTACTTTTAAAAAACTTGAATCTTGTTTTTAATATAAATTTCAAATCGCTGAATCTAATTCCTTATTCTTACTACTTTCAAATTTCTGAATCCATTACCATATTTTCATTGATTCTCCGTCTATAACTGTCTTAACCCTGTTTCATTACTGATTTAATCCACCTATGGTCTTAACTATTGTCTTTTCATAATGTCGTCCAATTTCTGTCCATGACAAAATGCACCTACCATTAATTCTCTTCCTATAACCGTCTCATCATGGACATTTGTCAAATGGGATTCAAGTTCAAGTTCTCTCCATTAATAGTCTACCTCAAATGTCAACCCAAGGATCTTTGGATTGTACACATCCGTGATTGTGTCTTTTGCCAAATTTAGTTTGCACCCGTAACCAATCATTCATTATACCTTGATTTTTTATCATCATCTAGCCATTTTGGAAACATCGCATTTCATTTGTCTAGTTTATAAAATATTTGAAATCTTTTTTTAACTTTTAAAGCAAATTTCTCAGGATTTCAAAGACATTTCTCAGGATTTCAAAGACTTTACCCCATTTCGCATAGTTTTTTATTTATTAATTAGAAAGGCATATTTTTAAAAAAAAATTCAATTCTATTAAATTTCTAAATTTATTTTCTTAACATTACTACTTTCAAAGGCACCATCAATTTTCACTTGTTCATTAAAACTTTTGAAGCTATTCTTCTTAAATTTTAAATTTCAAAATATTTTTCCTTAATCGCACTATTTTTAAATGTGCCATAAAGTTATTTCAAGGTTTTTCACTTGTCTCGTTCTTTCAAAGAACTTGAATCTAATTTTTTTTAATCTAAATTTTAATTTCTGAATCTATTTCCTAAACATTACTATCAAATTTCTAAATTTATTTCCATATGCACATATCATTGATTCTCTTGTCTATAACTGTCGTAGCTCGATTCCTTAATGATTAATCTTCCTACATGTTTAATTATTATCTTTTTCTAATGTCTTCCAACTCAAGTTCATAACCATATGCATCTACCATTGATTTTGTTCCTATAACCGTCCTCCTATGGACATTTATCAATATAGACATTCAAATCCAAGTCCTCTCCATTATTTGATCAGCGTGAATATGTCAACCCATGACTTTTCGATTGTGCACGTTCATGCACCATTGGTTATGTTCCTATAATCATCGTCCTATTGACATTTATCAAAAGGCATTCAAGTTCAAGTCCTCACCATTTTTAGATCGACGGGTATATATTAACTCGTGACTTTTTTGATTGTACACATATTTTCCTTTAATTTTACTATTTTTAAATTAACTATAAAGTTATTTCAAACTTTTTTACTTGTCTAGTTCTTTAAAAAAGCTTAAATCGTTTCACTTGTCTTGTTCTTTAAAACGACTCAAATCAATTTTTTAATCTAAATTTTAATTTCTGAATCCATTTCCATATGCACCTATCGGTTATTCTCCCGTCTATAACTATCTTAACCCTGATACCTTAATGATTTAATCTTCCTACGAGCTTAATTATTATTTTTTTATAATGTCCTCAAACTCGTATACACAAAAAAATGCACCTAACATTGATTCTATTCCTATAACTGTTCCTCCTATGGACATTTATGAATACACATTCAAGCTCAAGACCTCTTAATTATTTGATCGGCTTAATTATTTGATCGGCGTGAATAAGTCAACCCGTGACTTTTTTACTACATATTTATGATTTGTTGATTTTGTTCCATCATCCTATGGACATTAGCAAAAGGCATTCAAGTTTAAGTCATCTCCATTATTATATCGATATGTATATGTCATCCCATGACTCTTTCGACAATACATGTGTTTTCCCTTAATTCCACTATTTTTAAATGCACTATAAAATTATTCAAGCTTTTTTTACTTATCTCGTTCTTTAAAAGGACTTAAATCTATTTTTTATTCTAAATTTCAAATTTCTGAATATATTTCCTTATTATTACAACTTACACATTTCTGAATACATTTCCATATCCATCACCTATCATTGATTCTCCGTCTATAACTGTCTTAACCCTGATTCATTATTGATTTAATATACCTATTTTTTACTCCTTTTTGAAACCTTCAACGAGCGAACGTTTAAAACAGACAGGGATCAAACAAAACAAAAGTTTTGTTTTAAAAAATTGACCTGAAGTTCCTAAGATTCGAGACTTTCAATAAATGCAAACCCTTGCTATTAATTACATTATGTTGTCTTGGGCTATGCCTAGACAGGATACCTTGTTAAATTGCTTTGAATCACATCTCAGAAAGTGAGAGATATCATATCACATATAATGTACATGTAAAAGAACATAACATAAATATTTATTGCTTTAAGAATTATCAAGTTACATTGGTTGTAGAGTACAATTACATATTACAACACCCAAAAAATTTTAATCGGTAAGGGTGAAAGACCAAAACTCAAAAATTCGGATTACTTGAGTAAATAGTCAAAGTATGGGGGATTTTAATGTCAATTTTGATATTACCATAGCATAGGCGGATACCTAGAGTGGGACCCGGCCTAGCCAACTATGGGTGGATACCTTAAGTGGGACCTAACCGCATGTGAAGTGAAGCGGGAACCTTATTGGAGGTTTTTGCAAGCATTTGGAGATGTTCGACGAGAGAACGGTAAAGACGGTCGCACTCAAGTTGATGGAAAAGAATATGCCTGACTGATTGCATATCATCGAACGAGTCTGACTACTAGGAGATGTCCGAGGAGAGAAAGATGAAAGCGGACGTACTCAAGTTGACGGACACACTTCGATTTAGTAGGAGAATTTAAAAATCAAATGCGCCCGAGCGAGGAAACCTAAGATCGCAACTTAGGAGAAGATGGAAAAGAACTTTCGCAAAAAGTTTTTATTGGAGGATTTTGTGCAACAAACTTAAATCTATTGTATACCCTTCGGCAAGGAGATCGATTCGTCGAAGAATTCATCGAGGAGTTCGATCAATTGATGATGAAATGCGGAGTCACCGAAGCCGAGCGGCAAATAATTGCTTGATACTTTGATGGAATTCATGTAAAAAATCAAGGATATCGTCGAGCTCCAACAATATGTTTCATACAATGACATACAAATTGGCGGTCAAAGTAGAGAAACAATTAAACGAAAAACAGTCGAGACACAAAAAAGGGCCGAATTTCAAAGAAAGACTGAACTACGACTTCAGCCAAAGAGACACCAGCGAGCTTGAACAAACCAAGCAGTTTTGGAGGAAGTAAGATGGGTAAATGCAATAAGTGTCAAGTATATGGGCATTACAAATCCGAATGTCCCAATCGACGCTCCGTAACAATAATTAAGGGGATGTTGTCGAAGAAGAATAAGAAGTGAAACCACCTATTTAAGATAAGTATGATAATGAAGACGCCGAAGAGATTACTTATTGTGACATGGATAATCCCTTGTGATTCACCGCTATATGAATGGCCGAGCGAGCGAGAACGAAGATAGTTAGCTGTGGCATAACATCTTTCATACTCGATGTACGGCCTATGGGAAGGTATGCGACACAATCATTGATGATGGTAGTTGCGAATATGTTATCGCTTGAGTGATGGTTGATAAGTAAAATCCTATCGGCTCAATTGGCTTCGAAAGGGAAACATTATAGTAGTCATCGAATGATGTTTGGTATCCTTTTTTATTGGCAAGAATTATTAGGAATCATTGTGATATGATGTATTGTGTTGACGGAGGCGTGTTACTTGCAATTTGGTCTACCATGGCTATTTGACCGACAAGTAGTAAATGATGAGTACAATACTTACTCTTTCATTAAGGATGGAGTAAAGATCACTTTGGGGCCGTCGAAAATTAAGGTAGTGTAACAAAAACTCGATTAGAAATTTCCTAGGTCATACCGATTTTATGTAGGCGGCTGAGGAAAGTGGTGAGATGTATACTTTAATGGTGTCAGAGGCTAATAAAGAACACCCACGCCATCTGTCGATTCCAAAGAGTATTTTCTTGAGCGGCAACGACACTCCCCAGCTAGGCGGGTGGTATTAGGTTCGAAACCCCCCACTTTCTATGGCAAGAAGGATTTTCAACCAATTATATAGATAAGCTCCCTTAGGCCTAGAGGCCCAACCCCCCACCAAAGCCTACGGGTAGTTGCAAAAAGAAAAAAGTCATCTATCTATAGAGGGTCTTTTGGAAGAATTTTCAAATGTCATGCCCGAAGACTTACCTGCTGGGTTGCCATCTGACCGAGATATTCAACATCATATTAATCTCATTTCGGGAGCGGTCTTACCGAATATACCGGCTTATCGTATAACACCAAAGGAGCATGAAGAATTGTGACGATAAGTTGAGGATTTGATGCAAAAGGGATACTTGAAGGAGTGCATAAGTCCTTGTGCAGTGTCGGTGTTGCTTTTCAAAGAAAGATAGATCGTAGTAGATGTCTATCGATTGCCAGGCTATCAACAAAATCACGATAAAATATCGATTTCCTATACCTCGGCTTGATGTTATGCTAGATAATCTTTCAAGTTCAAATGTATTCTCAAGCATCTACTTGTGATGTGAGTATCACCAAATTAGGATTCGTCGAGGAGAAGAGTGGAAGAAAGCCTTTAAAACAAAGGATGGGTTATATGAGTGACTTGTTATATTGTTTGGGCAGTCTAATGTGCCGAGTTCCTTTATGTGACTTATGAATCAACCATTTCAACCTTTTATTAGAAAACTTGTAGCCTATTTCGATCACATCTTGGTTTATAGTCGGAGTTTGGAGTAGCATGTTGAACATCTGCGAGAGATTTTATGTATCCTAAGAGAGCAGAGATTGTTCATGAATCTCAAAAAGTGAGTTTGTTACCGAGAGTTTGGTTTTCTTGGGTAATATGGTTTCTCAGCTAAGGGGTGAAAGTCGACCAGCGAAAGTAGAAGCTACTTCATGGCCGATGTCGATATCTATTCATGAAGTGTGTAGTTTTCATAGTTTGGTTTCCTTTTATCGGCGGTTCATAAAGAACTTCAGTACGTTGATGTCATCGATGATTGAATGCTTAAAGGGGAAGACATTTGAGTGGACGAAGGCGACCGATAAGAGTTTTGAGTTGATTAAAAATAAAATCATTGAAGATCCGGTGCTTGCACTACCTGATTTCGGCAAGCTGTTTGAAATTGATTGTCATGTATCTAAATTAGAAATTGATGGAGCATAGAGTCAGGAAGGTCGGTTTATTGAGCTCTTTAGTGAGAAATTAACGCTTCAAGAACTAACTACTCAATTTATGATGTCGAGTTGTAGTTCAATCTTTTCGACATTCGGAGCATTATCTACTTCATGAGGAGTTTGTGTTAAATCAGATAATGAGGCGTTGAAGTATATCAATGGTTATCATAAATTGATTAGTCGGCATGAAAGTGGGTTGCCCATATACAGAGGTTTGTGTCGTTTGTCATTCAGCATAAAAAAAGGCCGAACAAAGCAGCTGATCCGTTGAGCCGATGAGTTCCACTTTTGCCGACTTTACAAGTCAAACTTATCGGCTTTGAGCAATTGAAAGAATTGTATAAGGAAGATGAAGATTTCAGTGAAATTTAGGGGAAATGTCTATAAGGAAATGTTGAAAACTATGTGCTTGTTTATGACTTTCTTTTTAAAGGAAGCTAATTATGTGTGCCGAATTCCTCTCTTCGAGAAGCAATTATTTTGGAGAGCCATAACGAAGATCTGGCAAGGCATTTTAGCCGAGACAAGACGATTGCTTTAGTGGAGGAGTATTTTGTGTGGCCGAAATTAGCGAGAGATGTGGCAAAGCACGTGGAGAGATGCCGTACTTGTACATTGGCCAAAAGTCGATTGCAAAACACGGGTCTTTACACGCCACAATCGATAACAGTTAAAAAAATATTAACCCTTTTTTGATCGGTGTCGACTTTACATATTCGACTTTATTATTTGTATAATTTGGACGTATTTACTCATTCTTGCTCTAGTCCATCATTGGAGATATTGGAAATATTTAATATTCTTGTATCTTTAAAGGTATCAAAGTTGTACCCAAATATATTCCTCGTTCTTATTTCACAACCCCTATCATGTGTAGAAGTGTTGGACATGTCCACTTTAGGCTGATACAGCCCATGCGACACAGTGTCGGATGGAGTGTCGGGATGTTTGACAAATGTCGGACATGGACCCGCAGAGCCGATAGAAGTGTAGTTGCTTCCTAGGTTTTAAGGAATGTTAAACAAACCTTCATTTTTCACTCTCTCTGATTATTTGTCATCAGTGTCTTTTAGAAACCAAATAATTCTTGTGTCTAATGATACAGGTTCCTCAAGCATCATCTAGTGCCGTGGCATTTGGTCTTGGATTGTTTTCTAGGAAAGGAAGCCTCGGGCAAGGTTGGCATCGTGCCGTCTTTGTGATAAGTGAAAGTCGCACAAGTGATATATGTTCACGATTTTTTGATACTTGCGAAACTTACAAGTGAAAATCCTTTGATTTATTTAGTTAGTTTTTACTTTTTATTGATTCATGTGAGCCATAATTAATGTTTCATGTATTTACCTACGTTGGATATTTTACTAATATACTGTATTGCTATAGCTAAGCTTATAAAGGTTCCACTTTTGTTAGTAAAGGTTCAACTTTTGTTAGTAAACTAGCCTTATCAGTTTGACTTGAAGGATCTTAAGTATGATCATGAATTTCTTCATATTTTAATGTTCTATCAAATGGAAAACTTCATAGAATATGTATCATTTTGTGTGATTAATTGGTATCGTTTCTATTTTAATCAAGTGGTATCACAGAAATAGCCTGGTTTTAGAGTTCTATATGATCATGGATTTTTCAAACAATACAGTTCTGCGCACAAAAACATCCTTAAATATTTGCGTGCACGCATGAAAATAATTATTCAGAGATGAATGTGGGTTGATATAAAAATTTTGCCTTTATTATCTGACTTTGCGCTTCTTGGATAATTAATGGTTATAAATCTTATACATGCAAAATGTGCACCAGTTTTGTAATATTTTCAACTTTAGTCCTTCAATCAAGTTGCATAACCGTTATCTTTGGTAGGAAATGTGATATATCTATTTCATGTTTCAGAAGTATAGAAAAAATCAGGAGCCTGCATTTGATATGATTAAAGAACCCATTTTTGCTAGCATTTCTTCTGAGGTTGGCAATGATACCAGCTAAAGTTTAACTTAGCAGGATATTACTTCTTTGTGGTTTCTCTGCAAGTAGGTATAAAGAAATCTCTTAAATTATACTAGTTCTTCTACATCCCTTGGTATTATAGATATAGTCCTGTTGTACTTTTTTTCCCCAGATCAATTTACTGTTTTTCCGTATTTCAGTAAGCATCTTTATTAGATATCACTGATCAAGCTTGTGACCTCTTTCTTCTTTTTTTTCTTTTAACTGGAGTTATTTTTCTGTTTCAGCCTTTTATATTGGTGGATTATATGTGATGTTAGTATTTATTGAAAAATTTTATATTCCGGTTTTTTTCTTTGTATATGTGCCATCTTGATGTTGATCATCTAATTTTTCTTTGTGTGTCCATCCAATCGCTGCGACAGCCTATTGACTAGAGACCAAGGAAAAGAAAAACATTTGCTATGAAAATTTCAATTTGGTTTATGCTTGGGTGGTCTAGATGGGAAGTGATGTATATACTAAAAGATTAGTGGAATGATTAGGGATCTATTGAAATGATCTTCTTGTTCCAGAAAAAGATAACATATGATCGGTATCCTGCACTTTTTGTATAGTAGGTTTTTGTAGAAAATAAGAGTCTAGTAGTCATTTTGATGCAATTAAAAATATGTATACTGGAGTAGACCTTCTGTGAGAAGAATTAGGGACAGTCAATTGTATTTTCTTTCACCATAGGCTTACACAAGGCGCGTGATGTTTTTTTTTTCCATATCTTTCATTAATTTTTGTTAGACATGTGATGTTGGTGTTGCAACTTGGCCATAAATTAAGATACATTTAAATAGCTTCAAATTGTTTGGATTTTAATTTCAGGCATTATTTGCTTATTGCAAAACTCAAAACAAAGGATTTACTCTGAGGCATTTTTCTGCATGCACTTAAGGCTTAATTTCACCCCATTCTTTTTATGGAATATCATTATTCTCTCATGTTTCTTTATTTGGCTAGGTTTCTTTGCTTGAATGGATGGATGACTTGGAGGGGTTTCTATTAAATGGTTATGGTAACTCGGTAAACTATCGCATGGGAATACCATTGCTCCATGATGATGTTCAGTCAATAAAGCATGTCATCATGGCTAAAGAAGGTAGGTTAAAGCTTTCTGTTGTTAATGTTGTTAATTATAGGTTATTAGCTTTTGTTCACAGGGGATTTGGGGTGACTTTTGTGAAATATGATTGCATATAGTATTACTTGTTTGTATCTTTTTGCTGCCACATATAATGTTAGGCCACTATGTGTCTACTTGTTTGCTACCACATATAATGTTAGGCCACTATGACTGCATATAGTATTCTGGCTTGTTGACATGCATCACTCCATCAAGAAGATAGCTGCTGAATGCTCACACTGGTAGATGATCCTTCATTTATGATCAGCTACTATTTTGATGGCATAGACTTAAATCATTGGAATCACTTAGATATTGTGCAGACTCAATCCGTTGTAAGTTAAATTGTCTAAATTCTAAGATCTGCCATGAAGTGCACATCCTACAATCACCTATCAGTTATGTTTATTTGCGTTTGCCTTCTAGAATTTCACCAACTGGTTACTACACTACATATTGTAATTTCAATATTATGCTTGTGATATTATTGAATGGAACTAGAAGTTTTGCATGTATATTAACAGGGTTAATTGTGGTGCGTGTGAACCTTGTTTAAACTTTTTTTTCACAAATATGTTCATCATTAGGGTTTTTTTTGAACAAAATAATTGGGCCACTTTGACCAACCATTATTGCATTTGGATGATGAAAGGGTAAAAAAGTAAACTCATGAGCTTGGGGTATGAGTTGGCATGCTTTGGGGTTCGAGTTCCATGATGGAAATTTTTATTTTATTTTTTTTTGGCATTATCTTATTGAAAAAAGAAGAAATGTTTTTTTAATACCCCTATGAGTTATAGTTATAATAGTAAAGATAATTTTGGAACCAAGCGACTTTCATAATATTTTCTACATACCTACAAATCTCCAGAATCTTCTAGGAAATCTTCACCTATATAATGGACAACTTCTCTGTTGATGTTTGCTTTTAGAAACAAATGTTCAGTTGCGTCATATCTAATTAAAGAAAAGATCATAAACCATAGAAATATCATACAATCACATATCTTAGTACCCCATCTAATTGGTCATATTCCAAAAGAGAGATGAAATGAAAATAAACACAATATGCAAACATTAGCCAAGGCACAAACACCACTCCTGAATCAGAAATCTTCTCTTAGTTACATTTCCTGGACTAAGAGCACCGACCTCTTTTGACCTAATTTCTCATTTATCCATTTGTATATTCCATGGATGTTGAAATATCATAAGTTTTTCCATTCTGATATTACACATTCATTAAGGAATATATAAGTAACACGACTAACACCACGGTTGGAGAACTACTTAAATATAGTAAAAACCATGTTGATATACTTGTACTTTAGAGAAATTTGATCGCAATTCCAGGAAACCATACCCTTGGCACATTTGAGAAGGCAGGGCTCTGTTCTGCTCATGCTGAGACTGTTGCACCATTCACCTGTCTTCTTGGTCTTTTTCTTGAAGGTTCAGGTGAATGAATCTATTACAATCACTTATCATGTGTTATGTGTTTTCTTATTATGAAGTTATGATTAATAGCGTATTAAATTTATTCCTTTTTCCCCACTATTTTTAGAATATGAGCAAATATAAAGAGAGGAACCATTGGATTTACCTCCCAAACCTCCCTAGAAAAGGAATTGGAGGGGCAACAGTGTAGCACCTTTTGCTGGAAATACTATGTTAGTGTTGTATGCATGTGATGGCAATGATTCTACCGATACTATGTCATCTGAAGATCACATGAACAAATATTCTGTACAAGTTTTTCACAATGAGATCCTAGTTCGGTATGGTTAATTTGTAACAATTATTATTTCCCCTTCTTTTCCTAAGCACTTTATTGCTTTTGATAATGCTTTAAAGGAAAACACTTCATTGATTTTCTGGCTCACATATTGCTGCGGGTGTCCAAATATATTCTGTATTTCCTTTTGGATTTATTTGTGCCTTGGTGTATGACATGATTCCTTGTAGCAAATATATATTATCTCCACCTTGTTTTATATTTTCCCCATGGTCTTGGAAAATTTGGAGACACCAAACAATCTTTTAGGATTATGGAAAGCCCCTCTCATATCCGGTGTTTTCTTGGCCAACAATTTGACACTAATTTGTAGGCGTTGGACATCAGGCCTACAATTGGTTGTAAACCTTGGTCAAATTTTAATAGCAATCTTTCTTCATAGCCTAAGACTCCTTATTATTCCAGTGTAAATTGGATTATCACTGCCAACCTCATTGTAAAAAAAGATGGCATATACAAGGACAACAACATATTTCTATGAGTGATGTCATGATCAAGCACTTAACAATTGTTTTGCTTGTAAGTTGTAAAGTTCATATAGAAGGGGGAGGAGATGACAGAACTTTTATTTTTGGTCAAGAGCCTACTAACTAGAATATATATTTGAATCCACTCGACCGAATAATTTTACCAGAGCATAGTCAATGAAATCAAGCCATCCGCTTTCACGACACCTTGAAAACAATTAGGCCGATCTCCTTTATCGCTTAAGTAGCCAGTTTCACATATTCTTCGTATGTCAAATTCATAAGTTTGGTGAGCCATGATCTCTTTCAACTGTCCTGACTTATATTCATTCAATAGACTCTCTAGTAAAAAGTACTCAGTAGAGAGGATCAGATTCAGCATGTAGATTTATGCTGGGTCGTTATGCAGCATAAAATTCCTCTTTTGGTTATGTGCACTTGGTATTCTAGATAAACGATTCTTCATTCAACTTTTATCGTATTTAAATTGATATTCCACTATCTTGTTGATATGTAAATAATTCAAGATTGTTTCCTCTAGGGTTGCGGCAATACAGATTTCTGCCCTTACTAGGTTTTCATGGCACAACACTCCGTGTTCTGAAAAGGGTAATGTTTCATTCAAAATATACCGATTAACCTTTTCTTTTATGAACTCTTCCTGTAGGAACAAATTGTTGCTCCTCATTTGAAACACAACTTCAAATCTGTCTGCACTATTAGAAAGCCCGAGAATACAAGCGGATATAGTATCATCTGATTTTTAGCTCAAATTGCTTGTAGAATTGGAATAGATTTTGACAAACCTCCTCTCGCAATACTACCCCAATCTTTTCTCTACAAGGCCCCATCACAACAACCAGCATTTTTTGTGTTTTATTGCCATGTTTTGATAACTAAATTAAGGGCATTGTTTGTGTTTTTCCTTGGGGTTTTTCCAACCCACATTTTCTGTAAAACATGTAATTGCAATTGGCATAGTTCTCACAAGCTGCTCTTTACATGTATATGTTGTTGCTTATTTATTTATTATTTTAGTTTCTAGAAAGAAAAGAGCTGGACTTTGTTTACATGTATAACTTTTGTATTAGCATTTTGTTGATCCTTTGGTATTTGTTGAGTTTTCTACAAGTGTTAATGTGGACAACTGGAATTTTTGTTAACAAGTGTACCTCATGACTGGATCTTGTAAAAATGCTGCTCTTTTTTTCTATACTTGTGTTAATTATGCTCTATAGATTTTTAAAATATCATTCAATATTCTTAGCGAACTTTTATAACATCGACTTATTTGGGAAATCGCCTTCGCTGCGGTTCTTATGATATATTCTACATATTTTTGTTTCACTTTTACTTTTATCTCCGGCCTAATCAATTTTTTGGCAATTATAGTATAAATAAATGAAATCATAGTCAAATTTAATCCATGTTAGTCAAACTCAATAAAATGTTTCCAATTCAGAGAAATTGTATTAATAACTAAGTGAAATTATTGTTAAATTTAGTAGAATGTAGTCTATTTCAGTGTAAGTATAGTAAAAATCAATTAAATTTTCTTTCTATTCAATGGAAATTATACCCTGTGTCCATCGTATACGTTTGGGCAGGAGAGAGAAGAGAAGGGAGTGCAGCCCCATGTACTGCCCAAAGTCTCTCTCTCTGTCTCTCTTACACATATCCCCTGCCCGAGTGTATTACATCCGGCGCAGCGAATAATCTCTCTTGTTAGACAAGAGGCATTGATAACTAATATATCTGCAATTGTGAGCCGCTTTCTCACGCTGTCTTTCCTATATTTGGCTAGGGTCATATATTTGATGGTGATGGCCGGTTGATCGTTTCTTTGTTTAATTGCGTTATTACTTATGAATTATTTGTAAATCAGTATTCCTGATGTTAATTTTTTTTATAAAAAAAATTACACTTGTAAATGAGTAGATGGGTATGCTCAAAGATGTAGACAACTAAAAATTCCATTTACGTTCATTGGGACAATAATCCAAGTATTATGCACACCAAGAATACTCTAAAATACATAATTAACGAGACTTGATAAGAAGTATATTCTCTAGCAGGAAGATGTGGCAATAGATTACTAGCAGGACACCAATATACATATAAGCTGATCCCTATAAGTCAACAGGGTATATTCGTTACATAACTCGTTATTTTGTATTATTAAGCATATCTTAATTTATACGATGCGTAACACAACAAAATAACTTACACTATTTTATGCTATTACTATAAATAACTTATACTCTGCTACGCATTGATAGTAATGGAATAAGCTACGCTATTTGTAATTTTACATAAAGTCTATTGTTATTAAACGGGATTTAAAGTTCAATAGCTCAAGCGAACCTAATATATATGTAACACGTCATCCAACTTTTAATTCCCATAACCTAAAAATTAAATAGAAAAACCTATTTCGGCTCGATTGTTTTGAATATCTAAGTATGAATTTAAACTTTTAAAATTGAAAATTAATTGCTAGTGGGTTTTTGCATTATTTTCTTAAATTTTTAAACAATTTAATCTTTGTTTTATTCTTAAAACTAATTTACTTATATTGTTGTTTAGTACTATTTATAATTATTAAAAATAATTAATGATAATCCATATAGCTTATGCTTTGCGCTACACTTTTTGCGTTTTTAATAGTTTATGCTTTACGCAAGGTATTTTTCGTTTTTTTTCTTTTAAGAGCATAGCACTGTGCTTACGCTATTGTTATTTTTCAACATTTGTTAGAACTTATAAACTACGAGACACAAACACTTCAACCAGTATATCGTGTTTGTATCCAATGTGTGTTGGATATCGACACTTGCAAATACTTTGCTCGAAATATATCAAACAAGACGTATGCCTCATCTTATGTGTAAACATGTGTTTGTGCGTGTCACGAGCGCGTCTTATGCTTGTCATGTAGGTCTCCAGTAGTCATGGAGACAGCTGACTGTGAAAGGAGAATGGCAACAACTTACGTTGTTCGGCCAGTGGTTGTAGGCGGTGGTCATTGCAGACGGTTTTCGACAACGGTTGGTAACTGGGTATGTCTTTACTTTTATAACTAGAACCCAAGGGTACAATGTCATAATGTCTATTTCCCTCCCCCTTCCTCTCTCTCTCTCCCCGCACACATCCCTATGCGAAAACACTCTCATCATTAAAAAAAAGGAAACCGATTCAACTTTTTACGAACGAAATTACAAATAGGCCCCTTAATTTATGCTTTTACATATCTTACATATTTCCATACATGTATTTTGGACTAATCATATGGTAATAGAAAATTAATGAATATATAATTTCTAACATTCAAGTTACATATAGCCGTCTCTATATTTCCTATTCTCCAAGCTTCTTTTTGTTTCGGAAGAACTTTTATGACTGTTTGTAAGTTTTTTATTATAAATTTTTTGTTATGGCTTTATTTTTTTTAGAGGTTTTTTGTTTACGGGTTTTTGAAAATTGCACGAAATTTGTTTGCAATGAGTACATTTGACAGTTTGTTACTCCTTTTATAATTGTTTCTTCGTTGAAAAAACTATAACTACATCGAATATACAACATTGATTTTTTATGCAAAAACTGGTTAATGTGCTTTATCTAAATAATTTGGTATTAACTTTCCGATTTTATTTGTACACGTGCATCACAGATACGAAAACGCTCGTATGAATAAGTAAATTTGAAGGACCTATAGTTTATATTCATTCATTTGGAAGCTTTGGGATACGATCCTTCGCGAAAGGGTCTCCGCTTCCTCACTTCCGCTTCCTCACTCAGTTTTATTGGCCAAAAGTGATTTATTAATTATATATGGAAAAAAGTATTTTATCCTAATTTGGAAACCGACTCCGAGTAAGTCGAAGGTTGTTTTAATATTTTAAATATTATTACATTCCTAAATTAGATGGTCGCCGTTATTGTTTTGGATTATATAAGCACCTGAGTCTTTTAATAGCGTTCTTTAAAATTTCCTATTTTATTCGCTCAAAAGAAACGACACACTGTCGCTGGGATTTCATCTCTCGATGTCGATCCTTCGAAACTCTAATCCCAACCCGTCGGCGATGTAAAGGCGGCATCTTTTCCCTTCAAAACCCTGACCCGCAGACTTCGAAACCCTAACCGCCATGGGAGCTGATGAACCACCGGGGATGACGCAGCCACCGGCGATGTAAAGGCGGTATCTTTCCCCTTCGAAACACAAACCGAAGACTTCGAAGCTCTAACCCCCATGGGAGTCCGATCATCCGCCGGCGATGACGTGGCCCCAGGGGATGTTGAGGCGGCGAAGAGGGCGGAGGGATCAAGCAGGGGCCTTGCCGATCTGCGAGCGTTCTTGATGGCGTTGCTGAGATGATCCATGTCATCATTACTGTAAGATTTCTTTGACTTGTGATCAGTGATGGTTTTGTGTTTTTTCCTTGATATTTTACTGCCTCTAAGCATCTTTCCCCTTCGAAACGGTAGCCTTCGAAACTCTAACCCTGATGGGATTCCGATCAAACGCCGGCGAGGACATGGCCAGACGATGTTGAGGTGGCGAAAGAGGGAGGAGGGATCAAGCAGGGTCCTTGCCGATCTGCGAGAGTTCTTGATGGCGGTGCTGAGATGATCCATCACATCATTACTGTGAGATTTCTTCGACTTGTGATCAGTGATAGTTTTTTGCTTTTTCCCCCTTATATTTTATTGCTTCTAAGGTTTATGATTCTAGAGTTTAAATCTTTTTCACTAATCAACTGAACTAGGATATGTTAATGAATATATCTTGATAACACAGTGGATTCTGTAACCGACCATTCACATTACTAGATTTTGGTCCGTGAATGCATCACATCACAACCCTTTTTTACATGGTTGAAATCTTTTCACTAATTAACTGAATTAGGATGCGTCGACTTATATATCTTGACAATACAATCGTTTGTGGACCCAACCATTAACATTACCCGATTTTGGTCCATAAATGCATCAGACTACAACCTTTTTTCACACGACCGATTGACTTAAAAGTTGGATATCGATTTTTTTTAAAGATGACTTTCCATGTATAAACTCGACCTATGTGTCTAAAATATATTAGAAATAGGGTTACGATCAAGCAGGTTCTATTAGACACCATGGGTTCTTATCGTTTTGTTCCATTGTGAAACGTTTAGAATAAGGCTCTCACTTCACGTTCTATTTGTAGCCATCCAAGCTTAAAATGTCAACCCTTGTGCGTGTTCGCTCATAACAAATTTGTTAAATGGTTTCATCAAACTTTATTATAACGACTGTGATGCCTAAAGTCATTAGGCTTAATTATTGTCTTTTCATAATATCCTCCAGTTTTTGTCTACTGCAATATGCACCTACCATTGATTCTCTTCCTTTAATCGTCCCATTATAGACATTATAAATAGAAATTTAAGTTCAAGTTCTCTCCATTATTAGATTGACCTGAATATGTCAACCCGGGGATCTTTCGATTATACACATCCGTGATTGTGGTTTTCGACAAATTTTCATTGCACACGAAACCAACCATTCATGATACCTTGATTTTTTTTCATCTAGCCTTTTTGGATACAACATCGCATTTTACTCGTCTTGTTTATAAAATATTCGAAACCGTCACCAACTTTTACAACAAATTTCTTAGGATTTTAAAGACTTTACACCATTTTGCATTTTAGCCTTTTTTTATTTATTAGAAAGGTTGTATTTTGAATATGCTTCAATTGTATTAAATTTCGAAATCTATTTCTTAACATTCCCCCATTTAAAGGGACTATAAATTTACTTGTTTCGTTACTTAAAGCAATTGAGGCTACTTATCTTAAATTTTAAATTTCTAAATCCTTTTCCTTAATCACACTATTTTTAAATGCGCAATAAAGTCATTTCAAGGTTTTTCACTTGTCTCGTTTTTTAAATGGCCTTGAATCTAATTTCTCATTTAAATTTTAAATTTCCGAATCTACTTCCTAAACATTATACTTTCAAATTTCTAAAGATATTTCCATATGCACCGATAATTGATTCTCTTGTAAATAACTGTCATAAACCCGATTTCTTACTGATTGAATCTTTCTACGTGATTAACTAATGTCCTCCAACTAGTGTCCACAACATTATGCACCAATCATTGATTTTGTAATTCTGTTCATATAACCCTCATCCTATGGACATTTATCAATAGACTTGCAAATCCATGTCCTCTCCATTATTTTATTGAGATGAATATATCAACCCGTGACTTTTCGATTGTACACATTTATGATCCAATGGTTCTGTTCCTATAAGCATTGTCCTATGAACATTTATCTAAATCCCTTAGAGTTCAAGTCTTCAATTTTTAGATCGACATGTATATGTCAACCCGTGACCTTTTTGATTTACATGTATTTTCCCTTAATGTCCCTGTTTTTAAATGCACTATAAAATTATTTCAAGCCTTTTCACTTGTCTCATTCTTTAAAATTAGTTACATCTATTTTTATAATTTAATTCTAAATTTCCGAATCTATTTATGTATTATTACTACTTCCGAATTTCTGAACCCAATTCCATTTGCACATATCATTGATTCTCCGTCTATAACGGTCTTGACCCTGATTCATCACTTATTTAATCTACCCATGAAATTAATTATTGTCTTTTCGTAATGTCCAATTTTTGTCCACGACAACATGCACTACCATTGATTCCCTTCCTCTAATCGTCCCATTTTGGTCATTTGTCAATAGATATTCAAGCTCAAGTCCTCTCCATTATTAGATCGACCTGATTACGTTAACCTGGGGATATTTTGATTTTACACATCCGTGATTGTGTATTTCGCCAAATTTTCATTGTACACGAAACCAATCATTCATGATACTAATTTTTTCCATCTAGCCTTTGAGTTCAAGTCATCTATTATTAGATATTTCACTTGTCTCGTTTATAAAATATTCGAAACCTTCAACCTATAAAACAAATTTCTCAGGAGTTTAATGACTTTACACCATTTTGCATTTTTGCCTTTTTTTTTACTTATTAGAAAAGCTGAATTTTGAAAATACTTCAATTATATTAAATTTCTAAATCTATTTCTTAACATTCTTGCTTTTAACGGGACCATTTATTTACTTGTTTCGTTAAAGAAATTGATGCTACTTAACTTAAATTTTAAATTTCTAAATTTTTTCCTTAATCGACTATTTTTAAATGCGCCATAAAATCGTTTCTAGGGTTTTCACTTGTCAAGTTCTTTAAATGGACTTGAATCTAATTTCTTATTTAAAATTTAAATTTTTGAATCTATTTCTTAAACATTACTATTTTCAAATTTCTAAATCTATTTCCATATCACCTATCATTGATTCTCATGTATTATTGGTGATAGAATCTTCTTACGTGATTGACTAGTGTCCTCCAACTCATGTCCACAACATTGTGGACCAACCATTGATTCTGTAATTCTATTCCTATGATCGTCATCCTTTGACATTTATCACGTGAATATCTCAACACGTGACTTTTCGATTGTACATATCCATGATCCAATAGTTTTGTTCCTATAAGTATTGTCCTATTATCTAACGACATTCAAGTTCAAGTCCTATCTATTTTTAGATCGAAATGTATATGTCAAATTTTACACACCCGAGATTGTGGATTTCGCCAAATTTTCATTGCACACGAAACCAATCATGATACCTTGATTTTTTTCATTTAGCCTTTTTAAATGCAACATCGCATTTTACTTGTCTCATTTATAAAATATTCGCAACCGTCTCTAACTTTTAAAGCAAATTTCTCAGGATTTTAAAGACTTTTCACCATTTTGCATTTCAGTCTTTTTTTACTTATTGGAAAGGCTCTATTTTGAAAATGCTTCAATTGTATTAAATTTCTAAATCTATTTCTAAATATTTTTGCTTTTAAAGGGACCATAAATTTACTTGTTTCGCTACTTAAAACAATTAAGGCTACATATCATTAATTTTAAATTTCTAATTCTTTTTCCTTAATCAGACTATTTTTAAGTGCGCTATAAAGTTATTTCAAGGTTTTGCACTTGTCTCCTTTAAATGGTCCTGAATCTAATTTCTTATTTAAATTTTAAGTTCTGAATCTATTTCATAAACATTACTACTTTCAAATTTTTAAATCTATTTCCATATCTATCATTGATTCTCTTGTAATAGCCATCTTATCCTGATTTCTTAGTGATTAAATCTTCCTACGTGATTAACCAATGTCCTCTAACTACTAATGTCCTCTAACTCATGTCCACAACATTATGCACCAACCATTGATTCTGTTATTCTGTTCCCATGGCCATCATTTTGACATTTATCAATAGACTTGCAAATCCACGTCCTCTCCATTATTTTGTCGACGTGAATATGTAACCACGTGACTTTTTGATTGTACACATCCTTGATCAAATGGAAAGACTATTTTGAAAATGCTTCAATTGTATTAAATTTCTAAATCTATTTCTTAACATTTTTGCATTTAAAGGGACCATAAATTTGTTTGTTTCGTCACTTTAAGCAATTGAGGCTACTTATCTTAAATTTTAAATTTCTAAATTTTTTTCCTTGGTCGCACTATTTTTTAATACATCATTAAGTTATTTCATGGTTTTTCACTTGTCTTGTTCTTTAAACGGACTTGAATCTAATCGTTTATTTAAAATTTAAATTTCTGAATCTTTTTCCTTAACATTACTACTTTTAAATTTCTAAATCTATTTCCATATGCACCTATCACTTGTTCTTCTGTAAATAACCGTCTAATCCCTGATTTATTAGTGATTAAATCTTCTTACGTTATTAACTAATGTCCTGCAACTCATGTTCACAACATTACGCACCAACCATTGATTCTGTAATTCTTTTCCTATGATCGTTATCCTATGATATTTATTAATAGACCTGCAAATCCACGTCTTCCATTATTTTATCGACGTGAATATGTCAACAAATGACTTTTCGATTCTATACATCCATGATCCAATGGTTCCGTTCCTATAAGCATTGCCATATGAACATTTATCTAATGACATTCAAGTTCTAGTCCTCTCCATTTTTAGATCGACTTGTATATGTCAACCTGGGGATCTTTCAATTTTACACATCCGTGATTGTGGATTTCGCCAAATTTTCATTGCACATGAAACCAATCATTCATAATACCTTAATTTTTTTCTCCAGCCTTTTTTGGATACATCACATTTTACTTGTTTCGTTTATAAAGTATTTGAAACCGTCTCTAACTTTTAAAGAAAATTTCTCACGATTTTAAAAAATTTACACAATTTTTCATTTTAACCTTTTTTTACTTTTTAGAAAGGCTTTATTTTGAAAATTGCTTCAATTGTATTAAATTTCTATACCTATTTCTTAACATTCCTGCTTTTAAAGGGAGAACAAATTTACTTGTTTTGTTACTTACAGCTATCGAGGCTACTTACTATCAAATTTCTAAATCTATTTTCATATGCGCCTATCATTTGTTTTTCTGTAAATAACCATCTTATCTCTGAATTCTTAGCGATTAAATCTTCCTACGTGATTAACTAATGTCCTGCAACTCATGTCTACAACATTATGCACCAACCATGGATTTTGTAATTTTGTTCCCATGACCGTCATCCTATGACATTTATCAAATGATTTGCAAATCCACGTCCTCGCCATTATTTTATCGACGTGAATATCTTAATACGTGACATTTCGATTGTACACATCCATGATCTTATGGTTATGTTCCTATTAGTCTCGTCCTATGAACAATTATCTAATGACATTCAAGTTCAAGTCCTCTCCATTATTAGATCAACTTGTGTATGTCAACACAGGGATCTTTCGATTATACACATCCGTGATTGTGGATTTCACCAAATTTTCATTGCACACGAAACCATCATTCATGATACCTTTATTTTTTTTTTCATTTAGCCTTTTTGGATACATCATCACATTTTACTTGTCTTATTTATAAAATATTCGAAACCGTCTCCAACTTTTAAAGCAAATTTTTGGGGATTTTAAAGACTTTACACCATTTTGCATTTTAGCCTTTTTTAACTTTTTAGAAGGTTTTATTTTGAAAATGCTTCAATTGTATTAAATTTCTAAATCTATTTCTTAACATTTCTACTTTTAAAGCGTCCATAAATTTACTTGTTTCATTGCTTAAAGCAATTGAGGCTACTTATCTTAAATTTTAAATTTCTAAATCTTTTTCCTTAATCACACCATTTTTAAATGCACCATTATGTCATTTCAAGGTTTTTCACTTGTCTCGTTCTTTAAATGGACTTAAATCCGATTTCTTATTTACATTTTAAATTCTAAATCTTAACATACTTTCATATTTCTAAATCTATTTCCATATGCACATATCATTTATTCTTCTGTACATAACCATTTTATCCCTATTTTCTTCATGATCAAATCTTCCTACGTGATTAACTAATGTCTTCCAACTCATGCCCACAACATTATGCACCAATCATAGATTCTGTAATTCTGTTCCTATGACCGTCATCCTATGACATTTAACAATAGACTTGCAAATCCATGTCCTCCATTATTTTATCGATGTAAATATGTCATGTGACTTTTCGATTGTGCACATCCATCATACAAACGTTCTGTTCCTATAAGCTTTGACCTTTGAACATTTATCTAACGACATTCAAGTTCTAGTCTTCTTTATTTTTAGATCGACATGTATACGTGAACCTGAAGATCTTGCCATTTTACACTTTCGTGATTGTGGATTTCGCTAAATTTTTGTTGCACACGATTCCAAACATTCACGATACCTTGATGTTTTCATCTAGCCTTTTTGGATGCATCATCGCATTTTACTTATCTCGTTTATAAAATATTCAAAATCGTCTCCAACTTTTAAAGCAAATTTCTCAGCATTTTAAAGACTTTACAACATTTTGCATAACAGCCTTTTAAAACTTTTTAGAAAGGCTTTATTTTGAAAATGTTTCAATTGTATTAAATTTCAAAATCTATTTTGTTTACATTACTACTTTCAAATTTCCTTGTTTCGTTACTTAAAGCAATTGAGGCTGCTTATCTTAAATTTTAAATTTCTATAACTTTTTCCTGTATCACTATTTTTAAATCCCCCATAAGTCATTTCATTGTTTTTCACTTGTCTCGTTCTTTAAATGGATTTGAATCTAATTTCTTATTTAAATTTCTATATCTATTTTGTATAGATTCCTACTTTCAAATTTTTAAATCTATTTCCATATGCACTTATCATTGATTCTCATGTAAATAACTATCTTATCTCTGATTTCTTAGTGATTGAATCTTCTTACGTGATTAACTAATGTCCTCCAACTCATTTCCTCAACATTATGCACCGACCATTGATTCTGTAATTTTGTTCCAATAATTGACATCCTTTGGACATTTATCAACACACATGCAAATCCACGTCCTCTCCATTATTTTATCGACGTGAATGTGTCAACAAGTGACTTTTCGATTGTACACATTCATGATTCAATGGTTTTGTTCCTAAGCGTTGTCCTATGAACATTTATCTAACGACATTCAAGTTCAAGAATTTACGAATTTCTCGAATCCCAGAGGACGACCCGTGCTCACTAACGCTCACTACACGCGATACCGTTATTAATTGCGGTTACAAATACAGACCTATATTCTTCACTTTGAAAAACCAATCAAATGGCGCCGTTGCCGGGGATGCGTGCGTAATTTGTTTTTTCTTGCTATTTGAGTTGAAATATTATTATTCCATCAAAATTTAAATCAAAATAGCATCGTGTGCTTAATGATTAGTGTTTGAATTTTTGCGAGGGAATTTGGCATCACTGTAGTGAGGAAATCAAGATTCAGAGACGTTCTAGAAATTCCAGAGGAGCAAAGGAAGCTACAGTGCAAAGAACAACACCTAACTCCTCCAATCCACCGCGGATTCATGGTTTTTGCGGTGGATCCGCCGTTGAGTTGGTGAATCAGTGCTTCGAATTTCTCTGGTATATTCTCTACCTCCTTCTCTCTCCTCTGATCTTGTCCAATAACAAATTTTCTGGAGGATTCTTTGCAAAATTTCGCCACTCAAAAAAATTCTTGTTGCGTGATTTGATATTGGTTGTTTTTGTATATTTTAATACGGAAATTAAGGGGTAAAGACCAAATTCAGATTAGGTGGGGATTTCATTACCCTTCCTAAGCCCTAAAAATCACAAAACTAGCATCTGCATCACCCTTCATTAACTAAAAAATATCTAGACAAGACTCTAAGGACCGTCGCGCTTAATTAGGATAGAAGGTCGTCGGTAATCTACTGCTTATCCGCATTTCTTTTGTGGTGTCTGGGCAAGTGTGTTTAAGGCAAGTTGTTACTTAATTAGGCCCGCTATTTACATAGCGGATACCTCCCACTTACCTGGCACTTACCGGCCACAAGAGAAATAAAGAGGTAGTAGAGGATTTATCCTGCGATTTGTTTTTTGGAAGTCTAGGAGCGGTCTGGTGACTTGACCTAGGTGACCTTAGATCTAGGGTTGATTGTTCATTTTTTTGTGATTTGTCTAAATCCGTCTTTTTCAAAACAAACATTTCTTCTAATTATCACATACGCTGTCACTTGCGCTAAACCCGTTTAGTCTATGCTCGGATGGACACGGGATTCTAGTGCCCGTCTTGTCCGCGTTCTCTCTATCAACTCCGAAGTCGGTATTTCTTCATCTTTTTCCTCACCACCCACAACATCCACTGAGTTGGACGGTTCTCCATCAAATTTCAATAACACCAATTTGCCACCACCCGCAGGTGCGCAGAATCCACCTCGTATTTCTCTCCAAGAAAAATACTACCCTATACGTGGTCCTCTTTCTACTTGTCTTTGCCAATGGGGACAATTTTGAAATCAAATCACATTATATCTATCTTTTGGCTAAATTTTACGGTCTAGAGTCTGAAGACGCATACGTTTCTATTACCAAATTCAAAAACGTATGTGCTATGATGAGCAGTTCACAACTTTCTGTGGATGTTATGCGTTTACGTCTTCTCCCGTTTATTTTTTGCGATTTAGTCGAAAAGTGACTTTATACACACTCGCACACTCTATTTTCAATTGGGATGAATTCGTCATAGCATTCCTTAAGAAATTTTATCCCAATCATAAGACCGCACGTATTAGAAGCGAAATCAATCAGTTTTCCCAGCTTCCCAATGAACCATTTTGGAAATGCTTTGAACGGTTCAAGGATCTGCTTGTCCAATGTCCTCATCACGGGATCTATGGATGGGATCTGTGCCGAATTATATATGAGGGCATTAATCCAACGACAAAACAAATGTTTGAAACCATTTGTCAAGGCAATTTCATGTCTAAAGACGATAGTGAAGCTTGGAAATTTTGGGAAGATTTTGCTGAAAACACTTTGCAATGGAAAAGCGTTAGTCCATCATCTAGGGGTGGTATCCATCAACTTAATGTTTCGCAGTCAAAGCCGAAATGGTAGCATTACAAAAGAAAACTAGAAGCTATGGAAAACAAATTTTTATTACCCTTCCTAAACCAGGTGACACTCCCTAAAACCGTGTGCGGATGCTGTTCTTATTCATCACATCTGACGGAAGAATATCCTTTGAATTCTCCGTTTCAAGGTCAAGAACACACTAATGCTGCTTTTCAGCAGCGACCTAGAAACAATCCTTATTCTTCCACATATAATCAAGGTTGGAGAAATCACTCTAGTTTTGCTTGGAACCAACACTAAATTCAAAACTCGGTTCCAAACCAAAATAACTTTCAAAGGGTTCCTCCACAGCAACAACAACCACCACAAAATCAGCACCCCTTTCAACCACAAAATTTTCAAAATCCGACCAACAATTCTGCACCGTATTATAATCTTTTGCAATTGGCCGGTACCGAAAACTCCTCTGCACTCGAACGAACCTTAGATTTGTTCATGAAACACACCATGCAAATGTCGGCTGATATAAGGTCATCTATCGACACTATAAAGAATGACTCTGCCTCACACGGTGAGAGTATTAAATCGATAGAAGCACAAATTGCACAATTAAATACCGCAATGAGTGTTAGAGAGAAAGGAAAACTTCCATCTCAATCTCTACCGAATCCTGGCCGCTCACAATATCATAATGTGAACGCCATTACCACGTTGAGATCCGGAAGAGTGCTGAATAAAAGTGGGTGAACAGATTGATAATGGTGAATCAATCAATAATACCCCGTCTTCCACTTCCATTTCCACTTCCACTTCTGACCCTAGTTCATCTTCTTCCGAGCCTATTCTCCGTTTTCCCTTAGGCTCGAACATGAACCCTCCCCTACCTTCTTTGAGTCAACCAACAACGATTCCCACTCCAATTCTGGGATCTGTTCCACCCACACGATCTTCTCCAATGTTGGACCCAGCTCTTATTGATAAAGCTCCTTATCCTAATAGGTTAAGCGAAAACAGACCAAGTCCACAAATGGAGAAGATTATTGAAATGTTTAAATAGGTTAACATCAATATCCCTCTCCTAGATGCTATACAACAAGTTCCGTTCTATGCGAAAATTCTAAAGGACTTGTGCGCTAGGAAAAGGAAAACTCAAGTGCCGAAAAAGGTATTCATGTTGAGTAATGTAAACACAGCTTTTACACATCAATTACCAAAGAAACGTAAGGACCCTGGGCTGTCCTACAATTTCTATTTCTATCGGGGGTAAAAATATCAGCCGTGCTCTACTCGATCTTGGCGCTAGTGTTAACCTGCTTCCATACTTTGTCTACGAGCAGTTAGGTATTGGAGAGTTGAAACCTGCCCACTGCACTCTTCAGCTGGCAGATCGATCTATTACCAAACCTAAGGGTGAGCTTGAGGATGTGTTGATAAAAGTCGGGAAATTTATATTCCCTATGGACTTTATTGTTCTAGATACACAACCGGTAGCGAACCTACGAAACCAAATTCCGGTGATTCTAGGTCGACCCTTTTGGCCACTTCCAACACTGTAATCAACTGTCGAAACGGCTTTATGAACCTATCCTTCGTGAAGATGTCAATTGAGCTTAACATTAACAAGTTGTGAAGTGAACCCTTCGAACCTTCTGCTCAAATATGTTCTGTCGAATTAATGGATGTCGACAGCAGCGAATTTGAACAGCTTCACGATACTGATCTAGACTCCCTCAATACGTTGTTTGACCCAGCTATTTGTTACACATACGAACTTATTTATCGAGCTGCCTAGGTCAATATCTAACGCTGATTATAAACTTTTTATGGAGTCTGAGTATCATTCCATTCATTCCGATGAGATTATTCTTCGGGGTATCGATGAAAGCTTTGAAGAAATTTTCGCTGAAGAACTTGTATTTTTAAAAAACACAGGAGTTGTGATGAATCAACTCCAAACCAAAGAAGTTGAACCATCACCCCCACTTCTCAACAATAACGAGAAAGCGAGTGATCCATCGCCATCATTGTGTCGTCTCTCCAAATCGAGACGCAAACCCATTCTATTACACCATTTATCAATTCCTCACTTCTTCCTGGCTTTTTATAACATGTTCTTCCACCAACCGGTGCATTACATTGATAAAATCTTTGAATGGTTGGTATTAACTTTTGGTCTTTGTAAAGGCTTATATTGACCGATAACTTTACCCCTTTTTTAATTTTAAAAGTTTAATATTGTTTAAATCAAGTTTGGGGGGTATATTTTTGGCTCTTGAAAATAAAATTTGTACACAAAATTGTTAGCCAAAAATAAGTTTGGGGGAGATTTTCACGTTCATTCATTCTTGTCCCTGTTAATAAATTTTCCTCCTAAGTCTACAGGTTTTTGAGGTTTAAAAGACGACAACAATGAAGACACCGTTGTAAACAGGTTTGGGGGAGGGTTGTGCTTATTGAAGCATTACCTTGCATTACACTTTGCATAAGCACAAAATTTTCAAAAATTTTCTTTTATAATAAAAGATTATAAAATGAAAAATTACATTTAAAAGATTGGAAAAGTTTAAGAAAAACAAGAAAGTTAAATGTTTTCTTAAACGAAACTAGTAATAAGTAGTTATGAGCCCTTGTCCCAGGGGTCAGTAAGATGAAGGAAGTCACTATTATGGAAAATAGTTCCTATTCTGGAAACCAAACATTTGAACGTTGATACTCTACTATACGCACTTACACACGTCTTGAAACTCGGGATAGTAGAGGATACCTTGAAATGCTCGTCTAAAAGCTAAAGTACGAAGAAAATAAATTTAAATGAAGCATAAAAGTATAAAATGGTGAAGAAAAATGAACACTGGTTTTGTAATCACCAAGGCAGCATAAAAAAATATAGCGAGGATGCTTCATCACCTGGTGCCTTAGACAAACTGGTTTGGGAGTCACTGCTAAGCCTTAGGTGTTGCAAGACTAGAAAATTGCTAATTACGCCTAATATGTGAGCACCTTTAGTAATCGGTCGGTTAGTATCTCAAGAAGTATTAACGGTCGCATGAAAAATGTGTGAGCAATTCCATCCAAAATATTCACCGACTAAAAAAAGTACCTAGGTAGATGGACAAGAGTATGATGGCTTGAATTGAATTCTCCGAGTGTAGGGATGTCTTTTACACACGTAGGGGTATATGATCGGTGTTTGGAAGAAAGGTAGGGATGAAGAATAAAAGCGATATTTTATTAAGTGATGATGTGATTTCTAACATTTTTTCATGACTATTAAGATAGGGCTCATGACAACCAAAATGCTAGTGTAGTTGAAAACTCTGATTTTCAAGTTCTTTATTTTATAATTCTTATCTTGATAAAATCTTTGAATGGTTGGTATTAACTTTTGGTCTTTGTAAAGCTTTATATTGACCAATAACTTTACTCCCTCTTATAATTTTAAAAGTTTAATATTGTTTAAATCAAGTTTGGGGGGTATATTTTTTGCTCTTGAAAATAAAATTTGTACACAAAATTGTTTACCAAAAATAAGTTTGGGGGAGATTTTCACATTCAGTCATTCTTGTCCCCGTTAATAACTTTTCCTCCCAAGTCTATAGGTTTTTGATATTTAAAAGACGACAATAATGAGGACACCGCTGTAAACAAATTTGGGAGAGTTTTGTGCTTATTGAAACATTACCTTGCATTACACTTTGCATAAGCACAAAATTTTCAAAAATTTTCTTTTTTAATAAGAGATTAGAAAGTGAAAAATTACATTTAAAAGATTGGAAAAGTTTAATAAAAACAAGAAAGTTAGATGTTTTCTTAAACGAAACTAGTAATAAGTAGTTATGAGCCGTTGTCCCAAGGTTTAGTAAGATGAAGGAAGTCACTAACCTGAGGATAAAAATAAGCCTGAAAAATAGTTCCTATTCTGTAAACCGAACATTTGAACGTTGATACCCTACTATACGCACTTATACCCGTCTTGAAACTCGGAATAGGAGAGGATACCTTGAAATGCTCTTGTCTAAAAACCAAAGTACGAAGAAAATAAATTTAAATGAAGCATAAAAGTATGATAGCTTGAATTGAATTCTCCGAGTTTAGGGATGTCTTTTACACACATGTAGGGGTATATGATCGGTGTTTGGACGAAAGGTAGGGACATGGAATTGGTTCTTAGTGTGTTTGGGGGAGGCCATGAAGGACAACACATTTGAAAGAATAGTTTTCGTAAGTGATAGACAAAAGGTTAGATTTCTTATACTGCTTACATGTTAAATATGTGTATACATTTTTAAATTATGTATTTCATGAAGCTTTATTAACATTTTGCAATGTTATGCCAATTTATAGGAGTTGATTGAAGCTATGAGGAGGATATTTCCACCATCACAACACAGATACCGTGTGAGGCATTTTTATGCAAAAAAATTCAAAAAGTGGAAATCTTTGGAGTTGAAAAGAATAATGTGGAAAGCAGCAACAGCATACACTAAAGAGGAGCATCTACCGGTAATTTTCTTTCATCTCATTCATTACTTGTTACATTGTTGGTGTTAGGCTACTTTGTTATATGATATGAAAGGGCTTGATATCCTAGAAGTCTAATTGACAGCGCGCCCGAGCACAGACACTATTAATTATAGGTCATGAACTAACTTCAGAAAGATAGTGTAGCTGCTTATAAATATCTTGATGACAGAGAAAAGACATGGACCAGGTCTCATTTCCTTACAGATATAAAGTATGATTTGCTATGCAACAATATATGTGAGGCATGCAACAAATTCATATTAAAGGCTAGAGAGAAGCCTATAGTGACGATGTTGGAGATGATAAGAACTTTGATGATGAGGAGGTTACAGAATAAGAGAGAGATCTGTGAAAAGTGGAATGGAAAAACATGCCCTAAGATTGTTGCCAAGTTAGAAATATTGGATAAATAAGAGTCAGGGGAGTTTGTAGTGCTCAATATTGTGACAACTATGAGTATCAAGTGACTGATACTCAAGGTCAATCTCGGCTCTTGGCCACTCTTTGCCTTGCCCCACCATTTTGTTGTGTGGATGGCGGTAGAAAAGGCGATGGAATCCCTGGCTTCTGATTTCGCAATTATGCAATTTTCGGTGATGATGTTGTAATCGGGAATAGGGACGTTGCCTTGGCCTATCGCGACATTCTGGGACCTTACAGGGATTGTAGAGTGTAGAGTGTAGAGTGTAGAGTGTAGAGTGCTGTAATCGGGGATAGGGACCTTACAGTATTGCTAAAAAAACTTGTGATTGTAGAGTGTGGGACCTTACAGGGATTCCTTACATGCATGCCATCCAGTGTCTGCATCATGCTAGGATAAACCCCATAGATGTTATTCACGACTCTTATAACATAAACCATTACAAAAGTTCATACAAGCATCACATTTCACCCATACCAGACTCAAGATTTTGGCCAACTGCCCCATATGATCCTATGCTACATCCTCCATACAAGAAAAGGCCTGGTAGGCAAAAAGAAGAGAACAATTGGTGAGCATGAAACGGCAGAAGGTAGTGGAATGCAGAGGCTTGGAGGTTCAAGTAAATGCAGTAATTGTCAACAATCTGGACACAATGCAAGAAACTGCAAGAATGAGCATGTTGAGAGACAAACATCTACAGGATCAAGAAGAGGAAGGTCACCACTCCCAAAGAGAGGATAAACGAGTTCAGAATCTTCTGATCCTGGGAGTTCTAGTGATGCTTCAAATAGGGGAGGAGGCAGCTCTTCAAGGAGAAGATGAAGGAGAAGAGGAAGAGATACAGGAGTTGATATCTCAGAAGATGCCACTATTACTATCTTGCATGATTCAGCTCCACTGGATGCACAGACAGAGATCAATCCACCATATGCTTTGGTTATGCATATGGACACAGGAGCTTCAAACTTAGGCAGTTCAAATCACACAAATTTATCTGAAGATGTAGGCAATGCATCCAGAAATGACAAGGGGAAAAGCAAGATTAAGAAGAAAAGCAAACATGAACATGATGCAAGTTAAATTTCAAGCCTATATTTTCAACTTTGTATTTTCTATTTCTAAACCCTCTCTTATACTGAATACTGATGTGTTTTATCCATGCTTTTATGTATAATTAGCCTGCTAGACCACCCTGCAAGTTCACAGTTGGCCCTTCAGTTGAAGTTGGCCTGTCTGCTTGGCACATCAACTATCAGGATGCAGAAACAGTCTATAAAGAGAGGTGAGGCGCAGCTGCAGGCAGAATTGTGCCATCAAGATTCATTCAAGGAGTAGGAAAAAAATCCAATTTTCCAAACTTAAATTTGGTTCAAACTTTCTTCAGCACGCTTCATTATTTTTATTACCACTTAGAGTATTACAGTACTTGTTTATTTGGTTAAATAATACATATGACACAAACACCAGAAAGGAAAGAAATATAACGTTCAAAAAACTTATTGAGAGTAGAAGGCAAATAGTGGAATACATTCTTATAAGAGCTTTCTGGCAGGATTATGTTTAATAACCCCGTGAGAGTTCCATTGTGACCCATGTTCCACCCTTATATATCACAGCCTCTCTCAAGTTAATTTTAATAAATCCGCAAGAATCCATACCAACGATGATATAACCATTAGAAGCCATATATCACTCTCTATCTTTACTGAGGTTTTTCAATCCATTCTCAGATATTGTAGATTTGATCTAGAATGAATACAACTCTTATGTTAGACGATGAACCAATGCTCATCTCATTTTATAGCAAATACAAAGTGCAGTGCTAGGTCTATCCTAAATACATAATGTAAAGGTGTAGAGAGGTGACAGAATTTTCAAAATGCCAATTTTGCCCTCACAAATTTTGGTATTTCCACTTTCTATTACCACCTGTTCCATCTCCTTTTCAAAATGCCAATTTTGCCCTCACAGATTTTGGTATTTACACTTTCTATTGCCATCTACTCTATCTCCTGTTGGCACTTGTGCCCACCTCATGCTCTATTTAAGACAGAGCACTTCATTCTCATTCTCTACTCAAAAGCAAAAAGCCAAAGATAAAAAAAAGTTGAAAGAGAGGAGAGAGAAAGGCCTTTAAAACTCTACCGATCTTCTTTTCTTATTTTGCATTTCTCTCAATGGCGCAAAAGTTTGATGCAGAAGAGTTGTTACCTTTCCCAATGGTCAAAGAGTATAACAAACCGCCATTGCTTCTCTTTCTCCATACAAAACTGAAGTCCACGTCGTCGGATACCTACGGTGTCGATCCTTCCGTGTGCACCCACGAATGTTTCCCCCCAATAAAAGAGCAAAGCTCTGTTCAAAATTTGAACTGAGGCAGCGCCTCACGTGCAAAGCGCGAGAGCGCTAAGAGTCAAAGACTCTGAGGCAGCGCCTCACGTGCAAAGCACGAGAGCGCCAATGCTAGAACTAAAAGTTCTCCCCCCTTGGATCAAAGATCCAACGGAGATGATGAATCATCACATTACAGAATCGAATTCCGTTGAGGAAATACTTCTCAAATATTTCTAAAGAAGAAAGATTGTGCTCTGTAAATCAGAGCACCGTTGGATCAAAATATCCAATGGTGATTAAAAATCACCAAGATACAGAATAAGTTCTGGATAGGAAAATATTTTCCCAATCTTGTTAAAAACAAGAAAAATGTCTTCTGTAAAACAGAAACCCTTGGATCAAAAGTCCAATGGTGGGAAACATCCCTAAATCAATCAGAAATCTCTCAATAAGAGATTTTCTTAACTGATTCAACAAATCAGTCTCCCCTATATAATGGACGAGTGCAATTTCTTCTCAAGGTAAATAAGAAGAAGAGAGGTCATAGCATCTCCTCCATATTTAAGAGTTTTAACTTTCATATCAGAAGAACTTAGTTTTTTTTTTAGATCACAGATCTATAAGACAGTCTTTCATAAAAACAAAAGAGATCATAGCATCTCCTCAAAGTCTCTCACTGATCTATGAGACAAAGTCTCTCACAAATGAGAATTTAATTCTCAGAGCATGGAACTGATCGGAACAAAGAAAACAGTCTGGCGCTCAGCGCCGAGCGCTCCTCATGCCCCTCATGTGGGCGCTATTTAAAGAGTGCTTAGCACTCAAAGTCTGACGCTCAACGCCGAGCGCTCCACGTGCCCCTCACGTGAGCGCTATTTAAAGAGTACTTAGTACTCATTGCCTGGCGCTCAACGCCGAGCGCTCCACGTGCTCCTCACGTGGACGCTACTTAATAAAAAGTACTTAGTGCCTGGCGCTCAGCGCCAAGCGCTCCATGTGTTACTCACGTGAGCGCTATCAAGTGTTTAACACTCCATATAAAAGAATACAAATAAAACAAAAAGAATAAAGGGTGTCAGAACCTATTTCAGTGCTCAGCACTGCCGATGCAGAAAGGGGACTAGGCCCAAATAAATAATCAAGTGGGTTGAGCCCAAGGTTGGTTAAATCCCAACTTAACACAACCCATATGCTTTTAAATTGGACTTAGTCTCAGACAAGATTATCAAGTCTTTTATGAACATTCATTGGTTCAAGAATACATCTCTTCATACCTCCGATACATGTCGTAATTCTTCAAGGTCTTCAGAGAGATAGAGGGTCCCAATAACCAATAACTTTTGGCGCATCCCCAAACTGTTAAACCAAACCCTCCAGACTATGATGTCTTTAAACCCTACAGACTATGATGCCTTTAAATCCTACATACTATGATGCCTTTAAACCCTACGAACTATGTCTTTAAACCCTACGGACTATGATGTCCTTAAACACGGACTGTGATGTCCTTAAACCCAATGGACCATAACGTTCCTAAACTAAAACGATAGAGCCCAAATGCTGTTGTTGGATCAAAAATGATCCTGAACCCTCGTTGAGTAGATCTTAGTCTAAAATTAGACTAACGTATCCTCAACAAACATTTAAGTTGATCTTAATAAACGAGATTAACGATCCTTAAACCAAATCTAAGAAAATACGGATTTTGATTAATCCCCGCCCTACGGGCGATAACACTAATTAGTCTTTGTATATAATTCACAGGCATCCAAAATATAAAACAAACACACACGATACGAAGTGACCTTCTGGAGCAGGAGAAAATGGTTACCGCGATGCGGTAAACTGCAGGGGCTTATGCCTGCAGGGAAGAGCGTCCCCATAATCAAAAACCCTCACAACGAGGAGGAATCTGACGAAGTCTGCTACGACGGCCGCATTCGTCCAAACCTCTGATAACGGTGCCATAAATCAACTTGGCATTTTCGGAGAGGTAGACGGATAAATCCAAATAGTATATGCTCCCAAATTCAGGCAAGACGAGCTACGTGGTTTCGTCTCTGTTTTCGGCGGTAAACAGATTCTGGCACGCTCGGTGGGACTTTTCCTCTTTCCACTCTACACTTCGTGTGTCGAGTTCGCGAACGAATCACGTTTAATATGGTTGCCTGTGGATTCGAGGTACTAAGATTTGATGTCTTACTCCTGTGCAGAGAAAAGAAGATCAATGGCTTCCAACTGTATCAACTGCAACAATAACTCCCGCTCCGTCCCGTCTGGAGGAGTGACTTATGGGCCCCAAGCGGCCTCCTCCATCTTCGCCATGCCAGTGGAACAGGTAACTCAGTTCACCACTGGACTGTTCTTTGGGAACATGCTCCCGCCAATAAGCTTCAACGCTCTAGTGCCGTCACAGGAAGCTCCAAAGAAGTCGGTTTTCGATCGGCTTACAACTACCACGGCCCCTCTCAATGGGTCGTCCAATTCCAACGTCTTAGTCTTCAACCGGTTGAGCCAAAGCTCCAGTGGGCCTGCAAAGAGGCTCGCAATACAGGAGAAGGCTATCCCGGCTCTTGCTGGGGGTGGGGTCGTTACAAGTGCGTCCCCTATCCGAAAGTCAGTCTTCGACAGGTTGGACGTTTCTTCTCAGCGGACGTCAGTTTTCGATAGGCTAGCGTCAACAACCCTTCACCAGAACAGGGGCATGATGAAGCCACCCCCGCTAGCGCTAAGTGCGCTGGCACGAGAGTCAAAGACTGATGCAGCGCTCATGTGCAAAGCACGAGAGCGCTAGCGCTGGAACTAAATGTTCCCCACCATTGGATTAAAGATCCATTGAAGATGATAAATCATCAAATTAGCAGAATAAAATTTTGTTAAGGAAATACTCCTCAGATAAAGGACCCTAAGACTTCAAGTCTCGCAGAGAGGAACCCCCCATAAGCTTTGATAAAAAGGAAGAGCAAGCTCTGAAAAGAACTTTTCTTCAAGGTATAAAAAACAGAGAGATAAGAAACATCTCATTAAAGAATATAATTCTTCTTACAGATCATAGATCTATAAGACTGAGCTTTTTCACACAAAAAGATTATAACATCTCATCATAAAAAGGGGAAGAAGAATTTCATATCTCCTATAAAAATAAGAATTTTATTCTTAAAACCATGAGACAAAGTCTCTTATAAGCGAGAACTTATTTCTCAGATCATAAAATTGATCAGAAGCGCTTTGCGCTCGTTGACTGGCGCTCAGCGCCAAGCGCACCTTAACAGGAACGCTTTGCGCTACTTAACAGGAACGCTTTGCGCTCATTGACTGGCGCTCAGCGCCAAGCGCACGCGTTCCTCACGTGTGCGCTGAAAGAACATAAATTGTTCTTTAATAAAGCCCCAGAGCTGTAATGATAATAAATGCTCGGCACTCAATAAAAGACAAGAAAATTGTCAGAGCCCAAATCAATGCTCAGCTTTGTTAAATGTTCAACATTTTAACTGAGTGGGCCAAGCCCAAGTTGGCCACAGACCCCTTATTCAGATTAATTGAGCCCATATGCTCATAAATCTTTTTAACAGATCTTAGTCCCAAACTGGACTACAGATCTCCCAACCAATATTGGTTCAAGGGTACATTTCTGCACTCATCTGATATGTGTCGTTGTAATCCTTCAACGTTTTCAGAGAGGTGACGGGTCCCGACAACCAGACATTCCATGGACTATGGGGTTCTTAAACTCATGGACTATGATGTCCTTAAATTTTACAGACTATGACGTCTCTAAACTACCACGGACTGTGGGGTCCTTAAACTCATGGACCGCAATGTCTTTAAACTAAGCAATAGAGCCCAAATGCTCTTTTGTTGGATCTAAATGATCCTGTTAAGTAGATCTTAGTCTAAAATTAGACTACTTTAACAAATGTTTAAGTTAATCTTAGTCTTAAATGAGATTAACGGTCCTTAAATCCAACCCAAACCCAAATATAAGAAAATACGGATTTGGACTAATCCACGCCCTACAGGCGACGACATAAATTAGTCTCCGTATACAATCCACGGGCAACCAAAAACAAAACAAACACCTACGACACGAAGTGACCATCTGGAGGAGTAAGTGGTTACCGCGATGCGGTAGCGTAATTAACTGCAGGGGTTTGCGCCTGCAGGGAAGAGCGTCCCCACGATCAAAAACCCCTCATAATGAGGGGGATCTGACGAAGTATGCTACAACGGCCGCATCCATCTAAACTTTCGATACACGGTTCCATAAATCAACTTGGCATCTTCGGAGAGGTGGACGGATAAAACCAAATAGCATCTGCCTCCCAAAATTCAGGCTAAATGTCCCAGCATACCGGTCGTGTCTTTCGGCGGCGAACAGATTCTGGCACGCCCGGTGGGATCTTTTCCTCTTTCCACTCCATACTTTGTGTTGTGTTTCGCGAACGAATCATGGTTTACTATGGTTGCCCCTGGATTCGAGATACTAAGATTTGGTATCTTGCTCCGTGCAAAAAACAGAAGATCAATGGCTTCCAACTGCACAAACTGCAACAATTGCAACAACTCTCACTCCGTTCTTACTGGAGGAGTGACCTACGGGCCTCAAGCGACTTCCGTTTTCAAGATGCCAGTGGAACATGTGACTCAGACCACCGCTGGGTTGTTCTTTGGGACCATGCTCCCACCAATGAGCTTCAACGCCCCGGTACCGTCGTAAGAAGCTCTGAAAAAGTCGGTCTTTGATCGGCTTACAACTACCGCGGCCCCTCTCAACGGGTCGCCTAAACCAAGCGCCTCAGTCTTTAGCAGATTGGGCCGATGCTCATGTGGGCCCATGAAGAGGCCTGCAATACCAGAAGGGGTTATACCGAAGAGGATAGCCATTCCTGATCCTGAAGTCATCAAAACGGCTTCTCCTGCAGAGGGGTCGGTCTTCACAAGATCGACCGTTCCAATCCCCGCTCCAAGCGAAACCGCTAAGGCTGCTTCCCCTGCTCGAAAGTCTGCCTTCGACAGGTTGGCCATTCCTACTCAGTGGACGTCAGTCTTTAAGAGGCTGATACCGGCAAAACTTGACCAAAACATGGGACACGATGAAGCCACCCCCATAGTTGAGCCAATACCGTCTGCAAGGCATGCTCGACGTCGCCACTGGTGTCGAGTAAGGAAAACTGGGGGCGGTTCCCTCTCTGGATTAACTCCACCAGCTCCAATGGTGGAAATTGATGCTACTGTTCCAACCGGGACAACTTTAACCACTTAGGAGGTTACACAAAATCTCTCCAACTGTTGTGCTGAAGAGATCTCCACCTATGGAGAGCGCTACAAAGGCGAAGCTGGAGCAGCCCCCTCTGCGGCTGTCCTCTAAAATTCACAGGGTTTGGCGACAGGTCCAAGACTCTGTGGTTAACCAAACTACTCCCGCTGACAGAAAAAGATGAAAGTTCGGCAGGAGAAGGACTACCCTGTCGTACCACAGAAGGCGACAGCTACTTGGGCGCCCGCTGCAACGGCCCCCTCAACTTCGACTGCCCTCAAAAGAAGGCCGGAGAAAATCCTCGTGTCCGCAACGAATCGTAAGGGCACTGAACCCAAACGCCCCAAGTCTGGGGGCATGGTGGTGCATACTGTTTATATGGCTTCCGGGAAAGAGGATAGCCGTGTCTCCACGGGTTATCGACCACTTACACGGTCTGTGACTAAGGCTCAGAAGCAACAACATCAGAAGCTTCAAGAGATGCTGACAGCCATGGCCGCACTCACTGGACCAAAAGAAAGCCCGGAGATATCCTCGGAGCAGCGTCATGAGCAGGAAACTGATGCCGAATTCCTTCGGAGAATGCTTGAGAAGGACAAAGAGGTCGCGGAACAAGCGGCCAATATAAAACAAATAACGCTGTTATTCCAAGATATGGTGGGCATGATGATCCAGCCGGACCCTCCAGCTGAAGATCCCCTGATTATCCTTGAAGATGACAGAGGGGAGACATCGAATCCTCTTCCGGCTCTGTCAGCAGCTAAGGAGGAGACCATCTCCAAAGCCACGCTCGATGATTATATAGCTCAACAGATACGAGCCCATCAAGCGAATGAAGCAACTGGTCAAGTCGTCAAACCGGGCGACCATATCCAGGCTGGTACGATCAAATTAAGTACCCGCCAGCGTATACAAGAGGATGGGCAATCCCCATCAACATGTCGCTTAGTTCCGGGCTCTGTGTGGCAACACTGGAGGGGACGATAAGCTGCTGCTTCGCCAATTTGTCGGCAGCTTGGCAGAGACGACGTTCGAATGGTACTCAGAGCTTCCCAACGATTCCGTCAAAACTTTAAAGGAAATGGAATTATTATTCACCCAGCGTTTCGCAAGCGCTAGTAAACGCACCCCAATCACGACATTGATCAATGCCAGGGTGAAGCCAGGCGAAACATGGGTTCAATATGCGATCTGGTGGCGGAACCTATGGTCGAAGTGCGAGCAGCGCATCGAAGAAGCTCCCGCGGTAGGAATGTTCGTGGGTACCCTCGATCCGCAAGCGACCATTTTCCAGTTCATGATGTTCTTCAAGCCGACCACCTTCCAGGCCCTGATTGACAAGCTGGCCCAAATGGACCAGATGGGCCATATGCGTTCCTCTTCAAAGTGGAGTCAAGGAATGAAAAGGGGAAAGGGAAAGCGACCTTCGTCGCCAATGCTCAGCAACAGCCGACTGGTTCAAAATCAGCCGATCGCCAAAACGACAGGCGGCGATTCCTCGACGAAAAGTTCAGACGTCCTTACTCGTTTTTTCTGCGGGAGAAAACCAAGAGACTATTCGAACTGGCGATACACAACAGGCTCATCAATCTGCCGGATCCGAGGCGCCCATTGCAGCCCGGTGACAACAATCCCAATTACTGCCCCTATCACCGGGTAATAGGCCATCCAATCGAAAACTGCTTCGTCTTCAAAGGTTGGATTGAGGACCAATACCAGCAAGGCAAATTTGCGCTGTCTGAAAACTGTTGGGTCAACCCGCCTCAGCCGCACGCTCTCAAAAAGATGGACACACCGGGGGCATCGTGCTTTTTTGTAGAAGAAGCTCCATGGGAGGTCGCTCTTTCAGCCAAAACGAAAAGAATGCTTAAAAATCTACAAATATGCCCGGCGATCAGATGGAAAAGTCCATTAGAACCCGAGGTCATCGAGGGGCTCAAACCACGCCCAACACCAAAAATTGGTGGTGATAGTCAAAGCGTCCATACCCAACCATCAACGTCTTCAAAGAAGAAGAAGAACACCAAAAAGCCCGTGAAGCCTAATGACAAGCGTACGGACCTGCAAAAATATATTGACGCGCTGGAAGAATATAACCAGAAGGCGCGGACCCCAATCACACTCCAAGAGTTTCTCAGCCAGGTCTTTGAGGATGGAGATGATGACAATGGAGAGGACTCGTCGGATGAACCTGAGGATTATGTGGCAAGCTGCCGTGTGATCTCTCACTCGTCGATAGATGGTGAAGAAGCTCCTGATGTAGAGAAACTGGGGGCAGATCCCAAATCGGAACTCCTAGAACCGTCAGACGGGATGATTGACATGTTGCTGAGGGCCTGTTTGGTTGCAGGATTATGGAATTTGGATTCCAAAATAGTACAGTTGAAATTTCTGGATTTGGTAATTTGTTGTTTGGTTGGTTTTGGATTCCTAGTATTGGATTTGTAGATCCTTGTCATCTTTGTTTGGTTGGTGAAAAAAAGTGGGATTTGGATTTGAGGATTTTAGAGAGATAGAGAGATGATTATTAAATAAATAAAGTACCACGAGTCCCATCTAAAAGTATAATGAATAGTGCCAAAACCTTGAAAATCCTTAAAATTTTTTAGGATTCAGGAATCTATGTTTTGTGGTGGGCCTTCCATAAAAACAAAGGAATCCTAGAAATCCTAATCCTCCAACCAAACACAAAATTATGGAATCCTAGGATTCCACAATTCAAACAGTAAATCCAAATCCATAATCCTGCAACCAAGCAAGCCCTGAACGAGGTCTGTCAAAGGAGCAAAGCTGATCGAGAGCGCGAAACGGCCATATTTGAAAAAGCCAAACGCCGGCGATCGGATGAAAAGGTTGAAGCACTCCAACCAGATCGAAACACGCCAGCGGCAGATAAAAGCGGACTTAAAATGAGGAAACGATTCCTTATCAATAGGAATGAAGCTGCCATCTTCCAAAGGAAACATTCTTGGCAGGATATACCTTGGCTAAGTTGATGTACATCCTAGCTACTGCTTATACCATCAAAAGATTGCGCACCCTACCGAAGAGTGCAACGCCTTTAAAATCTGGTGGCAGGGATACGTTGCTAATTGGCAGCATTTCAAGCGGATGAAGCGCAAAACGCGTCGAGAGCAGAAGAGCACGACAGACGAGCGCAAAAGAACTACTGGCAACTGTCATATGGTTGATTCTGAGGGATCGCAAGTTCTTACCTTCGGGAGCGATTCCGATGAAGAAATAACCCTCGGCCCTTTCTTCGAGGAATCCATCTCCGAAACAGAAGAGATAAAGACCCGCGAGAACATTCAGCTGCGTAATCACACGTTATCCGAAAAGAATCTCTGACCTACAAACAAGGGATCGAACAAAAAAGATAAAGGGAAAGAAAAGGTCTCTGAAGATATCGCCCTCAATGACCGAGTCGTCGAAGAGCTGGTAGCTAAGGACCCACCTAAGAAAAATAAGGTGGATTACAATGTTCCGGCACACCTGAGAAAGATACCTTCGCAACTAAGCGTTCTCGATACCCTTCTGCTATCTAAAAAGGCGAGAGATTCTCTGATCAAGGTATTACAAGAGCCCGAACATTTTCAAGCTTTCCTTGCCGAAGAAAATATGAAGGACGAGCTGGAAGAAGTGCACACTGCTGACGTCTCTTTCGGCGACGAAGGCCTCCTCCTCGGGACGTGCGAGCACAACCGCCCCCTGTATGTCACTGGATACTACCATGACATCAAGATAGAGAAGATCCTAGTCGACAATGGGTCCTCCGTCAACCTTCTCAATGTAAGAGTGTTGAAGGAGATTTGCATGAGCGTTCAGCAGCTCGCTCGGGATAAAATCACCATCTCCGGGTTCGACTCCCAGTCATCACAGACGCTCGGGTCTGTGATACCGACGCTACGCTTTGGGCTGCTCATCACTGACATCAAGTTTCACGTCATTGACGTCAAGACTTGCTACAACGCTTTGCTCGGCAGGCCTTGGTTACACGAGTACAACATCATCCCTTCTACACAACCTCAGTGTATGAAGTATTTCAAGGATGGTCTCGAGTATACCGTGACAGGGGAGCTGAACCCATTCTCCGTGAACGAAGTCCGAAAGGACGAAGATGCAAAATACTTCTTACCAGACTGCGAAGACACGGAGAGGTGCCATAAACCGGAAGACAAGCAAAAAGCTATCACCACCATTTCGGTCTTCGGGAGCGATACCGAGGAGGAAGAAAGGACAGTCTATTCAGGACTACCCCAATGCAACAAGCCTGGATCGTCTACCCCTATATTGATCTTCGGCAGCGACTCTGAAGATGAGGTCAATGCAGTATTCTATGTTCGACCATCCATACAAGCCGTGCCAGGCGACGAACGGATTTTGCAAATCACCATGGTTCCACGACAGCACTACAAAGAGCTTGATGCACTTGATATCTATAATGTCCAAGAACTACAGACGCTCTACATCCCTCCCAGGCGAAAAAAGGAAAAGGCGATCCTCTTTTATCGATACGCGGAAACCAAAGTGGAGAAAGAAATCTGGCACGTTTCCGATTCTACGCTTGACAGGCTCCAGCCCATCCGTCTGCCCAGATACTACACGGAAGGATTAAAAAGGCTGTTGATGCGCTAATGCGTACCCTTCAAACAGACTGCTCGACAAGCTCAATTCTACAACAGGATCTGGAACGTCTCTGAAACTCAGCGGAAATTGCCCAACGGGAGAATGGAAACGATCGGGCTTGGATACGTTCAATCCAAGAAACGGAAACGATTCCATAGCTGCTGTGTTATACATGACTTCGATGAAGAAAGAGACGCTCTGTTAGAAGACACTGCAGTTGAACCAAAACGAAATCCCGCCGTAAAAATACCGAGTCCATCGTTCGAAGAACATATGGACAACCTAATACGGGAAGCGAGTCAGAAGGTCCGAGACAACCACAGCCGCGAAATGGCCATTTACGAGAAAGCCAGGACGCAGCGCCTCTTTCAGCAGGCCACGGAGAATGGCGATGCCCTTCGTCGTCAGCCCGTCATACAGAAGACCCGACGCAGAGATTAAAAATAAGCTAAAGAACGGAAAAGATGTTCGGCAGCGGCAAAGCGGGTCCAAGAAGCATCGCGATCGAGAATTGAGTAGCCGGGATTCTTCTCTTATAAAGAAGATAGGTCGAGTATATTCTTTTCTCCAAGACAAGACAAGGAAGTTATTCGGTCTTGTCATGAAACATCAAATGATTACGCTCCCAGAATCCAAACATCCCGAGCAACCAGACGAGGTCTTTCACCCGGATTATTGCTCCTATCACCGAGCGATAGGACATCCTCTCGAAGACTGCTTCACATTCAAAGACCGGGTAGAAGACCAATATCAGAAAGGCAGGTTCGCTCTATCCAGCAGTTGGAGGGTAACCTCGCTACAGAAGCATGCAACGAAAGCCACGTATGCAGCGAAAGTAGAGCCAGATCAACATCGGTCTTGGAAACGAGCTCGCACCTGCCACGTGATAACGCTGTCAGAAGAAGGAATGCCCGAGAACATGGATGACTTCCTCTGGTGCTTCGAAAATGAAGATGGAGGTGAGCTGATCTCAGAATTTCCACCAGCGCCAAAAGAGCTGGAAGATGTGATACATACTACTGCAGATAACATCAGAAAAATCGACTTGGGGACGGCAAACGACCCGCAGCCAACGTTCGTCAGTGAGCTGCTGTCTGAGAAACAAGTGGCTACGCTAAAAGACGTGCTCATGCAATATAAAGACTGCTTTGCATGGAACTATTCCAGATGCCGGGATTAGATCCAGAAATAGCCGTCCACAGATTAACGATATCTCCGGACGTCAAGCCAATCAAGCAAGCGCCAATGAGGATGCGACTCGAGCTTGAGATGAGTATCAACGCCGAAGTCAAGAAGCTAATCGACTCTGGCTTCATTCAAGAGGTTCAATACCCTGACTGGATTGCCATCATCGTCCCCGTGATGAAGAAAAATGGGACGGTGCGCATATGAAGAAAAATGGGACGGTGCGCATATGCGTGGACTTTCGGGATCTTAACAAAGTTTGCCCGAAGGACTATTTTCCCGTACCGGTCACCGAGCTGATGATAGATAATATGTCCATTCACGAAGTCTTCTCCTTCATGGACGGCTCATCAGGGTACAATCAAATAAAGATGCATCATGAAGACCAAAAGTATACCGCTTTCCGGACCCCTCTGGGCATATTCTGCTACAAAGTGATGCTTTTCGGTCTGAAGAACGCCGGCGCTACCTATCAGTGGGCCATGACGAAGATTTTCGATGATCTCATACACGAAATCGTCGAATGCTATATCGACGACCTTGTAGTGAAAAGTAAATCATATGAGGAGCACTGGGAGCAACTGGAGATAGTGTTCCAACGTCTTCGGAAATACAACCTGAAAATGAACCCTCTCAAATGCGCGTTCGGAGTTTCCTCGGGTAAATTCCTAGGATACATCGTACGACACCGGGGCATCGAGATAGCGATCATGGAAATGCCTCCGCCAAGAACTCTCAAGCAACTGCGGTCCCTCCAAGAAAAGCCCGCATATATCCGGCGGTTCATAGCTAACCTCTTCGGCAAATGCCGTCCCGATAGTCACCTGATGAAGAAAGGGACCCCGTTCTTCTGGGATCGCAAATGCCAAAGCGCACTAGACAAAATCAAGTAATACCTGCAGAATCCGCCGGTACTGACCGCTCCGGTCAAGGGAAAGCCCCTCATCCTGTACACAACCGCCCTTGAAGGTTCCTTAGGCGTGTTATGGGCACAAGAGAACAACCAAGGGAAGGAGAGAGCTCTCTACTATTTGAGTCGAGTTCTTCTGGGGGTAGAAAGCAATTACTCCCCCATCGAAAAACACTGCCTGGCTTTGATCTTCATGACAACGAAGCTCAGACACTATGCTTTGGCGCATGAGGCCCATCTCATATCAAAGGTGGATCCTCTCAAATATTTGATGTCAAAGGCCATATTAACGGGAAGGCTCGCTATATGGTCCCTGCTCTTGATGGAATTCTCGATAACATATCGACCCCTCAAGGCAGTGAAAGGCCAGGCCATCGCCGACTTCCTCGCTGAACATCTGATACCTGCCGATTCACCCTTAAATTGCGAACTACCAGACGAGCACGCGTTTGACACGGTCGACGGTGAGAAAGGAGAGAGCGACACCCGATGGGAACTCTATTTCGACGGAGCATCTTTCATAAAGAAGCGACAACACCACACCCCCATAATCAAATCTGGGGTAGGCCTCATCTTCGTGACTCTACAAGGATGGATCATGCGCTTTGCCTTTTCTTTGACAGAGCCGATGACAAACAATGAAGCCGAATATGAAGCTTTGATAGCAGGTCTTGAAATCGTTGTCGACTTGGGAATCGAAAACCTCTTCATATACGGAGACTCCCAACTGGTCGTTAGTCAAGTAAACGACGACTATCAAACGTGTAAACCGGAGTTGGTGAAGTACGGCGAGAGAGTGCAACAATTGCCGACTCAAATTCCCTCCTACATTCTGGAAAGCATACCGCGAGCGGAGAATAGCAAGGCGGATGCGTTAGCTAAACTCGCTAAAGAACTGGCTGACGGAAACCTCGATAACGTGAAAATCGTTGTGCAAAGCCGTCGGGTTCTTGCACCAACGGAAATATTTCCGGAGTCGTCTGAAGAAAAGGAAGCGACTAAGCAAACAGCCCTACGAATAGAGGACCACGAAAAGATTAAGGATTGGAGAGAAGTCTTTATAGACTACTTCAAATCCCATCGAACACATGAAAATACATCCTCAAGTCATCAGCTCATGAAACGAGCTCTGTCTTTCGCCTTCGTCAATGGCACGCTGTATAAGAGATCGTTCGACTCTCTATGGCTAAGATGCCTGGGGCCTGAAGAAGTAAGGAGAGTCCAAGAAACTCACGACGGACTCTGCGATTCTCATTAAGCCGGGCTAGAGATGAAGCTGAAGATCAAAAGGATGGGCTACTATTGGCCCACGATGATTCATGATTGCCTCGAATATGCGAAGCAGTGCCACTCGTGCCAGATTCATGGGGACTTCATCCACCAGCATACAAACCCGCTACACCCAACGGTGGCTAGCTGGCCATTCGAAATGTGGGGAATCAACATAATCGGGCCTATCGAACCAGCGTCATCCAGAGGACATCGGTTCATATTGGCGACAACCGTTACTTCTCTAAGTGGGTAGAAGCGATACCGCTAAGAGAAGTGAAGACGGAGAATATTCTTCATTTCTTCAAGACACACATCATCTATCGGTTCGGCACTCCGCGACGGATCATCTCCGATAACGGGCCGGTTTACAGAAGCCACAAAATCAGCCGCTTTGCACAGCAACATACTATAAACTGGAGATACTCTTCAGTCTATAATCACCGAGTTAACGGTCTAGCTGAGGTCTTCAACAAGACCTTGACGAAAATCATTAAGAAGACGGTGTCCAGAAACAGAAAATATTGGCACGAAAGATTGCATGAAGCCCTCTGGGCGTAGCGAACTGCGTTCAAAACGGCCACAAATACAACGCTGTATGCATTGGTGTTCGGCACAAAAACGGTACTCCCCTTGGAGATAGAGCTACCCTCTCTACGAGTGGCAGTTCATTATGAGCTAACAGATGAAGAGAATGCTCATCTTCGCTTTGAGGAGCTCGATGCCCTTTGACGAAACCCGGCTCATGGCGCAGCAAAATCTGGAGGCTTACAAAGCAAGGATGACGCGCTCATATGAAAGACTGACTAGGTCGAGAACATTCCGCCAAGGCAAACTCGTGCTAGTCGTAAAAAGACCCATGATCCCCAATCGTGCCAAACGGGGGAAATTCGAGCCAAACTATGAGGGCCCGTACATCATAGACAAGGTCTACCAAGGTGGAGCCTATTTACTTATGGATATGCATGGCGAAAGACTTTTCAAGCCAATAAACGGTCGGTTTCTGAAAAAATACTACACCTGACGAGTCACGGCCTAGGTCAACGATAGATGACGACGCATATGTTCACTTGCTATCTTCCTAAGCCCAAACTCTATAAGTAGTAGCCGGCAAACGGACCGAAACATCCCTAAACTAACAATGGACCGAGATGTCCTAAAACTAACTACGGACCGAAACGTCCCTAAACTAATAATGGACCGAGATGTCCTAAAACTAACGACGGACCGAGATGACCCTAAACTAACGACGGACCGAAACGACCCTAAACTAACGACGGACCGAGACGTCCTAAAACTAACGACGGACCGAGACGTCCTAAAACTAACGACGGACCGAAACGCCCTAAAACTAACGACGGACCGAAACATCCTAAAACTAACGACGGACCGAAACGTCCTTAAACTAACTACTGACCGAAACGTCTGTAAACTACTATGAACCGCAGCATCCTAAGGCTGACGCAAAAAAAGGGTACGTCCATAAGCAAAATGGGCACGGATGAAAACCTGAAAGGGCTCCGTGAGTAAAAACAGCAGGACTATCGGCGAGTTTATGAAAATCCGAAAGGGTGCAATCTCGTTATAGGACACTTGCAAGGTCCTCTCGACCTTGTAAGGAGAAAATACCTGCGTGAGATCCTTATGACTCACAAGGGAACAACACACTTAAGGATCCCCACGATTCTTGAGGAGAAACTACACTTATGAGATCCTCACGACTCGTAAGGAGAACTCTCCTACGAGACCCTCCCGACTCATAGGATTCAAAAGCCTTAAGCTACAGGGATCTGAACCTGTTCTTAAGCCATCACAATCCTCAGACTGCCCTACAGGTGGAATACAGGCACTTGTATATAATCCACGGGCACGAATAAACGTTTCCCCAACAGAGTCCCACCACTGACGAGGGATATCTCTGTTTGGTGAACGCCACTTGTAAGTCTTCTTGACTTATAAGGAGAAAACACTCTTGTAAGATCCTTACGACTTATAAGAGAAAACACACTTAGGAGTTCTCACGACCCCTAAGGGGAAAATGCACCTACAAGATCCTCACGACTTGTAGAGATAAATACTTTTATGAGACTCTTATGGCTCATGAAGTCAAAAGCCTTAGTCGACAGGATCTTAATCCTATTTGCTAAGCCACCTTTATTCGAACCGACAAAGGCAAATGATGATTCGCTCCTGGCAATATCCTAGTTGTAGCGATGCTGATGCCTAAATTGGTATCAGATCCCAAAGTCTCTTACTCGCGGCAAAAGGTTAGCGACCCAAAATGCATATGAAATAGCCGAAATGATGGGGCAACTTGCAACAAAATCAGCAAGTATAATATATACATACAAAAATAGCCGAAATTATTGGGCAACTCGCAATAAAAAGCAGCGAGTAAAAAGAAAAATAGCTGAAATGATTTGGCACCGCGAAAAATAGCCGAAATGATTGAGCAATCGCGACTTTCGCGATATAAAAAGCTGAATTGATAGAGCATCGCGGAAAGAAAAACAAAAAAATGATGAAACTTTTGCTTTGTAGGTAAGTCCATACCGACCCATGTATACAATCCATGCGCATAAACGAAAAAGGGGACCGCATTCCCCCACAGACTCTGTCAAAGAGAGAGTCAGGTCTCAGCGGCAATGTCTGCATCTCAGAAGACCACCAACGGCTTTCCTCCTCATGCCAGCAGGGCACGGACGCGATACTACCAATCGGAGCCACGGCAAAGTCCCCGGTTCCAAGACTCCACGGTTCGCAGACAACCTAGAGTCAACCCTACGTCAGCAACTGGCCCCGTCGTGGAAATACGTCATCAAATGACCCCACATCGGAAATACGTCAGCCAATGACCCCATCACGGAAATACGTTAGCCTATGTCCCCGTCTCGGAAATATGTCTGCAACTGACCCCGTTGCGGAAGTACGTCAGCCAGTGACCCTGCCTCGGAAATACGTCAGCCAGTGACCCTGCCTCGGAAATACGTCAGCCAATGACCCCGTCACGGAAATACGTCAGCCTATGATCCCGTCTCGGAAATACGTCAGCAACTGGCCCCATTGTGGAAATACATCATCAAATGACCCCACATCGGAAATACTAAAGCCATTACCCCGTCACGGAAATATGTCAGCCTATGACCCCGTTTCGGAAATACGTCAGCAACTGGCCCCGTCGTGGAAATACGTAATCAAATGACCTCACATCGGAAATGTCTGCCAATGACCCCGTTGCGGAAATACGTCAGCCAGTGACCTCGCCTCGGAAATATGTCAGCTAAAGACCCCGTCATAGAAATACGTCAGCCTATGACCCCGTCTCGGAAATACGTTAGCAACTGACCCCGCCGCGGAAATACGTCAGCCAGTGACTTCGCCTCGGAAATACGTCAGCCAATGACCCCGTAACGGAAATACGTTAGCCTATGACCCGTCTCGGAAATACGTCAGCAACGGACCCCGTCGTGGAAATACATCATCAAATGACCCCGTTGCGGAAATACGTCAGCCAATGACCCCGTCTCGTAAATACGTCAGCCAATGACCCAGTTGCAGAAATAAGTCAACCAATGACCCCGTCTTGGAAATTCGTCAGCCAATGACCCCGCCGCGGAAATACGTCAGCAACTGGCCCCGTCGCGGAAATACGTCATCCAATGACCCCGCCTCAGAAATCCGTCAGCCAATGACCCCGTCGTGGAAATACGTCATCCAAATGACCCCGTCTTGGAAATACGTTAGCAACTGACCCCGTCGCGGAAATACGTCATCCAATAACCTCGCCGCGGAAATACGTCATCTAAATGACCCTGTCTCTGAAATACGTCAGCAACTGACCCCATCGCGGAAATATGTCATCCAATGACCCCGTCTCGGAAATCCGTCAGCCAATGACCCCGTCGTGGAAATACGTCATCCAAATGACTCAAATACGTCAACCAATGACCTCCTCGTCGGAGCAATACTTCGATTCGGAAAAAGGCCAACTCATCAATCACTTATAAGTCCTCTCGACTTGTAGGGAAGAAAATTCTCTTGTGAGATCCTTACGACTCTCAAGAGAAAACAACCTTAGGAATCCTCACGATTCCTCTGGAGAAAATACACCTACGAGATCCTCTCGACTCGTAGGGAGAAAAGTCTTTATGAGACCCTCACGACTCGTAAAGTTGAAAAGTCTTAGGTGACAGATCCTAACCCTGTCTCCCAAGATATCATTGCCCGCAGGGAGGTCAAGGTAAACTATCTACGGGCCACACTCTCTAAAGTCAAAAATCAACAAGTAAGGGAAACAATCACTTACGAGTCCTCTCGACTTGTAAGGGAGAAAATTCTCTTGTGAGATCCTTACGACTCTCAAGAGAACGCATTTAGGAATCCTCACGATTCCTAAGAAGAAAATACACCTACGGGATCCTCTCGACTCGTAGGGAGAAAAGCCTTTATGAGACCCTCACGGCTCACAAAGTTGAATAGCCTTAGGCAACAGACCTGAATCTGTTTCCTAAGCCATCGCTACCCTACAAAGAGTTCAAGACGAACTATCACTTATTATCTACAAACCACATTTGCCAAAATTACATGCCGGAGAAATGGAGGTGCTACTCAAAGAGCGCGTAAGCTGCTTTACACCAAGTCAATACAAAAAGGGCGTAACCTACTGACATCAACCACATACCATGCAAGACAGTAAAAAGAACATTTGATTCGCATCCGTTTAAGCGTTCAAAGCGTACCCACTCATGCGTATGCAAAAGATTTAGTGCATAAAATAAACACACGGAAACGAGGAATTTGCTATTCATACTTCAAAAGGTTCTTACAACGATGAAAACAGTAAACAAAATCATCATCAAAATGATTACAATGGCAAGACATCAAATCCAGGACATGGATTGAGAAATTCAAAAGTAAGGCCATCTAAAATATTTCGGGCCTCTCGGACTATTCTCGTGTACTTCCTCTTACGATCACAAGCGTCAGGGTGCTCGCTGATGTCTCCGCCCTTCGATAGACAGCGATTATCGTCGCCTGTTGAAACGTTTGATGCAGAATATCAACAAGATTGTCTCGCCTTTTCTTTGAAATTAGGCCCATCAGATACACCGAGTGCACCTTGTTTTCAGCATCATCCAATGCTTTAAGCGGCATGCCTTGATAAAATAAAGGAAGTGCTTCCCAGATCGCTCTCACAATGAGCTTTAAAAGAGCAGAACGACGAGGAAGCAGTCGACTATTGTATACATCAAAGCGACGCATGATTTCGGCGCACTGAGCGTTTGTAAACTCCTGGTTCTGGCAGCGGCCTAGTGAGCGGATGTCTCCGTAAGAAATAATCTCATCGAGATCATACAGATGAGCGGCCATAACGTCTGAAAAAGAAAACCAGTGAGAGTTAGTGGACAGACTGATTAAGAAAAAACTTATCGAACGGGGATTTAAACAACGCTTGATATCCTCACGGAGAAAGTAAGTACCGATTAAAACACTCAACGAATTTAATTTTGTGCAATTAAGGAGAGAATCCTAAAAGGATTTCTCATTTAATGAGAGGCTTCTCGGGCCAAGGAGTTGAACTCATCGAGAGCAACGCTCTCTAGAAAGGAGTGACACCTGTCAAAATTAATTATGAGGGGAATAAAATTTCCCCCCGAGAATTCTGAAGAGCCATGTTCTGAGAAGATGATGGAGTAACCCATCAGAAACCCTAAAAGAAGTAAAGCTTTTACTGAGTTAAAAACTCCGAGATCTTTAAGATCTGTAGAATGAACTCTAAAGAGTTCTCTATTAATGGGTTAAAAAACCTTAAAAAGGATTTCTTTAGATTTAATGATCTAACAAGAGCAAAGCTCTGTTGGGAAACCCTAAAAATCTATATGATTTGAAAAGAGCAAAGCTCTGTTGATGGGTAAAACCCTAAAAAAAGATCTTTAAGATCTGCGATCTAAGTAGAGCAAAAGCTCTGTTAATAGGTTCAAATCTTACCAGAAATTTGACAGAGTATTAACTCAAAAGGAGTTTTCTGAAACAGAGAGCTTGGCTCTAACAGAGAATTAAAATTCTCAAGAATAAGAAAACAAGAAGATGAACATGGCTCATCTCAAAGAGGCCAAAGCTCCTATTTATAGGCAGGGGAAGTCGATCTGACTTACAAGAACAATCCAACGGTCGAAAGGCTGCCACCGCTGCACTCACGTGTGAGCCACGTGAGCACAACGGTGGGGGGCATTTGTTTCCACCAATCAGAGCAAAACTCTGTTCAAATTTCAAAATTTAAAATGAAGCAGCGCTTAATAAAAGCGCTCGCACCAAGAGCGCCAGCGCTCTATGGCAGCGCTCACGTGCAAAATACGAGTGCGCTAGCGTCAAGAGCGCTGGCGCTCTGTACCAGCGCTCACGTGCAAAGCACGAGAGCGCTAGCGCTAAGTGCGCTGGCACCAAGAGTCGAAGAATCTGATGCAGCGCTCACGTGCAAAGCACGAGAGCGCTGGCGCTGGAACTAAATGTTCCCCACCGTTGGATCAAAGATCCAATGAAGATGATAAATTATCAAATTACCAGAATAAAATTCTGTTAAGGAAATACTCGGAATCTTTCCAAATAAGAAAGATTGTGCTCTGTAAATCAGAGCACCGTTGGATCAATGATCCAATGGTGATTAAAAATCACAATGGTGCAGAATAAATTCTGTATAGGAAAAGATTTCCCAATCTTTTTAAAAATAAGAAGATTGCCTTCTGTAAAACAGAAGCCCTAGGATCAAAAGATCCAACGGTGGGAAATATCCCCAAATCAATTAGAGAAAAGATCTCTTCAACTGATTCAACAAATCAGCATTTACTATATAAAGGACCCTAAGACTTCAAGTCTCGCAGAGAGGAACCCCTCACAAGCTTTGGAAAAAAAGGAAGAACAAGCTCTGAAAAGAACTTTTTTTCAAGGTAAAAAAAACAGAGAGATAAGAAACATCTCATTAAAGAAGAAGAACATAATTCTTCTTACAGATCATAGATCTATAAGACTAAGGTTTATCACACAAAGAGATCATAACATCTCATCATAAAAAGGGGGAGAAGAATTTCATCTCTCCTATAAAAATAAGAACTTTGTTCTTAGAACCATGAGACAGTCTTTTGTAAGCGAGAACTTATTTCTCAGGTCATAAAAGCGCTCTGCGCTCGTTGACCAGCGCTCAGCGCTAAGCGCACCACGTGCTCCTCACGTATGCGCTACTTAACAGAAGCGCTTTGCGCTCATTGACTGGCGCCCAGCGCCAAGCACGCCACGTGCTCCTCACATGTGCGCTTATGCATACTCTTATTGTTGTAACCGTATTTTTGTATGTGCACGCTAGCATTTCACGATACTTACATCTTCATATTATCACACATATATAATTTTACGTTTGAGTACTTATTGCATGTTCGGACTCCCCTGAGACTTGTCACCTTAGGTTCAGATACGGACGCGCCGACAGAGCAAGATCAGGAATACTTTCATGAGCTAGCCAAGGAGCAGTAGTTTATTTTAGGCTTCTCTTTTGTTTTAATTTATGCTTAGTTTGTAAGCCCATCGTGGGACGTAGGACCTATGTATTTCCTTTTTCGTATTTGGATCTTTATTTGAATCTATCGTTATTCTGCAGACCCTATCATTGTGTTCCTTATTGTTTTATGCAGCATGACTATATACTGTTTTCCCATCTATTTTGGTGTACATCCCTGTTTTTATTGTTAATATGTATATTTTAGAAGCCGTAGCATGACTACGGAAGGATTTTTCCTCAGTAGAAGTGTGGCCGGCCTTCGTTACTCTCCGTATTTTCGTATTTTGGTAAGCGGGGTGTGACAGCAGAAGATCAGGGAACAGGTTGAGGCCGGTCGACAGTCAGAGTTTAAGATCCACGAGGACGATTCCGTAAGGTATGGGACCCGGGTCTGCGTGCCTACTTAGGTTATTAGAGAGGAGCTGATGAAGGAAGCTAATAGCTCTTCTTATTCCTTTCACCTTTGAGGTACGAAGATGTATAAGGACCTTCGGTAACATTATTGGTGGATCGGTATGAAGCGAGCGGTTGCCTGAAGTGTGGCTAAGTGCTTGATTTGCCAGCAAGTGAAGGCCGAACATCCCCGAGTTACAGGCCTACTTCAGCCCTTGCCGATCCCATAGTGGAAATGGCATCATATCACTATGAATTTCATAACAGGCCTTCCGCGTAGCATGAAAGGCAAAGTTGTTTGGGTTATTGTGGACCGTATCACCAAGTCGGCCCACTTTATTCCATTTCGAGTTGGGCAATCCACAGAGAACTTGGCGAGGAAGTACATGGAGGTAGAAATCTATTTTAACTATAGCCTTTAATGTTTTTAGCCTCATCATAAACATTCATAAATGTTTGTGTAGGAGATCATAAGACTACATGGAGTGCCGGTGAGTATCGCCTTCGATCGAGACAACAAGTTCACGTTCCAGTTCTGGCAGAGTCTTCAGGAGAGCTTAGGAACCAATTTGAGCTTCAGTACAGCTTACTACCTTCAGACCGACGGGCAATCTGAGAGAATTATCCAGATCTTGGAGGACATGCTGAGAGCCTGTATACTCGACTTCAAAGGATCGTGAGAAGATCATCTATACCTTGTGGAGTTTTCTTATAATAACAGCTACGATAAGAGTATAGGAATGGCTCCATACGCAACACTGTATGGGCGCAAGTGTCGGTCCCCATTGAGTTGGGATGACATTGGCGATCGAGAGCTTTTTGGACCGGAGATGATCGTAGCCATAGTCACATAATTCGCGAATTATTCGGCGAATTCGTGAATAATTCGCGAATTATGTAACTGCCGATTAAATCTGTGAATTATTCGCCATCACCGAACACGCTGAATTATTGCCGAATTATTCGCGAACAATTCCCGAATTATTCGCGAGTTATTAAAAAAAAAGCGAATTATTCAAAAAACAGCAAATAATTCAAGAAATCAAAATCTAGCGTCTCATATATTAATTTTATATTAATTTTTTGCTCGAAATCCTTCCCGAACACTTACCGAATCTTTCCCGAATACCTGCCATTTTTTCTGAATAGTTCTCCGAATCCGAATTTTCGACCTCATCGAATTATTGCCGAATCACGAATTTGTGACTATGATCGTAGCGACAATAGATGTGGTTCGAACTATCTGAGAGCGCCTCCGTGTGGCTCAAGATAGGTAAAAATATTGGGCAGATGCGAAGAGAAGACACTTGGAATTCCAACCTGGGGATCGTGTGTTCCTTAAGATCTCTCCTAGCAGAGGAATCATCCGTTTTGGGAGGTGTTTTGGGAGGTGTGGCAAGCTTAGTCCGCGTTTTATAGGTCCTTTTGACATTTTGGACCGCGTAGGAGAAGTGACGTATCGTTTAACCTTGCCACCTTCTTTAGAGGGCATGCATAACGTCTTCCATGTTTTCCAGCTACGCCGGTACGTGAGTGATCTCGACCATGTTCTAGATTATTTGGAGATTTTCATGGATGCCGATCTTACCTACGAACAACAACCGGTGAGATTTTGGATCAGAAGGAGATCCTACGGAATAAGGTGTTCAAGTTAATTAGGGTATCGTGGAAAAAGGATTTCCCGGGTGAGTCCACATGGGAACGTGAAGATGATATGCGATAACATTATCCTTACCTTTTCATTGCCCTGTAGCAGCGTATTTCTTATGGGAATTTTGAGAACGAAATTCTTTTAAGGAAAATAGATTGTAACGTCTGCATCCGAAATAAAATTAGTTATTTTAATTAGTTTTTTAAGTTATTTTAGTTAGTTTGTTGTAAGAATTATTGTTTTAGAAATGTGGTTAAAGTTTTTACCACCGTAGGGTTCCTATCAACGGCAGCAAGGTTTCGGGAGGTATCATCCATGTCATTTTTAAAAATTTGTCGTTTCAAGAAACTCTAAACAAGAATCGATAACTAGAAAGAATACGGAAACTAATGTAAACCATTTACATCCTAAGTGAAATCGAAATACAATCTTTGTAGATCGGTCCTTCACTTCATAAGCTCCATGTAGTAGTTCCTTCGCTGCGATCATGTTGCTCCCGGACTCTTGGACAGCTCCATGAGAAGAATGCAACGGTCTTGTTTGAAATCTTCGAGGCCGAAGATGATCTACGTCGAGTGAATACGAACTCAAGCTACCACTTCACCAAAGTGAAGCAAACATCCTATACTAAAGTGCTAATCTAGTAGAGGATGGTGAAATAGGAGGTGGACTCACTTTAGAATTTCTTTTCTCATTTTATTTTCTCACTTGGATCAAACCCTAGCAAGCTTTTCTTTTTGGAAGAAGATGGGAATGAAATTAATCCAAGTGAGTTGAGCTAACCATGGGTGAGTGAGTATCATATACTAACTCATGTAGAGATATAACCATTGTTAATTATAGTGGTTAGGTTAATAAATATCCAAAGTAAAACAAAATGGGTGGACTTTGTCAAAACACTCACAAGCTTTCTACAAGCTTCATGCATACAACAATTATCCACAAATTTTAGATTTACTTTGAATATTAAAACCCTACCAATATAATTATAATGGTGTATATACACCCATGTATAGTGTATCAACAACCATGACACACAAAAATAAACAATGCACATTAATATATATCACACATATATTACATGTACACACAAGTGAGAAAAGAATACTTAAGTGAGCCAATGTTAGTTAATGTAAATTAGTATATCCAATATACAATTATACACTAAATTATTAAATCAACACTTGACTTAATAATCCGGCTATATCTCATATAACCGACTAACACAAAATATACCAACTTATCGAATCAACACTTGATTCGATAACCCGGCTATATCACATATAACCGGCCGATACAAAAGTCGCGAGAATAGAATACGGTATCACATACACGCATTATTCTTGGTCCTACACATATCACATATGCGCTCCTATTTCGTTTTGCCTGAGCCAGTAAAACCTCTATGTAGAACTCTAAAGACTCGTTAATACGCCGACAGTAGGTGATGATCATATTAAGCACCCATAAGCCGTCAGCGGTACTAGATGGACGTAACGGCTACCCGGGTATTGAGCGATCAGAAGATCGGCAAGTAAGCCCGCTCCAACTCCTGCAAAAGCATGACCGTGACACTACCGTACAGTCCGGTCTTCTCGTTTGATATGTCGCATATCAAGTCTAGGGGTGGTAAACGTCAGACCCCAATGTCCGATAAGTCATGTCGATGTGAGACTCATAACGGGTCGAGAAACTACTGGTAACTCTTACCAGTAAATCTCTAAACCAGTCCTGGCCAGGGACTTCCCTGTTATGGCCAATCGAGCACAGCGCAACATCAACCCCCAATACCGGGAGAGACGAAACCCCTCCTATCGCTCATTGGCTCCATGTGACTCGGGACCGTACCTAAAAACCACCGTTTTGCACGCCCTCTTGGACGTGATAAGGTGCACAGTGGGAATCACACAAGACTCTATGACGATCTCGGGTCTACAGACTAACCTGTACCAATGTCACCAGAGAACTGCCATCTGACGTGAGGTATAATACCATCTGGGAGTTCTCGGCGAGTTCGTCCAGTGTACCCGGTCTCCACTGAGCACCCGTATGCCATCTCTGATGTCAAACACCAATGGATATGGGATCATCCATCGTCCATCTACATGGGTCGAGAAGCTATACGCTAGTCTACTCTGGTATATCGATACCCCGTCTCGATACACCCATGACTAGGGACATTAAAGAATATACTTATGGACTACTATGGCCCCACTAGTATGAAGCTTACGCTAAACATATAACACAACCTGACTTAACCTCGTTGTAAATGAAGCTTTCGACTTCCGAACCGGACAACTTTTTATATAGCATCATCGGCACATAAAATCCTACGCTTCCTGTGTAGACCCCGTTACCTAAAGGTGATATCTACCATGACTTATCTATGCTTTAAAATCATGCTGCATATATGGCTGATCACGTTGCAATACTATCATGCTTGTTTCATGCAATCGATATATATAATCAGGATTTTGCAAGAGTAATCATGGTGCATGCCATGTTTCTGGTTATCATTATTCATGGTTCACGTTTCAATGCGTCATGTGGACTTTGCATACAATTATCGGTTATATACATGGTTGTTTAAACACGGGGTTGGGATAGTTTGGTAAAGGCAGCGAACAAGGTTTCGGGGGTCCCCCATCTTGTTCACCATGGTTTCCGGGTGGTTTTATGGAACACTATTTATATATAATCATTAATGTTGCTGTTTTTCCGTGGGACAAACGGAATACTCACCAAAACCCGGTCCAATACCCTTACTAGACTAATACAAACGATAGATATGTAATGCCATGCAAATGTTTCTCAAGATATCTCACCTTATACATGCATACCTGTTCATATTCATGCTTTTTTACTTTTATATGTTTGTATGCTATCTCTACACCCTCTTGGGAGACTTACATGAGCTTCGGTTGTATGACGGACATTTCTATTTGATTGAAATATTCGTCAGGGATTGAGACCGATCAGGATCCGCAGGCAGAGAAGGACTTCGTAGACTTGGAGCACTTCTTAGGCCAAGCCAACTATTAGTTGTTTCTGAGATGTTCGTGTTATCATTCCATGCCTTTCCTTAACTGTTAAATAAAATGCCTTCTTCAAGGGTGTTTGATGTAAACTTTATTTGCTAAACTTTCTGGGATGTAATAATTGTTGGATGTTATTTATTTGTTTTGAAAATTTTAAATTCTTGTCATATTATTGCTTACTAGCGCTTGGCGTGTCTGTGTCGAGAATGTGTACTTCTCGGTATAGATGCGCCGCGGGCCTTGTCTCGACTCCGCCTCATAGTTTGGGAAGCGGGCCGTGACAGTAGATGGCAAAGAAGTCCTAGGAGGAGATGATGCTACGCCTACCAAGGAAGCAGTCTCAGAGTATGCAGATAGTGATGAACCGCATAGCCTTCCTTCATCTGATGATGAGGCAGATAGTGGGTACTTCAGATTCTGGCAGTTCATGGAAGATAGGGATCTCAAGGATCCAAGGTTTGAGCTTGGTATGGAATGTGCCAAACCAAGTGAGTTCAGGGCATTAGTAAGACAAGCTGCAGTTTTGAGAGGTTTTGATGTACAGTGGTAGAAGGATGAAAGGAAAGAGAATTGCAGTTAACTGTAAGGCAAAAGGATGCAAGTAGAGTGTTTATGGTAGATATGTTGATGATGGTATCCGATGGAGGATTTTGCAACTGAATGACAAGCACACTTGTCCAAAAGTTTTCAAGAACAAACAAGCTACTTCAACATGGTTAGCACATCAATACCCGCTGAGAATCATAGACAATCCTATATGGCCACCTTCATTGCAAACTACCATTCATACTGAACTTGGGCTAGATTGTGGACTTTTTCAAATATATAGGGTGAGGAGGAAGGCCATTAATATCATTGAAGGTTGCTACAAGGAGCAATACTGGCAGCTTTGGGACTATACAAACATGATTATCACTACGAATCCTGGAAGCTATGTATCAGTGAAGACCAAGAGAGAGCAAGAAGATCAACCTAATGAATTCTATGGCTTCTTTGTGGCATACAAAGCTCATATGGATGGATTTCTGCAAGGTTGTAGACCTGTTATAGGTCTTGATGGCTATTTCTTGAAGGGCCCTGCAGGAGGAGTACTTCTATTTGCTGTGAGTAGGGATGCAAATAATCAAATGGATCCAATTTCAGTTGCTGTGGTGGAGTCTAAATGTGAAGGAACATGGAATTGGTTCTTAGTGTGTTTGGGGGAGGCCATGAAGGACAACACATTTGAAAGAATAGTTTTCGTAAGTGATAGACAAAAGGTTAGATTTCTTATACTGCTTACATGTTAAATATGCATATACATTTTTAAATTATGCATTTCATGAAGCTTTATTAACATTTTGCAATGTAATGCCAATTTATAGGAGTTGATTGAAGCTATGAGGAGGATATTTCCACCATCACAACACAGATACTGTGTGAGGCATTTTTATGCAAAAAAATTCAAAAAGTGGAAATCGTTGGAGTTGAAAAGAATAATGTGGAAAGCAGCAACAGCATACACTAAAGAGGAGCATCTACTGGTAATTTTCTTTCATCTCATTCATTACTTGTTACATTGTTGGTGTTAGGCTACTTTGTTATATGATATGAAAGGGCTTGATATCCTAGAAGTCTAATTGATAGCGCGCCCGCGCACACACACTATTAATTATAGGTCATGAACAAACTTCAGAAAGAAAGTGTAGCTGCTTATAAATATCTTGATGACATAGAAAAGACATGGACCAGGTCTCATTTCCCTACAGATATAAAGTATGATTTGCTATGCAACAATATATGTGAGGCATTCAACAAATTCATATTAAAGGCTAGAGAGAAGCCTATAGTGACAATGTTGGAGATGATAAGAACTTTGATGATGAGGAGGTTACAGAATAAGAGAGAGATCTGTGAAAAGTGGAATGGAAAAACATGCCCTAAGATTGTTGCCAAGTTAGAAATATTGGATAATAAGAGCAGGGGAGTTTGTAGAGCTCAATATTGTGACAACTATGAGTATCAAGTGACTGATACTCAAGGTCAATCTCGGCTCTTGGCCACTCTTTTCCTTGTCCCACCATTTTGTTGAGTGGATGGCGGTAGAAAAAGCGATGGAATCCCTGGATTCTGATTTCGCAATTATGCAATTTTCGGTGATGATGTTGTAATCGGGAATAGGGATGTTGCCTTGGCCGATCGTGACATTCTGGGACCTTACAGGGATTGTAGAGTGTAGAGTGTAGAGTGCTGTAATCGGGGATAGGGACCTTACAGTATTGCTAAAAAAACTTGTGATTGTAGAGTGTGGGACCTTACAGGGATTCCTTACATGCATGCCATCCAGTGTCTGCATCATGCTAGGATAAACCCCATAGATGTTATTCACGACTCTTATAACATAAACCATTACAAAAGTTCATACAAGCATCACATTTCACCCATACCAGACTCAAGATTTTGGCCTACTGCCCCATATGATCCTATGCTACATCCTCCATACAAGAAAAGGCCTGGTAGGAAAAAGAAGAAGAGAACAATTGGTGAGCATGAAATGGCAGAAGGTAGTGGAATGCAGAGGCTTGGAGGTTCAAGTAAATGCAGTGATTGTCAACAATCTGGACACAATGCAAGAAACTGCAAGAATGAGCATGTTGAGAGACAAACATCTACAGGATCAAGAAGAGGAAGGTCACAACTCCCAAAGAGAGGATAAACGAGTTCAGAATCTTCTCATCCTGGGAGTTCTAGTGATGCTTCCAATAGGGGAGGAGGCAGCTCTTCAAGGAGAAGAGGAAGAGATAAAGGAGTTGATATCTCAGAAGATGCCACTATTACTATCTTGCATGATTCAGCTCCACTGGATGCACAGACAGAGATCAATCCACCATATGCTTTGGTTATGCATATGGACACAGGAGCTTCAAACTTAGGCAGTTCAAATCACACAAATTTATCTGAAGATGTAGGCAATGCATCCAGAAATGACAAGGGGAAAAGCAAGATCAAGAAGAAAAGCAAACATGAACAGGATGCAAGTTAAATTTCAAGCCTATATTTTCAACTTTGTATTTTCTATTTCTAAACCCTCTCTTATACTGAATACTGATGTGTTTTATCCATGCTTTTATGTATAATTAGCCTGCTAGACCACCCTGCAAGTTCACATCAGTTGAAGTTGGGGGGGGGGGGGTCTGCTTGGCACATCAACTATCAGGATGCAGAAACAGTCTATAAAGAGAGGTGGAGGAAGAGGCGCAGCTGCAGGCAGAATTGTGCCATCCAGATTCATTCAAGGTGTAGGAAAAAAATCCAATTTTCCGAACTTAAATTTGGTTCAAACTTTCTTCAGCAAGTTTCATTATTTTTACTACCACTTAGAGTATTACAGTACTTGTTTATTTGGTTAAATATACATATGATACAAACACTAGAAAGGAAAGAAATATAACGTTCAAAAAACTTATTGATAGTAGAAGGCAAATAGTGGAATACATTCGTATAAGAGCCAAATTTTCTGGCAGGATTATGTTTAATAACCCCGTGAGAGTTCCATTGTGATCCCTGTTCCACCCTTATATATCACAGCCTCTCTCAAGTTAATTTTAATAAATCCGCAAGAATCCATACCAACAATGATAATATAACCATTAGAAGCCATATATCACTCTCCATCTTTACTGAGGTTTTCAATCTATTCTCAGATATTGTAGATTTGATCTAGAATGAATACAACTCTTATGTTAGAAGATAAATCAATGCTCATCTCATTTTATAGCAAATACAAAGTGCAGTGCTAGGTCTATCCTAAATACATAATGTAAAGGAGTAGAGAGGTGGCAGAATTTTCAAAATGCCAATTTTGCCCTCATAAATTTTGGTATTTCCACTTTCTATTACCACCTGTCCCATCTCCTTTTCAAAATGCCAATTTTGCCCGCAGATTTTGGTATTTCCACTTCTTATTGCCGCCTGCCCCATCTCATGTTGGCACTTGTGCCCACTTCATGCTTTATTTAAGACAAAGCACTTCATTCTCATTCTCTACTCAAAAGAAAAAAGCCAAAGATAAAAAAAAAGTTGAAAGAGAGGAGAGAGAAAGGCCTTTAAAACTCTACCGATCTTTTTTTTTTCTTCTTATTTTGCATTTCTCTCAATAGCGCAAAAGCTTGATGAAGACGAGTTGTTACCTTTACTAATAGTCAAAGAGTACAACAAACCGCCATTGCTTCTCTTTCTCTATACAAAACTGATGTCCACGTCGTCGGCTACCTACGGTGTCGATCCTTCCGTGTGCCCCCACGGGTGTTTCCCCCCAATAAAATAGCAAAGCTTGTTCAAAATTTGAATTGAGCGCCAGAACTAAAAGTTCCCCACCCTTGGATCAAAGATCCAACAGAGATGATGAATCATCATATTACAGATCGAATTCTGTTGAGGAAATACTTCTCAAATCTTTCTAAACAAGAAAGATTGTACTCTGTAAATCAGAGCACCGTTGGATCAAAAGATCCAATGGTGATTAAAAATCACCAAGATACAGAATAAGTTCTATATGTGAAAATATTTTTTCAAACTTGTTAAAAACAAGAAAAATTTCTTCTGTAAAACAGAAGCCCTTGGATCAAAAATCCAATGGTGGGAAACATCCCCAAATCAATCAGAAATCTCTCAATAAGAGATTTCCTTAACTGATTCAACAAATCAGCCTCCCCTATATAAAGGACCCAAGACTTCAAGTCTTGCATAGAGGAACCCCACATAAATTTCAAAATTCAAAGACGAGAGCAATTTCTTCTCAAGGTAAATAATAAGAAGAGAGATCATAGGTACTCCTCCATATTTAAGAGTTTTAACTTTCATATAAGAAGAACTTAGTTCTTTTTTTAGATCACGGATCTATAAGACAGTCTTTCATAAAAACAAAAGAGATCATAGCATCTTCTCAAAAAAGAAGAACTTAGTTCTTAGATCTATGAGACAAAGTCTCTCACAAATGAGAATTTAATTCTCAGAGCACCGAACTGATCGGAACAAAAAAAACATTCTGGCGCTCAGCGCCGAGCGCTCCTCGTGCCCCTCATGTGGGGGCTATTTAAAGAGTGCTTAGCACTCAAAGTCTGGCGCTCAACGCCGAGCGCTCCACGTGCCCTCATGTGAGCGCTATTTAAAGAGTACTTAGTACTCATTGCCTGGCGCTCAACGCCCAGCGCTCCACGTGCTCCTCACGTGGGCGCTACATAATAAAAAGTACTTAGTGACTGGCACTCAGCGCCAAGCGCTCCACGTGTTGCTCACGTGAGCGCTATCAAGTGTTTAACATTTCATATAAAAGAATACAAATAAAACAAAAAGAATAAAGGGTGTCAGAACCCATTTCAGTGCTCAGCATTGTTGATGCATAAATGGGACCAAACCCAAATAAATAATCAAGTGGGCTGAGCCCAAGGTTGGTTAAATCCCAACTTAACCCAACCCATATGCTTTTAAATTGGACTTAGTCTCAAATAAGATTATCAAGTCTTTGATGAACATTCACTGGTTCAAGGGTACATCTCTTCATACCTCCGATACATGTCGTAATTCTTCAACGTCTTCAGAGAGATAGAGGGTCCCAATAACCAATAACTTTTGGCGCATCCCCAAACTGTTAAACCAAAACCCTACCGACTATGATGTCTTTAAACTCTACGGACTATGATGTCTTTAAACCCTACGGACTATGATGTTCTTAAACACAGACTATGATGTCCTTAAACCCAATGGACCGTAACGTTCTTAAACTAAAACGATAGAGCCCAAATGTTCTGTTGTTGGATCAAAAATGATCTTGAACTCCCGTTGAGTAGATCTTAGTCTAAAATTAGACTTACGTATCCTCAACAAACATTTAAGTTGATCTTAATCTAAAACGAGATTAACGATTCTCAAACCAACCCAAACCCAAATCTAAGAAAATACGGATTTTGACTAATCCCCGCCCTACGGGCGACAACACTAATTAGTCTCCGTATACAATCCACGGGCAACCAAAAAATAAAACAAACAAACACGATACGAAGTGACCTTCTGGAGCAGGAGAAAGTGGTTACCGTGATGCGGTAACGTAATTAACTACAGGGGCTTGCGTCTGCAGGGAAGAGCGTCATCACAATCAAAAACCCTCACAACAAGGGGCAATCTGACGAATTCTGCTACAACGGTCGCATCCATCCAAACCTCCGATATACTGTGCCATAAATCAACTTGGTATTTTCGAAGAGGTAGACGGATAAATCCAAATAACATCTGCCCCCAAATTCAGGCAAGGCGACCTACGCGGTTTCGTCTCTGTTTTCGGCGGTAAACAGATTCCGGCACGCCCGGTGGGACCTTTTTCTCTTTCCTCTCCACACTTCGTGTGTCGTGTTCGCGAACGAATCGCGGTTTAATATGGCTGCCTATGGATTCGAGGTACTAAGATTTGGTGTCTTGCTCCCTTGTAGAGAAAAGAAGATCAATGGTTTCCAACTGCATCAACTGCAACAATAACTCCCGCTCCGCCCCGTCTGGATGAGTGACTTATGGGCCCCAAACGGCCTCCATCTTCGCCATGCCAGTGGAACAGGTAACTCAGGCCACCACTGGACTGTTCTTCGGGACCATGCTCCCGCCAATAAGTTTCAACGCTCCAGTGCCGTCACAGGAAGCTCCAAAGAAGTCAGACTTCGATCGGCTTACAACTACCACGGCCCCTCTCAGCGGGTCGTCCAATTCCAACGTCCCAGTCTTCAATCGGCTGAGCCAAAGCTCCGGTGGGCCTGCAAAGAGGCTCGCAATACCGGAGAAGGCTATCCCAGCTCCTGCTGCGGGTGAGGTCGTTACAAGTGCGTCTCCTATTCGAAAGTCAGTTTTCGACAGGTTGGGCATTTCTTCTCAGCGGACGTCGGTCTTCGATAGGCTGGCGCCAACAACAGCCCTTCACCAGAACAGGGGCATGATGAAGCCACCCCGTAATTGAGCTAGTCCCATATGCAAGACAGGCTTGACGTCGCCACTGGCGCCGAGTGAGGAAAACTGGGGGTAGCTCTCACTCTAGACTGACTCCACCAGCTCCAATGGTGGAAATTGATGCTGCTGTTCCAATTGAGAACAACTTTAAGCCGCTCAGGAGGGTGCGCAAGAACTCTCCGACTGCAGTGTTGAAAAAGTCCCCTCCACCTGTCAAAGGCGAACCCGGAACAACCCCTGCAGCGACTGTCCTCCAAAATCCACGGGGTCTGGCAAAGAGTCCAAGACTCTGTAATCGATAAAGACTACTCCCGCCGACAGAAGAAAATGAAGGTTCGGCAAGAGGAGAACAATCTCACCGCCGTCGTCCCACGGAAAGCATCGGCTGCAACAGCCCCCTCAACTTCGACCGTTCATAAAAGGAGAAAGCCGGAGAAGATCCCCATGTTTACGACAAATCTCAAAAGCGCTGAATCCAAACACCCTAAGTCTGGGGGCATGGTAGTGCACACCGTCTACATGGCTTCCGGAAAAGAGGAAAGCCGTACTTCTACGGGTCATCGACCACTCACACGGTCTGTAACGAAAACTCAGGAGCAGCAACAAAAGCTCCAGGAGATGTTGACAAAAATGGCCGCACTTACTGGGCAGAAAGAAAGCCCAGAAGTATCGTCGGATCAGCGTCAGGAACAGGAAACTAATGCCCAGTTCTTTCGAAGAATGCTCAAAAAGAAAGATAAAGAGGCCGCGGAACAAGCGGCTAACATAAAACAAATAGCGCTACTATTTCAAGATATGGTCGGGATGATGATCCAGCCGGACCCTCCAGCCGAAAATCCCCCAATAATCGTTGAAGATGACAGAGGGGAGACATCAAACCCTCTTCCGGTTTTATCAGCAACCAGAGAGGAGACGATCTCGAAAGTTGCGCTTGTTGACTACATAGCTCAACAAATACGAGCTCATCGGGCAAGTGTAGCAACTGGCCAAGCCATCAGAACTGGACGACCCTATCCAGACTGGTATGATCAAATTAAGTACCCGCCAGGATATACGATCCCTAAATTTCACGTGTATAAGGGGATAGGCAATCCCCATCAGCATGTGGCTCTGTGCGGCAATACTGGGGGTGACGATAAATTGCTTCTTCGCCAATTCGTCGGCAGCTTAGCGGAGACAGCCTTTGAATGGTACTCGGAGCTTCCGAATGACCCCGTCAAAACGTTTACGGAAATGGAGCTGTTGTTCATCCAGCGTTTCGCAAGCGCTAGCGAGCGCACCCCGATCACGGTATTGATCAATGCCAGGGTGAAGTCAGGAAAGACATGGGTTCAGTATGCAATTCGGTGGCAGAACTTATGGTCGAAATGCGAACAACGCATAAAAGAAGCTCCTGCTGTGGGCATGTTTGTAGGGACCCTAGATCCGCAGGAAACTATATCCCAATTCATGATGTTCTTCAAGCCGACCACTTTCCAAGCCTTGATCGACAAGCTGGCCCAAATGGACCATAGGCCTTCCTCTTCAAAGACGGAGCTTCGAAACGAAAAGGGCAAAGGGAAAGCTACCTTCGTCGCCAACGCTCAGCAGCAGCCGAGTGATCCGAAACCAACTGCTCGCCAAAACGATAAACAATGATCACTCAGAGAAAAGCTGAGACGTCCTTACTTATTCCTTCGGGATAAAACGAGAAAATTGTTCGAACTGGCGGTGTGCAAGAGGCTCATCACTCTACCGGATCCGAGATGACCACTACAACCAGGCGACACAAACAATCCCACTTACTGCCCCTACCATCGAATATTGGGTCATCCAATCGAAAATTGCTTTGTCTTCAAAAACTGAATTGTGGACCAGTACCAGCAAGGCAAATTCGCGTTGTCTAAAAACTGGAAGGCAAACCTGCCACAACTACATGCTCTGAAAAAGATGGACACGCCGGGGGCATCATGCTCATTCATAGAGGAAGCTTCATGGGAAGTTGTTCTTTCGGCAAAAACTAAAAAAATGCTGAAAGATATTCAAGCATGTCCGGCGATCAGGTGGAAAAGCCCGTTGGATCTGGAGATTATTGAGGGGATGCTGAAACCATGCCCAACATCGGGAGTTAGTAGCGATGGGAAAAATACCCGGGCCCAGCCGTCAAAGTCTTCGAAGAAAAAGAAGAAGACCAAGAAGCCCGCGCAGCCTGACGACAAGCGCACGGATCTGCAAAAGCATATTGACGCGTTGGAAGAATACAACCAGAAGGCGCGAACCCTAGTCACGCTCCAAGAGTTTCTCAACCATATTCTTGAAAGTGGAGATAACGACAATGATGAGGGAGACGACTCGTCAGAGGAAACAGAAGATTATGTGGCAAGTTGCCATATGATCTCTCATTCATCGCTAAATAGCGAAAAAGCTCACTCGACGTTAAAAGATAACAAAGAGAAGCTGGGGAAGGATCGGTGCCAAAATCTTTAGAACCGTCAGACGAAATGATTGACATGCTGCTGAACGAAGCCCGTCAGAAGAGCAAAGCTTAAGGAAAGGAAACAGTTCGCTAAAGCCCTGTCAATGGGAATGAAGCTGCCATCTCCCAAAAGAAATACTCCTGGCGGTATACACCTTGACGAAGCGGATGTACATCCTAACTACTGCTTATATCATCAAAGGATTGCACACCCTACCAAAGAATGCATGGCCTTTAAAAAGTGGTGGCCGGGATACGTTGCCCACCGTCAACATTTCAAGCGAATGAAGCGCAGAACTCGTCGGGAGCAGAGAAGCATGACAGATGAGCACAAAAGAACTGTCGGCAACTGTCACATGGTTGATTCTGGGGGTTCGCAAGTTCTTACCTTCGGAAGCTATTCTGATGAAGAAGTAGCACTCGGCTCTCTCTTCAAGGAATCCACCTCAAGAAAAGAGGAGATAAAGAACTGTGAAAACATTCAGGTGCGTAGTCGTACGTTGCCTAAAAAGAATCTCGGATCCACAAACAAGTGGTCGAACAAAAAAGATAAGGGGAAAGAAAAAGTCCCTGAAGATATAGTCCTCGATGATCGAGTCGTCGAAGAGCTGGCAGCCAAAGACCCGCCTAAGAGGAACATGGTGTATTACAATGTCGTGGCACACCTGAGAAAGATACCCTCGCAGCTAAGCATTTTGGATGCCCTTCTGCTGTCTAAAAAGGCGCAAGATTCTCTGATCAAGGCACTACAAGAGCCCGACCAATTTCAAGCTTTCCTTGCCGAAGAAAAGATGAAGGACGAGCTGGAAGAAGTGTTAGTGTATATGCCCTAGAGGCCATTACTGTATCATACTAGTTTGTATATTACTTAATGGAAGCTTGGGATATTCACAGTTGTATAGACAATCTTGCTCAAAATGGTAGTATGCTACTTGGTTTGTTTCTACTTCAATATGTTCGTATGTTTTTTTTAGCATATCGCTTATACATATTAGTGGAGCCCTTAGGATCTTTGCTTGATTACCGGCGTTGTGATGGCAGTCACACTAGTGGGGGCTGGGTAATCTACAAGCACATCCTTATACAGGTCCCTAGTCGTAGGATTATCGAGACGGGGCATCGATACTCCGGAGTAGATTAACGTATACGCTTCTCATCCCAGCAGGGGATGGTCTATCCCACAACCATTAATACGTCGTACTGGAGATAGTATGTGGGTGCTTGTTAGGTTACGAGTACACTGGACAGGACTCGTCAGGAACTGTTGGTTGGTACTATACCTATCGTCAGATAACAGTCCCCAGGTGACAGGAGTACAGCTTAGTCCGTCGACTTGACACTGCTACTTCGCCTCGAGTGTGTTCCCACTGTACTTTGATTACTACCCTACCACGGCTCAAAGGAGTCATGCAGACAGGTAGTAGTTGGGTGCAGTCCCGAAGCACTTGGAGGCAGTAGCGGTTAGATAAGATTCGTCTCTCCCGGTATTGGGAGTTGATATCGCGCTGTGTCTAGGAAAGCCATTACACAAAGTCCCTGGCCAGGGCAAGAGAGAATTACTGGTAGAGTTTCCAGTAGTTTCTCAGGGTGTTCTGGGCTACACCCCGGCACGACTTGTACCGCTATTAGGGGTCTGACGTTTACCGCCCCTAGGCCCGACATGCGATACTCTTAGACGAACAGACCGGACTGTACGGAGATTGTCACATTCAGGCTCAGTAGGAGTTCGGATGGGTTCACCTCATCGGTATTCTTATCGGCATCTATCTGGAGACCGTTACGTACAGCTAGTACGCTTGCGGCCTGTGATTAAACCCACTGCCAGCATAGTGTCGAGTCTTTAGAGCGCGCACTTGTGCACGTTTGGTGTCCGGTCAGTTATTACTAGCGGGCTTTAGTTTAAGCCAGATCCTAGTATTTGTTTTGGGATTGGTTTTGTCTCATTGTATTCATGTTCCTCGGAACACAGATGCGGGTGTGTATGCACAGTTGACAGAGGCAGAGGAAACTCATTAGGGTTTTTGACCGTTGACTTTTTCTAAACCCTAATAAGAATGAGAAATATGATTAATAATATTAATTAAGGATAAATGTGCCATGGTTGAGGTTGGGTTGACCATTTGACTTTTGTTGACCATGATTATTTCTTTTGCAAGATGCTTCTTGAAGCTTGCAATTAGCATTAAATGTGAAATGATAATGGTCACTTCAACTAACCATCACAATTTTCTTTAATTATTATTATTATTCTCATATTCTCTCATATAAGAGCATGGTTGTTATTTTTGCTCATTCTCTCTTGCTCATTCTCTCTCATGCTTTACTCTCCCTCTTCCTCTCTCAAAGCTCTCTTCTTTCATGTGTTGAAAAATATGAGCTTTGTGAGATAAAACCATCAAGACAACTCTCTACTCATTCTAGGGTTCTTAGTCTAGCAAGCCAAGCACTCTAGTTATCTCTTGGTTGAGGTAGGAGCTCAAGATAGAGGCCTTCGGATGGATCTTTCTTCGGCAAAGAGAAGACGAAGAGGAGGAGCCGTTTACACCACTCCAAGGAGCAAGCAAGAAGGAGGACCACAACAAGAAGAGAAAGAGTTCAAGATCTAGGTATAACCATCTAACCCAATAGCTAGAACTTGTAGTTAGTTTGTTAGTTTTTTGTTTAGCAAAGATCCTCTAGTTTTAGTCCATGTTACCTTGTGTTAAAAAATCCGTTTTTACCTATTACGCCTCCCCGTAAGCACCGGGGTGGGTAATGTGGACTTACAGTGGTATCAGAGCCTAGCTAAACAAGAACTAACATGTTAGCAAAGTGTTTAGAACTTCGAGCCGGAAAAAAATCGCAAAATACATCAAAATCTTGTGCTTTCTGCCGATTTTAAAAACAGGTCTAAAAATATTTCCACGGACCTGAAAAATACGTGTAGGGTTTTTTAGGAACACCCAAGAAAAACGAGCCCATGACTTGATCAGACTGCCGCGGAAGCGCGGCGAAACCAAGCGTTTCGCCACGGATCCACGGCCGAGTCGACTCGGTCGCGACTCGTTTTTCCTGCAGTGTGTTCAGCTTGATATTTTGTGATTTTTAAGATACTTTGTTTCTGCCCAGATTCTTCAGAGAACAGTATTGTGTTTGGGGTAGTTTCAAATTGGAATATTGATCGAAATTCTATAAAATTAGCTAATTGATTATATCTGTGATGTGATATATATACTGAACGTCGACTAATCGCTATACGTCGATTAGTGGGGCTTGTATATATCTGTGATCTGTAATGTTGGATTGTGTATATAAACTTGTTGGATTGTCGCGGATGAATAGCCGGGGTTGTGAGATGAGTATTTATTTATCTTTCATTTGATGTAAATTGTAAATTGATGTAATATTATTTTTATGGCCGCACATCCGGGTTGAGGTTGTAGCCGCCATTGTATATTATTTATTTTACTGTTTTTGCTTCTAGGATAGACCCAAGGAGGGGTGCACAAAATACCGGGTATTTTGAAGTGCCGAGTGGCCTACTTACGTTGTTGAGGGATGTTGCTTCACTTTGGGTACTTGGTGGGTAGTTTGCCGCATCCGTAGGGGTCTAGGGTGGGGTGTGGCTATTCATCGCGACCGTGTAATCCGTCTTTCGTTGCAGACTCGAATAAAACGCGGATTCCTAGCATATCCAATGTGTTCATCTGTGATATGGAATGGCTATCATTGCATATGATATCTAGTAGGCATTGCTTATGTTTTGCATCCGCGCTAGTCCAGCCCCCGCTCTGTCGTTAGTTAAGTAGCCCAACGGGTGATGACGGGGCCCCGTGGTGAATGTGGATGGCATAAGCGTACGCCATATTTTCGTTGTTTTCTGCAATTGTAGGATTAATTGATGGGACGCATTATATTAATGCAAAGAAAACAAACCGAAGTTAAATCGTTGGAACAATTTCAAAACCACTCGGTTTTTTTCAAAACAGAAAACTTTTAAAAACGCGGAGCTTAAACCACTCCTTTTAAAAGCTATTAGGTTCCTTTGATTATATCAAGTTCACTATGTTCACGGTTTCACCAAAACCATTCGTAGCCCTCCGTCATTTCATATGGATAGTCAATAGTATTAAAGCTGTGTTTGTTGGCCAAAGTCAAGGCATAGTGATTGGTAGCTATTGGATATTCATATGTAGCATAGATAGATACGTTGGTTTGGGACAGTCGTACTGCCTTGTTGGCCAAAGTCAAGGGTAGATACGGGTGGGTTCAAATTAACCTGGAAAATGACGGGTAGAACTTGACATGTGACTTATGATTTGTTGGCCAAAGTCAAGGTCATAAGAGCATGGAGCAAAAATCCACATCGGGAGTTTCTAAAGAAACTGAAACTTGCTAGTGTTGCATACCATTTGGAGTGATGATTTTGGTAGGATTCCTTCAGCTTTATCACACGATATTTGGATCCCGATCCTCCTGTGAGTATATGCTACTCCTCGGAAAACTTTCTCACTTAACGATCAATGCTATAAACCAAGTAGGTGTCTAGAAAGGTGTTAGCGGGGCTACGCCCACAAGGAAAAGAGGTTATTTAATTAAGGAACTTCGCGAAAGCGTTGTAAAACCTCCCTCGAAGTACCGACACTGGTCTGGCTGAACGGTTAAGCAAGTATTGTACGGTGAGATTGATCCCGACTAATTCTTCTTTTATGGTTTGAGGAAGGATTCGAGAAATAGTGGGAGCCATCCTGTTTAGACAAACTAAAAAACACTCTAAACTTGCAAGAGCATCATGCTAAAGTGTTTCTTCTCTCTACTAATTTCAGCGACCAAACATCATGACTGGCCTTAAGTTACTACTAGATAAAAATATACTGACAGGGCCAAACTACAAAGATTGGCTCAGGAATGTCAAAATGGCAATCACTTATGACAAGTTAGGGTATCTCCTTACCACCAAAGCCCCCGCAGTCCCAGGTCCAGAATCTAGCGTCGTGGATTAGGAAATCCGTAAGACCTGGGAGATTGATTGCGAGAAGGCCAAGTGCGTCGTGCTTGCCTCAATGGACAATGAACATCAGAGGAGGCACGAGAATATAGACCTAGAATCCATATTTCTCCATACTAAGGAACTATATGGAGAGCAATCCTGTATCGCCAGATACGAAACCTCGAAAAAGTTATTTTCAGCGAGGTTGGCCGTATGATCATATGTAGCGGAACACGTGCTTAAGATGATTGGCTACATTGAAAAGCCCGCGGACCTCGGGACCACGTTAGAGAACGAGCTCTATACTGACTTGATCCTCCAGTCCCTGCCTTCCACCTACGCCCAGTTTATCCTGAACTTCAACATGCAAGGAAAAGAAGTTGAACTTCCGGAACTCCTCAATATGTTGAAGAGTGCAGATGGCATCCTACAGAAAGTCAGGGAAACACCCGCTTTGTTTGTTGGAGGAGCTTCCTCTTCTAGGTCCAAGACGAAAGCCAAAGGAAAGAAGAAGAAGGCCCCCACCAAACCAAGGGGCGGTGTTAGTAAGGTGGAAGCCAAGGGAAAGGCAAAGGTAGCAAAGATAGCGTGACAGCTTGTAGGGAAGGAAGAGTGCTTTTATTGTCACAAGAAAAGACACTGGAAGAAAGATTGCAGGGCTTGGAAGGCCAAAAATTAGGACCTGAAGCAAGTTGTGGCTTCGGCTTCAGGTGTGTATGTTATTGAAAACTGTTTATCAATCAACTCTACATCCTGGGTATAGGATACCGGGTCAGGATCTCATATCTGTAATTCTTTACAGGCACTGAGAAGGCGTCGAGTTTTGAAGGCAGGTAATATGACCCTCAGAGTTGCAAACGGAGCAAGCATGGATGCTGAGTCCGTGGTGGACTATCACCTAGGATTGACAGATGGACATGTTTTGGTTTTGCGTGACTGTTATTTTGTACCCAGTTCGACTTGTAATATCATATCTGTATCTTTAATGTCTAAAGAAGGTTATGATTTTGCATTTGTAAGCAATGTTGTAAACATTCACCTTAATCATGTTCTGATTGGGTCGGGTACATTAAGCAACGGTATATACGTATTAAACCAACCACGGATTTTCAATATCCAAAATACACATAAAAAAGTCTCCAGAAATAAATCATGTTTTCTTATGGTATTGTAGACTGGGTCATATCAATGAGACAAGGTTAACTAAGCTGCATAAGGAAGGATATTTCGATCCGTTCGAATATCAATCATATGCAACTTGTCAATCCTGTCTCAAAGGAAAGATGACAAAGACTCCGTTTACTGGACACGGAGTAAGTGCGAGCGAGCTCTTGGGACTCGTACACAGCGATATATGTGGTCCAATGTCTACACATGCGCGAAGTGGTTATTCTTACTTCATTATTTTTACGGATGATTTTTCAAGGTATGGACATGTCTTCTTAATGAAGCATAAATCTGAAGCCTTTGAAAAATTCCAGGAATACAAGAATGAAGTAGAAAAACAAACAGGCAAAAATATCTTGACACTGAGATCTGATCGAGGTGGTGAATACTTGAGTGCCGAGTTCCTGGATTACCTAAAAGAAAATGGAATTCTCTCTCAACTTACTCCTCCATACACTCCACAACATAACGGTGTATCGGAGAGACGGAACCGAACCCTATTGGATATGGTACGTTCGATGATGAGTAACGCTGAATTACCGCGATCATTCTGGGGATATGCACTAGAATCAGCTGCATATCTTTTGAACCGAGTTCCAACTAAGTCAGTGCCTACCACGCCATATCAGATGTGGAGTGGGAAGAAACCCTATTTTAAACACATTAAGACATGGGGATGTCCAGCTTTTGTCAAAAAGCAGCATACGGACAAACTCGAGGCACGCTCAGTACAATGCAAGTTTGTGGGATATCCAAAGAATTCCAAGGGATATTTCTTCTATTACGCAGAGGAACAATAGGTTTTTGTTTCTCGTCATGCCTGCTTCTTGGAAACTGAATTTTTAGAAAATCAGATAAGTGGGAGCGCAATAAAACTGAAAGAAGTTCCAGAGCCACAAGCCATTACTGAAAGCTTAGTAGAACCAGAAGGTTCGAAAGAACAGGACATTCCTGCGCCACTCCGCAGGAGTAGTAGGCAGTCTCATCCGCCCGAGAGATACTACGGTTTTCTCATAGACGGGGATAGAGAGGATTGTATCATTGATAATGATGAGCCGACTAGCTTCCAGCAGGCCATTCAGAGCACTGACTCGGTAAAATGGCTGGATGTAATGCGGACCGAGATGGAGTCCATGTACACCAACAAAGTATGGACTTTGGACGTTACTCCAGAAAGGGTAAAACCCGTAGGCTGCAAATGGATCTTTAAAAGGAAGATTGGTGTAGATGGACAGGTTGAGACCTATAAGGCTAGACTTGTTGCAAAGGGTTTTCGTCAAAGACCTGGTTTGGACTATGACGAAACCTTTTCTCCAGTGGCTATGCTCAAATCCATTCGGATCCTTCTTGCCATTGCTGCCTTCCACGATTATGAGATTTGGCAGATGGACGTAAAAACCGCTTTTTCTAAATGGAAATTTAGAGGAGTGTGTCTATATGGACCTGCCAGAGGGTTTCATTCAGAGTGGGAGCGGCAGGAAGGTATGCAAGTTGCTTAAGTCCATTTATGGACTGAAGCAGGCATCGCGGAGTTGGAACATCTGTTTTGATGAGACGGTCAAAGAATTTGGCTTTATCAAAAATCCAGATGAACCATGTATTTATAGTAAGATTGTAGCACGAACTGTCGTATTCCTCGTTTTATACGTGGACGACATTCTCTTGATAGGAAATGACATTCCTATGCTACAATCTGTCAAAGGGTTCTTGTCACACTGGTTCTCCATGAAAGACCTAGGTGATGCCTCTTACATTCTGGGGATTCGGATCTATCGTGATAGGTCCAAGAGGATATTAGGACTTTCACAGTCCAGGTACATCGACACCATATTGAAAATATTCAGTATGGAAGATTCCAATCGCGGTAATTTACCGGCTTGTCACGGAATCACCCTCTTCAAAGAGATGTCTCCTAAGACTGATTTGGAAAGGGATCGCATGTCTATTATACCCTACGCAGCTGCGGTAGGCTCTATAATGTATGCGATGTTGTGTACCAGACCAGATGTAGCTTATGCACTAAGTGTAGTAAGTCGGTATCAGTCAAACCCTGGGGAGAAGCACTGGATAGTAGTAAAGAACATTCTGAAGTACCTGAGAAGGACTAAGGATATGTTTTTGGTTTACGGCGGAAAAGACCTCCAGATTGAGGCCTTTGCCGACTCCAGCTTCCTGAGTGACAAGGATGACTCCAAATTCATGTCGGGTTATGTCTTTACCCTCAATGGAGGGGCGGTGTGTTGGAAGAGTTCCAAACAGGAAACCGTTGCTGACTCGACGATGGAAGCGGAATATATCACAGCATCTGATGCCGCAAAAGAAGCCGTCTGGATGAAGAAGTTCTTGACAGAACTTCAGGTGGTTCCGTCCATTCTTGATCCAATACCTCTGTATTGTGACAACAACGGGGATATAGCTTTAGCAAAGGAACCCAGGTCCCATCAGAAGTCCAGACACATCTTGAGGCGGTATCACCTGATCAGGGAGATCGTGGATCGTCGGGAGATCGAGGTTCGGAGGGTTGCTACAGAAGATAACACTGCAGATCCATTCATAAAGGCCATTCCTCAGACTCAATTCGAGCGGCTGATCGAGATGATAGGTCTTCGATACGCCAGTACATGGCCCTAGTGCAAGTGGGAGAATGTTAGTGTATATGCCCTAGAGGCCATTACTGTATCATACTAGTTTGTATATTACTTAATAGAAGCTTGGGATATTCACAGTTGTATAGACAATCTTACTCAAAATGGTAGTATGCTACTTGGTTTGTTTTTACTTCAATATGTTCATATGTTTCTTTTAGCATATCGCTTATACATATTAGTGGAGCCCTTAGGATCTTTGCTTGATTACCAGCATTGTGATGGCAGTCACTAGTAGGGGCTGAGTAATCTACAAGCACGTCCTTATACAGGTCCCTAGTCGTAGGATTATCGAGACGGGGCATCGATACTCCGGAGTAGATTAGCGTATATGCTTCTCATCCTAGCAGGGGAGATGGTCTGTCCCACAGCCATTAGTACGTCGTACTGGAGATAGTATGTTGGTGCTCGTTAGGTTACGAGTAAACTGGATATGACTCGTCGGGAACTGTTGGTTGGTACTATACCTATCATCAGATAACAGTTCTCAAGTGACAGGAGTACAGCTTAGTTCGTCGACTTGACACTGCTACTTCGCCTCGAGTGTGTTCCCACTGTACTTTGATTACTACTCTACCACGGCTCAAAGGAGTCGTGCAAACAGGTAGTAGTTGGGTGCAGTCTCGAAGCACTTGGAGGCAGTAGCGGTTAGATAGGATTCGTCTCTCCCGGTATTGGGAGTTGATATCGCGTTGTGTCTAGGAGAGCCATTACATAAAGTCCCCGGCCAGGGCAAGCGAGAATTACTGGTAGTGCTTCCAGTAGTTTCTCAGGGTGTTCTGGGCTACACCTCGGCACGACTTGTACCGCTATTAGGGGTCTGACGTTTACCGCCCCTGGGCCCGACATGCGATACTCTTAGACGAACAGACCGGACTGTAAGGAGATTGTCACATTCAGGCTCAGTAGGAGTTTGGATGGGTTCACCTCATCGGTATTCTTATCGGCATCTATCTGGAGACCGTTACGTAAAGCTAGTACCGCTTGCGGCCTGTGGTTAAACCCACTGCCAGCGTAGTGTCGAGTCTTTAGAGTCCCACGCAGAGGGTTGTTCGCTTTTGGGCAAAACAGAGTAGAGGTCGCATGGTTTTATGACGGGGTTCGTTCACATCCGCGCACTTATGCACGTTTGGTGTCCGGACAGTTATTACTAGCAGGTTTTGGTTTAAGCCAGATTCTAGTATTTGTTTTGGGATTGGTTTTGTCTCATTGTATTCATGTTCCTCGGAATACGGATGCGGGTGTGTATGCACAGTTGACAGAGGCAGAGGAATCTCATTAGGGTTTTTGACCGTTGGCTTTTTCTAAACCCTAATGAGAATGAGAAATATGATTAATAATATTAATTAAGGATAAGTGTGCCATGGTTGAGGTTGGGTTGACCATTTGACTTTTGTTGACCATGATCATTTCTTTTGCAAGATACTTCTTGAAGCTTGCAATTAGCATTAAATGTGAAATGATAATGGTCACTTCAACTAACCATCACAATTTTCTTTAAATATTATTATTATTCTCATATTCTCTCATATGAGAGCATGGTTGTTATTTTTGCTCATTCTCTCTTGCTCTTTCTCTCTCATGCTTTGCTCTCCCTCTCCCTCTCTCAAAGCTCTTTTCTTTCATGTGTTGAAAAACATGAGTTTTGTGAGATAAAACCTTCAAGACAACTCTCTACTCATTCTAGGGTTCTTATTCTAACAAGCCAAGCACTCTATTTACCTCTTGGTTGAGGTAGGAGCTCAAGGTAGAGGCCTTCAGGTGGATCTTTCTTCGGCAAAGAGAAGAGGAGGAACCGTCTACACCATTTCAAAGAGCAAGCAAGAAGGAGGACCACAACAAGAAGAGGAGTTCAAGATCTAGGTATAACCATCTAACCTAGTAGCTAGAACTTATAGTTAGTTTGTTAGTTTTTTGTTTAGCAAAGATCCTCTAGTTTTAGTCCATGTTACTTTGTGTTAAAAAATCCGTTTTTACCTATTCCGCCTCCCCGTAAGCACCGGCGTGGGTAACGTGGACTTACAAGAAGTGCACACAGCTGACATTACTTTCGGTGATGAAGATCTCCTCGGAACGTGCGAACACATCCGTCCCTTGTATATCACCGGCTATTGCCATGACATCAAGATAGTGAAAATCTTAGTTGACAACGGGTCCTCTGTCAACCTCCTAAATATGAGGGTGCTAAAATCACGCTTTTTTGTGCGAACTCAATCAACATATATATCGATTGTCTGTACTGAAATCACGCTTTTTTGTGCAGCTTAACATTTTTCAATTGTAATCTTCGGACGCAACAAAATGTCTCCAAGGACAAGCTCAACTCTCAATACAGCTCCCATCTCCTACACGATGAAGATGGACGCCAGGACGATCCTCCCGGCCAGTCTCGGGCGAAAGTAGAAGGAGCCGCTTCTACCATTTGGCTCTTTTTTGTTCATGCCAGCTAACGCCATCCCTGCTCCTCAAGCCCCGGTGATAGATAAACCGGCCTCAAAAGGGAAAAAGGTCAAATGTCATGGTCGCAAAGGCACCTCAGCTCAAGCACAAATCCGTTTCCGAACGACTCTCCATTGCTCCAGCTGAGGGCAAAGCCATCAACACCAACAAAGCAATAAGGCATCTCGGGCAAGCTCTAGCGGTGCCCCTGACAACTGCTCGATCGGGTGTCTTCTCTAAGCTTCCCGTCAATCGACTCACGATGTCTTCCTGGCTAATAGATGCCCGCTAAGCCCTCAAAGTCGAGAAACTAAGACAGAAAAGGCTCGGATACAGAGCTAACAAAAGGGCTAGGGCTCCTGCTAGTTTGAACTTTGTGGGGTTCCAAGTACGAGGTTACCCCGCAACAACAACTGAATCGGCTATAAACTTCGCTAACTCTTTTAAACCATTGAAATTGGTCCAAAAGAATACCATGACCGTAAGAGTCAAGAAAAATGCGTGCCAGACAGTGCCACCGAAGGACCCAGTCAGGCCAACCGTCTTCAGATGCCTATCCTTTCTAGAAGAGGAAGGGCCACGACGACGGTCCGAAAAATCAGCCGCCAAAGATAAAGAGATGGCTGGATATGTGGTCCACACTGTCTGCATGGTGGGCACACGCAGCAAGAGCAAGGACAGGGCCACCACATCTCAAATCCAATCTGATGTGAATGTGGCTGCCACTTCCCAAGACCAGCCTTCTCTGGAAGGTAATGAAAACCCTTCCAGTAAGACTGATAAGCAGATAGATCCCTCGGCTCGTGAGGAGTTGGGCTCGGAAAGCGAAGAGATGCCAATCTTCCGTATCAAGACCGCTGAGCAGCAACTACAAAAGCTCCAAAAGCAGCTCAGAAATAAAGACAAGAAGATGGCCAAGCTCTACTCGAAGATTGACGACTTGACAAACATCGTCTTACAGCTCACGGCCCAAATTGCTTCTCAGCCGCCCAATCAAGCGCAGGGCTCGGCTCATGAACTGGGAAACGGTGTCCCGAGGCAGCCGACGCTTATTCCCTCATATCCAAAGGTGAGCGAACCGCATGAAAGTAGGTTGCATCCTATCTCGGGAAATGTCTTGAATACCGATGACAGCAACCCGCTAATGCAAAATCAAACCATGGATTTGGTCACCAACAAAGTCAAAACATTAGTAGCCGGAGCCGGAGTGCATGGAGATGTCAGCAGTAGTGGGAGACTATATCCTGCTCAGTATGATCTGGTGGAGTTTCCTAGTGGCTATATCATCCCTAAGTTCGGGAGATTTGATGGGACGGAAAACGCGAATCAGTACATCGCCCACTTTAAAACTTCATCCTGGAATACTGGGGGCAATGATGCGCTTCTTCTCCGCCAGTTCGTTAATAGTTTAACCGATGTCGCTTTCGACTGGTACACGAGCATACCGGATGACTCCGTTATTACTTTTGTCCAAATGGAATCTCTATTTCGATAAAGGTTCATAAGTGTCAGCGATAAGATCACCATTGCCGATCTCGTAAGGACCAAACCAAAGAACAATGAAAGCAGCGCGGATTTTATAACCCGATGGCGCAATCTATCCATCAAATATGAACCGCCGATAGAGCAGGACTAATCTATCAGCCTCCTCGTCGGAAATCTCAACAATTGGATGGCCCCATTTCTATTTACCGCGGGTCTCAAGACGTTCCAAGAACTGACCAAGAAAGTTCAAATGTTGGAGCGTTCAAAGCGGGAATCTTTCTCGAATTCCTAAAATAACAATAAATCCTAGAGAAACCGAAAGGATGATAATCGCAAAGACGGAAATTCTGACGATACTGAATCTTTCTACACTTCGGTTGACCGAAATAGGTATGAGGCAAGCGGGCCCAATGTCAACCAACCTCGAAAACCATTGTTGGGTGGGGGAGGAGAATCTCCACTGAAAGAGAAGCTGGATAAGGTCTATTCTTTCAGAAGGGACAAAATCCGTAAAATATTCAAACATGCTCTTAGAAACGGTCTACAATTGCTAGAATTAAAAAGACCTCAAGAAGCGAATATGACCGACGACCCCAAATATTTCCTCTATCACAGAGTGATAGGTCATGCCATTGATGACTGCTTCGTCTTCAAAGATTGGGTCAAAAAGCAATACAAGGTAGGAGAGATAGAACTGTCTAAAAGCGCGTTAGCATACAAACAAGCTGCGACCGCCAATTTTATACAAACGGAAACCGAAGCCCTTCGGAAATCTGCTGCTCCCAATCATCTACCTTTCTCTGAAAGGAGCGGGCCAAGGCAACAAGCTAAGAGTCAAACGAGCAACATTGCCAATGAAGAAGCAATAGACGGGTACACAACCCATACGGTCTAGATGGAGCCCAGAGGATCAAGTCCTCCTACGCCTTATAGCCATGACGATGACATGGTTATTGCTATCCAACACCAGCTCGATCTAGATGGTGAAGAGCCCGCTTATACAATTAAGCCAAAGGAGTCCGTGGTTCCTGCAAAATCGAGCCCAGGCTCCAACAGTCAACCACCACGTCGTTAAACGGGGGACAGTCAACCACCACGTCGTTAAACTGTGGACAGTATACCCCTAAGTCATTAAACTAGGGGTGTAAAAAAATTGTAAATGAAAAAAAAAAGCCGAAATGATGGGGCAACTCGCAATAAAAATCAGCGGGTAAAATAAAGATGAAAACAAAGCTGAAATGATAGAGCAATCGGGGTATTTTTATGCTCCGTCTCGGAATCAAGTCAACCAATGACCTCCGTGGCGGAATCAAGCTTCACCTTGGAAGCAAGTCAAATCCAACTCTAACACCGCAGAAAGCGGAGCAAGTCAAATCCAATCCTTGACACCGCAAGAAGCGGAGCAAGTCAAATCAAACACCGACCGTTCAAGTTGCAAAAAGGGCAACACCAACTGCCAAAATCGTAAAAATGGCAGCACCGACCGTCCAAGTCGCAAAAATGGCAGCACCGACCGTCCACGTTGCAAAAAGAGCAGTATCGACTTCAACGTCGTCAAAAAGGGAACCAAATCAAGTCAATCAAAAACCTCTGCACCGGAACTATTCTTCGTCTCAGAATGCACCCCGTATCGAAATCATACTTCGCTTCAGAGTATCTGCCATCCCTGTCGAAATTTTGCTTCGCCTTGGAAGCAACCTCTGTGTCGGAATCATATTTCATCTCAGAATGTACCCCGTGTCGAAATCATACTTCGTCTCGGAGTTTCTGCCTTCCGTGTCGGAATCATGCTTCGTCTCAGAGTATCTGCCTTCCCTGTCGGAATTTTGTTTCGCCTGGGAATCAACCTCTGCATCGGAAGCATGCTTCGTTCAGAATGTCTGCCCTGCGCCCGAATTAAGTTTCGTCCCAAGATACATCTGTCCCGTGTCGAAATTATGCTTCGCCCCGGAACCCTACGTCGAAACTATGCTTCGTCTCAGAATATATCCTCCCACTGGAATTATGCTCGGCTCTTCGGAATGACGCTCCGACCCTGGAATTATGCTCCGCAAATCGGAATGATGCTCCGACCCCCAGAATCATGCTCCCGGAAAGATGCTCCGCCCTTGGAATGATGCTCCACCTCAAAATCAAACTTCTGTGGAACAAGATCCATCAATTTCATGCACACAACTTATATATGCGGTGTGCATTTATTGATGGGGGCACTTTGTTGGGGTCAAAAATTACACCCCTGTTGACTAAGTCAAAATCAAAGTCAACCCTAAATGTACGGGCCCAAGCACATATCAAGTAGGCTCATGCCCAAGTCGAGCCCCGCGGCCGGCTTATCCTATGCTAAAATGAAAATTATGTAATAAATAATTTTGATGTAATTTTCATGAATAAATTTAAGGAAAATGGGCATAAAGCTATTTTTTTTGTAAAACTCATGGCTCATGTGCAAAAGAAATAAGCACATGAGGCATGGGGTGGGCAAAATGTCACTTTGTAAAGTCCAAGGGGCTATATGTAAAATTGTAAGCCTATATAAGGCAATATGATAATGAAATGAAGATAATAATTGATTCCTCTCAAAAAATTAGGGTTTCTGTGCCTCTTTCTCATTCCTTAAGGTTTTAAAGCTTCTTCTCTTTTCTGAATTAAATTAAGAGTTTTAACTCTTCCTTTCCCAGAAAGAAATAGTTTTTCACCATAAAACCTTTGAAGGGGAACTCATATCTCCCATCAAATCTCTAAAAGATGACATTGTTAAGCACCACCCCCTTTCCTGCAAGATCCAACCAACAGAAAGGAGAAAGAAGGAGACCTATCTCCAAAAATCCTACTTTCGAAAAAATCCAAGGCTCAAGAGAAAATCCAGGGCTCAAGGGAGAAGAAAGGGGTCCCCTTTGATCACTTCTGAAGATTTTCGAGGAGTTTAACTCCAAGATCCAAATTCTCAAAGGAGTTTGACTCCACATCCAGACCCTTTAGGAGTTTAACTCCAAATCCAAATATTTTGGGAGTTTAACTCCAAATTTATACGTAATTCCTGTTTGGGAGTTCAACTCCAAAGCCTCTATGGAGATCAACTCCCAGCTTAGGAGCTAAGCTCCTTTCTCTGCTGGTGTTTCCAGCGGTCGCCTGCAAGGTACGTGACCCGCTGGTGCCCGGCGCTCATGCACCACTCACATGACCCGCGAGCGCCCAATGCTCACGCGCCACGCACGCGTCCTTAAGACGCTCCTCGCCTCCCTTTTCCCATGCACTCCACACTAAAAATACCTCCCCCGTTAGAAAATATTTCTAACAGGCACTGCCCCACAAACCGCTAGGGGGCTGCTAGCCCCCTTGATCCCTAACCCGCTATCTGGGTAGCGGGACCCACGTAAACTCTGCGTGGCCCCCGCTACATCCAGTCCCCTCCAAAACACAACACACGCACATGACAAATTGAGTTTGCATGACCAGTTTGACCTGTCAATCGGAGGTTTTCTCGCTCAAAAAACGAGGGGTAATTAACGACAGCTTAGTCCGTGGCTGCCGGAGATTCGGATCCCAATAAACCCCAGCCTATCCCAGGCAGGGGGAATCTGTATATGTCTGACAAACGCGCGCATTCCCGTCTCACTGGGTGACGGAAAACACGCTACACTAACGACAGAAAAAAGACATTAGTCATGACGGACTGTAGAAAAATAGTGACGTTAATATTGGCCGTGATTTGACAGAAAAAGTACATTAGTCATGATCGACTGTAGAAAAATGGTGCTAACGACAGAAAAAGGACATTAGTCGTGACGGACTGTAGAAAAATAGTGACGTTAATATTGGTCGTGATTTGACAGAAAAAGACATTAGTCATGACGGACTCTAGAAAAATAGTGACGTTAACATTGGTCGTTATTTGACAGAAAAGGACATTAGTCATGATTTGACAGAAAAAGAAAATTAGTCATGATGGACTGTAGAAAATAGCGACATTAATATTAGTCACGATTTGACAGAAAAAAGAACATTGGTCATGGTGGCCAGAAAAAGGACATTAGTCATGATTTGACAAAAAAAAGACATTCGTCATGCTGAACTGTAGAAAAATAGTGACGTTAATGTTAGTAATGATTTGACAGAAAAAGCACATTAGTCTTGATAGACTGTAGAAAAATAATGACGTTAATACTACTCATGACTTGACAGAAAAAGGACATTAGTCGTGATGGACAGAAAATAACGTTAGTCATGATTTGACAGCAAAAGGACATTAGTCATGATTGACTGTAGAAAAATAAAGACGTTACCGGGTATAAACAGGACAGAAATGATAAGTACGACAGAAAATGTCAAAAGAAAAATAAAATGAAGAAGATAGATGTTACCAGATGCAAAAGAACGGTAAAAAAATAAAGACGTTAATAATGATAAGAAATAGTAAATAAAATAATTTCATATGATAAAACCAAAATATTTTATCAGAAATTTTAAAAAAATTAAAATAATTGAATTTGTTTTTGTCCCCACCTCCTATTGACGCCATACCTCATCATCTTCTTCCCCTATTTAATCCATCGCTCTTCATCTTTTTTCTCACTTGAAAAAAAGGGGAAACATTGAAAAGGGGGAAAATAGAGAAAGAGAGAGAGATCCCATTCTTACCAAATTCCGAATTTTCCTACACTTTTGAAACTTAAATCCTTAGTTTGGATTCGTTTCAAAGCACCATAGCTTCAGTAAGTATTTTTATCTCTTTCTTTGTTTTCTTTTTCAATATATATGATCATGAATCAGGATGCTTTGTACTAAACTTTTTTTCCATAACTAAACTTTTCTTTTTCAACATATTATTTTTCATTCTTCATTTAGTATATTTTTAACTGATGAGAATATTTTTAAAAGTTATTAATGCAATACTTGACTTGAATTGATATTTTTCCATTTGCAGGAAAGTGTTCGTTAGATTTGGTCAACAAAATTGGAGTAAAAACTAAGGTAACAAAAAATCTATTATTCGAAAAATTCAGTATTTAAGATTTTTATTTATTTATGCTTATATGTAGAAGTAAATTATTTGTTTTCTAAATTTAAATTCCTATTGTTATCTGTACAGTTTTCCATTTAAGTTATCAATAAATGATGTGATATATTTGTTATTATTTGTTAATCATTTGTGTTGATCTCTATAATTATTTCTATTGTGATATTATCTTTTGTCTTTTATTTAGCTATGCATGAGAATAAGTCAAAACGCATTCGCAGACAGTTATCAGGAACACAAAAACAACGTGAACGTGAAAGAATAAGATATAAAAAACAGTCATCCAATACTAATATTAAAAATGATGAATTTTCTTTCAAGCGAAAGCGAGAGACATTTGATTTTGGTATCCCGTACTTCAAAAGACCATTAGAACAAATTCCTAATCTTTCTGCCAATGTTGAATGCAACACATCTTTGATGGATAATGATACCGCTTTGTATTATTCTACGGAAGTGAGCTTTTTGAATAATCACCATATAGTTAATAAAGACATTCATCAAGATTTGTCATGCAGTCAAAAAACGACAATGATAGTAAGAGCACGCTTCATCTTCTTTATATATCCTTATAAAACACAGTTTTATCTAATTTTACTTAAATATTTGATATTAACTATTTTTATAGTACATATTACTCAAAAATCTTAAATTTTTTAATTTTGTTGATTTACAAATATTTTATATGTTTTAAAAGCTATAAGATTATTTTAAATAAAATCCTTTATAAATATAATAATATAATATATGATATTTTCTTATTACTGATTAAGTTGTAATGTGTGTTTTATAATGATACATGATAAAACAATTTTAACGATAATTATTTAACAGATTGACGTAGTCGTTTCCATTATTTGAGACCTTCTGCTGAAAAATGTTCTAGATGTGATGCAATTGTGTAGAAAGAAGAAAGGGTTAGAACTAATGATAAGAAAAAAAATAAATTATTCACTTTGTTGCAAGAGTAGAAGAGTTTATCTGCCTCTTCTTGAGAAGACACCTGAAATGCTAAACTCTTTATTGAACATACAAAATGTTTCTGAACAAGCTAAACAATTTCAGAAAAAATTCGTTCGTTTAACTCTATGTTTGCTTTTACTTCTATTGGTGCAAAGATAGATTATCAAATTTTGAAAGGAAGAGGACCATATACATTTCGAATTCATTAACAAAACTATCATAAAATAGGTTCATTGCTACCGGCTATCGGAAGTCGACTTAGATATACTGTAACACCCGAGTTCATTTGTACCAATTCCAGTTCTCGTATTTCTTTATTCGTGGAATTTCTTGATTTAACGTATTGTGGGTGCGAATGGTATTTTACAATTTACATTGCATTCGACCCGACCCGCTTTCTTGAAACTTGTTTGATTCATATTTATGAATCACCCTGACTTGTTATGTAGACTTGTGTATTTTCAACTTTATCGCATACTGGCATTTTACCTGGCATGGCATCTTTTACCATATAACATTTTAAGTCACAGAAAATATTTTAAAATTACATAACATGGATTGCATGATATCCCTTGTAAGTCCACGTTGCTCACCCCGGTTCTTATGGGGAGGCGGAAACGGCGAAAAACGATAATTTGGCGCATGGCAACATGGACTTAAAAGTCGGATCTTTGCTAAACTAGAAACTAGCAAACAACTAGAGGCTTTAACTACTATGCCGTAGAAATTATACCTCACGAAACCGGTCTTTCGGGTCTTTTCTCCGCTGTCCGGCTCGTCCATCCACGCTCCGAGGATCGATCCGGATCTTGGTCACCTCCGAGGCCTTATTGAGTCGAAGACGATCCACCCGAGAGATGTATACCGAGCTCCACCTCGAGCCGAGGCAACTAGGGCAACAAGATCGCTAGTCTTGATGTCCTAGGTTGTGTAGAAGAGAAAGATGGAGATGTTTGTCTATGTGGATTCTTTTTCTCTCAACACATGAGATCAAACGAATTTATCAAGAGGAGGAAGATGAAGGAGAAACTTTAGCAACCATGGAGCTTTTCTTTTCTTCTCACTTCAAGAGAGAGAATCAGAATGAAGAAATGAAAATTGTTGTCTAAAGAAAATGAACCATGGTTGCAATAATACACAATATCATCATTACTAATCCTATCATGATAAAGTTGATGCTACATTGAATTGACCATTTTCATAATCAAAAAAGAAAAAGAAAATCCAAAGAAGAGTGTAGACTTCTCATGAAGGTCAATGGTCAACTCCGGTGAACGGGTCAACAAAGTCAAGAGAGGTCATGGTGGTCAAATGGTCAATGCAATTAGCCGTCACTAAACTATCACTAAAAGGATTAGTAAACAATATCTCCGGCTCATAATGGTCTTGACCAAACGAATTGCCAAAACCCTAATGAACCTGCCACATAACGGTTTTGGCCGAACCAACTGCCAAAACCCTAATGAGGCACCTCCTCCTTCATCGCTCCTCAAAACTGTGCATACACACCCGCATCCGCATTCCGTAGAATGCGAATGAACAGAAGACAAAACAAATCCATCCGCGCAATACTAGGATCCGGTTTAAACCAAAGCCCACTAGTATTGCTTGCCCGAACAGCATACGCACACAAGTGCACGTAAGTGATCGCAGCCCTGCCGTAAAACCATACGGCCTCTACACGTTTCGCTCAGTGCAGGGAAACTCTCTGTGTGGGACTCTAAAGACTCGACACTACGCTGGCAGTGGGTTTAACCACAGACCGCAAGCGGTACTAGCTATACGTAACAGTCCCCAGGTAGATGTCGATAAGAAGGCCGATGAGGTAAACGCATCCGAACTCCTACTGAGCCTGTATGTGACAATCTCCGTACAGTCCGGTCTGTTCGTCTGATACATCGCATGGCGGGCCTAGGGGGTGGCGAACGTCAGTCCCCTAATAGCTGTACAAGTCGTGTCGGAGTGTAGCCAAGAACACCCTGAGATAACACTGGAAACCTACCAGTATATCTCGCTTGCCCTGGCCAGGGACTACTCGTGTAATGGCTCTCCTAGACACAGCGCAATGTCAACCCCCAATACCGGGAGAGACGAATCCTGTCTAACCGTCACTGCCTCCAAGTGCTTCGGGACTGCACCCAACTACTACCTGTTTGCACGACTCCTTTGAGCCGTGGTAGGGTAGTAATCTAAGTACAGTGGGAACACACTCGAGGCGAAGTGACAGTGTCAAGTCAGCGGACTAAGCTGTACTCATGTCACCTGGGAACTGAGAACTGACGATAGGTATAATACCAACCAACAGTTCCCGACGAGTCATGTCCAGTGTACTCGTAACCTAACGAGCACCCGCATACTATCTCCAGTACAACGTACTGATGGCTGTGGGACAGACCATCTCCCCTGCTGGGATGAGAAGCGCATACGCTAGTCTACTCCGGAGTATCGATGCCCTGTCTCGATAGTCCTACGACTAGGGACCTGTATAAGGATGTGCTTATATATTACCCAGCCCCCACAAGTATGACTGCCATCACAACGCTGGTAATCAAGCAAAGATCCTAAGGGCTCAACTAATATGTATAAGCGATATGCTAAAAGAAACACATGCACATATTGAAGTAGAAACAAACCAAGTAGCATACTACCATTTTGAGCAAGATTGTCTATACAACTGTGAATATCCCAAGCTTCCATCAAGTAATATACAAGCTAGTATGATACAGTAATGGCCTCTAGGGCATATACACTAACAATCTCCCACTTGCACTAAGGCCTTGTACTGGCGTATCGAAGACCTATCATCTCGATCAGCCGCTCGAACTGAGTCTGGGGTAGGGCCTTCGTGAGTGGATCTGCAGTGTTATTCTCCGTATTTACTATCTTCACCTCGATCTACCGGCGATCTACGATCTCCCTGATCAGGTGGTACCGCCTCAAAATATACCTGGACTTCTGATGGGACCTGGGTTCCTTCGCTAAAGCTATAGCGCCGTTGTTGTCGCAATACAGCGGTATTGGATCAACAATGGTAGGAGCCATCTGAAGCTCCGTGAGGAACTTCTTCATCCAGACAGCTTCCTTTGCGGCATCGCAAGCAGCTATGTACTCCGCTTCCATGGTTGAGTCTGCAACGGTCTCCTGCTTGGAACTCTTCCAGCAAACCGCCCCTCCATTGAGGGTAAAGACATAACCCGACATGGACTTGGAGTCATCCTTGTCACTCTGGAAGCTGGAGTCAGCAAAGGCCTCGATCTGGAGGTCTTTTCCGCCATACACCAAGAACATCTCCTTAGTCCTTCTCAGGTACTTGAGAATGTTCTTTACCGCTATCCAGTGTTTCTTCCCTGGGTTCGACTGATACCGGCTTACAACGCTCAATGCGTATGCTACATCTGGTCTGGTACATAACATCGCATACATTATAGAGCCTACCGCAGAAGCGTAGGGTATAATAGACATGCGATCCCTTTCCAAATCAGTCTTGGGAGACATCTCTTTGGAGAGGGTGATCCCGTGACAAGCCGGTAAATTACCGCGCTTGGAATCTTCCATACTGAACATTTTCAGTATGGTGTCGATGTATCTTGACTGTGAAAGTCCCAACATCCTCTTAGATCTATCACGATAGATCTGGATCCCCAGAATGTAGTTGGCATCGCCCAGGTCCTTTATGGAGAATCTCTGTGACAAGAATCCTTTGACTGACTGTAGCATAGGAATATCATTTCCTATTAGGAGAATGTCATCCACGTACAAGACGAGGAATACCACAGTTCTCCCTACAATCTTACTGTAAATGCATGGTTCATCTGGGTTTTTGATAAAGTCGAATTCTTTGACAGTATCATCAAAGCAGATGTTCGAACTCCGCGATGCCTGCTTAAGTCCATAGATGGACTTGAGCAACTTGCACACTCTACCGCTGCTCCCACTCTGAATGAATCCCTCCGGCTGATCCATATAGACGCACTCTTCCAAATTTCCATTTAGGAAAGCCGTCTTTACGTCCATCTGCCAGATTTCATAATCGTGGAAGGCAGCAATGGCAAGAAGGATCCGAATGGATTTCAGCATAGCCACCGGAGAAAAGGTCTCGTCATAGTCCAAACCAGGTCTTTGACGAAAACCCTTTGCAACAAGTCTAGCTTTATAGGTCTCAACCTGCCCATCTACACCAATTTTCTTTCTGAAGATCCATTTGCAGCCTACGGGTTTTACCCCTTCTGGAGCAAAGTCCAAAGTCCAAACTTTGTTGGTGTACATGGACTCCATCTCGGTCCGCATTGCATCCAGCCATTTTACCGAGTCACCGCTCTGAATGGCTTGCTGGAAGCTAGTAGGCTCACCATAATTCATAGTGCAATCCTCTCTATCCCCGTCTATGAGAAAACCGTAGTATCTCTCGGGCGGATGAGACTGCCTACTATTCCTGCGAAGTGGCGCTGGGATGTCCTGTTCTTTCGAACCCTCTGGTTTTACTAAGCTTTCAGTAATAGCTCGTGATTCTGGAATTTCTTCCGGTTCTATTGCGCTCCCACTTATCTGGTTTTCCAAAAACTCAGTTTCCAAGAAGCGGGCATGACGAGAAACAAAAACCTTTTGTTCCTCTGCGTAATAGAAAAGATACCCCTTGGAGTTCTTTGGGTATCCTACAAACTTACACTGTACTGAGCGTGCCTCGAGTTTGTCCGCATGCTGCTTTTTGACAAAAGCTGGACATCCCCATGTCTTAATGTGATTAAGATAGGGTTTCTTCCCACACCACATCTGATATGGTGTAGTAGGCACAGTCTTAGTTGGAACTCGGTTCAAAAGATATGCAGCTGTTTCTAGCGCATAACCCCAGAAAGATCGCGGTAACTCAACCTTACTCATCATGGAACGAACCATATCCAATAGAGTTCGATTCCGCCTTTCCGATACACCGTTGTGTTGTGGTGTGTATGGAGGAGTAAGCTGAGAGAGAATTCCATTCTCTTTTAAGTAGCCTAGAAACTCGGCACTCAAGTATTCACCACCTCGATCAGATCTCAGTGTTTTGATACTTTTGCCTGTTTGTTTTTCAACTTCATTCTTGTATTCCTGAAATTTCTCAAAGGCCTCGGATTTGTGCTTCATCAAGAAGACATGCCCATACCTAGAGAAATCATCTGTGAAAGTAATGAAGTATGAATAACCACTTCGCGCATGTGTAGACATTGGACCACACACGTCACTGTGTATGAGTCCCAAGAGCTTGCTCGCTCTTTCTCCGTGTCCAGTGAACGGAGTCTTTGTCATCTTTCCCATGAGACAAGATTCACAAGTGGCATAAGACTGGTACTCGAACGGATCCAAGTATCCTTCTTTATGTAACTTTGTCAACCGTGTTTCATTAATATGACCCAGTCTACAATGCCATAAGAAAGCCTGATTTAATTCCGGAGACTTTCTTTTAAGTGTGTTCTGGACACTGAAGACCTGAGCTTGATTCAAAACGTATATACCGTTTTTCAATGTACCTGACCCAATCAGAACTTGATTTAGGTGGATGTTTACTACATCGCTTACAAAAGTAAAATCATATCCTTCCTAAGAAAGTAAGGATACAGATATGATATTACAAGTCGCACCTGGTACATAAAAACAGTCACGCAGAATCAATATCTGCCCAGTTGTCAGTCCTAGATGATATTCCCCTACGGATTCAGCATACATGCTCATTCCGTTAGCAACCCTGAGAGTCATATCACATTTCTTGATAACCCTACGGTTTCTCAGAGCCTGTAACGAATTACAGATGTGAGATCCTGATCCGGTATCCAATACCCAGGAAGTAGGGTTAACTGACATACAGTTCTCTATTACAAACACACCCGAAGCCGAAGCCACAACATGCTTCGAATTCTGGCTACTGGCTATACTAGCCCTGCAATCCTTCTGCCAATGTTCATTCCCGTAACAATAGGAACGTCCCGCTTTTACTACATCCAGTCCCGAAACTTCTGCCCTTCCCTTTCTTTCTACTTCCCTGGTTTCTTTCAGAGTAGTGGGTAGAGACTGTTGAACTAAGTCAGCATCTGACCCGTTCTTCAACGTGGTCTTCAGGTCCGTGAGCTCATAAGAGCTGGTCTCTGTAAGGACGTTGCCCCCTACAGATGACCCGATAGCTAACCTCGCTGGAAGCAATTCGTTCGAGGTCTCATATCTTGCGATACGAGATTGCTCTCCATATAAATCTTTGTTATGGAGGAAGATAGAAACTGAGTCCATCTTCTCGTGCTGCCTCTGGTTTGCACCATCAACTGAGGCTAACACGAGGCACTTGGTTTTCGCACAGTCTTCTTCCGATGTCTCACGGATATGAATATCCGTGACAGGGGAAACTGGACCTGAGACGGCAGGGGTTGGATCAGTCAAGAGGTGTCCCAGCTTGTCATGGGCAATGGACATCTGGACAGACCTTTACCAGTCATAACAGTCAGATTCAGTCATTTTATTCTCTAGATGTAACCTAAGTGCGGTCACTGGGTCGCTGCAATTAAGAGAGAGAGAAGAAAACACTCAGCATGATGCTCTTGCAAGTTTAGATTGGTTTTTAATTTATCTAAACAGGATGGCTCCCACTGTCTCTCGAATCCCTCCTCAAACTATAAAGGAAAAATTAGTCAGGATCAATCTCACCGTACAATACTTGCTTAACCGTTCAGCCAGGCCAGTGTCGGTACTTCGAGGGAGGTTTTCCAACGCTTTCGCGAAGTTCCTTAATTAAGTAACCTCTTTTCCCTGTGGGCATAGCCCCTCTAACACCTTTCTAGACACCTACTTGGTTTATAGCATTGATCGTTAAGTGAGAAAGTTCCTGAGGAGTAGCATATACTCACAGTAGGATCGGGATCCAAATATCATTGCGTGACAAAACTGAAGGAATCCTACCAGAATCATCACACTCCAAATGGTATGCAACACTAGCAAGTTTCAGTACTTTTGAAACCCCCGATGTGGATTTTTGCCCCATGCTCTTATGACCTTGATTTTGGCCAACAAATCATAAGTCACATGTCAAGTTCTACCCGTCATTATCCAGGTTAATTTGAACCCACCCGTACATACCCTTGACTTTGACCAACAAGGCAGTACGACTGTCCCAAACCAACGCATCTATCTATGGTACATATGAATACCCAATAGCTACCAAACACTGTGCCTTGACTTTGGCCAATAAACACAGCTTGAATACTATTGACTATTCATACGAAATGACGGAGGGCTACGAATGGTTTTGGCGAAATCGTGAACGTAGTGAACTTGATATAATCGATGGAACGAGATAGCTTTTAAAAGGAGTGGTTCAAGCTCCGCGTTTAAAAGTTGGTTTTTTGAAAAGAACCGAGTGATTTTGAAAGTGTTCCAACGACTTTTACTTGGTTTATTTTCTTGCATTAATTCCAATGCGTCCCATCATTTAATCCTACCATTGCAGAAAACAACCAAAATATGGCGTACGCTTATGCCATCCGCATTCGCCACGGGGCCCCGTCATCACCCGTTAGGTTACTTAACTAACGACAGAGCGGGGGCTGGACTAGCGCGGATGCAAAACATAAGCAACACTTAAATAGATATTATATATTGATATATAGCAATGATAGCCAATCCAGATCACAGATGAACACTTTGGATATACAGTAAAACCTCTATACAGTAATATCCTTGGGACCGGGGAAAAATATTACTATAGGGGGGTTATTCTTAAGTAGAGTTTTATATATAAAAGAAATCATGGCGGCAATAAGGCAAGAAGCGCAAGGTGATAATCCGGAAGACGATAGTGTGGAAATAGAAAAGGTGTCATGTCGAGAAGCTTCAAACATGTTGGATAAGTTAGAAATGTTTTGGATTCAACAAGAAGGTGATTGTGGTGACGAGTTACTACGAACTCGCAAGTTAAAGGATATGGTAGTAACTCAAAAAATTAAGTCATTGTCCCAAACAACTTTGAATAAGTACTTTATGTCATCTTAAGTTCAATTGTGTAGTTAAGTAATTTATGTCATCTTAAGTTCAATTGTAATAGCCAAGTAATTTTATGTATTTTTTATATATATAAAAAATTATTTAAAATTTAATGCCAATTTATTACTATATAGAGGTAAATTAGTACAGGCGGGACTTGGAAAAAGTATGGAATATCACACTGTGGAGGTTATTCTTATTTATAACTGGTCCCGAGTCGGGACCGGGACTTTTTATCACTATAGGGAGGTTATTCCTATATAGAGTATTCCTATACGGAGGTTTTACTGTACTAGGAATCCGTGATTCGTTCGAGCCTGCAACGAAAAGCGGATTACACGGTCGCGATGAATAGCCAAACCCCACCCTAGACCCCTACGGGTGCGGCAAACTACCCGCCAAGTACCCGAAGCGAAGCAACCTCCCTCAATCCGTGAGTAGGCCACTCGGCACTTCGAGATACCCGGTAGTTTGTGCACCCCACCTTGGGTCTATCCTAGGAGCAAAAACAGTAAAAAGAATTATACAATGACGGCTACAACCCCGACCCGGTTGTGCGGCCATACAAATAATATTACATCAATTTACAAATTTTACAATGAAGGAAAGAAAAATAAACTCTTATCTCACATCCACCCCGGCTATTCATCCGCGACAATCCAACGAGTTCATATACACAAACCATCAACATTACAGATCACAGATATGTATAACCCCCACTAATCGACGTATAGCGATTAGTAGACGTTCAATACATATATCACATCACAGAAAATATTCATTAGCCAAAGTCTACGGAATATCGATCAAAATACGGATTTTTAACCACCCCAAAAGTCAATTTGTTCTCTGGAAAATCTGGGTAGAAAAAACATGTATTAAAAATCATAAAACAGCCAAATAAAAACACTGCAGAAAACCCGGTCCACGGCCGAGTCAACACGGCCGCGGATCCGCGGTGCTTTGACCGAGTCACTGGATCGTTTTTCTGCTATGTTTTTACAAAACCCTGAGACGATTTTTCATATATTTTAAATCACTTTTTGAGCAGTATAAAAAATCGACAGAAACTAGGTTTTTTCCGGGCGTGTTTTGCGACTTTTTTTCCGATCGATATTCTAAACACTTTGCTAACTTGCTAGTTTATGTTTAGCTAGGCTCTGATACCACTGTAAGTCCACGTTGCTCACCCCGGTTCTTACGGGGAGGCGGAAACGGCGAAAAACGATAATTTGGCGCAAGGCAACATGGACTCAAAAGCCGGATCTTTGCTAAACTAGAAACTAGCAAACAACTAGAGGCTTTAACTACTATGCCGTAGAAATTATACCTTACGAAACCGGTCCTTCAGGTCTTCTCTCCGCTGTCCGGCTCGTCCATCCACGCTCCGTAGATCGATCCGGATCTTGGTCACCTCTGCGGCCTTCTTGAGTCGAAGACGATCCACCCGAGAGATGTACACCGAGCTCCACCTCGAGCCGAAGCAACTAGGGCAACAAGATCGCTAGTCTTGATGTCCTAGGTTGTGTAGAAGAGAAAGATGGAGATGTTTGTCTATGTGGATTCTTTTTCTCTCAACACATGAGATCAAAAGAATTTATCAAGAGGAGGAAGACGAAGGAGAAACTTTAGCAACCATGGAGCTTTTCTTTTCTTCTTACTTCAAGAGAGAGAATCAGAATGAAGAAATGAAAATTGTTGTCTAAAGAAAATGAACCATGGTTGCAATAATACACAATATCATCATTACTAATCCTATCATGATAAAGTTGATGCTACATTGAATTGACCATTTTCATAATCAAAAAAGAAAAAGAAAATCCAAAGAAGAGTGTAGACCTCTCATGAAGGTCAATGGTCAACTCCGGTCAACGGGTCAACAAAGTCAAGAGAGGTCATGGTGGTCAAATGGTCAATGCAATTAGCCATCACTAAACTATCACTAAAAGGATTAGTAAACAATGTCTCCGGCTCATAATGGTCTTGACCAAACGAATTGCCAAAACCCTAATGAACCTGCCACATAACGGTTTTGGCCGAACCAACTGCCAAAACCCTAATGAGGCACCTCCTCCTTCATCGCTCCTCAAAACTGTGCATACACACCCGCATCCGCATTCCGTAGAATGCGAATGCACAGAAGACAAAACAAATCCATCCGTGCAATACTAGGATTCGGCTTAAACCAAAGCCTACTAGTATTGCCTGCCCGAACAGCATACGCACACAAGTGCACGTAAGTGATCGCAGCCCTGCCGTAAAACCATACGGCCTCTACACGTTTCGCTCAGTGCAGGGAAACTCTCTGTGTGGGACTCTAAAGACTCGACACTACGCTGGCAGTGGGTTTAACCACAGACCGCAAGCGGCACTAGCTGTACGTAACGGTCCCCAGGTAGATGTCGATAAGAAGGCCGATGAGGTAAACCCATCCGAACTCCTACTGAGCCTGTATGTGACAATCTCCGTACAGTCCGGTCTGTTCGTCTGATACATCGCATGGCGGGCCTAGAGGGGTGGCGAACGTCAGTCCCCTAATAGCGGTACAAGTCGTGTCGGAGTGTAGCCCAGAACACCCTGAGATAACACTGGAAACCTACCAGTATATCTCGCTTGCCCTGGCCAGGGACTACTCGTGTAATGGCTCTCCTAGACACAGCGCGATGTCAACCCCCAATACCGGGAGAGACGAATCCTGTTTAACCGTCATTGCCTCTAAGTGCTTCGGGACTGCACCCAACTACTACCTGTTTGCACGACTCCTTTGAGCCGTGGTAGGGTAGTAATCTAAGTACAGTGGGATCACACTCGAGGCTAAGTGACAGTGTCAAGTCAGCAGACTAAGCTGTACTCATGTCACCTGGGAATTGATAACTGACGATAGGTATAATACCAACCAACAGTTCCCGACGAGTCCTGTCCAGTGTACTCGTAACCTAACGAGCACCCGCATACTATCTCCAGTACGACGTACTGATGGCTGTGGGACAGACCATCTCTCCTGCTGGGATGAGAAGCGCATACGCTAGTCTACTCCAGAGTATCGATGCCCTGTCTCGATAGTCCTACGACTAGGGACCTGTATAAGGATGTGCTTATAGATTACCCAGCCCCCACAAGTATGACTGCCATCACAACGCTGGTAATCAAGCAAAGATCCTAAGGGCTCAACTAATATGTATAAGCGATATGTTAAAAGAAACACATGCACATATTGAAATAGAAACAAACCAAGTAGCATACTACCATTTTGAGCAAGATTGTCTATACAACTGTGAATATCCCAAGCTTCCATCAAGTAATATACAAGCTAGTATGATACAGTAATGGCCTCTAGGGCATATACACTAACACCTCTAACCCCGTGGTAGCATCCGCGCATCTTGTTCTCGTCCCGTTCAGTGAAACGGACGTGTTTGGATGGCTACGCGCACGTACGTGCATCCGTTCTTGGGGGTATGCATTTTCATTACCAAAGCATTCATTTTGAAATTTGGAAGATGCATATATTGTTCATATTTTAAATCTGAAATTTTAGACCCGACCGGGGCGTGTTTCGTAGTAAGTTTGTTTTTGCCAAAATCTCAAAACGGACTAATATTATAATATTATATTCTTTATCTCTTTTAACTAAGAAAATATTCTATATATTATATTAAACTATTATAACTATAAAATATATTTTATAAAATCCTAATCTATCTCCCGACTCTCTCTCTCTCGTGAATTTCACTCTCTCTCTCTCCCGACTCTCTCTCTCGTGAATCTTTCTCTCTCTCTATATATATTAATTTCTTTTAATTATTTCTTTAATTTATACACCATTACCCACGTCCCCCTCTCTCTGCTTTCTTCTTCTTCTTCTTTTATTTTTCATTTTAACTTTCTCGCGCCTCCTCCGCAAACCCTCGCCCTCGTGCTCGCCACTGCCGCCGACCACCCTGTCGGCAACCCACGACCGCCACCTCCATCACTTCCTCTCTTCCCCTTTTGCAAACCTTCACCCCGGCCTAAGAACAACGACGCCTGCAAACCGAGAACACCCTCCAACCCATCACCGGCGCCTCGCTGGAGCTCCGACCTTGTCGGCCTCCCTTGCCCATCTCCTCCTCTCATCTCCTCTTCCCTTTCTCCCGCTCTCGCCAAACCCAGAACCTTTTTCCCCGAGCCTGCAACCATTATCGCCTACACCTCCTTGTCGCCGCCTCTGCCCTCGTCGGCATCCCCATCTCCCCGACACCATACTACCACCTCCACTTCTTTTCACCCCCGACCAGAACCCTGCACACCCGACTACCTGAACTCGAAACCCTCGCTGCCTTGCCGGGGATCTCGCCTTCGATGACCCATCATTGTCATCGACGACTCCCTTGCCACCTCCTCTGTCCCCAAAGACCAACCCCAGAGCACCAGCCCCTTCCTTTCCTCTTCTTCTTCTTCTTCTCCTACAACTTCTTCTCTTTCTACATTCTCGGTTTCCGACCGTCGCCGGAGCCATGCCGCCGCCGACTATCCGGACGAACCATACCATCACCACAGTACCACTACAATTCCAAAATCATACCATCACCATTTCCATGTCACGACCGTGTCGCGACCAGATCGTGCCCAGACCATGCACCAGATCGTGTCCAGATCGTGACCAGACCACCACCAGATTGTGTCCAGATCGCGCCCAGACCATACACCAGATCGTCTCCAGATCGCGACCAGACCACCACCAGATCGTGTCCAGATCACGCCCAGACCATGCACCAGATCGTGTCCAGATCGCGATCAGACCACCACCAGATCGTGTACAGATCGCGACTAGACCCAGTACCGTGTCGTGCCGTTTCACACACCGTATCGTGTCATGTCGCACCAGGCCGTCTGCATATCGCCCTTCGTTCTGAGGCAAGTAAAACTTGCTACATGCTATTATATTTACTTAGCCCATAGTACTCTTTAAATAGTTTATCACTGGTCAAACACCCGTTTGCATCCATCTCGTCTAGTATACATATTATTGCATCCATAGATCACTTGAATATATTATATTATAATTTTGACATTCCACATTTGATAAATTGTAGTTTAATTAGTATTGGAACTCTAATTTTAACCCTAATCATAACTGTGCATCTATATACCTTAATCTGTACCTGATTGCATTTCACATTACAAGGTTCCATTTTATTGTTCCATTAGTACCCCATGCTTGTTTTGTATACCCATGCTTATGCTAGTTTGATTATGAGCACCCACATGACATTTGGAGCACCCTGACATGACTTGTTACACCTACTACTTGACACGACATGGTACCGTGCAACTCTTGACATGACACGACACCTTTATACATTACTTGACCTGACCTGATGTACCATGGCTTTACCTGTTACCTGATCTTGTGTCTAATGCCAACAAACCTGACCTGTTGTTCTTACGGACCGTTCCTGTTGTCTATCCAGACAAACCTGTACCTGCCTGATCCTGTGTTGGCATTAGCTCTAGATTATTTAATACATGACTTGAACACATATAACTTGGGGGTATGGGGAAATCAATGATGAAACCTGACTTGTAACTCGACAGTTCGCTACCTTTACTGATCAGTTTTAGAGGCTAGGCCAGCCTTGGGATGATACTGCTGATATCATCCATCGTTATCCATTACCTTTTAGAAGCTAGGCCAGCCTTGGGATGATGCCATGGACATCATTCATCGTTACCCTTTTTCTTTTAGTGCCTAGCGGCATGTCTCGGTTTCAGCCCGAGAATCTTCACCGTGATCCCGGGCATGCACGGGATACTATTGAGTTACATCGATGATTCATCAAATTGATTTCAAAGACTTGAGAGTACTTAACCTAATAGACCAGTTTAGATTACTCACTGCACACTACCTTTCACTGCCCTGCTTTATATTGTTGTTACACCTGCTTACCATTTATGATCATACTTGCATGTCTTGCTACCCTGTTTATATATCATTGCTTGATGTTATGACGCGCTGACGTCTAGGTTTTGCATAGCCCAGATCCTCTACCTTTGTTGCGGACTGATCAGGAATATTGCCGCTGTTAGACCGAGCGGTGAGGATTCTGTTGGTATCCAGTTTTACTTTCTAGGTGTTTTATTTATTGGATCTTTTGCTTCCGCGTATTATTATTTCTTGGCTCGTTTATTCTGGCTTATGAGCATGTACTAGATAGTTTAGTTTACTTTCCTGTTCTTGATATCTCTACAGCCGTGATGTGACTGTGGAAGGATTTTTCCTATCCACAGGTAGCATGGTTGGCTATGTCACGTGTCTATCTTAGCGCACTCTGGGAAGCGGGGCGTGACATATACGCAACTTTATATATATGATACAGAGCATGAAATTGAAAATTGAATTGCATCTATTGGAGATAATTGTAATGCTACGGAATAGGATTCAGAAATTGTGAAAATTTTAAAAGAAATATTGGATAAATACAACAAATATGTCAAGAAATTTTGATGCGTACGTGATTGGTATGAGAACAATAAGGATAAAGAGTTTAGTTTGCTTATTCTAAAGGATAGAAACCATAAGGGTCAATAATATAATAAACCAAACTCGACAGAAATAGCTACTTTGATGATTGATGATGAATTTTTTCCTTCATCTACTCGAGATGTTATTGTCAACAATCGAAAAAAAGATATCAAAGAATTAGTGAGATTCATCCAGCATACATGCCATTACAATATCCCTTATTATTCTCATATGGAGAAGATAGTTGGCATAATTATATTGAAGATGACAATACAAAAAGAATAAAGTTTCAATGAAAGAATTCTACGCATTTAGGTTACAACAGCATTGTCATGAAGGAACAGTGTTGTTGAGAGGTGGAAAATTATTAAAGCAATATATAGTTGATGCTTATGCGTCTGTTGAAAGGAATCTTCTTGGATGGATTCGTAATAATCAAAAAACTTTACGATGATGTGAGTTATATCAAGGCTTGCAGGATGCTGTTGACGATGGTGATAATGATGCTCACACAATTGGTAAAAAAATCATTTTGCCTTCATCCTTTACTGGAGGTCCACAATACATGATTCAAAACTATTAAGATGCTATGGCAATTTGTGCATAGGCCGGGCCTCCGGATTTATTCATTACTTTTACATGCAATCCTAATTGGAAAGAAATACATGATTTTTTTATTGATTCCTGGTGGTCAAAGTGTCTCTGATAGGTCTGATATTGTTGCCAGAGTTTTTCACTTAAAACTTATGCAGCAACTTCTTGATGATTTGATTAAACATAAATATTTTGGACGAGTAATTTCTGGTAGGTTATTGTCATTATTTGTTAATATATGTTTTGTATATTGTTATATGTTTTTATTTAAAAGTTTAATTTTTCTATTTGTAGATCTATCTGTGGTAGAATTTCAAAAACGAGGATTACCACATTCTCATATACTTATTACATTGGAAAGTTCAAAAAAAAAAAAATAAAACTCGCAAAGGATATCGATAATTTAATTAGAGCTGACTTCCTGACATTAAAATGGAACCTTTACTTCATGATTTGGTAGTTACACATATGATTCATGGCCATGTGGTACACATAATCCAAAATGTGTTTGCATGAAAAATAATAAATGCTCAAAAAATTCCCTAAAATATTCAATGACCATACTATTATTGATGAAAAGGGATATGCAATTTACCGAAGACTCAAATCAAGATCCTACATGGCAGATGGAAAAGATATCGACAACAGTTAGGTTGTGCCTTACATTGCAAATCTACTACTAAAATATCAATCACATATTAATGTTGAAATATGCAATCATAGACGAGCAATAAAATATTTATTTAAATATGTGAATAAAGGATCTGATTTTGCAACAGCTATTATTCATCAAAATTTGGTCGAAAGATATGAAGAGGTCAAATTATATTTAGATTCTAGATATATTGCAGTATCTGAAGCTTCATGGAAGCTTTTTGAATTTAAAATAAATAAACGTCATCCTGCCTTTGAACGGTTGCAGTATTATTTTTTTTGTGAACAGATGGTTTTCTTTAGAGAAGATGGAAGTGTTCAAGAAATAATGGAGTCTGAGCGAGCTAAGAAAATAATGTTAACTGAATGGTTTACTATGAATCTTAAATTTTCTCATGCTAGAAATTTTACTTATATTGAGTTTCCAAATCACTTTGTTTGGGACAAAAAAACTTATGTTGGAAGCAACGATAAAGAAGGAAGGCGATAGGTAGATTACCTTATGCACATTCTGCCGCTGGTGAAAGATATTATCTCAGGATGCTGTTGACAATAGTGAGGAAGAATTAATTTTATTGATATGAGAACAATTGATGGTGTTGAACATGAAACTTATAAGGCTGCATGTATAGCACTTTGACTTCTTGATGATGATAATGAATGGAACTTAGCACTCCAAGAAACGTCTAATTGGGCTACGGCTAATCTACTGTGTCGCATGTTTTGCACGATGTTACTTTTTAACGAATTTATGAATCCTCGAGAACTATGGGATTTACATTGGGAGGCCATGAGTGATGATTATGAAAGACGTTTAGAAAATTTGCATCCTGATTTAAAAATTGTATTCGGTAACGAACAATTAAGAGATTTTGCACTTCAAGATATAGATATGATTTTTTCATATAATAATAAAAGCCTGAGAGATTTTCCATTTATGCTATTACTCTCTCCTAGCAATTTAAACAAGAACAATAGATCGATATTTGAGGAGCTAAATTATGATACTTTGAGTTGTCGAAAAAATCTATTGAATTGGAATGTGGTTTAAATGATGAGCAAAGAAAAATCTTTGATGCGGTTATAACTTCGTGGGAAAAAATATCGGAAGGCTATTTTTTGTGTATGGAGGTGGTGGAACTGACAAAACATACTTATAGAATGCAATTTTAGCGAAGTTGCGTAGTAAAAAACAAATTGTTCTTGCAGTTGCATCTTCTGGCATTGCTTTTTTGTTACTACCCGGAGGACATACAACACATTCAAGATTCAAAATTCCTATCGATATTCATGAGTTTTCATTTTGCGCAATATCTCGTCAATCTAATCTTTCTTCTCTCATCAAAAGATGCAACACTGATTATTTGGGATGAACCTCTGATGATAAACCGCTTTACATTTGAAGCCATAGATCGAACTTTCAAAGATATTCTGTCAAATATCAATCCACAACTTGACAATAAACCATTTGGTGGAAAGTCTGTTGTTCTTGGTGATAATTTTTGACAGATTTTATCTGTCATCCGTAAGGGTAGGAAATAATAAATTGTGTCTGCTACATTACATAAATCATATCTATGGGATTAATGTGATATGTTTATATTGACAAAAAATATGTGTGTCCATACGAATACGAGGTCAGAAGAAAACAGCGAAAATTTTGCAAAATGGCTAATCGATATTGGCAATGGTGATGTTAAAGGAATTCAAATGGGCAATGATTGTGATGATAATTAGATAGAGATTCCGGATTCAATGTTATCTAATCACAGACTTGATATTAGTAGATTAATAAATGAAATATATACATACTTAAATGATAATTATCAAAATCCGCGGTATTTAGAATCAAGAGCAATACTTGCATGTAGAAATAAAGAAGTTGATGAAATTAATAAGAAAGTCTTATCTCAAATTAGAGAAGAAAGTCGGATTTACTTGAGTACAGATACAAAGGTTTATGTTGCTGATGATTCTGCTTGCAATGATTTTTTACATACAACGGAATTTTTTAGTTCCTTGATATGTTCTGAATTGCCTCCTCATTCGCTTGAACTTAAAATAAAAACATATATTATGTTACTTCGTAATTTAGATCAAAGTATTGGTTTATGTAATGGCACACGTCTTATCATTAAACAGTTAGGTGAAAGGGTCATAAAAGCAGAAATCATGACTGGTACAAATATTATAAAATGTGTGGCAATACCAAGAATAATTATGTCAAGTGATAATGAAAATCTCCCTTTCGTTATTAAACGGCGTCAATTTCCCATTCGTGTTGCTTATGATATGACTATAAACAAAAGTCAAGGGCAAATCTTGGGAAAAGTTGGATTATATTTACATACATCAATTATTTTTCATGGACAATTGTATGTTGCATTCTCAAGAGCTAGATCTGCTTCATTCTTAAAAGTTTTTTCTAAAAGAACAAATTAACATTCCAAAAAATTATACACAAAATGTTGTTTATAAAGAAGTTCTACAGAGCATTCTCACAAAGGTAAAGATACATAAGAACTATATACACAATAAATGGAATCGAGTATTAATCCTAATATTGGAAAGTATCGCTCTGATTTAAAAATACTTTTACAATAAATTTATTTTTAAATCAGAGTGTTACTTTCCAATATTGACTTAATACTCGATTTCATTTGTTGTATATATATAGTGCTTACATTGAATTTTATGTAATATATGCATTCGCTTGATCTATTCATCTTTGTCAAATTTTTTTATATCCTGATGTTTATTGTTATTGATTTATTTTTTCTATTTTCTGTGTAGGATGGAAAAGAATAATTCAAATGATTGTGATGGGAATATATTCTTGAATGAAGAGTTCGTTCTTTTTGAAAATTTGAAGGATGAGGTCAACTATCAATATAGTAGTAATGATGGTGGGGATGACAATAATGGTGATAATCTTACCATTGGGGAAATAAGAAATAAATGTATCAATGATAAGAAACCTCAGAAAAGAGAGCATGATGTTTTAAAAGGAGAGAAAACATTGGATAAAATTGGAAAAAAAATTAAATCAGTTCATAGGACAAAAAAGGGTATGAGTTTCTACAATATTATTTCAAATTTTATGCTTTATTATATTTGGATTTTAATAAATTACTTACATTTTATTGTGCATGTCAGTTTCAGACTTGGAGGATCGTGACGACTGTGTTATTGGTAATATTCAAGCTCATTGTGCAGGTGAAGACAAATGAAAATTTGCAAGTAAAAGAACAAAAGAATCATGAAGACAAAGTGAAAGTAGTAAAAAAGAAATTGCTCCTGTGACTTCTTTAAAGAAGGATTATAAAAACGGTATGTGTATACCGATTATCTGTTTTATTTATTTGTAAAAAACTTCGTTCTAATTTTACTAACGTATTTTCTTATACTAAAAGACGAAGAAACCAGTAGCTAACATGAAAGCAAAAGAAAAAAAGAGAAGAATCCATCGACTTTGATTTCTGACGAATCTTATCCAGAAAGTAAGGAAAAAATGCTACCTACACCATTAGAGATCACCACTTTTAAAAAAATTTGTAGAACGAGCTAGATTGTATAATATCAAGGTACGTATCACACGATTGTGGTATGGTCGATTGTATGCAAAGTCATCAAACTCGCTTACATTTGTGGCTAGAGACGAAGAAGTGAGGAGTTGTTTACAACAGTTATGTTTTCAACGCAAAGTTTATTTTTTAAATATTAATTGTACGGCTTTATACAGGGTGTTGAACGAGAGGTGTTAGTTGATAATTTATATGCTGGAAAATGGAAAAACATGATATTCGTTGATAAAGTATACGTGATGTGACTTTGATAACCAGTAAATCTATTAAAGTTTTGGAAAACGGATGGCAATTATCATTGACAAGACAATCAGAGGTTGATGAAGTTTCTGTGAAAGAAATATCGGCTGGCCGCATTTATCATTTTAAAAAGTTGTGCAAGGTATACGATCTTGCGCATAAGCCTGAATGTGTTTATGGTAAGATGATGTGTACTCATAATTTTTAAGCTTTTTAATTTTTTACTATAAGTAATTACAACATTTATATATTCATGACCTTTTATATTCATTATGTGCATTGCAAATATAGTAGGATATGTCATTGATGTGAGCCATGAACGCATAATCTTTTTAAACTCTGGAGGCATAAGTAAATTAGTTGAAGTATCACTCATTGATTATGGTTGTTATGAGAACCGGCCACTTTAACGATCTGGGAGAATTTTCTGACAAAGCACATGAGTATTTTTTGGGAAGGATATACTGATAGTTTCTTAATTGCCGCAATAGGTGTACGTGGTAAAGAATTCAAAGCTAAAGAATTCAAAGGTAAATTTTTTACTTGCACTCATAGTATTTTGTTTTTTTAAAAGTAAAATTAAACTTTAGTGGTTATCAATACTTATTAAGTTTGTACAAGTACAACACTATTGATATGGTAAATGATGCAATTATAGGAAGCAATATGTTAGAAACAACAGGCTTTACGAAAATGGGATTTAAAACCAATGGTATCCCCGAAGCAGAACGACTGATGAGATGGTGGTATACCATATATTTATTATATTTCGAGTATTAGATTTTTACATTTGTTAAAGACAATGTTGATAAGAGTCATGATTTTAGGGTTCGATTTGATCTGCTAACAAAGCAAATTGGGTATCGAGACAAGTAGGAAGCAGCATCAATAATGCAAATCAGATGGTAGAAATATATACCATTGAACATCTAATCAATGAAACAAGAATTTGTCCCACACCTAATACGGTATGAAATGATAATTTATATGTAATATATATCATATTTAATTTAATATTAACATGTATTTAGCATATAATCTAAAGTAAGTTATATTTTTATATTTTTATTTTATTAAAAGGGTTTGTTTATCTCTATATTTCTATATATGTTCTGGATTTTATAGTTAATACCACAATTATTTATATCTTTCCCGATGAACCATGCTATGATGTGTATTTTCAATGCAAGCGAAGTGTAAAGGTACAGCCTGGGCAAAATTATACTTGCTTTTATTCGGATTGCGGGCATATGGGGTCGGATTATAGAAAATGTATTTTTTAAAGAAAACCTTATAGGTTGACATTAATACATAATATTTGATCAATATAAACATATTGTAGGTACCGAATTAAAGTAAGTATTGAGGACAAAACTGATGAAACAAATATTGTAGCTTTTGATCAGCATGCTCAGACTCTTCTCCATTATCCACTGGATGATATGATGCAACTTTATTCATCGGTATGACATAAATTGTTAAAATAATTTCAAATACAACACAATAATCAATGTATGTCTAACAATTCTTTTTTCGTTGATGCAGAGTAAGGATTCGTATGGCTATGAGAAACATCTTGATAAGTGTGCATCCATTGCATATAAGATAAAGCTAAAAGTGACTAATAATAATCATAAATTTATCCAAAGCGAAGGATTTATCGTCAATAGTCTGGAAAGGGTTGTCCGTCAATTTTATAAAGCCCCAAGTTTGGAGCCAACTGGAGAAGATGATAATGAAGATTAGTACTAAAATTAGGATATTTATATAATGATGTTTAATTAAGTATTATTGCTTACAGTATTTCAGTATGATATTGTATAATTATATGTGAAGTTGTGGTTATTATAAGTGTATCTATGAGAAACGTTTTGTCATCAATCACATCTAGCAGTTGTTATATTATTATAGCTTAGAAAGTTCCAATAGTATATCCTAATAAAGAAAGAAAGAGTAACAAAAATTTACAAGCAATTCTCAACACATAGAAATTATTACAAGTAGAGCAAAGACAACAAACACTAAAATATATATAAATGCAGATTGGCGAAATAATTTGGAAACCCATATGATTATCTTGCCCATGTTCGAAATCAATTTTGATTCTCTAAAAAGTTGGATCAAAGAATTGCGAGAAATCAAAACCAATCCATTAAATCACATCCTCTCATCGAGCGAGAAAATAATAATTATCAACTTTTTTTTCTATCCTTGTGATGAGCATCACTACGCTTACCATCATTACGAGTAACCCAAAGAAAGATCAATCCAAAAACAAGTATCATCAATATCCCAACAATAAAAGAAAAGGACAAACAATGAAGAATCAAGAAAACTAGAGTAGACATGATTTGAAAATTCTAAATAATTACTTACCTTTTCCAGAGAAGATAATTTTTATTTTAAAGTTAGATTTATCTCACTTACCGAGATTAAGAAGAATGAAACAAAGGGTTTCTTTTTTTCTTTGATTAGGAAACTGGGTAGCATGAAGAATGCTGAAAAATCAAAAATCAAGTTTTATCAGGCTGAGGAGAATAAAAATCAGTTCTTATAGTTAAAAATGTTAGCTTTGAGAATTCTCTTTGCGGATTCTGAAGTTCTAAAACTTAAGTTTGCATCTTTGATTTTAGCAGCAAAAAATTATTGAGGAAAAGTACAGATCTAATGATTTAAAAAGCAGGAGAAATTACAAAAAGCCTTAAGATTGGGCATTTGGTTGCTTAGAAAAGAGATCGTTAAGAGTAGAGACTGGATATGATGATCACAATACTAGAGATGAAGAAAACTTTAGCAAGCTAAGTGTTTTTGCTCATTTTATGCTTACCTATATAGATCCCAAGGTTGAAAAGCTCAGATCTCTCAAAATACTATGGAAAAATAATGAAAATTTTTAAGATCAGGAATTGGGGTGAGGTGAAACGGACGAAGAAATGAGAGATTAATGATATCGGTATGGAGAGATCAGATTTACTAAAAAGATTTTTGAAGACTGGTGGAAATTTGTAGACTTTGGAGCTCAAATGGGGCGAAGATAATGAAGAAAATGAGAGATGAAGATATTTTCTGCCTCTAGGGTTTTCTATGGGAACCCTAATTCTTACGATATATAAACCCCTTTTAAGCGCCATGGTGTATGGGCTAAAGCCCACTTAACATTTTTCTTAATAAAATTCAGCTGGGTCTACTCCCGGTTTAATTAAAAAAAACTTGAATTGCAAGACCGCTTAAGAAAAAAAGAGTTTCTTTGTTTATCAAAATTTTGATTAAAACCTTTTTAATGACAAGAAAGTGAAGATTGCAATGATTTACAGATAAAATGGTGGAAAGGAGAAGAAAATTGAAATATGGGGTTATTTTCTCATTTAAGAGAGAGAGTGAGAGATAGAGAGAGCATATATTTTTCTCTCTTCCGCCTCTCTTGATCTATTTAGTAAACCCCGACTCTCTCCATTTGTATATATAACCCATATTCGGATGTTGATGTATTGGGCCTGGCCTACAAAATCTATTATTTTTTAATAAAATAACAGGGTTTTTCCAGTTTCGTTAAAAAAATGGCAAGAAAGTGTAGAGGAAGCTTATCAAGACTAAAAACTCTATACTTCTATATCGGTTCTGGATTTTATAGTTAATGCTACAGTTCTTTACATTTTTCTCAATGAACTATGTTATGATATATATTCTAAATACAAGCGAAGTATAATGGTACAGTCTGATCAAAATTATACTTACTTTTATTCAGATTGCAAGCATATAGGGTGATGTTAATTTATAATATACATTTTCGTGTATAAACTCATGTAATTTGTGCTGCATATCATATAAATATTTATTAACTATTTAGAATACAAGAATTATTTTATGCCATATAAAATATAATTTTTATGGTAAGTTATTATCTTAAAATAAGATGGTGTGATTTATTATTTTATTTTTTATTTCTCAACTCTTTAACTTAAGATACATATGTATCTTATAGTGACTGGACGTAAAAGCAGTGATGTTATTTTGTGTATGTGCTCTTTGATAAAAACTATAGAGGCCAGTTGTTTTGCAAGTCTTTCAATATGTTGCAGAAATTTATGCCAATTTTAATCATATACATATGATAAAATTGTGCGAATACAGAGTTCCATATAATATTAAACTTGATAATAATTAATAGTAATTTAGAATTTGCATATAAAAAATATCATATAATAATTAATAGAACAATAATCAATAGTAAGTTGAAATTTATGTATATTAAATTAGTTAAAGCCTATTCATCTATTATTTATATTCTTTCTCATGTTAATATCATCCATATTTTCTTTATTTTGAAACAAAAAGTAGAGCAAGATACCTTACTCATAAAACTACATTAACACAAAAAAAATATGTACATAAAGGAGTTCAAATTTAGGTAAACAAATAAATCCATATTTATACATAATTCGCTAATAAGAAGATAAAGTGAAGACCGGTCAATTGTCATCGTCCACAGCTAGCAACAGTTACAATATTATAAAGCTAGAAAGTTCCAATAATATATCCAAATAAGGAAATAAAGAGTAATAGAAATTTACAAGCAATCATTAATACGGAGAAATTATTACAAATAGAGTAAAGACAACAAACGCTGAAAAATATATAAATGCAGTTAATGGATTTGAGCTTTGGCCTTTATGGAATTTCATCTTTCCCGACCAAAAATTTATAAAATTGCATGACAACAAAATATGATTAATAGTTCATTTATTATTCTAAATTTTTCTAATACATTTTTAAGTGAAATCCATGAAATATTTTGAGATTGTGTTTGATCTATTAAATTTTCCATTTGAAAAAATTTATAACAAAATAAATCTAAGTAGTATGCAACTCCTAGTTTTTAATTTCAGGATGAGCATAAAGATCAATCATGATGCATTTGAAACTCTGTATTATGGGAGGATATAATTACACAATATCATATTGCAAAACCCTCAATTAAAAAATTGTTATAATAGATATCTAATGGCGTATGCAAACTAGAATTAATTCGTAACTCCATACCTCCACTTAAACAATATCTATGAAGTCGTGTGTTTTTGTATATTCAGAGTTGCCTTACCTCCAAATGGTCGTTATACACAACTAATAACAATTACAATATTATAAACCTAGAAAGTTTCAATAGTCTATCCAATTAAGAAAAGAAAATGTAACAGAATTTTACAAGCAATCATCAACACAGAGAAATTATTACAAGTAGAGTAAAGATAACAAACGCTAAAAAAACATAAATACAACATAAATACAGTAAATGGATCTAAGCATTGGCCTTTCTGGAATTTCATCTTTTCCAACCAAAAATATATAAAATTGTATGACAACAAAATATGATTAATAGTTCCTTTATTATTCTAAAATCTTCTAATATATTTTTTAAATGAAAACCATGAAATAATTTGAGATTGTGTTTATTTTATTCAATTTTCCATTTGAAAAAATTTGTAATATCTTTGGAAGAAAGGTAGGGATGAAGAATAAAGGCGATATTTTATTAAGGGATGATGTGATTTCTAATATCTTTTCATGACTATTAAAATAGGGCTCATGACAACCAAAATGCTAGTGTAGTTGAAAACTCTGATTTTCAAGTTCTTTATTTTATAATTCTTATCTTGATAAAATCTTTGAATGGTTGGTATTAACTTTTGGTCTTTATAAAGCTTTATATTGACCAATAACTTTACTCCCTCTTATAATTTTAAAAGTTTAATATTGTTTAAATCAAGTTTGAGGGGGTATATTTTTTTCTCTTGAAAATAAAATTTGTACACAAAATTGTTTGCCAAAAATAAGTTTGGGGGAGATTTTCACGTTCATTCATTCTTGTCCCTGTTAATAACTTTTCCTTCCAAGTCTACAGGTTTTTGAGATTTAAAAGACGACAATAATGAGGACGCCGTTGTAAACAGCTTTGGGGGAGGTTTGTGCTTATTGAAGCATTACCTTGCATTACACTTTGCATAAGCATAAAATTTTCAAAAATTTTCTTTTATAATAAAAGATTAGAAAGTGAAAAATTACATTTAAAAGATTGAAAAAGTTTAAGAAAAACAAGAAAGTTAGATGTTTTCTTAAACGAAACTAGTAATAAGTAGTTATGAGCCGTTGTCCCAAGGGTTAATAAGATGAAGGAAGTCACTAACCTGAGGATAAAAATAAGTCTGAACAATAGTTCCTATTCTGGAATCCAAACATTTGAATGTTGATAGCTTACTATACGCACTTACACACGTTTTGAAACTCGGGATAGTAGAGGATACCTTGAAATGCTCTTGTCTAAAAGCCAAAGTACGAAGAAAATAAATTTAAATGAAGAATAAAAGTATAAAATGGTGAAGAAAAATGAACACTGGTTTTGTAATCACTAAGGCAGCATAACAAATATAGCGATGGTGCTTCATCACCTAGTGTCTTAGACCAACTGGTTTGAGAGTCACTGCTAAGCCTTAGGTGTTGCAAGACTAGAAAATTGCTAATTACGCATAATATGTGAGCACATTTAGTAATCGGTCGGTTAGTACCTCAAGAAGTATTAACGGTCGCATGAAGAATGTGTGAGCAATTCCATCCAAAATATTCACCGACTAAAAAAAGTACTGAGGTAGATGGACAAGAGTATGATAGCTTGAATTGAATTCTCCGAGTGTAGGGATGTCTTTTACACACACGTAGGGGTATATGATCGGTGTTTCGAAGAAGGTATGGATGAAGAATAAAGGCGATGTTTTATTAAAGGATGATGTGATTTCTAATATCTTTTCATGACTATTAAGATAGGGCTCATGACAACCAAAATGCTAGTGTAGTTGAAAACTCTGATTTTCAAGTTCTTTCTTTTATAATTCTTATCTTAGTAACTTTCACAGTCTTTCTTTTATTATAGGATTTTGTGGGTGCAATCCGCTGAAAACCCTGAGGAGAAAACACTCCTCCTACTAGGGACACCTAGAGGTTTAAAGGCTTGTTGCACGTGCTCAGTGCAATCGTGTGTGCCTACGAAAGTGTGTTGGTTAGTTTTCTTTTTCTTTTCTCCTTCTCCTGAATAAAAGAAGTCCGCCCGGGACGATCAAAGTCAAGTTTGGGGAAATTTGTTCAGTCAAAATTATTGCAATTTATAAGATAACAATTTCCTCACTTTTCTAATTATCTAAGGGTGTTTGTTATAATTATAACACATATTACAAGTTCATCTGGAAATTATCAATTACCCTGTATTATACATTATGATCAACATTTTGAAGGAAATTGTATGTTTATTATTTCACGCATAATATTGTATATCTCTAACATTCTTCATTGAGATCTTTTGCAAAAGTCAGCTCAGGTCAGATATCGGAATCGCAAATTCGCCGATAAAAATACAGGAAATCAAAAAGTTAAATTCTGACAGAGATTCAAAAGAGATAAAAAGATTCCAGATATCACATATAAACCCAGAGACAAACAGAAGAATACTAAAGAACTTTGAAGCAATGAAGCCACTAATTAGCCGCGGAACCGCGGCCGAGTCAGCCCGAGTCGCCGCGGATCCACGGTCAAGTTGTAGGCTTCAGAGTCGGGAATTCTCCAGAAGTTTCATTGCAACGTCCTAGCTTGCAGAGAACGCTTAGTTGTAATAATCTTGTTCTGAAAACTTCTCTATAATAACCTAACTTGTTAAGGAATATAACACCCAAGTTCATTTATACCAATTCTAGTTTCTGTATCTATCTATCCATGGTCTATTCTTGATTTATCATGTTTGGGTACGAACGGTAGTTACGTTTTACATTGCATTCGACCCGACCCGCTTGCTTAAACCTGTTTGACTCTTATTTAGAAATTATCTTGACTTGTTGCATGGACTAGTACATCTCATGATTTAGTATACTGGTATTTTATCTAGTATCGCAACTTTTGCATATAACAATTTAAATCGCGTAAAATAAATTAAAATTGCATTTCATGGCCTGCATGATACCCCTAACCCTGTGGTAGCGTCCTTGCATCATGTGCTCGTCCCGTTCAATGAAACGGATGTGTTTGGATGGCTACCCGCACGTACGTGCATCCGTTCTTGGGGATATGCATTTTCTTTAACTAAGTATTCATTTTGAAATTTGGAAGTTGCATATATTTTTAATATTTTAAATCTGAATTTTTGGACCCGACCCGGGCGCATTTCTGAAATGTTTTGTAACCCGCCAAATTCTAATTATTTAAAATTCTTTAATATTTTTCTTAACAGCCTGCATTCCTTTTTACCTACGAAAATATTTTTAAAACAACCAAAATATTTTTCCACCGCTTTCCCCAGCCAAGGAAATGATTCTCCAATCTATTAAAATCATTTTATATTTTTCTTAATCTTTTTCTTTCCCCCAACCGAGCCAATCAAAACTCTCTCTTCTTTGCACCTGGGCCCCACGTCTCTCTCTCTCCCCTCTTTCTTAATTCTCTCGCTCTTTTATTCTCTCAACCAATCAAAATCACCTTTTATTTTGCATGGACCCCACTCTACTCCTCTCTCTCCTTTTTCCATTTCTTTCTCTCTCTCTCTCGTCGTCTCTCTCTTCCTTCTCTCTCTCTTTCTCTCCCTCTCTCTCCCTCTTCTCTCTCTCTCCTATCGGAGGCACTGTGCATTCCTCGATTATGGTCACCGCGTTGCGCTATGGTCACCTTCCTTCTTCTCGAGCCTCGTCCCCCTCGTTTAAAATCCCCAAGCACGAGAAAACCAAGAACCCATCTCGTCGCAGTTCTTCTCGTTTACCCTCTCCTCCGAGCACAACCCTAAGCACCATCTTCCATCGCCATCGTCTCGTCACCACCTCACGCGCCATCACCTTTGCCACCGAGCACCACTAACATCCTTCTCCCTCTTCCTCGTTTCCATCTCTAGTCGTCGCCTCATCCTCATCGCCGATCACTTTGAACCCTATAACTCGAACAGCATCTCATCACCATCAACCTCGACATCAACTCCACTTCTTTCATCTTCGACAGAACCCATCTCTAGCCATTACTTCATCTCCTACCGCTGCCGTCGTCTTCCCCACTTCGATCAACCATCGCCTCGCCGTCGCCGGAGCACTCAACTCGACAGCGGCCCCTCTCCTTTGTAACCCAGAATCTGTTGTCTTCATCTTCACCACTGCAAAACTCACCATCATCGTCATCTCTTCTTGAACCCATCTCCTCCTTCATCTGCAACCCTCGCCGGCACCCTCACGTCGCCGACCCACTGCCGACCGTGTCGTCGTCACCTTCACACCTGCGACCACCTCTATTCCTCTTCTTTCCCTCTCACTAACCCAACACCTAGAACCCACAGAACCCTGCATCTCCCCGAAACCCTACTGCCTTTAGCCGCTCACTCGCCTCCGGTAACCCCTGTTCATCCCACAATCATCATCGTCTCCCCCTCGCCTTCCTCTCTGAATCCAAATCATCGCTGCGACCCAGTCTCTTCTTATTTTCTTCTTCTTCCTCTACTTCTTCTTCTCTTTTCTTCTTCTTGTTTCTTGTTCCCCGGTCATCGCCGGCGACGCCATCGCTGGCGCTCCCTCGTCGTCATCACCCTCTTTGCCTTCGCTTCTGTCCCAAACCCCAGAGCACCAAATCCTAGCTTCTTTTTCTTCCTCTTCTCCTTCTTCTTCTTTTCTTGATTTCGTGGATACGCGTTTTCCGGTGATCGGCGGAGCCGTGCCCGTCGCTGTTGTTCCGGGTGACTCTGAGGACGTTCCCAAATAGCGTGATCGTGTTCTTGCCATACCTGGTTCTGTTCTGTGCTCGCGTGGACATATCGCGACGTTGTCCCCGATATCCGACGTGGCACGTACCGCTTTGATATCCGTTCAGGCAAGTGAAAACTTGCTACATGCTATTTGAATTACTATATATGCTATTTAAGGTTCTATATATCCATTTGAATGCACGTTAAACCTGTGGTTACATTTAATACCATAATTTCCTTTTAACAGTTTGACGTTCCGTTATATCATTTTAGATTTACTGCACGAAACATACCATGTCACATTTAGTTCTATTATACATAGTATCCGCATTCATACTTAAATCTTATAACAATTATTTGCATAGCCCTCAGTACCCTTTTGTATTTTATACCCTGTCAGACGACCGTTTGCATACAACTAACCTGATTCATATTCAATTGCATCTTTAGATTATTTAGTACACATTAACCTGACTTTTAACAATCCGTGTTTGTTTAAGTGTATGATACTTAATGTTGGAACCATAAACCGAGCTCTAAATGATAACCGTGCATCGATATAAATTAACATGTACCTATTTGCATATTAGATTTCATGTTCCAGTTTATTCTTCTGATAGTACTCATGCTAGTTTATTTATAATCATATTTATGTTAGTTTGATTATGAGCACCCATATGACATCTTGTGCACCCTGATATGACATATTACACCTATTACTTGATATGACATGGTACCGTACACTCTTGACATGACATGACACCTAAATACACTACTTGACTTGACCTGATGTACCATGGCTTGACCTGTTACCTGATCTTGTGTCTAATGCCAACAAACCTGACATGTAGTCCTTACGTACCGTTCCTGTTGTCTATCCAGACAAACTTGCACCTACCTGATCCTGAGTTGGCATTGGTTCTTGATTACTTAATACCTGACTTGAACACATATAACTTGGGGGTATGGGGAAATCAATGATGAAACCTGACTTGTAACTCGACAGTTGCTTGCTTTTACTGATCAATTTTAGAGGCTAGGCCCGCCTCGGGATGATGCTGCTGACATCATTCGTCTTTACCCTTTCCTTTTAGTGCCTAGCGGCACGTCTCAGTTTCAACCCGAGAGTCTTAGACCGTGGTCCCGGGCATGCACGGGATACTATTGAGTTACATCGATGATTCATCAAATTGATTTCAAAGACTTGAGAGTAGTTAACCTAATAGGCCAGTTTAGATAACTCATTACACATGACCCCACTGTCCTTACTTATATCACCGTTATGCTTGTTTACCATTTATGCTCATACTTGCATGTATTGCCACCCCTGTTTTTCTATTATTGCTTAATGTTATGACGCACTGACGTCTGGGTTTTGCATGGCCCAGATCCTCTACCTTTGTTGCAAACTGATCAGGAGTATTACCGCTGTTAGACCGAGCGGTGAAGATCCTGTTGGTATGCAGTTTTACTTTCCAGGTGTGTCATTTATTGTATCTTTTGCTTCCGCATATTATTTTTCTTGACTCATTCATTCTGGTACATGGACATGTACTAGATAGTTTATTTACTTTCCTGTTCTTGATATCTCTACAGCTGTAATGTGACTGTGGAGGGATTTTTCCTATCCACAGGTAGTATGGTTGGCTATATCACGTGCCCATCTAAGCGTACTCTGGGAAGCGGGACGTGACATGGTTCTTTTGGTATCAGGGCCATAGGATATAAGTTAATCGTGTTTGATTCTTTTGTAGTTGGGTATTGGACCCAATACACGAATCAGAATACTCGTGATTAGGAACATGCCCTGCCACCTTGTTATCGTGATTTTTGAATCATATCTTTCTCTTGATCCTTTGTTTGGACGATATGCAAACCACTTTGCATCTCGACCTGAAACCTTTTTGGTTCTCTATTGTTCCGCCCTGTTTCTTGATTCTGATACTAGGATTTGGGCGACTTGGGTGGAGTTATGTAATTGTACCCATGAACTGCAGCATGGTTACAATGCGGTACTCTATTTAAGTAACTTGGAGTCCTGGTCTTGATTCACTTCCTTGTTCCATGATCGTTGTACTACCTTGCTTCTCTCGGTTTCATTGCTTACTAGTTATTGTTTTATCGCCTACCAGTTATTGTTTCATCGCCAGCTTGAATCATGTTTACCATGGTTAACCCTCTTCAATATCTTGACTTCGGATGAAGTCATCTCGGTATCTTACTTATTCTTGTTTTTCCCCGCATTAGGATTATTCAATCTTAGTGCATTTCCTTGTTTTTTGTTGTCTTGGGAATGGATTTTCGCGGCACTTTCCACTCTCATATTGATTGTAACGAAAGGAAAGTAATTTTCCAGATCCCCGGATATCCGGAGTTTGTTTTGCTGGAGGAAGCAGTTCTGTCGGGCCAGTCGAGTTTAGGGCTAGGCCGACAAACAATGTTCTTTCGTTGATGAAAGTGGATAAGGAAGAAGCGCGGCTATATTCGAGAGTTTCATGGACGTGTTTGAAGACATATCAGTTTTACCGCCGAAGCGAGACATGGAGTTCGCGATTGAACTTGTTCCTGGTGCAGCGCCGATCTCAAAGGAGTATTACCCGATGGCACCAGTGGAGTTGGAAGAAGTCAGGAAGCAGGTTGCTGAATTACTTGAGAAGGGTTGGATTCTCCGTAGCAATTTAACTTAGGAAGCCCCAGTTCTTCTAGTAAATAAGAAAGATGGCACAAGGAGGATGTGCATCGATTATCGAGAATTAAACCGGGTGACTATTAAGAACAAGTACCCGATCCCTCGCATTGGCGAATTGTTTGAGCAGCTTAGTGGCGCGAGGGTATTCTCGAAGATGGATTTGCGATCCGGATATCATCAGGTCCGAATTAAATCAGAAGATATTTGCAAGACTGCGTTCCGAACTCAGTATGGACATTACGAGTATTAGTGATGCCCTTCGGAGTAACGAATACACCGGCAATATTTATGGACTTGATGAACCGAATCTTTTCACCATTCTTGGACCAGTTTTTAGTGGTGGTCATTGAAGATATTCTGGTCTACTCGAGGAGTATTGTAGGGCTTGCGGCATACTTGAAGATCGCACTGCTGACATTGATGCAAGACAGATTGTATGCAGAGATGAGCAAGTGCGAGTTCGGCTTGAAGAAGTAAAGTTTTAGGGCATATCGTAGCTGGAAATGGAATCGCCATTTATCCAGGGAAGATTGCAGCAGTTCAAGATTGGCCGATTCCGAAGAACGTTGTGGAGATCAGAAGTTTTCTTGGACTTGCAGGAGACATAGAATGTTGGTGGAGAATTTTGCTCGTTTGGCTGAGCCTTGACCAAGCTTACGTGCAAGGAAGTACCATTGGTGTGGACGGATAAGTGTGTCAGCCCCTGAGGCGTTGAGGCAAGGATGGATAACCACTCTTATTTTGACCGTACCGGATGGTTCCGGAGAATTGGTGTTTCATAGCGACGTATCTGGGAAAAGGATTTAGATGTGTTTGATGTAGTATGGGAAGGTTGTAGCTTACGCGTCGAGACGGCTGAAGACCCATGAGAAGAATTACCCAACTTATGAATTGGAAGGTAGCAGTTGTGATTTTTTTCGCATTGAAAACTTGGAGACACTACTTTTGGGCGAAAGCGGTCGAAGTATTCACCGATCACAAAAGCCCAAAGTATGTATTCACACAGAAAGAGCTTAACATGAGGCAGCGAAGATGGTGAATGCTGATGGCTGATTACGATTTCGATCTTAAGTACCATCCGGGAAAAGTTAGTGTTGTACCGGATGCACTTAGTTGGTTGCCATCAATTCAGATGTTGACGACACAGAAGAAACTTAGTGAAGACTTTCAGAGATTCGATTTGGAAGTTGTGCTACCGCATTCTTCAGGACAGTTGATGCAGCTGCAAGTACAGTCGTCGTTGATCGAGAATATTAAGGCAGTGTAATTGAAGGACTCAAGATTGCAAAGGTTTCGAGAACAGGTTGAAGCTGACATTCGAACGGACTTATTGATTCATGAAGGTATTTATGGTAACCGTTTGTGTGTGCCAAGGGGAGATATCCGTGAAGAAATTATGAAGGAGGCACACAGTCCCGCGTATTCCGTACAACCAGGAGGCACGAAGATGTACCGAGTTATACGACAGCAATTCTGGTGGAAAGGCATGAAATGGGAAATTGCCCGCTTGTAGCGAAGTGCTTGGTGTGTCAGCAAGTTAAGGCTGAACATCAAAGGGTAGATGGTGTATTGCAACCATTTCCGATTCCTCAATAGAAGTGGGAACATATAACCATGGATTTCGTGACGGCTTTACCGCGGAGTCCAAAGGGCAACAATGCAGTTTGGGGACCGTTGATCGTTTGACCAAAGCAGCTCATTTCATACCATTTCGAGTTGGTCAATAAACAGAAGGTTTGGCAGAACGGTACATGCAGGAGATTGTAAGATTGCATGGAGTACCGTGAGCATCGTGTCCGATCGTAACACCCTATTCTTATCGCACTTCTGGAGGAGCTTACAGGAAAGTTTGGGGACTCGATTGAAGTTTAGCACAACTTATCATCCTCAGACAGATGGCCATTCAGAGAGAACGGTCAAAAATCTTGAAGACATGTGGAGAGTTTGCATGTTAGACTTCAAGGATTCATGGGAGGATCATCTACAATTAGTGGAGTTTTCTTACAACAACAGTTTTTCAGGCAACGATTCAGATGGCTCCATTCGAAGCTTTTTATGGTCGCAAGTGTCGGGACGATGTCGGTGAACGAAGATTGTTGGGACCAGATTTGGTTGTGCAAACAGACGAGAATGTTAGCACTATCCGGAATCATATGAGGGCAACACAGGACCGACAGAAGAGTTGGGCTGATACATCGCGAAGACTTCTGGAATTCGCGGTTGGTGATTTGGTGTTGTGGAGACATCATCGACTAGAGGAGTTATCCGTTTCGGAATTCGAGGAAAGATTAGTCCTCGATTTGTTAGAACTTTCGAGATCTTGGAACGTATTGGAGAAGTGGCTTATCATTTGGCGTTACCGCAATCCCTGGCGAATGGTCGTGACGTGTTTTGCGTACCTCAACTTCGTAGGTATGCTCAAGATGAAATACATGCGTTGGATCATTCAAAACGGACCGTATGAGAAGATTTAACATTTGTGGAGCGACCGATATCAATTGTGGATTGAAGAGAAAAGGTTCTTATGAACAAAGTTATCTCTCTTGTACTTGTTTCTTGGAATAATCGCTCGCATGGAGAACCAGGTTGGGAACGAAATGATGAAATCCGGCAGAAGTTTCCATATCTATTCTTGAAATTTCTTGTTTGTTTATCCTATCCTGTTCTTGGAATTTCGAGGACGAAATTCTTTTGTAGTTGGGTATAATGTAACACCCGGGTTCATTTATACCAATTCTAGTTTCTGTATCTATCTATCCATGGTCTATTCTTGATTTATCGTGTTTGGGTACGAATGGTAGTTACATTTTACATTGCATTCGACCCGACCCGCTTGCTTGAACCTATTTGACTCTTATTTAGAAATTATCTTGACTTGTTGCATGGACTAGTACATCTCATGATTTAGTATACTGGTATTTTATCTAGTATCGCATCTTTTGCATATAACAATTTAAATCACGTAAAATAAATTAAAATTGCATTTCATGGCCTGCATGATACCCCTAACCCTGTGGTAGCGTCCTTGCATCATGTGCTCGTCCCGTTCAATGAAACGGACGTTTTTGGATGGCTACGCGCACGTACGTGCATCCGTTCTTGGGGGTATGCATTTTCTTTAACTAAGCATTCATTTTGAAATTTGGAAGTTGCATATATTTTTAATATTTTAAATCTGAATTTTTGGACCCGACCCGGGCGCATTTCTGAAATGTTTTATAACCCGCCAAATTCTAATTATTTAAAATTCTTTAATATTTTTCTTAACAGCCTGCATTCCTTTTTACCTACGAAAATATTTTTAAAACAACCAAAATATTTTTCCACCGCTTTCCCCAGCCAAGGAAATGATTCTCCAATCTATTAAAATCATTTTATATTTTTCCTAATCTTTTTCTTTCCCCCAACCGAGCCAATCAAAACTCTCTCTTCTTTGCACCTGGGCCCCACGTCTCTCTCTCTCTCCCCTCTTTCTTAATTCTCTCTCTCTTTTATTATTCCCTCAACCAATCAAAATCACCTTTTATTTTGCGTGGCCCCCACTCTACTCCTCTCTCTCCTTTTTCCTTTTCTTTTTCTCTCTCTCGCCGTCTCTCTCCTCCTTCTCTCTCTTTCTCTCTCTCTCCTATTGGAGGCACTGTGCATTCCTCGATTGTGGTCACCGCGTTGCGCTATGGTCACCTTCCTTCTTCTCGAGCCTCGTCCCCCTCGTTTAAAATCCTCGAGCACAAGAAAACCAAGAACCCATCTCGTCGCAATTCTTCTCGTTTACCCTCTCCTCCGAGCACAACCCTAAGCACCATCTTCCATCGCCATTGTCTCGTCACCACCTCACGCGCCATCACCTTTGCCACCGAGCACCACCAACTTCCTTCTCCCTCTTCCTCGTTTCCATCTCTAGTCGTCGCCTCATCCTCATCGCCGATCTCTTTGAACCCTACAACTCGAACAGCATCTCATCACCATCAACCTCGACATCATCTCCACTTCTTTCATCTTCGACAGAACCCATCTCCAGCCATTACTTCATCTCCTACCGCTGCCGTCGTCTTCCCCACTTGAATCAACCATCGCCTCGCCGTCGCCGGAGCACTCAACTCGACAGCGGCCCCTCTCCTTTACAACCCAGAATCTGTCGTCTTCATCTTCACCACTACAAAACTCACCATCATCGTCATCTCTTCTTGAACCCATCTCCTCCTTCATCTGCAACCCTCGCCGGCACCCTCACATCGCCGACCCACTGCCAACCGTGTCGTCGTCACCTTCACACTTGCGACCACTTATCTTCCTCTTCTCTTCCCTCTCACTAACCCAACACCTAGAACCCACAGAAACCTGCATCTCCCCGAAACCCTACTGCCTTTAGCCGCTTACTCGCCTCCGGCAACCCCGGTTCATCCCACAATCATCATCGTCTCCCCCTCGCCTTCCTCTCTGAATCCAAATCATCGCTGCGACCCAGTCTCTTCTTATTTTCTTCTTCCTCCTCTACTTCTTCTTCTTCTCTTTTCTTCTTCTTGTTTCTTGTTCCCCGGTCATCGCCGGCGACGCCATCGCTGACGCTCCCTCGTCGTCATCACCCTCTTTGCCTTCGCCTCTGTCTCAAACCCCAGAGCACCAAACCCCAGCTTCTTCTTCTTTTTCTTCTTCTTCTCCTTCTTCTTCTTTTCTTGATTTCGTGGATACGCGTTTTCCGGTGATCGGCGGAGCCGTGCCCGTCGCTGTTGTTCCGGGTGACTCTGAGGACGTTCCCAGATAGCGTGATCGTGTTCTTGCCATACCTGGTTCTGTTCTGTGCTCGCGTGGACATATCGCGACGTTGTCCCCGATATCCGACGTGGCACGTACCGCTTTGATATCCGTTCAGGCAAGTGAAAACTTGCTACATGCTATTTGAATTACTATATATGCTATTTAAGGTTCTATATATCCATTTGAATGCACGTTAAACCTGTGGTTACATTTAATACTATAATTTCCTTTTAACAGTTTGACGTTCCGTTATATCATTTTAGATTCACCGCACGGAACATACCATGTCACATTTAGTTCTATTATACATAGTACCCGCATTCATACTTAAATCTTATAACAATTATTTGCATAGCCCTCAGTACCCTTTTGTATTTTATACCCTGTCAGACGACCGTTTGCATACAACTAACCTGATTCATATTCAATTGCATCTTTAGATTATTTAGTACACATTAACCTGGCTTTTAACAATCCGTGTTTGTTTAAGTGTATGATACTTAATGTTGGAACCATAAACCGAGCTCTAAATGATAACCGTGAATCGATATAATTTAACCTGTACCTATTTGCATATTAGATTTCATGTTCCAGTTTATTCTTCTGATAGTACTCATGCTGGTTTATTTATAATCATGTTTATGTTAGTTTGATTATGAGCATCCATATGACATCTTGTGCACCCTGATATGACCTATTACACCTATTACTTGATATGACATGGTACCGTACACTCTTGACATGACATGATACCTAAATACACTACTTGACCTGACCTGATGTACCATGGCTTGACCGGTTACCTGATATTGTGTCTAATGCCAACAAACCTGACATGTAGTCCTTACGGACCGTTCTTGTTGTCTATCCAGACAAATCTGCACCTACCTGATCCTGAGTTGGCATTGGTTCTTGATTACTTAATATCTGACCTGAACACATATAACTTGGGGGTATGGGGAAATCAATGATGAAACCTGACTTGTAACTCGACAGTTGCTTGCTTTTACTGATCAGTTTTAGAAGCTAGGCCCGCCTCGGGATGATGCTGCTGACATCATTCGTCTTTACCCTTTCCTTTTAGTGCCTAGCGGCACGTCTCGGTTTCAGCCCGAGAGTCTTAGACCGTGGTCCCGGGCATGCACGGGATACTATTGAGTTATATCGATGATTCATCAAATTGATTTCAAAGACTTGAGAGTAGTTAACCTAATAGGCCAGTTTAGATAACTCATTACACACGACCCCACCGTCCTTACTTATATCACTGTTATACTTGTTTACCATTTATGCTCATACTTGCATGTATTGCCACCCCTGTTTTTATTTTATTGCTTGATGTTATGACGCACTGACGTCTGGGTTTTGCATGGCCCAGATCCTCTACCTTTGTTGCAGACTGATCAGGAGTATTGCCGCTGTTAGACCGAGCGGTGAAGATCCTATTGGTATGCAGTTGTACTTTCCCGGTGTTTCATTTATTGTATCTTTTGCTTCCGCATATTATTTTTCTTGACTCATTCATTCTGGCACATGGACATATACTAGATAGTTTATTTACTTTCATGTTCTTGATATCTCTACAGCCGTAATGTGACTGTGGAGGGATTTTTCTTATCCACAGGAAGCATGGTTGGCTATGTCACGTGCCCATCTAAGCTACTCTGGGAAGCGGGGCGTGACAAGGAAGCTTGATAACTACCTAGCTTATTCTAGAAGCCTCTTTGTAACAACCTAGCTTATGGGGGAAGCTTGATTATGGTCTATAAAAAGGGACCTAAGCCTACGTTAAAAAGGTTGTTGATTTTTGTTCGACACACTTGATCTAAAAACCAAATCAAGATCCAATTCCAAATCAAGATCCAAGATCAAGAATCATGAGAAATTCATCGAGCGATATCAATCAAGATTCCTTTACGTGAAGTCGATCGTCATCAACAAGCACGTGATCCTCGATAGATCCAAGACTCACGGTGATCAAGCAAAGCGACGATCGACGGAGAAATTACCTCTTCAAGGGAGTGATCGAGAGCTATTCTTCTTGTAATCTCGGATTGAAGAAGTTGTAATTTGAAGTTGAATAATAAAGGTGATCATTACTTTTAGTCTTGCTTTCTTTAAATTTTCACATTATGAAATCTCTATTTGTTGATTCTTCTATTTTCATAATGTGTGAGTAAATCTCCGCTTGCTAAGGATTCGAAGGAATTTGGTAGATCCAATGGTGAGATAATTCTATATTCATCTTAAGTCTTATGGAGATTATAAACTTTAGCAAAAAGAACCATTAATGTCCAAATTGAGAGTGAGATCAATTTATTGAGAAGTTCATCACAATTTGGGGATTAAATTGATGGTCCTTCTTGTAAAAGGCTAGATAGGAATGGCAATCAATGAAAGGACAGGGGGCAATGAAGGAGAAACCCTAATTTCTTCAAAGGATCCCTAATTCTCATTAATAGCTATCGATCTAGTAGTAATTCTATCAATAGATAAGATGAATCATCTCGAATAATCATTCATGGCTACTAATTCCATTCGAATCCTACAAGCCTTCTACAATTTTCTTGATAACTAAATCTTGAATATTTTCTTGAATTTCTTTTCTTGAAAACGATTTCTTAAATTTCTTGAAATAAGTACTTCAACCAAATCTTAAACAATTTCTTGAATTTTCTTTACTATTTCTTTCGACTCAACTAAAGCAAAAATTTACGAATTCCTCGAATTCCAGAGGACGACCCGTGCTCACTAACGCTCGCTACACGCGATACCATTATTGATTGTCGTTACTAAACTACAAACCTATATTCTTCACTTTTAGATTCAATCAAGGGGCTTAACTCCACTGGCACTTAGAGAGTTTTGAGAGAATTTTTGCTAGAATTTTAGAATAGTGAAGAGCTAGAACATGGGGTGGTATTTATAGTGGAGATTTAGAGTTTGGGAATTAAAAATGTGGATTAAAATGCATTAAAATGTGTTAAATGATGAATTGAAGAGTTTCTGTTTGATTGCAGAAAAATCAAACAGTGCAGAAGAAATTAAGGGGAGTCGAAGGGACGAGTGTGCAAAGCACGGAGCAATTTGGGCCTATCTTGACCGTCAGCGCCAGCCAGATCAAAGGTTTGGGTGGTTGGATCTTGAGGCGTTGCCTCGAGATTCGTGCCACGTGTCAATTTGGGTGCCATTGCGCCTGTTTGATTTTTCTGAAACTTTTTATTTCTCCGTGTATTGCACGTGCAACTCTTGGACTTCCAAAAATTAAAAAGAAAATCTAAAAAATAATTAGATCTGATAGGAATAAAACATACAGGTTACGTCACAGCAGTGTATAGGCTTTACTAGTGAGCTACAGGTTACTTCTTGCTTTTATTTAATAAAAATAACTTTTAACTCTTACACAGGCTGTAATACCTTTTTCTGTACAATAACAAGAAAATTATGTAAAGTGATTTTAGAGTCGTTACATTCTACCCTCCTTATAAAAATTCCGTCCTCGAAATTTACAATTACATAGAGACTACTTTTCAAAAAGGTAAGGGTATCGTATACGCCTATCTTCTTCTCTTTCCCAAGTTGATTCTCCTGGCGAATCCTTTCTCCATGTCACTCGGACCAAGTATACTTTCTTGTTCCGTAATGTTTTGACCTTTCATTCCAGGATCTCTACTGGTTGTTCCTCGCAGGTTAGGTCAGTTTGTACTGTAAGCTCAGAGTGATCAAGTATGTGGCTGGGGTCGCTCACATATCGTCGTAGTTGAGATATGTGGAACACATTGTGCACTCCTTCCAATGAGGATGGTAGTGCTAAACGGTATGCCACTTCTCTAACTCGTTCGAGTATGTCGAACGGTTCTATGTATCTTGGACTTAGCTTACCCCTCTTGCCAAAACATATCACTCCTCTGTTTGGAGTGATCTTCAAGAATACATGTTCTCCGGGTTGAAACTCCAAGTGTCGACGCTTTGCATCTGCCCAATATTTCTATCGGTCTTCGGCTATTCGCATCCTTCCCTGGTCGTGCGAACTACGTCCACAGTTACCACGATCATCTCTGGTCCAAGGAGTTCACGATCTCCAATGTCGTCCCAACTCAACGAGGAACGACATTTCCGTCCGTAGAGTGCTGCGAAAGGTGTCATCCCAATCCTTGCCTGATAGCTGTTGTATGAAAAATCCACAAGGTGTAGGTGATCTTCCTATGAACCTCCGAAGTCTAACATACAGGCTCTTAACATATTTTCCAAAATCTGAATTGTTCACTCACTGTCTGTCTGTTTGTAGATATACGCCGTGCTGAAATTCAGACTTGTTCTCAGGCTAACTTGCAAACTCTGCCAAAATTATGATCGGAATGTTGTATCACGATCGGAGACGATGCAAACAGGTACTCCATATAATTTCACGATCTCCTGTATGAGTTTATGGGTATCAAATATGGTACATCTTGAAGGTTTAAATCTTACTTTAGATTTATACCCACGTCCATGTACTTCTTTGTTAACGTCGCGGTTGACTGGCCAACTCTGAATGGAATAAGTGAGCCGACTTGGTGAGTCGATCCACAATAACCCAAATTGCATCGTTACCCTTCGTGCTACAAGGGAAGGAGGTCACGAATTCCATGGTAATGTGTTGCCATTTCTATTCTAGGATTGGTAACGGCTGAAGTAGACCAGCAGTTCTGTGATATTCAATCTTCACTTGCTGACACACTAAACACTTGGCTTCGCTCTTAGCTACTTCGCGCTTAATTCCATGCCACCAGTAGTGTTGCCGTAGATCTTTGTACATCTTCGTGCCACCGGGGTGTACCGAATACGGAGAGCTGTGAGCTTCTTTCATCAACTCTTCTCGAATAGGTCCGACTGGCACGGATAAACGACTTCCATATCGCAAGGATCCTTCTTCGTGGATGATGAAGTCAGTACGTAGTCTACTTTCTACTTGTTCTCGGATCCTTTGTAGTTTGGTATTATTTGCTTGAACTGCCTTGATTTGATTTACAAGAGTGGACTGGATTTGTAAGTTCATCAAAAATGAAGTGTTACCTGGCACAACTACTTCAATCTCCAATCCGTGCAATTCTTGTTGTAGTCTCCACTGAGTGGTGAGGTTCATTACTAATAACTGGTGACTAAGGGCATCGGGAACTACGTTCACTTTCCCAGGATGATACTGTAGGTTGATGTTGAAATCCGCCATAAGTTCTAGTCATCTTCTCTGTCGTATGTTTGAGTTCCTTCTGAGTAAATACATACTTCAGATTTTTATAGTCAGTATATATCTACTCGTTCTTCCAACAGATAGTGGCGCCAAATCTTGAGTGCGAAGACGACGGCTGCCAATTCTAGATCATGTGTTGATAGTTGCGCTCATGTAGCTTTAACTATCTTGATGCAAAAGCCATAACTTTTCCATGCTGGTGTAGAACATATCCTAATCTTTTACCAGACGCATCACAATGCACAGTGAATCCGCCAGATTGATCCGGTATTACAAGAATTGGTGCAGAGGTTAACTTCGACTTGAGTTCTACAAAAACCTTTTCACATGCTTCTGACCACACGAATGCTTTGTCTTTACGTGTGAGCTTGGTCAGGGGTGCTGCGATCTTTGAGAATCCTTCGATGAATCGTCGATAGGATCCTGCTAAGCCCAAGAAACTTCGTATATCTTTCACCGTCTTTGGTATCGGCCACTCGCTGACACTTGACACCTTAGATGGATCCACAGAGATTTCTTCGCCTGAAACAATATGTCCGAGAAATCCGACTTGATCTAGCCAAAATTCACACTTGCTGTATTTGGCGTAGAGCTGATGTTGTCGCAATGTCTCTAGGACAATCCATAGTACTCGGCGTGTTCTTTCCGATCCCTTGAATACACCAGGATGTCGTTGATGAAGATGACAACAAACCTGTCTACGTATTCTCGGAAAACTTGGTTCATCAGGTTTATAAAGATGGCAGGTGCATTGATCACTCCAAATGGCATTACGAGATATTCATAATGACCATAATGAGTCCTAAACGCTGCCTTCGGAATGTCAGACTCGTTGACCTTCACCTGATGGTAACCCGAACGAAGATCTAGTTTTGAAAAGACACAAGACCCACTAACTGGTCGAAAAGGTCATTGATGCGCGGTATTGAATAATTGTTATTAATTGTCACTTCGTTCAGAGCTCGATAATCCACACAAATCCTGTAGGAACCTTCCTTCTTCTTCACGAGTAACACCGGAGATCCCCAACTTGAAATGCTGGGACGAATCCAACCTTTCTTCAGGAGTTCGTCCAACTGAATGCAGATCTCCTTCAATCCCTTCGGACTTAATTAGTATGGAGCTTTTATTACTGGTTGTGCGCCGGGTTGTAAATCAATGTTGAATTCAAGAGCTTGATCAGAAGGCAAACCAGATATATCTTCCGGGAATACATCTTGAACTCTCGAACTACCTCTGCTTTCGATTCTTCCGCATGCAATGCTCCAACCTCTGCTTTCTTTGGTTTTGCTCTGTAGATGCTAGGTTCTAGGGTACGGTCTCCACTTTTGAAGTAGAACACTGGATGATCTAGTATTTCAAACATTATCCTCCTTTGGCGACAGTCGATGGTAGCGAAGAAAGTTCCCAGCCAGTCAATTCCCAAGACTACGTCGAAGTTTGGTATGTCCAGCACCTTGAAGTCCGTATAAAATTCTCGACTGCAAACGACTACTGGACACAGATCGTATCCCAAAGTTGCTTTTAGAACGTCGTTCCCTGAACTGATATTCCAGCTGGATACGAGCGGTTTAACTGGGATCGCATGAGTTTGGACGAAACGTTGCGGCATAAATCAATGTGATTCCCCAGTATTGAAGAGCGCTAGAGCAGGCATGGATGCTACTAAGATTGTACCTAAATCGTGTGGGATAGGTTTAGGTATAACAGATATAAGATGACTATGAATTGAAAGGACTTGAAAGAGAATAGGGAAGGGATTTACCAGCGATAACCTGACCCGTAGCTTCGGCCTCTTCGACCGACACGGTGAATGCTTGGCGTCGCAACACTTTCCTCTGTGCCTGGTTAAACACTCGGCGTTAGGATTGAGTGGTCTCGATGAGGGGAGCTGGAGCTGGTAGAGCTAACCGAGTAGGAGGATCTTGGATCGTCAATCTAGCTGTAGGGTTGTTGGGTCCTCGGTTCTGGAGGCATGCTCCAATGGCGTGAGCAGAAGACCCACAAATCAGGCACAAGTTGTTCGCCCCGCGACGGTTCTTCACAAGATGTCATATTCTTTTGCATAGATGCAAAAGTCTTCCTGCTGTTGACCGACGAACCTACTGGCCTCCGAGATGGTCCGTTAAAAGCTGACCTAGAAAAGGCCCCTCCTGTGATCTGGTGCACAGGGTGTCTCACACCGGCAGTCTGCGGTCTGCCTTTCTTCTTCACAACTGCCTCATAGCGTCGGGAAGCCTTCAAAGCAAGTTCGAGTGCAACTTGGATTTCAGGGTCCAACCCTTACTGAAATTGTCGTGCCCGGATCTCAGCAGTGGGAATAAGATGTGCAACAAACCTGTTACGGCCTTGTGCTAGCAGTGTAGTGAGTGAGATCAGAAAATTGAATTGGGTGAAGAGCTAGAGCATGGGGTGGTATTTATAGTAGAGAATTAGGGTTTGGGAATTAAAAATGTGTATTAAAATGCATTAAAAAGGTGTTAAATGGTGAATTGAAAAGTCTCTGTTTGATTGCAGAAAAATCAAACAATGCAGAGGAGCTAAGGGGAGTCAAATGGATGAGTGTGCAAAGCACAGAGCAATTTGGGCCTATCTTGACCGTCGGCGCCGGCCAGATCAAAGGTTTGGGCGGTCGGATCTTGAGGCATTGCCTCGAGATTCGTGCCACGTGTCAATTTGGATGTGTCATTGCGCCTGTTTGATTTTTCTGAAACTTTTCATTTCTCCGTGTATTGCACGTGCAACTCTTAGACTTCCAAAAATTAAAAAGAAAAAATCTAAAAAATAATTGGGTCTGATGGGAATCGAACGCACAGGCTACATCACAGCAGTGTAGAGGCTTTACCAGTGAGCTACAAGCTGCTTCTTATTTTTATTTAACAAAAATAACTTTTAACTCTTACACAGGCTGTAATACTTTTTTTGTACAATAACAAGAAAATTCTGTACAGTGATTTTAAAGTCGTTACATTCTACCCTCATAAAAATTTCGTCCTCGAAATATACAGTTACATAGGAATTAATTTTCAAAAAGGTAAGGGTATCGTGTACGCATATCTTCTTCTCTTTCCCAAGTTGATTCTCCTTGAGAATCCTTTCTCCACATCACTCGGACCAAGTTTACTTTCTTGTTCCGTAATATTTTCACCTTTCGGTCCAGGATCTCAACTGGTTATTGCTCGCAGGTTAGATCAGTTTGTACTGTGAGCTCTCCGTGATCAAGTGTGTGGCTGGGGTCGCTCACATATCGTTGTAGTTGGGATATGTGGAACACATTGTGCACTCCTTCCAATGAGGGTGGTAGTGCTTAACGGTATGCCACTTCTCTAACTTGTTAGAATTTGTCGAACGGTCCTATGTATCTTGGACTTAGCTTACCCCTCTTGCCAAAACGTATCACTCCTCTGTTTGGAGAGATCTTCAAGAATACATGTTCTCCAGGTTGAAACTCCAAGTGTTGACGCTTTGTATCTGCCCAATGTTTCTGTCAGTCTTAGGCTATTCGCATCCTTTCCCTGATCGTGCGAACTACATCCACAGTTGCCACGATCATCTCGGGTCTAAAGAGTTCACGATCTCCAATGTCGTCCCAACTCAAGGAGGAACGACCTTTCCATCCGTAGAGTGCTGCGAAAGGTGCCATCCCAATACTTGCCTGATAGCTGTTGTATGAAAACCCCACAAGGTGTAGGTGATCTTCCCACGAACCTCTGAAGTCTAACATACAAGTTCTTATCATGTCTTCCAGAATCTGAATTGTTTGCTTGGACTGTCCGTCTGTTTGTGGATGATACGCCATGCTAGACTCATTCTCAGGCTTCCTTGCCGCTCATCCCATACAAGAAGGGTCACCGCTCAATTGCGAGTTACTCGACGAACAAGTGTTGTACCTCGAGGATGACGAGCCATGTTGAGAGCTCTACTTCGACGGAGCCTCGTCAATAAGGACCTCCAGCAAATCAAGCGTCCGGGAGATAGAAGCGGGGATATGATTGGTGTTCGTCACGCCATCAGGAGGAACCCTACAACGTTCCTTCGCTCTTACCGAGCCTCGCACAAATAACGAGGCTGAATACGAAGCTCTGATAGCTGGTCTCGAGCTCGCCATAGAAATGGAAATCCTTCAGCCACGGGTTTACGGTGACTCCCAGCCTATCGTCAACCAAGTGAGCGGCGACTACAAGATATATAAGCCCGAGTTAGCTCGATACAGAAGCTGAGTGGTGGAACTCATGAAACGGTTCACTCACATTGAACTAATGAGAGTCCCTATGGCGTTGAACGGAAAAAAATGGCGTACTAGCTCGCCTAGCCAAAGAGCCGGTTGATTTCGACATGGATGAAATTTTGATCACAGTTTGGAGCCAGCAAATTCTGCCCCCATCCTCTTTATGAGAAAAGGAAAGCGCGGAACAAAAGAGCAATCCTTCCGAAAAAGTTCTGATCATTCAAGACGAGCCCGATTGGAGAGAGCCCTTCATAGAGTATCTTCGATACGACAAACTGCCCGAAAAAATTTCTGCGAGGGTTCAGCTGAAGAAGAGATCTCTTTGATATGTGTTTATAAATAATATGCTAAATCGCAGATCATAGGGCCAACTCCGGCTCAGGTGTCTTATCATCGGCCGAAACCCAAAAATTCATGAAGTTCACTCGGGCGTCTGAGGAGCTCACCAATCTGGCTCCAGAATACGGTTTCAAATTAAACGGCTTGGGTATTATTGGCCTACCATGATAATGGATTGTGAAGAGCATGCGAAGAGGTGTCATCTTTGGCAAATTCATGGTGATTTCATTCACAAGCATCCCAATCCGCTGCATGCTATGGTGGCATCATGGCCCTTCGAAGTTTGGGGCACCGACATAGTTAGTCCAATTGATCCTCCGTCATCCAAAGGCCACCGGTTCATATTGGCCGCAACTGACTATTTCTCCAGATGGGCTGAAGCTTTCCTGCTAAAAGAAGTCAACACAGAAGATATTCTGACGTTCTTCCAGCATAATATTCTATACCGCTTCGATACACCTAGAAGAATTATTTCTGACAACGGGCCTTTTTCAAGAATTTCAAAGTCTCAAGATTTGCCACTCAGCACAAGATAGACCGGAGATATTCCTCCATTTATAATCCAAATGCCAATGGGCTAGCCGAAACCTTCAATGATACTCTATGCAAGCTCCTGAGGAAAATGTTTCAGCCAACAAGAGTGTCATGACCTAGAAATGGCACGTGACTGGCACTTGAATCACGTGAAGTCTATAGGACCGCAACGTAATCCAAGTAAGCCAAAATCCCAGAAATTTAAACCTTTCTGGGAAAATAGTAGAGGTGAAGTTTTGAAATAAAGGTATAATGAAACCAAGTTATTTCTTTATATGCACAAGTAATGATATATGAAAATACAAGTGGATTATATACTATAGTTGAAAACTTTTTCGTCATTTGAAATTTGGGCAGTACCTTCTTTGTAAATTTTGATCCAAAACCAATACATAGCAATAATAATAGGCATGCCCAAGCAGGAGCTAGCTCGCCATTTGACAGAATCACAACCAAAATATATATATACGACGCCCTAGGGCGAAGATCAAACACAGAAAAAAAAAAAGAAAACCAAAACATAATCAAATAAAAACATAAATAAGGAATAAATACACATCTGTGGCTCTAGGTCCGAAAGAATATACAATTTGTGGTTTTCTAAGTCTACTAAACACATAGTCTGGTTGATGGAGCTTTTAACTAGATACAACTGAATAAATATACAAGTACAAATGGGGTCACGATGCAAGTGTACCCCACCTACCAAAGCAAACCACCTAGAAAGAAACCTGTTTACCCCAATCAGAGCAAAGCTCTATTCAAATTCCAAGGCGGGAAACGAAGCAACGCTTCTGTTTCCCCCAATCAGTGCAAAGCTCTACTTTGAAATTTTAAATTTTAATAATTGAAGCAACGCTTCAGTTGCGCTGCACTCTGAGTGTCAGCGCAGTTGCGCTAGCGCAGTTGCGCTGCGCGGCACGTGTCAAGCGTAGGTACGCTTGCGCCAAACAGAAAAATTCTGAAAGATCTTTCTGATCTTGTTAAAACAAGAAGATTGTCTTCTGTAAAACAGAAGCACTTGGATCAAAGATCCAACGGTGGGGAAAAATCCCTAAATCACTCAGAGAAAGATCTCTTTAACTAATTTAACAAACTAATTGGCACTATATAAAGGCCCCTAGACCCCAAGTCTAAAACACACAGAAACACAGAGAGACACAGAACTCCTAAAAAGAAAGTTTGAGAAGAAATCAGAAGAAAAAAAAGGTAAAACCCTTTTGAATAAAAAGAAGAGTTTTCTTTTAAAAAGATCATTGATCTAAGAACAAGATCAAAGATCTTCAATAAAAAAAATATAATAATAATAAAGGCATTGCCTTTTGATGAACCACTGGTTCTTGATATTTGAGGTAAAACCTCTCTGGAAAACAAGAAAAACTTGTTTTCTTTGATCTAAATTTGATCAAAATATAAAACAGTGCCCTGCACTTGTAAAATTTGCACTGTTGCGCTCTTGGGTTGGCGCAAGCCACCAGAGAGCGCCACGTGTCAGCCCTAGAGCAATCTGCGCCTTGCGCTTTAAAAAATGAGCATTGCGCTCTTGGGTTGGCACAACTCACCAGAGCGCGCTACGTGTCAGCAGCTCAACAGCGCAGCACACTGTCGCAGCGCACTGCGTTTGCGCTCACCAGAGCGTGACACATGTCACCATCATATAAGTTTGCGCCTTGCGCTCCTCAATTGGCGCAAAGCGCCTGACAAGCCACGTGGGGCACTGTCAGAGCATTTAATGCAATGCATTATCAAGGGCAGAGCCCAATAAAAAAAGGTCTATCAGACCAAACAAAAATGTTATGCATTATAAAAGGGCAGAGCCCAATAAAAAGGTCTATCATACCAAAATGAAAAATGCTCTGCATTATAAAAAAAAAGGGACAGAGCCCAATTAAAAAAGGCCTAACAGGCCAGAATAAAATGCCATGCATTATTAAACAGGGGCAGAGCCCTAGTAAAGGCCTAATAGGCCAAATGCAAATAAAACGTTGAACATTTTCAACTGGACTTAGCCCAATCATGGCCGTAAGTCCTCAAATTAAATTGACTGAGCACGACTGCTCTCTTAAATCAATTTACATCCGGTTCAAGGGTACATCTCTAAACTCCTCTGACATTTGTCGTTGTAATCCTTCAACGTCGTCAGAGAGGTGACGGGTCCCGACAACCACACATCAATATGGACTTAAGCGTCCTTAAACTCATGGACTTAAGCGTCCTTAAACTCATGGACTCAAGTGTTCTTAAACCAACTCATGGACTCAAGCGTCCTTAAACTCCCGGACTCAAGTGTCCCTAAACTGGCAATAGACCACTACGTCCCTAAACTGGAACAATAGAGCCTCCAAATGCTCTTTTGTCGGATCTAAACGGACCCGTTTAAGTTGATCTTAGCCTCAAATATGGCTAACGTATCCTTAAACCTTCAAACTGACTTTAGTCCCAAATTGGACTATAAATCCCCCAATCAACTTTGGTTCAAGGGTACATCTCTGAACTCCTCTGACATCTGTCGTTGTAATCCTTCAACGTCGTCAGAGAGGTAATGGGTCCCGACGGCCATACATGCAATGGACCACTATGTCCCTAAACTGGAACAATAGAGCCCCAAATGCTCTTTTGTCGGATCTAAACGATCCCGTTAAGTTGATCTTAGTCTCAAACTGAACTAATGTATCCTTAACGAACGTTTAAGTTGATCTTAACCTCAAATACGGCTAACGTATCCTTAAACCAAAATCCCAAACCCCTAAGAAATACGAATTTGGACTAATCCACGTCCTACGGGCGACGACATAAATTAGTGTCCGTATACAATCCACGGGCAACCACAAAAAAAAAACACACGACACGAAGTGAAATTCTGGAGAAGGAGAAAATTGTTACCGCGATACGGTAGCATAATTAACTGCAGGGGATTGCGCCTGCAGGGAAGAGCGTCCCCACAATCAAAAACCCTTCAAGCGAGGGGGAATCTGACGAAGTCTGCTACATCGGTCACATCCGTCTAAACCTCCGATACACGGTGCCATAAATCAACTTGGCATCTTCGGAGAGGTGGACGGATAAAACCAAATAGTATCTGCCCCGAATCTCAGGCAAGACGTTCCGTCTTGGCCGTCTTTCGGAGGGGAACAAAACCGTGTGCCAATAAGCCGCTACTGAATCCATGCGGTCAAACCTGCAAGAAAACTGTGCACAACGAGATGAGTTTCCAACTCGTGAGTAGAAGATATCACCGGGTAGAAATCGAATGTATGACGATCTCCTAGGTCATACAGTAGTATAATAATAATATAATAATATCGAGTGGTAACAAGGGTAATAGTGTTAACATAAGTATAATACTAATATAATCGTGTTCGTCTCATAATGTTGTACCATGTCATCCGAATCATATATATGTGTATAGGTGTATCATCTAACGTTTGTCAATCAACGACATACCAAATCAATATAAAAACCTGAGTGCCCAGTATCGACACTCAAAAACATCATAAAAACCGTGTCCAACAGTGACACATAAATCCTCATATCTCGGGCGCCGTCTCATCGGTTCGGTCCTCAAATTCATCTGATCACACGACTCCGGTCGGTATCCTCCGGATATCCGCCGAGCCAAACTATCACCGGTCGGTAGTACTCCCCTGTCGGGCTCAAAGTCTCTATACGATCTTCTTGCCCCGGAGTACCATAACGAGTCCACCATGTACCCGCAGATGGTGCCTCCTATCTCCTCGAATCGGGTATACATATAGTTCAGAACCGAGAAAACTCATGGTGGATGCCACACATCATATTAAGAAAAACCACATTTTTCTTTTAAAATGATCATAAGTTTTCAAAATTCACATGCGGTTTCCCAAATCCAGAAATCTCATGAAAACCGAAATCTCATGAACATGAGCCAATAATGAAACAATGAATGCCGGCACAAAACCAATCTACAGTGCATAAACAGAATGTATATATAAATATGGCATCTAACTAAGTAAGAAATGCAATATCTAAACTAAGCAATCTAATAAGCTACAAGTTATTAGGTTATACAAGGAAGTAACGATTTTTAATGTGTACGTGGTATGGCAATTACCGATGATAGGTGTGTGAGCCGGCGAGTATGTGTATGTGCAACATGCGCATCATCGGTAATGGTGCATGTGTTCTAGCAGACGAGGTCATAAAAGATAATGGAAAGAACATATATGTAAAACGCAAAAGAGAATAATGCGAGCATAGCAGAAAAGTAAACAGTAAACGCAACAATATAAAATATATATAGCTACATACGAGCCACACAGTTATAGTATTTAAAATAGTACGAATCGTTGTTCTTAGGAAAATAGGGGCTACGGTGTTTTTGAGAAAAGATACTATTTGAAAATCCGTAGCGTCCCTTGTTGTCTTTTGAAAATGCATATGATTCGTTAGTTTTGAAGATAGGTATGCTCTAGTTATATTCTAATATCTACTTAAGTGATTAGAAAACTAAAATCTTTCCAAGTCGAAAGTGATTAGAAGACTAACATTTCCGAGTCGAAACCTCCATCAATTGGTGATCCAGCCTCATAGTACCATGTACGGTATAGTCCATCGTACGGCATCCTCGAGTCAAGAGTGCGGATCAGTCATCATATATATCATATCTCGTACGGTATAATCTATTGTACGGCATTCTCGAATCAAGAGTGCGAGTCAATCATCATATATATCATATTTCGTACGGTATAACCCGCCGTACGATATCATAAAATCAAGGGTATGGATCTATGGTCATGTATATTTTATCATCTCATCTAGTCATATGTCACGTGTATATCGCCCAATGATCATTTAATATATCATATCATAACATGATGTTTCAATCTCAAATCATATATCATAACCTCGTGACATCATATCCGATCATATCGACTCATATCATTCTAACATGTCATATCCTCATCTCGTGATATCATATCGAAATCATCCTCAAATTTGCATGTGTGTGTGTGTATGTATAGACACCCACATTTCATACCAAGTGTGCGTGACAACATATATACCAAAGGCTCAACGCTAAGAGAATAAGAACAAAGGGTAATCCTTCCTACGTGTATACCTATTATAACCTAAAATCTCCTAGAACCCTATTAACTAAGTATACCCATCTAATATCTACCTATATAGCAATATACCTAATATCCTTTGCGGGGGTGCTATACGCCATCCACCCGACTCCTCCCATAGATATACATCTACTCACCTACTATTCTCGTTCTAGCTGAAGTCGATGAACGCCCTGCTCTCCTTTGTAGTCCCGGAAGTCCACGCGAAGGTATCTACAATTCAAGGAATATCGTATCATAAACAAGAATCAAATCCGAAAACCGATATGGCACGCGAAGTGCATATAGGTTAAAACCTACGGTCCACGCATACAAGAATAACTAAACAACTCTCGACGTTAACGTAAAAACATCAAACGACCGAGTCAAAACTCAAATAACAAAACTCAAGTTAATAAAAGTCGCAAAACGAAATCAGCCACTTGGAAAAACACTCCCGGATTTTCCCTAGATGAATTAGGTCATTTTGCATATTGGATAGGCATTTATATCAGTTAATAGAGATATGGACCAAACCTGGGACCCACTCATCTAGGTCAGGCCGCAATTTGCGGCCAGATAGGAATTTCTGGCGGCCAAGTGAGGGAGTTGAGGGCTCGGGTTTCTATGGTATGTTCCTAATAGCCTGCACATCTCTCTATATTTGCAAAATATTTTTCAGAGCTCTCTAGTTATAGCAGATCCCAATTGATCACCACATTTCCACAAAAACCCGATATCGGAAAATTCCAAGTTCATGTTTGGTCCAGAATTCTATCACTAAAAGGTTTGTAGTCACTAACTAAGCCTCAATTACACCTCCACAACTCAAAACATCCAATAAATCTCACCCTAGAATTTTCCAAGATCATTAACCTACACTTGTTTATCTCTAATTTATTATAGGAGATTAGGAAAACTTAACACTTAACTAAAAGTGAGGGATTTACTTTTCAAGAGCAACTCGAGAAAATTCTAGGATGGCCAAAGTGCTCAAAGTCCCAACTTGATCCTACCATGATGTTTGTAGTAAGTTTTGAAATGATTTTTGTGAAAGTTGTATGGGATTTTGTTGAATATTTGAAAGGGTTGTATGGTGATAGTGAGGGTGGATGAGGAGTTAGAGAAAATGGAGGAGGAGATGAAGAAGAATGGGAGGTGAAAAATGAAGAAGAGTGGAGGGAGACCAAGAATTGTGTGGAACCTTCTCATTCTCTCCCCCCCCCCCCCCCCTCTCTCACACACATAATACTCGTCACCTCAAGTCTCTCTCTCATCTTTATTTATTCTTTTCTTTTCTTTCTTAAAACAAAACAAATTAAAGCAACTAAAGAAAAATGAAGTCATGGTTCAATAAATATGGACAGATGCTACGATATGATATGTTGCATGTCATGATACATAAACATGGTTTTAACAAATAGCTTAGTTTAATGCACAATTAGGAAATATTAATCAAGTTTAACATTAAACTTATATATAAATAATTGTATAATACTTTATAAATGTCCAAATCAAATAAATGCCTTCGTAGTTAATAATTCATGTTAATTTCCAAATATTTTCCAAAATATAGGTATATAATTGTACCATTTCATTAAAACTAATTTCTAAACTTCCATAATATTCATAAAATTTATTATTTTATTTATTTAAATTCCGAAAATAATATTTTATATTTCTGAAATGTTATAATCTTTCTCCCTTAAATAAATTCGGTCCCCGAATTTAAATTTAAACTCCCCAAATACTAAAACATTTCAGTAAATCAATTAAGTCAACGGGGCTCCGAAATCATGAATACGTAAGATATATCATACCGCAACGCATGCGCATGAAAACGAGTGCAAAACTCAAAATCGAAACTCCGTCAAGCGTCACGCAATCATGAGAGTTATGAAGAAATATACAAGTCTTAAAATCTATTATTAAAATCAAATATAATATAATTAAGACGATAATATATATATAGTACGCATCCTAGTGAAATCGTCTAAACAACTGAATAAACGTGCATGCAAAATCCTTTTTATATAAATCCAGTGCACTAGCGTACACAAAAACATATAGCCAGTGCACCAGGGTGTACCAAAATAAATATCAAGTATATGAATCAGGATCAACGGTATACGACATGCATAAATCAAAAACAAGTATACCGAGATATATGAAATCGTAAATATGTGCAACTGCGTGCACAATACTCACATCAATGCATTGAAAGCGCACGTAAACCACCGAATGCATAAGTCAAAATCAAGTGCATGTTAGTTATATGTATGCCCTAGAGGCCATTACTGTACATACGATGTATATTGTAGTGGATGCTTGGACATATATAGGGAGGACTTTCTTGCTCGACATGATAGTATGCTATCTGGTTACCCTTTACCTTAACGTGTATACTGATTGTCTCTCTGTTACATGTTGGTAAAGCCCTTAGGATGTTTACTTGACTACCTGGACTATGATGCGGATCATACTAGTGGGGACATGGTAGTCCATAAGTACATTCTTCAAGGTCCCTAGTCGTGGGTGTATCGAGATAGGGCATCGATGCACCAGAGTGGACTAGCGTATACGCATCTTGACCCATATGATGGGCGATGGATGATCCCATATCCATCGGTGTTTGACATCAAGGATGGTGTACGGGTGCTCAGTGGAGACTGGGTACACTGGACGGACTCGCCGAGAACTCCCAAATGGTATTATACCTCACGTCAGATGGCAGTTCTCCGGTGACACTGGTACAGAGTAGTCTGTTGACCCGAGATCGTCATAGAGTCTTGTGTGATTCCCACTGTGCTTTGATTTCCACCTTACCACGTCCAAGAGGGCGTGCCAAACGGTGGCTTTTGGGTACAGTCCCGAATCACATGGAGGCAATGAGCGATAGGAGGGGATCCGTCTCTCCCAGTATAGGGAGTTGATGTTGTGCTGTGTTCGATTGGCTATAACCGGAAATCCCTGGCCAGGGTTGCTGAGATTTACTGGTAAGTGTTACCAATAGCTTCTCGAACTGTTATAGACGTCATATCGACACGACTTATCGAGCTACTGGGGTCTGACGTTTACCACCCCTAGGCGAGATATGCGACATATCAAACGACGAGACCGGACTGTACGGTAGTGTTACTGACTGGATTCACAGGAGAACTAGCGGGCTTGCTTGTTGATATTCTGATCACTCAATACCCGGGTGGCCGTTACGTTTAGCACACCGCTTGCGGCTTGTGGGTGTTTGATATGATCATCACCTACTGCCGGCGTATTGACGAGTCTTTAGAGTTCTACACAGGGATTTCCTGGCTCAAGCGAAACGGAGCAGGAGCACATATGTGATATGTGCGGGACCGAGATAAATAAGATATGAGATACCGTATTCTATTCTCGCGATTCGTGACATTGATCGGTTGTATGCGATATAGCCGGGTTATCGGATCAAGTGTTGATTCGATAAGTTGTTACATTTGATATTAGTCGGTTATAGCCGGATTATTAAATCAAGAGTTGATTTAATAATTTAATGCATAATTATATATTTGATATATTACATTGCATTAACTAGTATTAGCTCACTTATGATTTATTTTCTCACTAGTATGTGCACATTGTTTATATATGATATATGCAAGTGTACATGTTTGTATCATGCTTGATGATACACACAAGATGGGTGTATGAGACTCATACCAAGATTAGGGAAAAGATTAGGGTTATTGGTTTATCTTAAGATTTAACAAAAGGGTTTAACTTAGTCAAAGTAATCAAGCTTGAAGAAGCTTGGAGAAGCTTTGACAAAGTCCACTCTTTTGTCATTTCTTTTGATATTCTTTAACCTAACCTTTAACCTAAAGCCTTGGTTAATTCTCTACATGAGTTAAGCATGAGGGCTTAACTCAACCATGGTGCCATTTATTTATTGGATAAGTTTTCATTTGGATGAATAATTCTTTCTTTCTTCTTCTTCTTCATCAAGCTCCATCCAAAAGCTTACTAGCTCCAATGGTGCCATGAGAAAAAGAGTGAGAAAATCAATTCTAAAGTGAGCCCACTTCCTACTTCTTCATCCTCTACCACTTGCCATGTAGTAGAGTGTGTTCTCTTCACGAAGTTTATGACCTAGTGAAGGAATAGCTTGAGTTAGTGTCTCCCCAACGTAGATCATCTTCGGCCTCGAGGTCATCGTAGCAAGCACGTTCGTTCTTCTCGTGGAGCTTCTCTAGAGTCCGGAGTGCACGATCGTAGCGATGGGGACGTCTACACGGAGCTAATGAAGTGAAGGACCGGATCTACAAAGGTTGTAATCTCTTTCACTTAGTGTTAAAGTTGTTAACATGCAAGTTTTCGCCTAAACCCTAGTTTAAAGATCCGTATTAGAGTTGTTCGGCACGGCTAAAATTTTAATCGGGCAAGGTTGATGCCTCGTAGACCCTTGTGCGCGTGCCTAGCAACCCTACAGTGGTATCAGATCCAAGCTAGAGTTTTAGGCGAAGTCTAGACGAAGTTTAAAGTCCGATCGAACCCGAAAACCCCGATGTAAACCCTTCTCTGTACATTTTTTGAAAATGTGATTTTTTATGAATTAAAAATGCTCAGAAAAACAAGCAGAAAAAACTAAGAATTACTGTGAAGTACGGTCCACTAAGTCCCTGAAATGACCGCGGAACCGCGGCCAAACCAAGGGTTTGGCGACGGTTCCGTGGCCAAAATTTGGACTTAGTCCATGGAATTTCATATATTTATTCTTAGGTCCTTTCTTGGCAATTTTTTCTGGGAATTTTTTAATTCCACTCAAGTGTTGAGTTTTCTAGGGTTGTATTGGGGACTCGTTGATTCGATCGGATAATTTAACTTTGTTTAGTTTGTTCCAGATATTTTTAGAAACTGTTAAAAAGTTCGAACGGATATCGATAACTCACTTTTTCCCCTGTCGGAAAATTTTTCAAACGTTGGATTTTTTTCTCGAGTTTAAGAACGTTCTAAGTCGTGCAAGTAACGCGGTGGACCCTCTAGAAGACAACAAACCTTAACCCGATTATGTGACCGTCTTGAACTGCCTTTTGAACCTTTGGGTTTGGGGCAGTACGGCGTGCCACATGTGAGGCGTTGGCTTGACCCTTCTACGGCTGGACCATTGGTACTGTGGCATGTGATGGATATTTTTAAACTGATTTCAAGTGTTGAGATATATTGGGAAAATCTTGGGTGTTTGATTATTCGATCGGAAAGTTTAACATTGTCTATTTATCTGGATTGTGATACAATATTTGGAATCCACAAGAAGTTATGAGATAACTAATTTAAATGTTATAAACATAGCAGTTTAGTCTCAATTGATCAGTTGCCACGGGATTTTGATGTGATCAAAAGTCCGTCGCAATCACGTAGCGTACGCGGATACTCACCGGGTAAACTTAATAGACAGCCATGCCCCATAGCCCCGACTAAGTGACTGTAGGAGAACCCCGTCGCCAAAAGTATCCGTTCGGGTGCTCGCGGCAACGGTGTTCCGCCTTAGTGCACTTCGTCGACGGCATCCGGGGGTGCGGCCGTCTACTAAAGTTTGCGACGAGCATTCGATCGGGTTGTCGGGAATCTTGTTGAATTGCCCGACTTGATATTGAAAAGAGTTTTCGATAATGAGACTAAAATGCGGGGTTTATAAATGTTAGGCATGCGAAGTCTAAGGAATTCATTTGGTTAGGCATATGATGTCTAAGAAGGTTGCGAATTCCAACTGTTGTAGTTTTACACTTTATTTTCTGTGACCGTAAGCGTAATATGTGATATCGCCGGTTTCGTTGCTATATGTCAACGAGAAATGGGATACGCATGTTTACTTACGTTGATGACATGTGATGTTATGTGTTGCTGGATATGTTATATTGGATCGTCGCGTTTGAATAGCCGGGGGTTTTATGTGAGATGAGAGTTTTTCATTTTCATTCATGTAAATAACTTGTATGTAATATTCTTTTATTGGGGCACTTCCGGGATGAGGTTGATGTCACCACTTGTATATTATTTACTTTTCCGCATTAGGTAGACCCAAGGCGGGGAGCACAAGTAACCGGGTTCTAGGGTCCAGTGGGAGACCATCTCGAGGAGTCGAGACCGGGTCTCCTAACCCTAGAATTGGCAGTGTTGCTTGCCACTCTCGTAGGGGTCTAGGGATGTGGGTTTGGCTATTCATCGCGACCGTGGAATCCGTGTTTTATACAGGCTCGTATTGAAAACACGGACGTCCTATTATATTCAATGTTTCATATATTTCTTCTGCTGCGATATCTGTGATGTGATCATTTGATATGTGATGATAGATACTGTATATGATATATATGATATATTATATAGACGTTACTTATGTTTTGCACTCGCACTATCCCTGCCCTGCTCTGTCGTTAGTTACCTAACCTAACGGTGCACGAGGGGACATCGAGGCGAATGCGGATGGCATAAGTGTACGTCGTATTTATCTGTGATGTTTAGGTGATTTAAATGATGGGACTTCATTAATATGATTAATGAAATAAAAGAAACCTAAAAGATGTTGTGGAATCGAATTTTCAAAAACAGATAGCTACAGTTCTTGCTTTGCATCGCGGTGTTCCTTGTAGAACATCCTCCACCTTATTCGATAAGGAAAGGGCCGAGATCCCTTCACCGGGAGTGACCCCTTTAGCAATAACTGGCAGATGCTATAACCCTCGGTTTGTCTTTTGATTGCTTTTCTAGTTCTTTCTTTGCATAGTGATATATATGATATATCCTGCACCTTATTCAATGAGGAAAGGGCCGACGATTCCTTCACCGGGAGTGTTTCCTGATTTAAAATCAGAAAAGCTTATGGGAAAAGCTTCAGAAAAGGGTCACGTGCTTACACGTGACCAGCAATCACGTGTGGGCACGCGACACCTAAAAGTATCGACAAGGCAAATTCAGTTTCCCAAATACATCAAAGAAAAGGGGCTTCAGAAAGAGTCACATGCTCCCACGTGACCAGGGTCACGTGTCGACACGTGACATTTAAATGCAAGCGTCAAAGGCACACCGGATCCCTGATCAAATCAAGGAAAAAGCTTCAAAAGAGGTCACGTGCTCCCACGTGACCAGGGGTCACGTGTTGGCACGTGACGCTCAAAACATCAGAATTGTTCTCCAGTTAAATCAAGAAAAAGAGTCCAGACAAGGGTCACGTGCCTACACGTGACCAGGGGTCACGTGGTGGCACGTGACGGTTAAACAGCAACCAGAAGACAGAGCGCAAAAAGAAAGAGGAGGGCTCATTCCAAAGAGGGTCACGTGTCCACACGTGACCATGGGTCATGTGGTCACACGTGACCGGCTTTCAAAGCCCATTTTGTCAACAGAATTAAATTCTGAAAGAGATTCAAATCTTTCCAAAGGAGAGCGATTATCTGGAACCAATCGAATTAAAGATTCAGAGGTGATTAAATATCATCTATCTATGGAAAATCTCGAGTTTGGAAAGATTTCCCCTTTAAATCTAACAGAAGTAACAAAGGAGAATCCCTGGATTTGAAATCCAATGGTGAATAAAATTCACCTAATAATCCAAAGGTCAAAAAAAGAATGATGGATGCAAATCAAATCTCTCAATGAAGATTCGTCAAAAACTAATTGACTCGGCTGCTTCTCCTATAAATAGGAGCCAAGAGATACAAAAAAAAGGAGAGATACGCAGAGGGAGAAAGAAAAAGGAGAGAGCCTTGATACTTTGAGGAATTTGGAGCTTCTGCAAAGGAAAATCCTAGGTAAGAAAGGGAAGGCTTTTTGAAAGAGGGAGAATTTAATTCTCAACAGAGTTTAACTCTGATAGATAAAACAGAAGAACATATTTCTTCTCTCTTTGATAGAGGATCTGCAAAGTGCACATCTCCCCTTTAGGTTGAGAATTTAATTCTCAATGGGTTGAGATCCTGCCATGCAGATCCAAAACATAGAGAGGGAATGGAAACACGAGAATTTAATTCTCACAGAACTATAGGAATTTAATTCCTTTAAGATAAAAGTAGGGCTTGACCCTGTGTTATGGGAATTTAATTCCTTCAGAACAAAAAGAAACAGGGTTTAACCCTAATTAAAAACCTAGTTCTGTTGAAACAGCGGGAACTTAATTCCCTTAATCATAACTTGACAGAGAATGGGAGTCCAATTCCTTAAAAGTTTTTATTAGGGTTTAACCCTATTCAGTTCTTCACATATATGAGGAATTTAATTCCTACAGAAAATTCAGAGTTCAACTCTATTCCAGAATATAAGTCTTCAAAAGGAAGTAGGAATTTAATTCCTCGGAAATTTAAAGCTCGAGGAATTTAATTCCTGAGAAAGAAATTAACAGATCCTCTGAAAACAACATACATAGAGGCAGGGTCACGTGTCACCACGTGACCCCTCAAAAGATCTACAGAAAGCCCTTTGAGGCAGCGCCTCACGTGACTCACGTGACCCTTGGCAGAAGCTTTAACATACCTCATTTAGATACCCTTCACGTGATGACACGTGATGCTCCAAAAAAGAAAATGCGATCTCCTCAGAAGAACAAATGAAGGGAGGGCGCTCTCACGTGTCGCCACGTGACCCCTCTTGCTTTAGTGTTTAACACTAAGTTGGAACTCCCGAATCCAGTGTTAAAACACTGTTGGGCCTTAGTGTTCAACACTAATCAAAGAACTTTATTTGCAGTGTTCAACACTGACTACCTTAGTGTTTAACACTAATTTGAGAGCTCTGTTGCCGATGCTTGATACTGATCTGTTTTAGTGTTTAACACTAATGTGAAAGCCTTGTTGCTGGTGTCTAGCACCAATTATCTTTTAGTGTTAAACACTAACTTGTCAACCTCATTCCCAGTGTTCAACACTGATTGCTCTATAGTGTTTAACACTAGGCTTTGGCCCAATTGGCTAAATGGATAGAGGCAAAGCCTCTCCTTCAATGGACCAACAAGAAGCCAATATTCCAGACATGATCGGACTTAGCCCAAGCTAGGCCATGAGTCTTCAATTCGTAATTAACTGGGCTAATGGGCTCATAACATAATTAATCGGTCTTGATCCCAAATTGGGCCAAGGACTATTTAAGCCATTCCGGTTCTAGGGTACATCTCTTCACTCCTTTGATACTTGGCATTGTAATCCCTCAATGTCTTCAAAGAGGTGATGGGTCCCGATGACCACACATTGATATGGACTGTGGGGTCCTTAAACCCGCATCTAGTGCAAAATTCCTGGTTACGTGGAACGCGGATAACGTCACTCTTTGACCCCGCGGAAAACGCCCAGAGCGGAGCCTGGTCCTCGCCAAGCGCGGCAGTGAACCCGTGTGAAGCATCCAGAGCACATATCGGACTGTGGAGTCCTTAAACCCATGGACTATGACATCCTTAACCTTGACCGAGATGTCCTTAAACTAACAATGGACCGCAATGTCCTTAAACTACCCGTGGACCGCAATGTCCTTAAACTACCCGTGGACCGCAATGTCCTTAAACTAGAACAATAGAGCCCCGTATGCTCTTTTGTCGGATATAAACGGTCCCGTTTAAGTTGATCTTAGCCTCAAAGATGGCTAACGTATCCTTAAACCTTCAAACAGACTGGACTATGAATCCCCCCAATTAACTCTAGCTCGAGGGTACATCTCTGAACTCCTCTGACATCCGTCGTTGTAATCCTTCAACGTCGTCAGAGAGGTGACGGGTCCCGATGGCCACACATACGATGGACCACTATGTCCCTAAACTGGAACAATAGAGCCCAAATGCTCTTTTGTCGGATCTAAACGATCCCGTTAAGTTGATCTTAGTCTCAACGTTAGACTAACGTATCCTTAACAAACGTTTGAGTTGATCTTAGCCTCAAGTATGGCTGACGTACCCTCAAACCAAACCCCCAAACCCAAATCTAAGATAAACACGGATTTGGACTAGTCCACGCCCTACGGGCGACGACGTAACTCAGTCTCCGTAAACAATCCACGGGCAATAAAACACGAAACAAACACCCACGACACGAAGTGACCAGCTGGAGAAGGAGAAAGTTGTTACCGCGATGCGGTAGCGTAATTAACTGCAAGGGCTTGCGCCTGCAGGGAAGAGTGTCCCCACAATCAAAAACCCCTCCACGAGGGGGAATCTGACGAAGTCTGCTACATCGGCCGCATCTGTCTAAGCCTCCGATGCACGGTGCCATGGATCAACTTGGCATCTTCGGAGAGGTGGACGGATAGCACCAATTAGCATCTGCCCCGAATATCAGGCACGGACGCCCAAGTCCAGGCCGCCGTTCGGAGGGGAACAGATTCTGGCACGCCCGGTGGGACCTTTTCCTCTTTCCACTCCACACTTCGTGTGTCGTGATTCGCGAACCAATCGCGGTTCGCTAATGGTTGCCCTTGGGTTTCAAGATACTAAGAATTGGCGTCTTGCTTATTGCAGAAAGCAAAGGATCGATGGCTTCTACTTCTGCGAAATCCTCCAACTGCTCAGACTACAATTGCGACCAACGCTTTACCTCGCCAGGAGGTATAGCCTATGGACCCCAAGCTGCTTCGTTGTTCACAATGCCGGTGGACCAGGTGACTCAAGCCACTACCGGATTGTTCTTTGGGACTATACTCCCACCATCAAGCTTCGCGGCGCCGGTGCTGACAAAGGAAGCTCTCAAGAAGTCGGTCTTTGATCGTCTTACCCCTGCCGCGGCTCCTCTCAACGAGTCGCCCAACGTCAACGCCTCGGTCTTCTCTAGATTGGGCCAGAAATCCTGCGAACTCATCATAGGGCCTACAATCTCAGAGGAGGCTGCTTCTAAGAAAGTGGCCGCTCCTGCACCCGAAATCGCCAAGGCGGCTTCTCCGGCCAAAAAGTCGGTCTTTACAAGATTGACGGCTTCAGCTCCCGCTCCTGCTGCCCAAAGGACATCGGTCTTTGATAGGCTAACACCAACAGCGACCCCCCACCCACACAGGGGGCAAGACGAAACCATTCTTACCGCTGACCCAACACCGTCCGCTCGACACGCTCGACGTCGCCATTGGCGCCGAGTAAGGAAGGCTGGGGGCAACTCCCCCTCCGGGTTGACTCCATCAGCCCCGATGGCAGAAGTTAATGCTGCTGTTCCAACTGGGAACAGCTTCGAAATGCTAAATAAGGTGCGAAGGAATTCCCCTACTGCAGTGCTAAAGAGGTCTCCTCCCCCATTAAAAAAGGTTGTGGAAATAGAATCAGAACAGCCCCGATCCCCTCAACGGCTGTCTTCCAAAATCTATAAGGTTTGGCGACAGGCCCGAGACTCGATCATCGATCCAAACTCCTCCCGCCAGCACAAGAAGCTGAAAATCCAACCGGAAGCTGGTCACCAGGCTAAACCCCAAAAGGCTGTCTGGACGCCCACCTCAACGGCCCCCTCAACCTCCATGGCTCATAAAAGGAGGAGGCCAGAGAAGACCCCCCAGCGTGCAACGACGGCTAAAAGCACTGAGCCCAGACGCCCTAAGTCTGGGGGCATGGTGATGCACACTGTTTACATGGCCTCTGGAAAGGAGGAAAGCCGCACTTCTACAGGCCACCGACCGCTTACCCGATCCGTGACGAAAGCCCAGGAGCAGCAACAAAAGCTTCAAGAAATGATGAATGCTATGGCCGCACTTACCGGGCCAAAAGAAAGCCCAGAAACGTCCTCGGACGCACGCCAGGAGGAAGAAACCGACGCTGAATTCCTTCGCCGGATACTGGAGAAAAAGGACAAAGAGGCTGCTGAACAAGCAGCCAACATACAACGTATGGGCCTTCTCTTCCAAGATATGATAGGAATGATGATCCAGCAGGACTTACCCGCCGAGGATCCCCCAATCGTTCTTGAAGACGACCGAGGAGAAACGTCAAATCCACCACCAGCCCTCTCAACGGCCAAGGAGGAGGCAATCTCTAAGGCTGACTTGGTTGACTACATAGCCCAGCAAATCCGGGTTCATCATGCGACTGAGGCAGCTGGTCAAGTCGTAAAAACGGGGCGGCCGTATCCGAGCTGGTACGACCAAATCAAATACCCGCAAGGCTATACGATACCAAAATTCCACGTGTACAAGGGGACCGGCAACCCCCATCAACATGTCGCCCAGTTCCGGGCCCTCTGCGGTAACACCGGCGGTGATGATAAACTGTTGCTCCGCCAGTTCGTGGGCAGCTTATCAGAAACATCGTTCGAATGGTATTCGGAACTCCCGAACGATTCTATCAAAATGTTCGCTGAAATGGAGTTGTTATTCACTCAGCGATTCGCAAGTGCCAGCGAACTCACTCCAATAACTGCATTGATTAACGCCAGGGTAAAACCAGGCGAAACCTGGGTCCAGTATGCTATACGCTGGCAGAACTTGTGGTCGAGATGTGAACAACGCATTGAGGAGGCACCCGCAGTGGGCATGTTCGTGGGAACCCTAGACCCCCACGCAACTATCTCCCAGTTTATGATGTTCTTTAAGCCAACCACATTCCAGGCTTTAATCGACAAGTTGGCTCAGATGGACCAGATGGGTCATAGACCACCTCCCCCGAAGTCGGAACCTCGGAATGACAAGGGTAAAGGAAGGGCAACCTTCGTCGCGAATGCCCAGCAGCAACCTAACGCCCCGAAACCGGCAGATCAACTGGAAGAAAGACGCCGGTATTATAATGAGAAGATGAAACGTCCCTACTCGTTCCCACGGGACAAGACGAAACGGTTATTTGAGCTGGCAGTACGCAACAGACTTATAAACTTGCCAAATCCAAGGCGACCGCCACAACCCATTGAGGTGAATAACCCCAACTATTGCCCTTACCATCAAACGGTAAGCCATCCGATTGAGGATTGCTTCGTTTTCAAAGGATGGATTGAAGATCAATACCTCCAGGGGAAGTTTGTACTATCCGAAAAGTGGAAGGTGAACCCACCACAGCCGCATACTCCTAAGAAAACAGATGCACCGGGGGCAACCTGCTCCTTTATTGAAGAAGCTCCATGGGAGGTCGTGCTATCCACTAAAACCAAAAGAATGCTGAGAGACCTTCATGCGTGCCCTGCGATCGGATGGGAGGACCCTCTTGAACCTCAAATTATCGAAGGGATGTTGAAGCCCTGCCCAACTACGAAGACTCGCGACGAGGACCCAAATACTCACGCCCAACCGTCAAAATCTTCGAAGAAAAAGAAGAAGGAATCCAAGAAGCCCGCGAAGCTTGGAAACGAGCACACGAAATTGCAGAAGCAAATCGACGCGCTGGAAGAATACAATCAAAAGGCGCGAACTCCTGTCACACTGCAAGAGTTCCTCAACCACATCTTTCAAGAGGGAGATGATGAAGAGAGCTCATCGGATGAATCCGAAGAGTATGCGGCGAGTTGTAACGTAATCTCCCACTCGTTTACCGATGATGAGAAAACTCCTGGCACTAAGAAACTGGAGACAGAGCCTGAACCAGAGCGTGCGTGGCCGACAAATGAAGTGATCAATGCTTTTCTAGACGAAATTCGTCTAAAAAGTAAAGCGGATCAGGAGCGTGAGATGGCAACGTCAGAAGGAACCAAATGCAGGCGACTGAACGGAAGAGTTGAACCACCACTACCAGAGCGAAAGGCATCCGAAGTAGACAAGAAGATATTCAAGACGAGGAAAAGGTTTGCCAAAGCCCTGTCAATGGGAATGAAGCTACCACCCTCGGAAGGAAACACACACGATGGGGTGGAAAGGCACCCTGATTATTGCGCATATCATCGGAAAATCTCACACCCCACGGAGGAGTGCGACGCCTTTAAGATATGGTGGCAAGGATATGTTACTCGTCGGCAACATTTTGAGCGCATGAAACGCAAGAGCCGTCGGGAGCGAAGAAGTACTGTCGAAGGGCACAACAGAACTACTGGCAACTGTTATATGACTCACGCCGGGGGGTCACAAGTTCTCACCTTTGGGAGCGACTCTGATGAAGAAATGACTCTGGGCCCTCTCTTTAAAGAGTCCGTTTCAAGGAAAGAGGAGAAATCGGAGGCCTGCGAGAACATCCAGCTGCGCAATCGCACACTCCCAGAAAAGAATCTCGGGCCCGTAAGTAGAAAAGATAAGGGAAAGGAAAAGGTCACTGAAGATATCACTTTAGATGACCAAGTCATGAAAGAACTGGCTGCCAAAGACCCTCCTAGGAGGAGTAAAGTGGACTATAACATCCTCACGCACCTAAGGAAGCTACCTTATCAGCTTAGCATTCTCGATGCCCTCCTATTATCAAAAGAAGCGCGAGACTCACTAATTAAGGCGTTACAAGAACCTGAGCAATTCCAAGCCTTCCTCGCCACTGAAAAGATGAAGGATGAACTGGAGGAAGTGCATACAGCCGATATCACTTTCGGTGATGAAGACCTCCTTCTCGGGACGTGCGACCACAACCGTCCCCTATATGTCTCCGGATACTGCCATGATATCAAGATAGGCAAGATCCTGGTGGATAATGGATCCTCCGTCAATCTCCTTAATGTTCGGGTGTTGAAGGAAATCTGCATGAGTGTGCAACACCTCGCTCGTGATAAAATTACTATCTCCGGTTTCGATTCACAATCGTCGCGGACTCTCGGATCTGTGATACTAACATTACGCTTTGGACTTCTCGTCACAGACATCAAATTCCATGTCATTGACCCAAAGACCTGCTACAACGCCTTGCTTGGCCGTCCTTGGCTACACGAGTACAACATCATCCCTTCTACGCAACATCAGTGTATGAAGTACTTTAAGGATGGTTTCGAGTATACTGTAACAGGTGAGTTGAACCCATTTTCCATAAACGAAGTCCGCAAATACGAAGATGCGAAGTACTTCTTGCCAGATTTCGAGGATACCGAAAGGTGTCACAATCCGGAGAACAAAACCGCCGCCACCATCCCTGTTTTCGGGAGCGATACCGAAGAAGAGGAAGAGATAGTTTATGCAGGGCCATCTCAACGCAACAATCTGGGGACGCCCGCCCCCATGTTGGTCTTCGGAAGTGATTCAGAAGATGAAGTTAATGCCGTGTTCTCCAATCGGCTGTCAATACAAGCACCCCCTGGCGATGACCATAGTTTGCAAATCACCATGGTACCGCGAGAACACTACAAGGATCTCGACACGCTTCAAGCTCACAATGTGCAGGACCTGCAAACATTTTACGTCCCTCCCAGGCAAAGGGGTGAGAAGGTGATCCTATTCTACCGATCCTCAGAGTCGAAAATAGAGAAAGAGATCTGGCATGGCGCGGATGCTACACTCGACAGGCTCCAACCCATCCGTCTGCCCAGATACTATACAAATGGATTAAAGAAGCTATTGAAACGCCAAGGAGTACCTTTAAAACAGACTGTTCGTCAGGCTCGGTTCTACAACAGGATTTGGGATGTCCCTAGGACTCAACGCAAATTGCCCAATGGGAAAATGGAAACACTTGGGCTTAGATACGCGAGAGCCGGAAAACCGGAACGGGCTCACAGCAGCTACACTATATATACCTTTGATGAAGAAGAGGACGCCCTGTCAGGAGATGCCAACCCCTCATCAAAACTAGACCCCGCGATTGAAGCGCCGAGTCCGTCGTTTGAAGAACGAACGGACAAACCTATCAGGAAAATGGGTCAGAAAGCTCGGGAAGACCACAACCGCGAGATGGCCATCTACGAGAAGGCCAGGATGCAACGTCTATTTCAACAGGCTGCAAAAGACAAAGATGCTCATCTTTGTCAACCCGTTGTACGAAAGGCCCGATGCGGAGACGGAAATAAATTAAGAAGCGGAAAGAGGAGCCGACAACAACGACGCAGGATTAGAGGGTTACGTGATCGGGTACTGCACGGCTCGGATTCGTCCCTCATGGAGAAGATGAGTCGAGCGTACTCCTTTCCCCGAGACAAGACGGAGAGGTTACTCAAGCTCGCTTTAAAACATCAAATGATCGCGCTTCCAGAGTCTAGACGCCCTGAGCAAGCTAACAGGGCTTCTCGTTTGAGCTATTGCTCTTATCACCGAGCTATAGGACATCCTACCGAAGACTGCTTCACCTTCAAGAACTGGGTCGAGGACCAGTACCAACGGGGCAGATTCGCTTTATCCAACGGCTGGAGGGTAACGCCGCCACGAAAGCATGAACCCAAGGCCGCAAGAGCAGAACCGGATCCACCTCAGTCCTGGGAGCGGATTCGCACCTGTTATACGATTACGATATTAAAAGAAGAGCGCGAGAACGTGGATGACCTCCCCCAGTGCTTTGAGAACAGCGATGATGAGGCAATCTCAGAATTTCCGCCAGCTCCGAAAGAACTGGAAGATGGTATACATACTACTGCAGATAACCTCAGGAAAATTGAGTTGGGATCGGCAGATGACCCGCGACCGACATTTGTCAGCGAGCTACTCTCTGAAGAAAGGGTGGCCGCGTCAAAGAACGTGCTTCTACGGCATAAAGACTGCTTCGCGTGGAACTACTCCGAGATGCCAGGATTAGATCCGGAGGTTGCTGTGCATAAATTAGCAATATCCCCAGATATCAAGCCAGTCAAGCAAGCGCCAAGAAGGATGCGACTCGAGCTTGAAATAAGCATCAACGCCGAAGTCAAGAAGCTGATCGATTCTGGATTTATCCAAGAAGTCCAATATCCCGACTGGATCGCCAATATCGTCCCGGTAATGAAGAAGAATGGGACGGTACGCATATGCGTGGATTTCAGGGATCTCAATAAAGCCTGTCCAAAGGATGATTTCCCAGTACCGGTAACCAAGCTAATGATAGATAACACGTCCACTCACGAGGTTTTCTCCTTTATGGACGGTTCGTCAGGATACAATCAGATAAAGATGCATCCCGAAGACCAGAAGCACACCGCTTTCCGGACCCCTTTGGGTATATTCTGCTACAGGGTTATGCCCTTTGGTCTAAAGAACGCTGGCGCTACCTATCAAAGGGCCATGACAAAGATCTTCGACGACCTCATACATGACATCGTCGAGTGCTATATCGATGACCTCGTAGTAAAGAGCATGTCATACGAAGAGCATTTAAACCATCTGGAGACTGTATTTCAACGCCTTCGGCAATATAATTTGAAAATGAATCCCCTCAAATGCGCGTTTGGAGTCTCCTCGGGCAAATTCCTGGGATTCATCGTTCGACACCGAGGTATCGAAATAGATCCGTCAAAGATTAAAGCGATCATGGAAATGCCTCCGCCGAGAACCCTCAAACAGTTGCGGTCTCTCCAAGGGAAGCTCGCATACATCCGGCGATTTATCGCCAATCTTTCAGGCAAATGCCGTCCTTACAGCCACCTGATGAAAAAGGGAACTCCATTCGTTTGGGATCACAAATGCCAAGGTGCACTAGACAAGATCAAGCAGTACCTGCAGAACCCTCCGGTGCTGGCCGCGCCGGTCAAGGGAAAACCCCTCATTCTTTATACAACCGCCCTCGAAGGTTCCTTGGGCGCATTATGGGCGCAAGAGAACGATCAGGGAAAAGAGAGAGCACTCTACTACTTAAGTCGAGTTCTACTGGGGGCAGAAAGCAACTACTCTCCCATTGAAAAACATTGCTTGGCATTAATCTTTGCGATAACAAAGCTCAGGCACTATGCGTTGGCGCATGAAGTCCGTCTTATTTCAAAAGTGGACCCCCTTGAATACTTGATGTCAAAAGCCATATTGACGGGACGACTCGCTAAATGGGCCCTGCTCTTGATGGAGTTCTCGGTAACGTATCAACCTTTCAAGGCAGTGAAAGGCCAGGCCATTGCCGATTTCCTCGCTGAGCACCCGATACCGGCCGATTCTCCTCTGAACTGTGATTTGCCGGACGAGCATGCATTTGATGCGATTGGCGGCGGTAGCACCCGATGGGAACTCTATTTCAATGGAGCGTCCTCCGTAAAGAAACAGAAACAAGGTATCCCAATGATCAAATCGGGGATAGGCCTCGTCTTTGCAACTCCACAAGGAGGGATAATGTGCTTCGCCTTCTCCTTAACAGAGCCGAGGACAAACAATGAAGCTGAATACGAAGCTCTGATAGCAGGCCTCGAAATCACCATCGACCTGGGAATTGAAGACCTCCTTATATACGGGGATTCTCAACTGGTTGTTAGTCAAGTAAATGGTGATTACCAAACGTGCAAACCGGAGTTGGTGAAGTACGGCGAAAAGGTGCAACAACTATTGACCCAAATTCCCTCCTATACTTTGGAGAATATACCACGCGCGGAAAACAGCAAAGCAGACGCGTTAGCCAAACTTGCTAAAGAACTGGCGGACGAAAACCTCGATGATGTAAGAATCGTGGTACAAAGCCGTCGAGTGCTTGCCCCGGCAGAAATACCTCCGGAATTATATAAAGAAAAGGGAGCGACTGAGCAGACGACCCTACAAATAAAAGACCATGAGAAGGCCGAGGACTGGAGGGAAGTCTTCATAGACTACTTTAAGTCCCACCGAATGCCCAAAGATACATCCTCAAGGCATCAGCTCATGAAACGAGCTCTATCTTTCGCCTTCGTCAACGATACTCTATACAAGAGATCGTTTGATTCTCTATGGCTGAGATGCTTAGGATCTGACGAAGCGGAAAGAGTCATTCAGGAAGTCCACGACGGACTTTGCGGTTCTCACCAAGCAGGCCCAAAGATGAAGTTAAAAATTAAACGGATGGGTTACTACTGGCCCACGATGATCCAGGACTGCCTCGAGTATGCGAAGCAATGCCACTCGTGCCAGATCCATGGAGACTTTATCCACCAACATCCGAATCCACTACATCCAACGGTGGCTAGTTGGCCATTCGAAATGTGGGGGACTGACATAGTCGGCCCCATCGAGCCAGCATCATCCCGGGGACATCGTTTTATCCTGGCGACAACAGATTACTTCTCCAAATGGGCAGAAGCAGTACCGCTGAGGGAAGTGAAGATGGAGAATATCCTCCATTTCTTCAAGACGCACGCCATCTATCGGTTTGGAACCCCACGGCGGATTATCTCCGATAACGGGCCAGCCTACAGAAGCCATAAGATTAGCCGCTTCGCGCAGCAACACAATATAGACTGGAGATATTCTTCAGTTTACAACCCACGAGCTAACGGTCTGGCCGAGGCCTTCAATAAGACCTTGACGAAGATCATAAAAAAGACCGTTTCCCGGAATAAGAGAGACTGGCACGAGAGGCTGCAAGAAGCCCTTTGGGCTTATCGAACTACATTCAAGATGGCCATGAACACAACGCCGTACGCGTTGGTATTTGGGACGGAAGCAGTACTCCCCCTCGAGATAGAGTTACCCTCTCTGCGAGTGGCAGTCCACCATGAGCTGACGGACGAAGAAAATGCTCACCTTCGGCTTGAGGAGCTTGATGCCCTCGACGAAACCTGGCTCATAGCGCAACAACATCTAGAAGCCTACAAAGCGAAGATGACGCGCTCGTACGAAAGATTGACCAGGCCGAGGACATTCCGCCAGGGCGAACTCGTGCTAGTGGTCAAAAGACCTATGATCCCCAATCGTGCCAAGCGGGGGAAATTTGAGCCAAACTACGAAGGCCCTTACATCATAGACAAGGTCTACCAGGGTGGAGCCTATCTACTCATGGACATGCACGGTGAAAGGCCTTTCAGGCCAATAAACGGTCGCTTCTTAAAGAAATACTATGCTTAATGAGCCATGGCCTGGGTCAATGATAGATGACGACGACTATGTCCACTCGCTATCTTCCTAGGCTCAGACTTTACAAGCAGCAGCTGGCCTTCCCATAACGACGGACCGAAACGTCCTTAAACTAACGACGGACCGAAACGTCCTTAAACTAACGACGGACCGAAACGTCCTTAAACTATCGATGGACCGAAATGTCTTTAAACTAACAACGGACCGAAACGTCCCTAAACTACTACCGCAGCGTCCTTAGGCTGACGAGATAAAAAAAAGAGAGAAAAAGAATAAAAAACGGTGCGTCCACGAGCAAAACGGGCACGGATGACAACCCGAAAGGGCTCCGTGAGTAAAAACAGCAGGACTACCGGCGAGCGTTTGTGAAAACCCGAAAGGGCGCAACCTCGTTAAAAGACACTTATAAGGTCCTCTCGACCTTGTAAGGAGAAACCACCTGCGTGAGATCCTTACGACTCACAAAGGAGCAACACACTTAGGGATCCTCACGATTCCTAAGGAGAAAATACACTTACGAGATCCTCACGACTCGTAAGGAGAACTCTCTTATGGGACCCTTACGGCTCATAAGATTTGAAAGTCTTAAGTTACAGAGACCTAAACCTGTGCTTAAGCAATCCTCCACAACCTTCGATATTGCCCTACAAAGGACTCAATACTGACCCTTGTATACAATCTGTAAGTCTACGCTAGCGCCCCGGCCGTCTACAGACGCCAAATGCGTAACAAAACTTTTTAACTGGCGCTATCGTATACTTTAACCCGGATCTGCCATTATTGCTAAACTAACAAACTGTAAAGAGTGTAGAAAGGTTATACCGAACGATCCGAGTCCTTCGTTCTTTAACCATCATCCCACGCTCCGTTGCGGCTGCTCCGATCTCGTCGATCTCTAATATCCTCGTCGAGGTGGCACCACGTCGACGATTCTTTAAACGGGCTCCCGCCTCTGACTCGAGGCAACTCGGTCGTCAAGTTTGCTAAAAGAGACGACCAAGAATGATGTAGAGAATGAGTAGATGACTTTGTCTCACTTCGTCCAAATCCGTGGACGATCGGTTAATGAAGTTGCCGAGGGAATTGGGTGATGGAATGAAATGAACTATAAAATTCCATGCACCCCAAATACTATCATATCTTTTACAACCATATGAAAACCTCAAGTGAGAGAGTGTGTAGAGGGGAAGGGGAAGGCCGGCCACTCATATAGAGGAAGGAGGTGATGGTAGGAGGAGGGAGGTGACCATTAGAAATAATATCATGAACAAAAGATCTTAACCAAAACAAAATGCTTTAATGTTAAAGCATGAGTCATAAACCTAGTCATCATGCATTAATGAACCATTAAATGCATCCAATGAAAACTCAACACCAATTAATCCTAGTCACCTCATCTAGATGCTTCTAGAACACTGACTCACCTCAACTGAAGAAAAGATAAATCTGTCTTTAACCGAATGTTAAAAGACGGCCGATAGAAAACTGGAAACTGGCAACTTCCAAAAGTGATCCTGAAACGAATTTCAGGACAACCCCGAAACTGTATAAATACCCTGAGATACTACTGGAGTACCTACCAGTAAATCTCCTGCCATGGCCATGGACTTTGTGTAATGGCTCTCCTAGACACAGCACGACCTCGCCCCCAATACCGGGAGAGACGAATCCCCTGCCGATCCGCTCACGTGCCTCCATATGGCTCGGGACTGTACCCAAAAACTACCTGTTTGCACGACTCCTTTGAGCCGTGGTAGGGTAGAAATCAAAGCACAGTGGGAACTCACACGAGACAAATGACGACCTCGGGTCGATGAACTAACCTGTACACATGTCACCAGGGAACTGCTATCTGACGATAGATATAGTACTAACTAGCAGATTCCCGGCGAGTCCTGTCCGGTGTACTCATAACCCAATGAGCACCTGTATACATCTTAGGTGATCCAACTGACACCAGTGGCTTGTGAGACCGGCCACCGCCCCTCGTCGGGGTCTCGACTGTACACACTAGTCTACTCCGGAGTATCGATGCCCTGTCTCGAAACTCCCACGACTAGGGACCACAATTAAGGATATGCATATAAACTACCCAACTCTCACGTATATGATCGCCATCATACTGTTGGTAGTAAAGCAAGATCCTAAGGGCTCTATCAAAGTGTAACATGTAATCAGTCACCTGAACATGTACACGACTGATAAAGGCAAACCAGATAGCATACTATCATTTCGAGTAAGACTGTCCTACTGGTATAGGTCCTCCGCAATCATTGCAATCACGTACCTGCGATCCAATAATTGACTATGAGGGCACTATCTCCAACAATCTCCCACTTGCACTCAAGGCTAATTATTGCAATGTCGACTACTCACAGCCCGTGTGAAACCGAACATCCAACTCCTCTACTAATCTGTTTCACAAAGCCCGTTTGTAAAACTATTGTGTTCGAGAAATAGCCTCAGTGAGTGGATCCGCCTAGAAGTTTCTTTCTTTATCTCTCTAAATCTCAAGTTCGCGGAGAAAGCCATCTCCCGAATCGAGTAATACCTGTCTTAGAATATGTCTGGATATCTGATGGGACCTAGTTCATAAATGAACTCCAAATCCAAACTTCTTAGACTGTATCGATCACTGAACCTAATCAGTATCCGGCACCAGGCCACCCACAGTATCCTCTTGAACCACCTGTCTATAATACTGTCCCTCTTCGTCAGAGGGAAAACTATAACTCTGACAATCACTCTGTCATCCATGTCACCTTTGAAGCCTGGAATGATAATCGTCTCCCGAAGGAGGCTGCCGTCATCAAATCCGTAGAACATGTACTTATGTTCTAAAACTACTTCCTTATGTTTCTCCAGGATTGGATTAATACAAACTTATTGCATCTAGTGCAAAAACAACATCTGGTGTGGTACTTGACATCTCATGATTGACTCAATTGCCTAAGCAAGTGATATGCCAATCATGCACATCCCTCTCCCCTTTAGTCTATACGACACCTTTAGAGAGGGTGACTCCATCACCTGCAGGTACACCACCATGCTAGGAGTCATCTATTCTAAAAACCATTAGAATACTGTCAAAGTACCCACATTGGAAAACTACCGAAATCTAGATCTAAAACCATAGATCTAGAAACCAGAATGTCAAATATTATATCCATATCCTGTCTGGAGAAACAACTGTGTGACGACCACAGTACAACCGATCGTAGTATAGGAATTTTACTTCCTACTCTGTGTATGTCATCCAGATACCATGACATCACACCCTACTACCTTCTTAACAGATCCATCCCCTGTCCTGATTGAAGTCAAACCCATGACTGTCATATCAAAATTAGATGATCTATCTCCGCTATAACTGCTCTCAAGTCTATAAATAGATATAAGCATCTTGCCCACTATGCTTCCGCTGCTCCCACTGACTACGACAACCCTCCTACCGGGTCTCATAGCCTGGAACAACAGTAGTGTCAAGTCTGGGTAGATAAGAACCTCCCTGTCACCGTCCTTGAGGCTACCGGAGTACCTCTCGGGTGTCTGAGGTTACCTACCATATCTGCGGAGTGGCTATTGGAATGTCAAACCTGATTGAATATATAGGTCCTATTAAATTTTCCGTAATCGTTTGCGGTTCTGGAATCACTTCCAGTTCTACCATACTCCCACTACTGTTTTCTGAAAAAGATCCATTTTACTAAAACTGTGGCGAGTCAAGAACAATATCACTATTGATTTTCCAAATGGTAGAATATCAACCCTCGTCATAGCCAGGGTCAACCCACAAACAGCCACTACAGAAACGTGCCCTGAGTTATCCAGAGTCTGGTTTTAAGCATAAGCTGGACAACTCCCCGTACCTTAATATCCTTTAAGGTACGAACTATTCTATATCCAATATAGAAACTTTGGCACTAATTTAATTGGAACCAGATTCAAATCATGCAACTGTCTCCAGTGCATATCAACTTAATGGAAAAGAGGCTAATCAGCATTACTCAACTTAGGAATCCTATCCAATTATGAGTAACCTGAAAGAGAAACACGTTTCTCAAAACCATCACTATCATCTGAATACCAATCACAAGAATCTACATCTTCGATCTCTTTGAAGAATCCCGATACTTGTGATACTTGGTTCCCTACTTTATTCTTATACCCACAACTTCTCAAAACTTAGACCTTGTATTTCTACGAAACACTTGTCTAAATATTATAGAAGTTATAAGTAAACAGAACATAGTACGAGGACCTACCCCTTTGTCCTGATGGACACTTGGACAATCATACAATACTCTGTATAAGTCCGCTGAGTTAAACAACTCAAAACCTGTGCGTCGTAGGTTGAAAACTGTACCCTGGCGATTTCCTCAAATATCACCAATTTCAACGAATTCCGATATAATGAGGATAATCACCTAATTCCCAATAACTTACTCCCACTCATCATCTGTAAAACCATACAGATATGAGAATGAAACCTGGTAAATACATACCCTTGGAGTAAGTGTCTAATCAGGAAAACAGTTTTTCTTTAACAATGCACTGAAACATGAAAATGTTTCGTAGGGGTATCCTGGTATTCATAGTAATGCCTCTTCCATAATCCAATTCATGACTTCAACCGTATATTTTATTGCCATCTCTCCAAATCCCTTTATTTGTCTTTAGTCGTTACCTTCTGTACACCATCGTTAGGCTAAATGGTTTTCTTCCTTCCCTACCGTTCGGCACCAGCCTATGGTTTGGAAGAAGACTATCCAGTAAGCATAATAGGTGTACCCTCCTAAACCAAGGAGTACTCGCATCTCGAGAGAAGGTGATGATAAAAGACAACTGAATAATACCTTATTCTTTTAAAGGTGAAATAGGAGTGGCGATGAAGTACGCGGTTTTGGTCGTGAATGATAAAAGTCGCAATTTACTTTGCCCTCTTTCTAATCCCTTTATTTTGTCTTTACATATTACCTTCTGCACACCCTACTTAGGCTAATTGGTTTTCTTCATTCCCTACCTTTCGGCACCAGCCTATGGTTTGGAATAAGACTATCCAATAAGCGTAATAGGTGTACTCTCCTAAACCAAGGAGCTCTCGCAACCTGAGAGAAGGTGATAATAAAAGACAACTGAATAAACCAATTCTTTTTCTCCTGAACCTGGATATACCTCGAAGAAGTCCCTTCGAGTTCGTATATAACCATACGATGGATCTATCCAATGGAAGTGGATATCCGTAGTAATACGGGTGTTCTGAGAAATTCAAAGGGTAAAAGAAGGAGTGGCAATGACTTATGCAACTCAGACAATCCAAAAGCCAGTATTTTAAGAAGGTTCGGTCAACCTGATCACTGAGTCATAGTCTAGGGTCGGTCAAAGGTCGCTGCCAAAGAGAGAGAGAAAAGAAACACTCTGCGTGCACTCTAACCTAGATCAGAATGGTCATCACTTTATCTAATCCGGAAACCTCCCACTGTCCTGTCAAATTCTCCTCCAAACCTAAAGAAGAATCAATCGGAATCACCCGAAGAGTAAACCAACTCATCAGTGGGAATCGGGATCCAACTCTCATCGCATGATAACGTGATGGAATGCATCCACGTTACTCATACTCCAGAAGGTATGCGCATACTTGGCAAGTTTCAGTTTCTTTAGAAACTCCCGATATAATTTTTGCCCCATGCTCTTATAACCTTGGCTTTGGTCAAAGTGTCATAAGTCACATGCCAAGTTCTACCCGTCACTATCTTGTCAATTTGAACCCACCCGCACATGCCCCTGACTTTGGCCAATCGGCAGAACGACTGTCCCAAACTAACTCATCTATCTATGCAACAATTGAATACCCAGCAGCTACCAAACACTATGCCTTAACTTTGGCTAAAATACATATCTTGAATACTACTGAATACTCAAAAGAAGTGACGGAGGGCTACGGCTGGTTTTTGGCGAAAAACCTTTAACGTAGTGAACTTGATATCGCTGAAGGAACCTGATAGCTTTTTAAAATATAGTGGCGAAAACCTTTTGCTAAAGAGGTCACTCCCGGTAAAGGGATCTCGGCTCTTTCCTCGTGGAATGAGGTGCAGGATATTCCACTGAATACCGCTATGCAAAGCAACTTCTAATCGACTATAGTGAAGTTATTACGCTGACGCAAACTTCTGCCCAAGGGGTCAGTCCCGGTGAAGGGATATCGGCCCTTGCCCCGTCGAATGAGGTGCAGGATATTCCACTGAATAGCACTATGCATAACAAAAGAAAACGTCTTTGCAACAACACTTTTTAAATTTGTTCCAACAACTGTAAACAGGTTTGTTTTACTTTGCATTGATCAGAATCAACGCAGTCCCATCATTTAATCACACCAGAAAAGAACGAAAATAAAATGTACGTATATGCCATCCGCATTCGTCACTGGGTCCCGTCATCACCCGTTAGGTTACTTAACTAACGACAGAGCGGGGACTGGAATAGCGCGGGTGTAAAACATATACAACATCTAATAGTATATAAACCAATATACAATAATCGCTCCAGGCGTGATAATATGCAACATTACAGAAAAGTAATAAGCATCACAGAACAATACAGATAATCTGGGATCCCCGGGTTTCACAGGGCCGCTGCTGAAACCCGACGTTCCCCTGTCGTGTGGATAGCCTGTGCAATGAAACCTAGACCCCTACGGGTGCGGCAAGTTACCCGCCAAAACCTGAAGCGAGGCAGCCCCCTACAGCATAGTGAATGGACCACCCAGCACTCCACGGAATCCGGTAATCTTGGACACCCCTCCTTGGGTCAACCTGAACCCCCTACGAGTGCGGCGAATAGTCTGCCAATTCTAGAGTGGAGCCCCTCTGCCTCTCAAAGCCATGAGATGCGGACCCGTTGCCCTCCAGAACCCGGCTATCCGTGCACTCCGTCGCGGGGTAAAACCTAGTAAAGTAATGAAAAATAGTACAACAGGTACATCGACCGCAACCTGGTCGTGCCCCAAAAGAATATTATACAACAGGCAGTGACGGCAGTCTACATGTTGGACGCTCGCCCCGCAATATCAAATGTAAAAATAAACACAAACTGTACTATCATTGCACACTGCTATCCACCACGACAAATCCGCAACAACACAGCATAACACATAACATCAACGCGAATGTCACGTTCGCAAACCCGTCTAAAAGAACTATAGCAATCAGACGCGGTTTACCGATCAAATGACATTCCCGGTCGGAGATATAATGTAAGCACTGTAAACTAACATGTTTAAATTTCGATCGACCAAATATCAAGAAGTGGGCCCCACGACTTACTGGTGAACAGTAACAAAACCTGGGCCCAAATGATATATACCACAAACCACAAAATCTAGAGAAGAACATACTGTTCAATTTTGGGAGCATGATCTCACCAAGTGGCGGCGGATCCGCGGCCAAACCATGGGTTTGGCCGTGTTTCCGCGGCGTCTTGGTGGGATCACGTGCCCAAATTTGGTTCGTGTTCTTAGAAAAGCCTGCACAGATTTTTGAGACATAGAAAAATTTTAGGAGACCATTTAAAATCGACAGAAACTGTGAGCTTGGAATTTTGCAATTTTCGATTTCCGGTTCGATCGATGTTTTAAACGCGTTAGCACAAGTTAGCATAGCAAAATGGTTAGGCTCTGATACCACTGTAAGTCTACGCTAGCGCCCCGGCCGTCTACAGACGCCAAATGCGGAACAAAACATTTTAACTGGCGCTATCGTATACTTTAACCCAGATCTGCCATTATTGCTAAACTAACAAACTGTAAAGAGTGTAGAAAGGTTATACCGAACGATCCGAGTCCTTCGTTCTTTAACCATCATCCCACGCTCCGTTGCGGCTGCTCCGATCTCGTCGATCTCCAATATCCTCGTCGAGGTGGCACCACGTCGACGATTCTTTAAACGGGCTCCCGCCTCTGACTCGAGGCAACTCGGTCGTCAAGTTTGCTAAAAGAGACGACCAAGAATGATGTAGAGAATGAGTAGATGACTTTGTCTCACTTCGTCCAAATCCGTGGACGATCAGTTAATGAAGTTGCCGAGGGAATTGGGTGATGGAATGAAATGAACTATAAAATTCCATGCACCCCAAATACTATCATATCTTTTACAACCATATGAAAACCTCAAGTGAGAGAGTGTGTAAAGGGGAAGGGGAAGGCCGGCCACTCATATAGAGGAGGGAGGTGATGGTAGGAAGAGGGAGGTGACCATTAGAAATAATATCATGAACAAAAGATCTTAACCAAAACAAAATGCTTTAATGTTAAAGCATGAGTCATAAACCTAGTCATCATGCATTAATGAACCATTAAATGCATCCAATGAAAACTCAACACCAATTAATCCTAGTCACCTCATCTAGATGCTTCTAGAACACTGACTCACCTCAACTGAAGAAAAGATAAATCTGTCTTTAACCGAATGTTAAAAGACGGCCGATAGAAAACTGGAAACTGGCAACTTCCAAAAGTGATCCTGAAACGAATTTCAGGACAACCCCAAAACTGTATAAATACACCCGCATTTGTATTACGACCGAATACAAATGCAACTGAGACAAAGATATTATACATACTCAATATAATACTCGGATCCGGCTTAAACCAAAGCCGACCAGTATCAACTGCCCGAAAAATAACACGTGCGTAAACGCACGTGCATTTTCCGAACCCTGCCATAAAACCATACAGCCTCTACAACGTTTCGCCCGAACTTGGGAAACTGTCTGTGGGGGACTCTAATGACTCGTCAGTACCCTGGCAGTGGGTTTAACCACAAACCGTCAGCGGCACTAGCAATGCGTAACGGCTGCCCATGGACTGACCTCAAGGGAGGCTGATGAGCGAACTCATCCAGAAACCCTACTGAGCCTAACAGTGACAATGTATATACAGTCCGGTCCGTTCGTCTATGAGTATCGCATATCTGCCTAGGGGGCTAGTAACGTCAGACCCCCAATAGCAGTATAAGTCGTGTCGGAGTGTAGCCCAATAACACCCTGAGATACTACTGGAGTACCTACCAGTAAATCTCCTGCCATGGCCATGGACTTTGTGTAATGGCTCTCCTAGACACAGCACGACCTCGCCCCCAATACCGAGAGAGACGAATCCCCTGCCGATCCGCTCACGTGCCTCCATATGGCTCGGGACTGTACCCAAAAACTACCTGTTTGCACGACTCCTTTGAGCCGTGGTAGGGTAGAAATCAAAGCACAGTGGGAACTCACACGAGACAAATGACGACCTCGGGTCGATGAACTAACCTGTACACATGTCACCAGGGAACTGCTATCTGACGATAGATATAGTACTAACTAGCAGATTCCCGGCGAGTCCTGTCCGGTGTACTCATAACCCAATGAGCACCTGTATACATCTTAGGTGATCCAACTGACACCAGTGGCTTGTGAGACCGGCCACCGCCCCTCGTCGGGGTCTCGACTGTACACACTAGTCTACTCCGGAGTATCGATGCCCTGTCTCGAAACTCCCACGACTAGGGACCACAATTAAGGATATGCATATAAACTACCCAACTCTCACGTATATGATCGCCATCATACTGTTGGTAGTAAAGCAAGATCCTAAGGGCTCTATCAAAGTGTAACATGTAATCAGTCACCTGAACATGTACACGACTGATAAAGGCAAACCAGATAGCTTACTATCATTTCGAGTAAGACTGTCCTACTGGTATAGGTCCTCCGCAATCATTGCAATCACGTACCTGCGATCCAATAATTGACTATGAGGGCACTATCTCCAACACAATCCACGGGCGCGAATAAACATTTCCCCAGCAAAGTCCAACCCTTGTAGGTCCTCTCGATCCATAAGGAGAAAGCCCTCTTGTAGGATCCTTACGACTTACAGAGGAGCACACACTTAGGAATCCTCACGATCCCTAAGGAGAAAATACACCTGCAAGATCCTCACGACTTGTAGGAAGAAATACCTTTGTGAGACCCTTACGGCTCATGAAGTCAAAAGCCTTGGTCGACAGGACCCTTAACCCTGTTTGCTGAGCCATCTTTGTTCGTCATCGACAAAGGCAAATGATGATTCGCTCCTGGCAACATTCCAGTTGTAGCGGTGCTGATGCCGAAATCGGTGCCTAAAATCCAGGCTTGCAGCGAAAAAGCTAGCAAGTCACACATGCCTACAAAATAGCCGAAATGATGGGGCAACTTGCAATAAAAAGCAGCAAGTAAAAATGAAGGCATGAAAAATAGCCGAAATAATGGGGCAACTCGCAATAAAAAGCAGCGAGCAGAAAATAAATAAATAGCCGAAATGATTGGGCACCGCGAAAAATAGCCGAAATGATGGGGCAATCGCGACCTTCGCGATATAAAAGCTGAAATGATAGAGCATCGCGGAAAAAGAAATAAAATAAAAGTGAAATCCTCGCCCTACAGGTGATGTTACATCTACCCCTGTATACAATCCAGGGGCGCAAACAAAGAAGGGATCATACTCCTTCCCCAGGGTTCATCATAAGGAGAAGCCAAATCTCGACGGTTCATAGATAGCCTAGAGATCATCTCGTCGTTCGTCTCAGGCAGCAGACACAACATCAAGCGAAACGGAACAGCGGCGACCCCCCCAGCTCCATGCCTCGGCGATATACATATCACCGAGAGTCAAACCTCCATTTCGTGAAATGCGGATACAATCAGCAAAATTCCTGGTTACGTGGAACGCGGATAATGTCACTCTTTGACCCCGTGGAAAACGTCCAGAGCGGATCCTGGTCCTCGCAGAGCACGGCAGTGAACCCGTGTGAAGCATCCAAAGCGGAGCCTAGTCCTCACCGAGCACGGCAGTGAACCCGTGTGAAGCATCTAGTGCAAAATTCCTGGTTACGTGGAACGCGGATAATGTCACTCTTTGACCCCGTGGAAAACGTCCAGAGCGGATCCTGGTCCTCGCAGAGCACGACAGTGAACCCGTGTGAAGCATCCAGAGCGGAGCCTAGTCCTCGCCGAGCACGGCAGTGAACCCGTGTGAAGCATCTAGTGCAAAATTCCTGGTTACGTGGAACGCGGATAATGTCACTCTTTGACCCTGTGGAAAACGTCCAGAGCGGATCCTGGTCCTCGCGGAGCACGGCAGTGAACCCGTGTGAAGCATCCAGAGCGGAGCCTAGTCCTCGCCGAGCACGGCAGTGAACCCGTGTGAAGCATCTAGTGCAAAATTCCTGGTTACGTGGAACGCGGATAATGTCACTCTTTGACCCCGTGGAAAACGTCCAGAGCGGATCCTGATCCTCGCGGAGCACGGCAGTGAACCCGTGTGAAGCATCCAGAGCGGAGCCTAGTCCTCGCCGAGCACGGCAGTGAACCCGTGTGAAGCATCTAGTGCAAAATTCCTGGTTACGTGGAACGCGGATAATGTCACTCTTTGACCCCGTGGAAAACGTCCAGAGCGGATCCTGGTCCTCGCAAAGCACGGCAGTGAACCCGTGTGAAGCATCCAGAGCGGAGCCTAGTCCTCGCCGAGCACGGCAGTGAACCCGTGTGAAGCATCTAGTGCAAAATTCCTGGTTACGTGGAACGCGGATAATGTCACTCTTTGACCCCGTGGAAAACGTCCAGAGCGGATCCTGGTCCTCGCAGAGCACGGCAGTGAACCCGTGTGAAGCATCTAGAGCGGAGCCTGGTCCTCGCCAAGCACGGCAGTGAACCCGTGTGAAGCATCCAGAGCAAATACCGGGCTGTGGAGTCCTTAAAATCCATGGACTATGACGTCCTTAACCTCGACCGTGATGTCTTAAAACTAACGATCAACCACCCCGATTCCCTACGGATTCTGCCTTGGTTTAAGGGTACATCTCTTCACCCCTTTGATACCTGGCGTTGTAATTCCTCAACGTCTTCAAAGAGGTGACGGGTCCCTGCAACCAAACACCGGACTGTGGAGTCCCTAAATCCACGGACTATGAGGTCCTTAACCTTGACCGTGATGTCTTAAAACTAACATCGGACTGTGGAGTCCCTAAATCCACGGACTATGAGGTCCTTAACCTTGACCGTGATGTCTTAAAACTAACATCGGACTATGGAGTCCCTAAATCCACGGACTATGAGGTCCTTAACCTTGACCGTGATGTCTTAAAACTAACATCGGACTGTGGAGTCCCTAAATCCACGGACTATGAGGTCCTTAACCTTGACCGTGATGTCTTAAAACTAACATCGGACTGTGGAGTCCCTAAATCCACGGACTATGAGGTCCTTAACCTTGACCGTGATGTCTTAAAACTAACAGCGGACGGTGGAGTCCCTAAATCCACGGACTATGAGGTCCTTAACCTTGACCGTGATGTCTTAAAACTAACAGCGGACGGTGGAGTCCCTAACTCCACGGACTATGAGGTCCTTAACCTTGACCGCGACGTCTTTAAACTACGATACCCGGAGCAGCCTCTGACCCCGTGAAACACGGATAAGGGTGACCACATCCAGCACTTGCAGGTCCTCACGACCTGTAAAGAAGAAAAAACTCCCTTGTGAGATCCTTACGACTCTCAAGGGAAAACCCGCTTAAAGTCCTCACGATCTCTAAGAAGAACTTACACCTATGGGATCCTCTCGACCTGTAGGGAGAAAAACTCTTTATGAGACCCTCGTGGCTCATAAGATGCAAAAGCCTTAGAAAGCAGATCTTAACCCTGGACCCTGAGCCATCGCTGCCCTGTAAAGAGATCAAGATAAATTGTCCGCAGAACACATTCGATAGAAAGGGGACACGCCATTGAAGGGAAGAATGTGTCTTCATTTATAAACCTCCCTTCGACAACAATACTTGATCTAAAGCCAGCACAAACCACCCGATACGGGAGATAACGAGGCAAGTTTCTGATCTGTATCCTATCAGGCACGCATTTGCAACTGTACGAATGTTTAAAAGGAAATGTTGCCCGAGGCACTGATGTGCATACAACGTAACGATGGTGCTCGTAATTAAAGAAAGATAGACGGCTCATTTACGCAAGCACGACACACGTACGACTATCTAACAAGCATGAAAATTCAACAGAAAGCATGCAAACCACCAATGATTAAAGGAGTACATTGATTCAAACATACTACATTGGTGGGAAAAGATCACTAAACAAGGGATCAGAAATACAAGGGTTAACAAAGCAAAACGCAAAATTCTCCAACTCCCTCTCCGCCTTCTCCAGCACGTCAAAACGGCGGTTTTCGCGAGGAGTCGCTCCCCACCGGTTGGAGCCGTGCTCATCAGCGAAAGCAGACATGACGGCCCGACGAGCTCTTATCTGACTCAGTAAATGAACTGAGTGATCCTTCAGAGCTTGAGTGATTAGACAAGCCTCATGAAAGCACTCAAGCTTGTCCTCCGCCGCGTCAAGGATCGCCGAAGTCATCTCCGCCGGATGAGGGGGTATGTCGGCAAGCACAGACAAGAGGATCATCCGGAGCCAAATGGAGCCCATGGGAAGAGGAGAGCCCGACAGGTCAGTAGCTCGTACATCACCGTGTCACATTGAGCGTCGGTGAGAAGGGGATCCGCCAGCCGCGCAGCGAAGCGAGGAATTATCTCCTCAAGAGGCACCTCCCATGGTTGCCGATGAGCATGGGGACGATTGCAAGCCATGGTGATTGATCGGGTTCTCAAAGATGACCACCTTAAGGTATGAATGGGTTTCTCTGTGAAGAAAAGAAGTAAGGCATAGGGCTCAGGTTATATAGGGGAGCATTTAATGCTATGCACAAAAAATGTTGTGCATGGTGGGACTATTCTCAAAGCCCAGAAAGAAGGGGAGAGCATTGGAAATGAAATCCAACGATGCATCGGAATTAGGTTAGGGAAATGAAACATCCCCATCAAACAGATCCCTGCATACGCAACACATGAGCACTAGCCTTTAATTGGAAAATGAGGCGGCACTGCACAGACACAACAGAGAACTAAGCTCTGAGAACGAGAATCAAATTCTTAAAAGAAAGGTTTGAAAGGAAGGACATGAAAAAGTGAAGGCGCTTCTGAAAGGACGTTTCGTCTACCCAACTCCCCAAAGCAGATCCAGCGGTCACAAAAGGTGACAGCGTTGCACTCACGTGCTGACACGTGAGAACAACGCTGTGGGGGCATTTGTTTCCTGATTTAAAATCAGAAAAGCTTATGGGAAAAGCTTCAGAAAAGGGTCACGTGCTTACACGTGACCAGCAGTCACGTGTGGGCACGCGACACCTAAAAGTATCGACAAGGCAAATTCAGTTTCCCAAATACATCAAAGAAAAGGGGCTTCAGAAAGAGTCACGTGCTCCCACGTGACCAGGGTCACGTGTCGACACGTGACATTTAAATGCAAGCGTCAAAGGCACAACGGATCCCTGATCAAATCAAGGAAAAAGCTTCAAAAGAGGTCACGTGCTCCCACGTGACCAGGGGTCACGTGTTGGCACGTGACGCTCAAAACATCAGAATTGTTCTCCAGTTAAATCAAGAAAAAGAGTCCAGACAAGGGTCACGTGCCCACACGTGACCAGGGGTCACGTGGTGGCACGTGACGGTTAAACAGCAACCAGAAGACAGAGCGCAAAAAGAAAGAGGAGGGCTCATTCCAAAGAGGGTCACGTGTCCACACGTGACCATGGGTCACGTGGTCACACGTGACCGGCTTTCAAAGCCCATTTTGTCAACAGAATTAAATTCTGAAAGAGATTCAAATCTTTCCAAAGGAGAGCGATTATCTGGAACCAATCGAATTAAAGATTCAGAGGTGATTAAATATCATCTATCTATGAAAAATCTCGAGTTTGGAAAGATTTCCCCTTTAAATCTAACAGAAGTAACAAAGAGAATCCCTGGATTTGAAATCCAATGGTGAATAAAATTCACCTAATAATCCAAAGGTCAAAAAACGAATGATGGATGCAAATCAAATCTCTCAATGAAGATTCGTCAAAAACTAATTGACTCGGCTGCTTCTCCAATAAATAGGAGCCAAGAGATACAAAAAAAAAGGAGAGATACGCAGAGGGAGAAAGAAAAAGGAGAGAGCCTTGATACTTTGAGGAATTTGGAGCTTCTGCAAAGGAAAATCCTAGGTAAGAAAGGGAAGGCTTTTTGAAAGAGGGAGAATTTAATTCTCAACAGAGTTTAATTCTGATATATAAAACAGAAGAATATATTTCTTCTCTCTTTGATAGAGGATCTGCAAAGTGCACATCTCCCCTTTAGGTTGAGAATTTAATTCTCAATGGGTTGAGATCCTGCCATGCAGATCCAAAACATAGAGAGGGAATGGAAACACGAGAATTTAATTCTCACAGAACTATATGAATTTAATTCCTTTAAGATAAAAGTAGGGCTTGACCCTGTGTTATGGGAATTTAATTCCTTCAGAACAAAAAGAAACAAGGTTTAACCCTAATTAAAAACCTAGTTCTGTTGAAACAGCGGGAACTTAATTCCCTTAATCATAACTTGACAGAGAATGGGAGTCCAATTCCTTAAAAGTTTTTATTAGGGTTTAACCCTATTCAGTTCTTCACATATATGAGGAATTTAATTCCTACAGAAAATTCAGAGTTCAACTCTATTCCAGAATATAAGTCTTCAAAAGGAAGTAGGAATTTAATTCCTCGGAAATTTAAAGCTCGAGGAATTTAATTCCTGAGAAAGAAATTAACAGATCCTCTGAAAACAACATACATAGAGGCAGGGTCACGTGTCACCACGTGACCCCTCAAAAGATCTACAGAAAGCCTTTTGAGGCAGCGCCTCACGTGACTCATGTGACCCTTGGCAGAAGCTTTAACATACCTCATTTAGATACCCGTCACGTGATGACACGTGATGCTCCAAAAAAGAAAATGCGATCTCCTCAGAAGAACAAATGAAGGGAGGGCGCTCTCACGTGTCGCCACGTGACCCCTCTTGCTTTAGTGTTTAACACTAAGTTGGAACTCCCGAATCCAGTGTTAAAACACTGTTGGGCCTTAGTGTTCAACACTAATCAAAGAACTTTATTTGCAGTGTTCAACACTGACTACCTTAGTGTTTAACACTAATTTGAGAGCTTTGTTGCCGATGCTTGATACTGATCTGTTTTAGTGTTTAACACTAATGTGAAAGCCTTGTTGCTGGTGTCTAGCACCAATTATCTTTTAGTGTTAAACACTAACTTGTCAACCTCATTCCCAGTGTTCAACACTGATTGCTCTATAGTGTTTAACACTAGGCTTTGGCCCAATTGGCTAAATGGATAGAGGCAAAGCCTCTCCTTCAATGGACCAACAAGAAGCCAATATTCCAGACATGATCGGACTTAGCCTAAGCTAGGCCATGAGTCTTCAATTCGTAATTAACTGGGCTAATGGGCTCATAACATAATTAATCGGTCTTGATCCCAAATTGGGCCAAGGACTATTTAAGCCATTCCGGTTCTAGGGTACATCTCTTCACTCCTTTGATACTTGGCATTGTAATCCCTCAATGTCTTCAAAGAGGTGATGGGTCCCGACGACCACACATTGATATGGACTGTGGGGTCCTTAAACCCGCATCTAGTGCAAAATTCCTGGTTACGTGGAACGCGGATAACGTCACTCTTTGACCCCGCGGAAAACGCCCAGAGCGGAGCCTGGTCTTCGCCAAGCGCGGCAGTGAACCAGTGTGAAGCATCCAGAGCACATACCGGACTGTGGAGTCCTTAAACCCATGGACTATGACGTCCTTAACCTTGACCGAGATGTCTTAAAACTAACAATGGACCGCAATGTCCTTAAACTACCCGTGGACCGCAATGTCCTTAAACTACCCGTGGACCGCAATGTCCTTAAACTAGAACAATAGAGCCCCGTATGCTCTTTTGTCGGATCTAAACGGTCCCGTTTAAGTTGATCTTAGCCTCAAAGATGGCTAACGTATCCTTAAACCTTCAAACAGACTGGACTATGAATCCCCCCAATTAACTCTGGCTCGAGGGTACATCTCTGAACTCCTCTGACATCCGTCGTTGTAATCCTTCAACGTCGTCAGAGAGGTGACGGGTCCCGACGGCCACACATACGATGGACCACTATGTCCCTAAACTGGAACAATAGAGCCCAAATTCTCTTTTGTCGGATCTAAACGATCCCGTTAAGTTGATCTCAGTCTCAACGTTAGACTAACGTATCCTTAACAAACGTTTGAGTTGATCTTAGCCTCAAGTATGGCTGACGTATCCTCAAACCAAACCCCCAAACCCAAATCTAAGATAAACACGGATTTGGACTAGTCCACGCCCTACGGGCGACGACGTAACTCAGTCTCCGTAAACAATCCACGGGCAATAAAACACGAAACAAACACCCACGACACGAAGTGACCAGCTGGAGAAGGAGAAAGTTGTTACCGCGATACGGTAGCGTAATTAACTGCAGGGGCTTGCGCCTGCAGGGAAAAGCGTCCCCACAATCAAAAACCCCTCCACGAGGGGGAATCTGACGAAGTCTGCTACATCGGCCGCATCCGTCTAAGCCTCCGATGCACGGTGCCATGGATCAACTTGGCATCTTCGGAGAGGTGGACGGATAGCACCAATTAGCATCTGCCCCGAATATCAGGCACGGACGCCCAAGTCCAGGCCGCCGTTCGGAGGGGAACAGGGAGTGACCCCTTTAGCAAAACTAGAAAAGCCTCAAAAAAAACTCCATTTTAAAATCATTTGATTCGACAACGATATCAAGTTCATTACGCAATAGGTTTTCAGAAAAACCTGTCGTAGCCCTCCGTCATTCAGATAAGGACTGTTTAGTATCCGTGCTGCGTTTGTTGGCCTTTGACAAGGCGTAGTGTGCGGTAGCTGAATAGTACTTATCTGCTTATGCATATGATGCAGATTGGATTAGGGTAGTCGAGCGACCTTGTTGGCCTTTGTCAAGGGCCGTTCGAGTGGGTTTAATTCAATCAAGAAATGACGGGTTGAACTTGATTAGCAGCCTATGGTTTGTTGGCCTTTGTCAAGGTCATAGGACGCTAGGGGTAAAATATTATCAGGAATTTCAAGTGTTGAAATTTGCAATGAGATTGCATACCTTCTATAAGATAGTTGGATCCCGATACCCACTGCGAGTAAGAGTTACTCCTGGGAGAGTTTTACACATTACAATTAGCCGATCAAGTAGGTGTCTAGAAAGGTGTCAACGGGGTTACGCCTCTGGAAAAATGAGGTTTATTTTAATTAGGTCCGTGCGAAAGCACGGGGAACCTCCCTCAAAGTATCGACACTGGCCTGGCTGAAAGATTGGCGAACTTGTAGCGTGTAATTAATCCCGGCTAGTCTTTCCTCTTAGGGTTTGAAGGAAGATTTGATAAAAACAGTGGGAGCCATCCTGATTAGATAAAATAATAACCAATCTGATCTTGCAAGAGCGCACGCAGAGTGTTTTCTTCTCTCTCTCTCCAGGTAGAGACCATGTCACGCCTTAATCAAGATAATAATACGGATGTATTGACCGAACCCGCTTGTTATACTGAGCTGGGGAACGTTGGTCCCGCTCCAACTTATAATTGTTATAAGACAGAGCAGGAAATAGGGGAATACCAGGATTCCCATGCCGCCCAAACGAAGAAAGTGTATGTTGATGCATCATCTTCGGGTGTGTTCATTACAGAGAACTGTTTCTCAAATGTCCTTTACGTCCTGGGTATATGATACCGGATCAGGATCCCACATATGTAATATATTACATGGGCTACAGAAAGGTAGAGAACTGAGAACAGGTGATAAGTTTCATGAGACAGAAAACGGTGCAAGTGTTGCAGCCAAGTCTGTTGGTCACTGTCACCCTGTATTACCAGAATACATTGATTCTGAACAAATGTTATTAGATACCGAACCTGATATACAAAATCATATCAGTCTCTTTATTAGTAAAGAAGGATATAATTTTGTATTGTTGGATAATGTTTTGAACATTTCCTAAATCAAGAATTGATCGGTTCAGGCACGTTATCTAAAAGAATTGACGTTCTAAATCAAACTACAGTTCTTAGTATACAGAACACACACAAGAGGAAGAGTTTAGATATGGATGAATCCTTCTTGAGGTATTGTAGACTAGGTCATGTCAATGCGACCCGACTAGCTAAGTTACATTGAGATGCATATTTAAATCAATTTGAATTTACATCTTGTGAAACTTGCCAGTCATGTCACAAAGATAAAATGACCATAGCTCTGTTTATTGGAAACAGAGAAAGAGTTAGTGAACTCTTGGGATGATACATATTGATGTATGAAGGTCCCATGTCTACACATGCTAAGACCGGTTCTTTGTACTTCATTACATTCTCTGATAATCTCTCAAGATTCAGACATATGTTCCTGTTGAAACACAGGTCCGAAGCTTTTGAGATATTCACAGAATATAATTTAGAAGTAGAGAACCAAAATATGGGTATAAGTATTATGTCCTATGATAAGATCAGGGAGGAGAATACTTGTGCACAAAATTCCTGAATTATTCTAAAGGAGAATGAGATTCTCTCTCAGCATTACCCCTCCGCATACACCACAGCACAACGGTGTATCGGGGCGGAGAAATTGCACCCTATGAGATATGGTGCACTCTATGATGAGTACTACTGAGTTTCCTATTTCCTTTTAGGGTGTTATGCACTTATGAAGTTGCATACCTATTGAATAGGGTTCCGATCAATTCAGATGCCTACCATTTCATATGAGATATGGAAAGGGAAGAGCCCATCTCTTAAGTCAGTTAAGATTTGGGGTTGTCCAGCCTATGTCTAAAAAGCATAATCCGGACAAGCTCGAGGCAAAGTCAGTTCTGTGGAAGTTTGTTGGATATCCCAAGCATTCGCAAGGGAATATCTTCTACCTAACTGAGGAACAAAAATGTTTTGTTTCTCAGCATGCCACCTTTATGAAAGGAAATTTCTTATGAAGAAATAAGTGGACATGAGGTAGAACTGGAAAGAGTTCCAGCTATACAAACTGCAGCTGCTGATTTGGTAGAACCAAAGGATTCAATAGCAATCAACGAACCTCAGCCTCTCCGCCGATCTAGTAGGTTTCCCCACCCACCTGAGAGATACCTCGATTTCTCTATGACAGTGGGAGCGAGGATTGCATCATGAGATGATGACCCAACTAGTTTCGAGCAGGCTATCAGGAGTGAGACTCTGTAAGAATGGCTGGATGCTTAACGATCTAAGATGGAATCCTTATACACCAACAAAGTATGGACTTTGGTTGCTTTATCTGAAGGGTTAAATCCCCATCAGGAGCAAGTATATCTTGAGAAGATTACTTGGTGTACATGGAAAAGTTGAGACTTTCAAAGCTATGCTTAAGTCCATCCAGATCCTACTTGCCACTGCTACTTACCACGACTACGATTTCTGGTGGTTGGGTGTCATGACTGCTTTTCTAAATGATGATTTGGAAGAGAGCGTCTATAAGTACACAGCCAGAGGGCTTCGTAGACAGTGGGAGCAGCGGAAACGTGTGCAAGATATTTTATGTGATAAAGCAGGCATCGCGGAGTTGGAACATCTGTTTTGATGTGGTAGTCAAAGAGTTTGACTTCATCAAAATGGTAGATGAACCTTGTATATACAAAAAGGTAGTAGGGAGTATGGTGATGATCCTCGTAGAGTACGTGGATGACATACTCTTGATAGGGAAGGTGTTTCCTATGCTACGTTCGGTCAATCTCCGCTTATCATAAGGATTCTCCATAAAGGATCAAAGTGATACCTACTAAATCCTGGATTTTGGATCTATGAGATAGATCTAATTGGATGTTAGGATTCTCACTAGTTGTAGTGAGATGGTATCAATCGATCCTGGGGAGAATCACTGGAAAGGTTCCAGGGTGATAAGGACGACTGGATGTCAGTCGCAGGCATTGTCTTTACCCTCAGTGGAGGGACGGTATGTTGGAAGAGTTCCAAGCTAGATATCGTGACTTACTAGAAGATTAAAGGCAAGATACATCGTTACCAAGGATGCTACCAAAGAGGCAGTCTGGATATATATAAGTTCATGAGATGAACTTCGTTCCTACCATTGTGTGACAATGGAGTTATGGCTTTTGCCAAGGAACCACCCCGTCCCATCAGAAGTCCAGATATAATTCTTAGGCAGTATCACCTGATCATGGAGATGGATGATCTCCAGGGAGATCGAGGTTAGGAGAGCAGACACAGAGGACAACAACGCGGATCCACTCACAAAGGCCTTTTCCCCAGTAGAGACTTTTATGGGATGGTTAAGTATACGATACTTCAACCACAGGTAGTTGTTGGGTATGTGATACCACAACAGATGGCCCTAGTGCAAGTGGGAGATTGTTAGTTATATGTATGCCCTAGAGGCCATTACTGTACATACGATGTATATTGTAGTGGATGCTTGGACATATATAGGGAGGACTTTCTTGCTCGACATGATAGTATGCTATCTGGTTACCCTTTACCTTAACGTGTATACTGATTGTCTCTCTGTTACATGTTGGTAAAGCCCTTAGGATGTGTACTTGACTACCTGGACTATGATGTGGATCATACTAGTGGGGACATGGTAGTCCATAAGTACATCCTTCAAGGTCCCTAGTCGTGGGTGTATCGAGATAGGGCATCGATGCACCAGAGTGGACTAGCGTATACGCATCTTGACCCATATGATGGGCGATGGATGATCCCATATCCATCGGTGTTTGACATCAAGGATGGTGTACGGGTGCTCAGTGGAGACTGGGTACACTGGACGGACTCGCCGAGAACTCCCAGATGGTATTATACCTCACGTCAGATGGTAGTTCTCCGGAACACTGGTACAGAGTAGTCTGTTGACCCGAGATCGTCATAGAGTCTTGTGTGATTCCCACTGTATTTTGATTTCCACCTTACCACATCCAAGAGGGCGTGCAAAATGGTGGCTTTTGGGTACAGTCCCGAATCACATGGAGGCAATGAGCGATAGGAGGGGATTCGTCTCACCCGATATAGGGAGTTGATGTTGTGCTGTGTTCGATTGGCTATAACCGGAAATCCCTGGCCAGGGTTGCTGAGATTTACTGGTAAGTGTTACCAGTAGTTTCTCGAACTGTTATAGACCTCATATCGACATGACTTATCAAGCTACTGGGGTCTGACGTTTACCACCCCTAGGCGAGATATGCGACATATCAGACGACGAGACCGGACTGTACGGTAGTGTTACTGACTAGATTCATAGGAGAACTAGCGGGCTTGCTTGTTGATCTTCTGATCGCTCAATACCCGGGTGGCCGTTACGTTTAGCACACCGCTTGCGGCTTGTGGGTGTTTGATATGATCATCACCTACTGCCGGCGTATTGACGAGTCTTTAGAGTCCTACACATGGGTTTCCTGGCTCAAGCGAAATGGAGTAGGAGCACATATGTGATATGTGCGGGACCGAGATTAATACGATATGAGATACCATATTCTATTCTAGCGATTCGTGACATTGATCGGTTGTATGCGATATAGCCGGGTTATCGGATCAAATGTTGATTCGATGAGTTGTTACATTTGATATTAGTCGGTTATAGCCGGATTATTAAATCAAGAGTTGATTTAATAATTTAATGCATAATTATATATTTGATATATTACATTGCATTAACTAGTATTAGCTCACTTATGATTTATTTTCTCACTGGTATGTGCACATTGTTTATATATGATATATGCAAGTGTACATGTTTGTATCATGCTTGATGATACACACAAGATGGGTGTATGAGACTCATACCAAGATTAGGGCAAAGATTAGGGTTATTGGTTTATCTTAAGATTTAACAAAAGGGTTTAACTTAGTCAAAGTAATCAAGCTTGAAGAAGCTTGGAGAAGCTTTGACAAAGTCCACTCTTTTGTCATTTCTTTTGATATTCATTAACCTAACCTTTAACCTAAAGCCTTGGTTAATTCTCTACATGAGTTAAGCATGAGGGCTTAACTCAACCATGGTGCCATTTATTTATTGGATAAGTTTTCATTTGGATGAATAATTCTTTCTTTCTTCTTCTTCTTCATCAAGCTCCATCCAAAAGCTTACTAGCTCCAATGGTGCCATGAGAAAAAGAGTGAGAAAATCAATTCTAAAGTGAGCCCACTTCCTACTTCTTCATCCTCTACCACTTGCCATGTAGTAGAGTGTGTTCTTTTCATGAAGTTTATGACCTAGTGAAGGAATAGCTTGAGTTAGTGTCTCCCCAACGTAGATCATCTTCGTCCTCGAAGTCATCGTAGCAAGCACGTTCGTTCTTCTCGTGGAGCTTCTCTAGAGTCCGAAGTGCACGATCGCAGCGATGGGGACGTCTACACGGAGCTAATGAAGTGAAGGACCGGATCTACAAAGGCTGTAATCACTTTCACTTAGTGTTAAAGTTGTTAACATGCAAGTTTTCGCCTAAACCCTAGTTTAAAGATCCGTATTAGAGTTGTTCGGCATGGCTAAAATTTTAATCGGGCAAGGTTGATGCCTCGTAGACCCTTGTGTGTGTGCCTAGCAACCCTACAGTGCATACTATGTGCACGAAATCAAAATCAAGTATCTCGGAGTGCATAAAATCAAAATCAAGTGCAATGGGTGTGCATGAAAACGAAAATCAGTACAACTGATACATAAAAATACGAATCAAGTGCAACTGTGGTGCACATAGGAAATATCATTCATGAAACAAATCATCAAAATACCGGAATCAAAACGATGGAAACGTGATATTCGAATCACCAAGATGCAATTCATAAATAACTGACGTAGAGGTACCTCTCTTTCAATGTCGAAAGGTTCCAGTGCACCCAAGGCTGGCAGAGCAAGAATATATACTTGCCTCCTGCCCACGGCCTGGCGTCCTCTATCCCTGGGTCCTCATTTTCTTTGTGGATCACCACTTGCATGACTCCTCTGCTCGATAGCCTGATTAGGAGTAATGACGGAAACAGTCCAGCTCTGGCGCTCCTCTGAATATCTTCTGACCAATTAACATGGCCACCCGTAATATATCAAGTCAATGATGGCGGCCTCTGGCCCTTTAAGCATGTGCGATACAAACCATCTTGGGTCCAAATCTTCATCGCGTAGTATTCCAGAAAGAACCTGCCAAGGTCTCTCCCAATCTCATCTCTGTCGGACTGCCCGGAAGTTAGCACCCTTTACTTAATCTGTTTCTCGTTTCCGGGACAGTTGCATCTTTATCATGAACTTCCTATGGAATTATGGCCGTACCCAACGCCCCTACATACGTATCAAGGTTCTGATATCAACGGGGAGGAACGACGATTCATTAAGATCTCGTCCGAACCTCTTACTCCGCTTCCCTTCAATATAGACCGATTCGAAATCATCTCTTCGTAGCTGTGTGGACTGTGCTTCAATTGGCTATAGTCATATCCAGAGTCTCTTTCAAAGCTATGAACTCGGCATCTTCAATACCCTATAGAAGGCATCTGGCCAATTACATCCTCGGGAACTCATCGAAGTCATCGAAGTAATACGCTTTTGCTCGTCCTTTCTCGATTGACTCATAACACGTCTAAGTGAGGTCCTCTTCTAACTGAAGCTAATCAATTTGATGACCTCGCATCGAAACATCCAAACGAACAAAATGTCCTAGTCACTTATCCTAGGATGACTAGCGATCTTCTATCACATCCCTGCCTGTAAACTTTTGCGGCATTAGCTTCAAAAGTCTGGGGGCGATATCTTATTAAACTCAGCAACAGCTGGCTCATCTGTCCGCACGGTAGACAACGCATCAATCTTCTGAAGTAGACGATACATTAATAGTCTTCACAATCTGGCTGGCCTCTACAATAACCCGATCATCTGGTGCAGATCCCGAACGTTCATGTCAACGAGAAATCCTAGTAGAATAATAAATTAATGCGTTCATGCGTCACCAGAATACATCCTGGTCAGTCTTCGTTCCTGACGAGTTCGCTCTGACCGCATCTCTAGCCGCAGCTCTCTCTCTGCTTGTATAGACAAGGTAACAGAAACTACAGTCCGATATCGATGAGGATGGATCATAGGAACGAATGGAAATACGGTGCCTAAGAAATGTACATCCTAAGGCTACTTATATCATAAGTATGCCGCGAAACATACACACGGTATGTCACTCTACTTAAGTTACCTACTCCATCAACCAATGTCAACCTACGCGATAAAAGTTCGGGTCTAATACCCCCTCAGCCAAGTCTAAGTTCTGTAAGGTCAAGCCTAGGTTCCGAAATATACATACGCCTTAGACTCCGCATAGTCAAACCTAAACTCGATCCAAGGTTGGCACTTGAATCACGTGAAGTCTATAAGACCCCACCGTAATCCAAGTAAGCCAAAAGCCTAGAAATCTAAACTTTTTTGGAAAAATAGTGGAGGTGAAGTTTTGAAATAAAGGTATAATGAAACCAAGTTCTTTCTTTATATGCACAAGTAATGATATATGAAAATACAAGTAGATTATATACTATAGTTGAAAACATTTTCGTCATTTGAAATTTGGGCAGCACCTCCTTTGTAAATTTTGAACCAAAACCCGATCATAACAATAATAACAGTCATCCCCAAGCGAGAGCTGGCTCTTCGCCAATTGGCGCTACTGAATCCGTGTGGTCAAACCTGCAAGAAAACTGTGGCACAACGGGGGTGAGTTGCCAACTCGTGAGTAGAAGTCGAATGTATGACGATCTCCTAGGTTATACAGTAGTATAATACTAATATAATCGTGCATGTTTCATAATGTGGTACTATGTCATCCGAATCATATATATGTGTATAGGTGTATCATCCAACGTATGTCCATCAATGACACACCAAATCAACATAAAAACCTGAGTGCCCAGTATCGACACTCGAAAACATCATAAAAACCGTGTCCAGCAGCAACACATAAATCCTCATATTTCGGGCGCCGTCTCATCGGATCGGCCCTCAAATCCATCTATTCACAAGACTCCGGTCCGCCGAGTCAAACTATCACCGGTCGGTAGTGCTCTCCTACCGGTCTTAACGTCTCTCTATACGATTTTCTTGCCCCGGGGTACCGTACCGGATCCACCATGTACCCGCAGACGGTGCCTCCTCTCACTTCGAATCGGGTATACACATAGCTCAGAACCGAGAACTCATGGTGGACGCCACACATCATATCAAGGAAAACCGAATTTTTCTTTTAAAATAATCATAAGTTTTCAAAATTCACATGCGGTTTCCCAAATCCAGAAATCTCATGAGAACCGAAATCTCATGAACATGAGCCAATAATGAACAATGAATACCGGCACAAAACCAATCTACAGTGCATAACCAGAATGTATATATAAATGTGGCATCTAACTAAGTAAGAAATGCAATATCTAAACTAGCATGTGAGGTAATGAGTACTAAGCAATCTAATAAGCTACAAGTTATTAGGTTATACGATGAAGTAACAATTTCTAATGTGTACATGGTATGGCATTTACCGATGATGAGTCTGTGAGCCAGCGAGTATGTGTACGTGCAACATGCGCATCATCGGTAATGGTGCATGTGTCCTAGCAGACGAGGTCATAAAAGATAATGTAAGGAACATGTATGTAAAACGCAAAAGAGAATAATGCGAGCATAGCAGAAAAGTAAATAGTAAACACAACAATATAAAATATATATAGTTACATACGAGCCATACAGTTATAGTATTTAAAATAGTACGAATCTTTCTTAGAAAAATAGGGGTTACGGTGTTTTTGAAAAAAGATACTATTTGAAAATCCGTAACATCCCTTATTGTCTTTTAAAAATGCATACGATTCGTTAGTTTTGAAGATAGGTATAGCTCTAGTTATATTCTAATATCTACTTAAGTGATTAGAAAACAAATCTTTCCGAGTCGAAAGTGATTAGAAGACTATAACATTTCTGAGTCGATACATCCATCAGTTGGCGATCCAGCCTCACAGTATCACGTACGGTATAGTCCATCGTACGGCATCCTCGAGTCAAGAGTGCGGATCAATCATCATATATATCATATCTCGTACGGTATAATCCATCGTACGGCATCCTCAAATCAAGAGTGCGGGTCAGTCATCATATATATCATATCTCGTACTGTATAACCCGTCGTACGATATCATAAAATCAGGGGTATGGATCTATGGTCACGTACATTCTATCATCTCATCTAATCACATGTCATGTGTATATCGCCCAATGATCATTTGATATATCATATCATAACATGATGTTTCAATCTCAAATCATATATCAAACCTCGTGACATCATGTCCAATCATATCGACTCATATCATTCTAACATGTCATATTCTCATCTCATGATATCATATCAAAATCAACCTCAAATTTACATGTGTGTGTGTATATATATGTACATATACATATATATATATATATATATATACATATACCCACATATCATACCAAGTGTGTGTGTGACAATATATATATACCAAAGGCTCAACGCTAAGAGAATAAGAACTAAGGGTAATCCTTCCTACTTGTATACCTATTATAGCCTAAAATCTCCTAGAACCCTATTAACTAAGTATACCCATCTAATATCTATTTATATAGCTATATACCTAATATTCTAATACTACGGTTGCGGGGGTGCTATACGTCATCCACCCGACTTCCCCTATAAATATCATCTACTCACCTGCTATGCTCGCTCTAGTCGAAGTCGATGAACGCTCTGCTCTCCTTCGTCGTCCCGGAAGTCCACGTGAAGGTACCTACAATTCAAGGAATATCGTATCGTAAACATGAATCAAATCTGAAAGCTGATACGGCACGTGAAGTGCACATAGGTTAGAATCTACGGTCCACGCATGCAAGAATAACCAAACAACTCTCGACGTTGATATTGGATAGGCCTTTATATCAGATAATAGAGCTATGGACCAAACCCGGGACCCACTCATCTAGGTCAGTTCGCAATTTACGGCCAGATAGGAATTTCTGGTGGCCAAGTGAGGGAGTTGAAGGCTCGGGTTTCTAGGATATGTTCCTAATAGCCTGCACATCTCTCTGTGCTTGCAAAATATTTTTCAAAGCTCTCGAGTTATAGCAGATCCTAATTGCTCATCACATTTCCACAAAAACCCGATATCGGAAAATTCTAAGTTCATGTTTGGTCCAGATTTCTATCACTAAAAGTTTTGTAGTCACTAACTAAGCCTCAATTACACCTCCACAATTCAAAACATCCAATAAATCTCACCCTACAATTTTCCAAGACCATTAACCTACACTTGTTTATCTCTAATTTACTATAGGAGATTAGTAAAACTTAACACTTAACTAAAAGTGAGGTATTTATCTTCCAAGAGCAACTCAAGAAAATTTTAGGATGGCCAAAGTTCTCGAAGTCCCAACTTGATCCCACCATGGTGTTTGTAGTAAGGATTGGAATGATTTTTTTGAAGGTTGTATAGGATTTTGTTGAATATTTGAGAGGGTTGTATGGTGGTAGTGAGGGTGGATGAGGAGTTAGAGAAAATGGAGGAGGAGATGAAGAAGAATGGAAGGTGAAGAAATGAAGAAGAGTGAAGGGAGGCCAAGAATTTTGTGGAACCTTATCATTCTCTCTCTCTCCCTCTTTCTCACCCATGATACTTGTCACCTCAAGTCCCTCTCATCTTTATTTATTCTTTTCTTTTCTTTCTTAAATTAAATCAAAACAAATTAAAGCAACTAAAGAAAAATGAAGCCATGGTTCAATAAATATGGACAGATGCTACGATATGATATGTTGCATGTCATGATACATAAACATGGTTTTAAAAGATAACTTAGTTTAATGCACAATTAGGAAATATTAATCAAGTTTAACATTAAACTAATATATAAATAATTGTATAATACTTTATAAAATTTCCAAATCAAATAAATGCCTTCATAGTTAATAATTCATATTAATTTCTAAATATTTTCCAAAATATAGGTATATAATTATACCATTCGATTAAAACTAATTTCTATACTTCTATAATATTCATAAAATTTATTATTTTATTTATTTAAATTCCGAAAATAATATTTTATATTTCTGAAATGTTACAAAGAGGGACTAGAATCTCAAGCTCCACGAGGCGTTGTGGGCATATCGTACCACACACCATACTCCAATTCAGTCCACTCCATACTCATTACTCTTCGGAGTGGAGGCAATCCCCCCTCGAATTCGAACTTCCAAGCTTAAGAATGGCCATCCAGCACGAGTTGACAGAGGAGAAAAACGTTCTTCGGCTCGAAGAGCTCGACACCCTCGAAGAAAAGAGGTTCGCAGTACAGCAAAATCTAGAATTGTACCGAGCCCAAATGTCACGGGCCTATGATAAGATGACTCGTCTCCGTGCTTTTAAGAAAGGTGAATTGGTGTTGGTCCTCAAAAGACCGATCATCCTCAATCGACATGCCAAGAGAAAATTTGAACCAAACTGGGAAGGACTATACGTCATCGAGAAAGTCTTTGATGAAAGATCCTACGGTCTGGATTATACATCCTGTAAAACTATATACAATCCACGGGCGCAAATGACCCCTATCTCTCCCAAGTCCTACCGGCGAGACTACATCTGAAGTCCTACCGGCAATGAAGTGAAAAAATGAAGGAAGAAAGAAGGAAAAAGAAGGGTACGTCCACAAGAAAAACGGGCACGGATGTAAACTCGAAAGGGCTCCGTGAGTAAAAATAGCAGGACTGCCGGCGAGCTTGTAAAAACCTGAAAGGGCGCAAACTCGTGAAAAGAGATGAAATACACCCGCAAAGTCCTATCGATCTTGTGAGGAGAAAATCCCTGCGTGGGATCCTTACGAATCACAAAGGAGCAACACGCTTAAGAATCCCTACGATTCCTAGGGAGAAAATACACCTGCGAGATCCTCTCGACTCGTAGGGAGAAAATGCTTTTATGAGATCCTTACGGCTCATAAAATTAAAAGCCTTATATGATACTGATCTAAACCTGTCTCCTAAGCCATCGCTCCCCAATGGGCAACGGCAAATGATGAGTCACTCCTGGTATTACGCTTCAGTGTTAGTGGTGCTGATGCCGAACAAAAACTCAAACCCTAAGTTTTCTCAAAAGAAAATGATGAGTCGCTCCTGGCACTACGTTTCAGTGTTAGCGGTGCTGATGCCGACTCAAAAACCAAACCCCAAGTCCTTCTGGAGCAAATGATGAATTGCTCCTGGCATTATTCCAGTGCAGCAATGTTGATGCTAAACAAAATCCAAATTCCAAGTTCCTCTCAAATTCAAAAGTCCTGCCAAAGAAGGCAGAAATCAAATAGATCAAATCAACGTCCCACCCGGCAACACTTATATGCTCGAAAGTCCCGCTGGACGAGTAGAGAACTCCCAAAACAAAACAAATCAACCCTGACACCGCAAAAAGCGGAGCAAGTCAACTTCAATCCCGACACCGCAGAAAGCGGAGCAAGTCAAATCAAATCCCAACACCGTAAGAAGCGGAGCAAGTCAACTTCAATCACGACACCGCAAGAAGCAGAGCAAGTCATTTTCAGTCACAACACCGCAGAAAGCGGAGCAAGTCAAATCAAATCCCGACACCGTAAGAAGAGGAGTAAGTCAACTTCAATCCCGACACCGCAAGAAGCGGAGCAAGTCATCGACCGTCCACGTCACAAAAATGGCAGCACCGATCGTCCAAGTCGCAAAAATAGCAGCACCGACCGTCCACGTCGCTAAAATGGCAGCATACCCTCCACGTTGTCAAAAGGGAACCCAACCAAATCATGCTCTATATAAAAAAAGATCCATCAATTTCATGCATACAGCCCATACATGCGGTGTGAATTTATTGATGGGAGCACTTTATTGGGGTCGAAAATTACATCCCGGTTGACCAAGTCAAAATCGAAGTTAACTCCAAGTCAAGTGGGCCCGAGCCCAAGCCAAGTGGGCCCTAGCCCAAGTTAAGACCAAGCATGGAAGGGACCGGCCCCATGACAAAAAGAATGAAGTCATAAATTAGTTTAATGTAATTTTTTTATTTTTTTTAGAAATAAATGTATAGAATATGGGCAAAAGGCCAAAATTTTGTAAACCCCATGGATTATGTGCAAAAACAAATAAGTACATAAGGCATAAGGTGGCACAAATGCCATATGGAAAAGCCCAAGGGACTATATGTAAAGTGTGTAGCCTATAAAAGGCAAACATGATGAAAAAATCAAGAACAACTTTTCAATCTCTCAAAAAATTCTAGGATTTGTGCCTTCGTCTCCCTTCTCTCATGTTCTTCCTTTCCTTTTCTTTTCCAATTAAATGAAGAGTTTAACTCTCTTTTTTTCCAAAAAGAAATAGTTTTTCACCGTAAAACCCTCAAAGGGAAGTTCAGATCTTCCATCAAATCCCTAAAAGGGAGATTTTTTTATCTCACCTCCCTTTTTCTCCAAAATCCAGCAAAAGGATAGGAGGAAGATCCACCTCCAAGCATCCCACTTCGGGAGGATCCAATGCTCCAGGGAGAAGAAATGGGTCCCATTTGATCATCACCGAAGATTTTCGAGGAGTTCAACTCCAAGATCCAAATCCTCAAAGGAGTTTCCAAGACTTTTAGGAGTTTAACTCCAAATCCACATCCAATTTATTACATAGGAGTTTAACTCCAAATACAAATCTTTTGGGAGTTTAACTCCTAATCTATACCTAATTTATGTTTAAGAGTTCAACTCCAAAACCCCTCGCGAGTTCAACTACCCCCCAGGGATTAAGCCCCTTTCTCTGCTGGTTTTTCCAGCGCCCGCGCGCAGGGCACGTGACTCGCGAGCGCCCACGTGCCACTCACGCATCCTTAGGACGTTCATCACCCCTTTTTTCCCTTATGCTCCACACTCAAAACACATCCCCGTTAGAAAAGATTTCTAACGGGGCACTGTCCCGCACCCCGCAAGAGGTCTGCTAGCCTCCTTAACCCCCAGCCTGCCATTCGAATTGCGGAACCCCCGTAAACTCTGCAATACCCTCGATACATCCAAGACCCCCTTCAAAACACAACACACACTGCACATTGAGTTTGCATGACCAGTTTTACCCGTCAATCGGAGGTTCCCCCGGCGGCTGTCGGAGATTCGGATCCCCACAATCAATAAACCCGGCCTACCCTAAACAGGAGGAATCTATACATGCTTGAGAAGCGAGCGCATTCCCATCTCAATAGGGTGACGAAAAACACCCTACAATAATGAAATTTATTTTGATATGAAAAGAAATTTTCCATTATAAAAAGGACTTTCACGGATGGAAGGGAGAAATTTTTCATCGTGAGGAAGACTATCACAAAGAGATTATTGTCATGAATAGGACTTTCATAACAAAGTTTGAACTTGATATTTTCTATTGTGGAGAGTACTTTCACAAATGGCCTTCGTTTTGAAGAGAATTTTCATAACAAAATTTATTTTGATGTATTTTCCATTGTGAAGCAGACTTTCACAAATGGATCATCGTTACGAAGAAGAATTTTATAATGAAGTTTGAGCTTTATATTTTCCATTGTGAAGAGCGCTTGATATTTTCCATTGTGAAGAGCGCTTTCACAAATGGATTATCATTATGAAGTGGACTTTCTTAGTGAAGTTTGAAATCGATTTTTTTTATTGTGAAAACGGTTTTAACAAATGGATTATCGTTATGAAGAGGACTTCCATCAAGAAGTTTGCACTTGATATTTTCTATTGTAAAGAGGACTTTCACAAATCGTTATGAAGAAGACTTCCATAACGAAGTTTGAACTTGACATTTTCCATTGTGAAGAGAACTTTCATAAATAGATTATCGTTATAAATATGACTTTAATAACGAAATTTGTTTTGATATATTTTCCACTGTGAAGAGGACTTTAACAAATGGATCATCATTATGAAGAGGACTTCCATAACGAATTTTGAACTTGATAATTTCTGTTGTGAGTACAACTTTCACAATTGGATTATCGCCATGAAGAGGACTTTCATAATGAAGTTTGAACTTGATATTTATCAGAAGGCATTCAAATTCAAGTCCTCTCTATTTTAAGACAATATATATGCCAACTCATGACTCATTTGGTTGTACACATTTTCCTTTAGTTTCGCTATTTTTAAATGCACTATAAAGCTACTTCAAGCTTTTTCACTTGACTCGTTCTTTAGGACTTCAATCTATTTTTAATCTAAATTTTAAATTTTTGAGTCTATTTCCTCATTATTACTGCTTTCAAATTTCTGAATCCATTTCCATAAGCACATATGATTGATTCTTCTGTCCATAACTGTTTTACCTTGATCCCTTAGTGATTTAATCTTCCTACGGGCTTAATTATTGTCTTTTTATAATGTCCTCAAACTCCTGCCATAAAAAATATATACCTACCATTGATTATGTTTCTATAACCGTTTCTTTTATGGACATTTATGAATAGACATTCAAGGTCAAGTCCTCTACATTATTTGATCGACATGACTGTCAGATCGTGAATTTTCGATTGTACACATTCATGATCCCCTGGTTTGATTCTTATAACTATCCTATCAACATTTATCAAAAGGTATTCAAGTTTAAGTCCTCTCCATTGTTAGATCAACGTGTACATGTCAACCCGCGACATTTTCGATTATAGACTTATTTTCCCTTCATTTCACTATTTTAAAATGCATTATAAAATTATTTCAAGCCTTTTCACTTGTCTCGTTTTTTAAAAAGACTTGAATCTAGTTTTTTAATATATATTTCAAATCTCCGAATCTATTTCCTTATTCTTACTACTTTCAAATTTCTGAATCCATTTCCATATTATCATTGATTCTCCGTCTATAACTGTCTTAACCCTATTTCATCACTAATTTAATCCACTTATGGGCTTAACTATTCTTTTCATAATGTCGTCCAATTTCTATCCATGACAATATGCACCTACCATTAATTATCTTTATATAATCATCTCATTATGGACATTTGTCAATAGGTATTCAAGTTCAAGTTCTCTCCATTAATAGATCGACCTTAATACGTCAACCTGGGGATCTTTGGATTGTACACATCCATGATTGTCTTTTGCCAAATTTACTTTGCACACGTAACCAATCATTCATTATACCGTGATTTTTTTATCATCATCTAGCCATTTTGGATACAACATCGCATTTTATTTGTCTCGTTTATAAAATATTTGAATCCGCCTTTAACTTTTAAGGAAAATTTCTCAGAATTTCAAAAACTTTACCCCATTTTACATAGTATTTTATTTATTTATTAGAAAGGCATATTTGAAAAAAAAAACTTCAATTCTATTAAATTTCTAAATTTATTTTCTTTACATTACTACTTTCAAAGGCATGATCAATTTTCACTTCTTCATTAAAACTTTTGAAGCTATTTTTCTTAAATTTTAAATTTCTAAATACTTTTCCTTAATCGCACTATTTTTATATGCGCCATAAAGTTATTTCAAGGTTTTTCACTTGTCTCGTTCTTTCAAAGAACTTGTATCTAATTTTTATTTATTTAAATTTTAAATTTCTGAATTTATTTCCTAAAATTACTATCAAATTTCTAAATCTATTTCCATATGCACATATCATTGATTCTCCTGTCTATAACCGTCGTAACCCTGATTCCTTAATGATTTAATTTTTTTACAGGCTTAATTATTGTCTTTTTCTAATGTCCTCCAACTCATGTCCATAACCATATGCACCTACCATTGATTTTGTTTCTATAACCATCCTCCTATGGACATTTATCAATATAAACATTCAAATCCAAGTCATCTCCATTATTTGATCGACGTAAATATGTCAACCCATGAATTTTCGATTGTACATGTTCATGATCCATTGGTTCTGCTCCTATAATCGTCATCCTATTGAAATTTATCAAAAGGCGTTCAAGTTCAAGTCCTCACCATTATTAGATCGATGTGTATATGTTAACTCGTGACTCTTTTGATTGTACATATATTTTCCTTTAGTTTTACTATTTTAAAATTAACTATTAAGTTATTTCAAGCTTTTTCACTTGTCTTGTTCTTTAAAAGGCTTAAATCGTTTCACTTGTCTTGTTCTTTAAAAAGGCTTAAATCAATTTTCAATCTAAATTTTAAATTGCTGTGTCTCCGTATTATTACTACCAAATTTCTGAATCCATTTCCATATGCACCTATCGTTGATTCTCCAGTCTATAATTGTCTTAACCCTGATTCCTTAATGATTTAATCTTCCCGCGGGCTTAATTATTGTTTTTTATAATGTCCTCAAACTCGTGTACACAAAAAACATGCACCTACCACTGATTCCGTTTCTATAACCGTTCCTCCAATGGATATTTATGAATAAACATTCAAGCTCAAGTTCTCTCAATTATTTGATCGACGTGAATAAGTTAACCCGTGACTTTTTTATTACATATTCATGATCTGTAGATTTTGTTCCGTCATCCAATGGACATTAGCAAACGTCATTCAAGTTCAAGTCCTCTCCATTATTATATTAACATGTATATGTCATCCCATGACTCTTTCGACAGTACAGTGTGTTTTCCCTTAATTCCACTATTTTAAATGCACTATAAAATTATTCAAGCTTTTTCACTTGTCTCGTTCTTTAAAAGGACTTGAATCTATTTTTTAATCTAAATTTCAAATTTCCGAATATATTTCCTTATTATTACAACTTCCACATTTCTGAATCCATTTCCATATATCATTGATTCTCCATCTATAACTGCGTTAACCCTAATTCATTATTGATTTAATCTGTCTATTTTTTCTCCTATTTTGAAAGCTTCAATGAGCGAAAGTTTAAAATAGGCAGGGATCAAACAAAACAAAAGTTTTGATTTAAAAAATTGACTAGAAGTTTCTAAGGTTTGAGACTTCAAATAAGTGCAAACCGTTACTATTAATTACACTATGTTGTCTTGGGCTATGCCTAGACAGAATACCTTGTTAAATTGCTTTGAATCACATCTCAGAAAGAGAGATATCATCTCACATATAATATACTTGTAAAAGAACATAACATAAATATTTATTGCTTTAAGAATTATCATGTTACATTGGTTGTAGAGTACAATTATAGATTACAACACCCAAAAAATTTTAAACAGTAAGGGTGAAAGAAAAATACTCAAAAATACAGATTACTTGAGTAAATAGCCAAAGCATGGGGGATTTTAATGTCAATTTTGATATTACCATAGCATAGGCGGATACCTAGAGTGGGACCCAGCTTAGCCAACTATGGGTGGATACCTTTAAGTGGAACCTAGCCGCATGTGAAGTGTAGCGGGAACCTTATTGGAGGTTTTTGCAAGCATTTGGAGATGTCCGACAAGAGAAAGGTGAAGGCGGCCGCACTCAAGTTGATGGAAAAGAAGATGTCTGACTCGTTGCATACCGTTGAGCGAGTCTTTGACTACTAGAAGATGTCCGAGGAGCACTCAAGTTGAAGGACAAGCTTCGATTTAGTGGGAGAATTTAAAGATCAAACACGTCCGAGCCAGGAAACCTAAGATCGCAAATTAAGAGAAGATGGAAAAGAACTTTCGCGAAAAGTTTTTATCGGAGGATTTTGTGCAACAAAATTATACCCAATTGCATACCCTTCGGTAAGGAGACCGATTCGTCGAAGAATTCACCAAGGAGTTCGATCAATTGATGATGAGATGCAGTGTCACTGAGGCCAAGCGGCAAACAATTGTTCGATACTTGGATGGATTTCATGTCAAAAATCAAGGATATCGTCGAGCTCCAACATATGTTTCATACGATGACTTATACAAATTGGTGGTCAAAGTAGAGAAACAATTAAAGGCCAAAAGCGGCTGAGACACAAAAAAGGGCCGAATTTCAAAGACCGGTACTACGACTTCGGCCAAAGAGACACTAGCGAGCTTGAACAGACCAAGCGGTTTTGGAGAAAGTAAGATGGGTAAATGCAATAAGTGTCAAGTATATGAGCATTACAAATCCGAATGTCCCAATCGACGCGTCGTAACAATAATTGAGTGGGATGTTGTCGAAGAAGAATAAGTGAAACCACCTATTTAAGATAAGCATGATAATGAAGACGTCGAAAAGATTACTTATTGTGCTATGGATAATCCCGTGTTATTCGTCGCTATATGAATGACCGAGTGAGCGAGGACGAAAATGGTTAGTTGCGGCATAACATCTTTCATACTCGATGTACGGCTTATGGGAAGGTATGCGATGCAATCATTGATGGTGGTAGTTGCGAATATGTTGCCGCTCGAGTGATGGTTGATAAGTAAAACCCTATCGGCTCATTTGGCTTCGAAAGGGAAACGCTGTAGTAGTCATTGAATAGTGTTTGGTATCCTTTTCTTTTGGCAAGAATTATTAGGAATCGTTGTGATGTTATGTATAGTGCCGACGGAGGCGTGTCACTTGCTATTTGGTCAACCATGGCAATTTGACCGACAAGTGGTTCATGATGAACACAATACTTACTCTTTTGATTAAAGATGGAGTAAAGATCACTTTAGGGCCATCGAAAATCAAAGAAGTAACAAAAACTCGGTTAGTAATTTTCTAAGTCATACCAACTTTATGGAGGCGGCGGAGGAAAGTGGTGAGATATATGCTTTAATGGTGTCAGAGGCTAATAAGAACACCCAAGTCATCTGTCGATGCCAAAGAGTATTTACTTGAGCGGCAATAACGCTCCCCAGCTTGGTGGGGGGTCTTAGGTTCGAAACCCTCCACTTTCTGTGGTAAGGGAGATTTTCAACCAATTATGTGGAGAAAGCTCCCTTAGGCCTAGAGGCCCAACCCCCCTCCACCAAAGCCTACGGGCTGTTGCAAAAAGGAAAAAAGCCATCTGCCGATCTTGGAGGGTCTTTTGGAAGAATTTTCAGATGTTATGTCCGAAGACTTACCTGCTGGGTTGCCATCTGATCGAAATATTCAGTATCATATCAATCTCATTCCGGGAGCAGTCTTATCGAATAAATCGGCTTATCGCATGACACCAAAGGAGCATGAAGAATTGCGGTGACAAGTTGAAGATTTGATGCAAAAGGGATACTTGAAGGAGAGCATAAGTCTTTGTGTAGTGTCAATATCGGATAACATCTCACTTCTCATGGGGTAGGTGGTATTCATCCCCAACTCCACCTGGGGTATTACATTTCATGATCTCGTAATTTAGCACGTGACCGGCACTTAAATTACGCAACGTCTAAAGGCGTAACGTAAATCAAGTAAGCCGAAGCCCAGAAAATCTAAACCTTTTTGCGGAAAATAGTGAGGGTGCAGTTTTGAAATAAAGGTATAATGAATCATGTTTCATCTTTTTTAAAAATTTGGGCAGCACCTCCCTTGTATATTTTGATCCAAAAATATATATACACAACAATATATAGGCATCCCCAAGCGGGAGCTAGCTCTTCGCCAACCGGCGGAATCACAACCACGCAACAATATATATACGATGCCCAACGGCGAAAAATCAACCCAGAAAGAACAATAAAGAAGCAAGACATCAAAACTCAAGAAAGCGATCATAAACCCATCGCTCTAAGTCTCGCAAAATACCCAAGTCTGACTAGGTCTACCAATATACAACTTCTAGTCTCTGATTTGATCTGATGGAGTTTATCTAGATACAACGGAATATATAAAGTACGAGAGTGGGAACGATCCAACATGTGTCCCACCTACCAAAGCAAAGCATCCTGGAAGAAGTTGTGTGCTAGCAATACCACAACTGATCCCAAGCGGTCAAACCTGCAAGAACCGTGGTACAACGGGGGTGAGTTGCCAACTTGTGAGTAGAAAACATCAGCAAGTAGAAATCGAATAAAACAACGATTTCCTAGGTAACTATATCCTAAAGGTAATACTATGATATCTAGGGTGACCAAGTATGCATATATGTCAACAATCGAGTCAATGCGATGACATATATAAATAAACATCCAACATCATATGCTTGTATGCATGTGGATATCATCCACGTGTCCATCAATGACAAACAATATCATGGAACCTGAGTGTCCCACACCGAAACTCGAACATCATGAAAACATATGCATGTATATATATAAGGATATCAACCACGTGTGTCCATCAACGACACATCAAAATCATGGAACCTGAGTGTCCAACACCGACACTTGAAACATCATGAAAACCCGTGTCCAGCATCGACACGTAAATCCTCATATCTCGGGCTCCGTCAGTCCGGATCAACCCATATCACGATTATGGTCGGTATCCTCCAGATATCCGCCGCGCCAAACTATCTCGGGCTCCGTCAGTCCGGATTGGCCCATATCATCTCACGACTCCGATCGGTATCCTCCAGATAACCGCCGAGCCCAAAACTATCACCGGTAGATAGTACTCCCCCTGCCAGGCTCATCGTCTACATCTCGAGCTTTTTGCCATGGGGTACCTCACCAGGTCTACCATGTACCCGCAGACGGTGCCTCCCGCTCCTCGAATCGGGTATACTCTGTCACGCCCCGCTTCCCAGAGTGCGCTAAGATTGGCATGTGACAGAGCCAACCATGCTACCAGTGGCTAGGAAACATCCCTCCACGGTCACATTACAGCTGTCTATAAGATATCATTAACAGTAAAATAAAATAAACTATCTAGTACATGTCTATATGCCAGAATAAACGAGTCAAGACATAATGTGCGGAAGCAATAGATCCAATAAATAATAACATCTGGAAATACGTCCCAAATACAGGCTCACATCAGAAAATGAAAGTACGGAAAGAAAACTAAACTAAACTAAACACTAACAAGATCCTCACTGCTCGGCCTGGCAGCTGAAATACTCCTGATCAACCTGCGAAAGAGATAAAAGATCTGGGCCATGCAAAACCTAGACGTCAGTGCGTCATAATATCAAATAATAGAATATAACCAGGAGGTAACAAGATATGCAGGCATGAGTATGAACAGTAATATGGGTATAACAAGTAATACGGATATGGAACAGTGAAGAGTATAAGTATATGTGACGTACAGTGAGTAAGCTGAACTAAACTACCGAGTTATTTATTCTACAGTCTGTGAAATCAATTTAATGGAATCGTCGATGTAACTCAATAGTATCCCGTGCGTGCCCGGGACTACGGTCCAGATTCTCAGGCTGAAACCGAGACATGCCACTAGGCCTTAAACAGGAACATGTACAGATGAATGATGTCAGCAACAGCATCCCGGGGCTGGCCTAGCCCGTAAAACTGATCAGTATAAGCGTCGAACTATTGAGTTACAAGTCAGGTTTCATCATTAATTTCCCCTTACCCCCAAGGTTATGTGTTCAAGTCAAGTATTGATAAATCTGGAGCTAATGCCAACACTGGATCAAGCATGTACAGTTTTGTCTGAATAGACAACAAGATATGTCCGTCGGGACAGCAAGTCAGGATTGTCAGCATTAGAAACAATATCATGTATCAAGTCAAGCAGTGGTGTATCAGGTCATGTCAGGTAGTGCATATATATCACATGGATACTCAAAGTAAAACTATAGTAAGTGTCAAATCACGGTAAAAGCACGGATGCACGAGTAATAAGCAGTGATATCATAACATGAGTCAATGAGTCATGATGTACAATATCAAGTATGGGGTACTAATATAACGGTAATATGATATAATATGACATGGCATGTAGCTAGACATATAATATATGATACGGATACAAACGGCTATCGGAAAACGGTAAAACTGTGACAGGGATGCACGATACAATAAACATGTAATATTTTATTGATATGAATATAGATATATTAGCATAGCATGTAGCAAAGTAAACTTGCTTGATCGGATCTCACGACGGAATCCGTATGCTGCGTCCGACGTCGGGCAAACGTCGCAATAAACACACGCGCGCATGGGACAGGACCAGGCAAAGCAAGAACACGACCACGCTGGCTGGGGATGTCCACTGGGTCACCCGGATCGTCGGTGACGACACGGCTCCGGCGATCACCGGAAAACGTGAAATCGAGAATAAAGAGAAAAGTAGCAAAAAGAAGAAGAAGAAGAGAGAGAACGTGGGATTATAAGGAAATAGGTTTTGAAAATTAGTATACTATATATACGAGAGAGGAGGGGACTGTGAGATTTTATATGGGGAAGAGAAAAATATAAAGAAAGAAATAGAGAGAGAAAGAGAGAGAGTTGTAGCATTAGAATATTAGGTTTAAAAATAATATTTAATATATTAGAGAGAGAGAGAGGAAAAAGCACCGGGAGTAGGTGGGTGAGAGATTTAAAGCGTGTGAGATCAGTGAGAGTGAGATCTGAGAGATGTGTGCAGGGTTGATTTTGAGGATTAAGAATTATAAAATATATACAGGGAGAGAGTGATTTACGCATAGATTTGAGGTGGGTTGGTGAAAGAAAAGAGGGAGGGAGAGAAGAGAGAGAAAAGTTAATAATAATTAATAATCTATAATATAATATATAAGGAGAGAGAGAGAGAGATCCCCCGTGGGTTTTGATTACAAAAATATACTTTAGTTAAAATATATAAACATGTATGTATAGTGTTATAATAATATTATATATAAATAACAAGAGAGAGAAAGAGACGTGTGTAATAAGAAGAGAGAGAAAGAGACGTGTATATATATTAATATTAGAATTAGGTTTAGAAATATAATAATATATAAACTTGGGTTTTTAGGCTAAAACAAAAGTACTCGGAAAAATACCCGGGTTGTGTCTAAAAATCTAGTTTTAAAATATAAAGAATATAAGGATAAGTTAAAACCATAATGCGATGTCCGGTTGATAAAAATGCATACCCCTAAGAACGGATGCACGTAAAATGCACGTAGCGATCCAGACGAGTCTGTTTCAATAAACGGAACGAGAACACGATGTACTCATGGAACCACAGGGTCAGGGGTATGATACAGGTCATGCTAAGTATTTTTAAAATATATTATTTGATAATATTTATATTATTAAAACAATATAGATGCCCAATATATGATACGGGTAAACAGGATATAGAATAAGAAAGTGCATGGATTCTTATAACTAGCCGAGATAAATTATAAACAGGAATCGAGATGGGTTCCAGCACTCAGGTCGGGTCGGAGGCAATTACAGATGCCAATTATACTATTCACACCCAAACAACAATAAATCAAGAAATAGCCATAATTAAAGAAATACCTAAAACGGAACTGGTATAAATGAACTAGGGTGTTACATACTCACTGCTTAGAACCGAGAAAACTCATGGTGGACACCTCTAAATATCATATCAAGAGAAACTGCGTTTTAAAGCAATACATAATTCCCTTTGAAATATAATCGCGGTTCTCAAATCCAGAGATCTCATAAAAACAGCATCTCAATGCACATAACCATAAAGTACGATATATGCAACATAGAGTAGTAATATGAGCATATCGAGTATATCATGCAAGCATGTCAAGTGATAGTACAGAGTAATGAATGTACTTTTACGTTAAGAATAATATCATGATACAGAAGTTCTACTGTGTAAGTGGCAGGGCAATTACCGATGATGAATGTGTGTGAGCCGGCAAATCTGTGTAAGTGTAACATGCGCATTAACGGTAATTGTACAGGTGTACTAGTGAAGGATATCATATAGCATTAAATACCGGCACATGGCATGTACATCACAAGGGGTAATATCCTTCACAACATGAACAATAAATAGGTATATCTATCTACGCAAGAATCATACAGTCACTTTCTAAACGATACACATCGTCGTTTTGAAAATAGATATGGTTCAGGTGGCAATCTTTATATCGGAGATCACGCTTCATAACATTCGATATGACAATAATCCTCGATCATCGTCCTCAATTTACTGGTGCGGATCAATCATCCGGTACATCTCATCACGTACGGTAATCCATCGTACGGGGTCATCAAACAGAATAGGGAATCTATCGACTTATACAATAATGAGGGTACAGATCTAAAGTCTCATACGGCATATTACTTATTATACTCATAAATACACACACACACACACACATATATCTCAAATCACATTTGCATAAACGTCATATCTTATTAATTTCACAACACCTTTATCTTAATCTCATGTCGTGTTTATCGATCTTAATCTCATATCATACCATTAACAACTCATACTTGTCCTCTTTCAATTCATATTTATTAACGTCAACTTTTATCATATTGTCTCTTTACTAAATCCTATAACCATGTCCATAAGTTCGTAGCATATCATTTACTTGATTATAATTTATAACACAATCTTCCATATCAATGGTTGCGGGGGTGCTATACGCCATCCACCCGATTTCCCCCGCAGATATAATCTACTCACTTGCTAAACTCCTTGCTTAGCCGAAGTCGATGTGCTTCGTCGTCTCGGAAGTCCACGCGAAGTACCTATAATCAATACACATCGAAATGCAATTAAAATCGATCCGAAAAACCGATATGGCACACGGTTCGCTCGTAGGTTAAAACCTATAGCTTCGCATGCAAAATCAATCAAATAACCCTCGTCCGTTGACGTACAAACGTCCAACGACGGAATCCAAACATAAATCTAAAAACCAAGGTTCAGAAATAAGAAAATGAAATTCAGCAACATGAGAATTCACTCCCAGATTTTAACTCAGGCCAAACTAGGGAATTTTGCATATAGGCTTGCTCTATATATAAGATAAGGAAACCACAGACAAAAAATTATCACATTCCACCCAAATGTGGCCGCAATTTGCGGCCATAATGATTAAATCTGTGGCCAGGTTTTTGGCATATGGGCTCGGGTTTCAAGGGGTGCTTCTAGGTTGCATGCACGTCTCTCTGTGTTCACTAAATAATTTTTAGGGTCTCCGGGTTATAGCAGATCTTAGTATCCCATCACCAAATCCACAAAAATACGATATCGGCCGATTTCAAAGTTCGTGTTTTGGTTTCTATTCTCTGTTCTTGGCCAATAGAACGATCTCTAAGGTCTTGAAACACTTATTACACCTCAAATTATCACTTAACAGCAACTTGGAAATTTCCAAGATCACATAACTCACCAAATTGATTTCTAAACTAAACTAGGATATATAACATAAACACTAATTTAAAGTGAAGGGATTACCTTAATTTGGTAACTTAGGAAAATTTTTGAGTTGCCCAAATCTTCAAAATCCACACTTGATTGGTCTAAAGGGTTTAGAATAGGCTTGTGCATATTTTGTATGAAGGTGGCAAAGGGTTTTGGCAATTATTATGAGATGATACATGGAGGTAGAGAAGACTGAAGGAGATGAAGAAAACAATCGAGGGTGAAGGAATTAGTGAAGCAATGAAGAAGGAAGACGAATTGTGAAGAAGTCAAAGATCTCTCTCTCTCTCTCTCTCTCTCTTAACCTCACTCTCTCTTACCCTCACTCTCTCTCTAAAATATCTGCTTCTTGTTTCTTTCTTCTTCTTCTTCTTCTTCTTCTTCTTCTTTTACTCTCATAACGCTTTCTCTCTTTGCTTTCTTTTCTTTCCTTTCTATTCCTTTCTTTCTTTTCTTTCTAAATAAAACAAATGAAATAAACAAACATGTAACAACATGCACATGACATGGTGCACTAGCCATGAAAAAATGTATAAAAAAAATACGGATTTGGCTTAATCGCGATTAGTAGTGCAATAATCAATTTTAATTTAAAGTTGCATATAATAAATTATAAAAATGCCAAAATCTGATAAATATCATTATAATAAATAAATCATTTTAATCTCCGATTATTTTCCGAATATTGGTATATACTTATACCATTTTACGAAAAAACCCTATTCGCAAATCGAATAGTTTTCGCGAAATATATTATTTTAATATTAAATTTCCAAAATTAATATTTTTATATTTATGAAATGTTACAATCTTCCCCCTTTAAATAAATTCGGTCCCCGAATTTAAATTTAAATCCCCAACTACTAAAACATTTCAATAATCAGCTCAAATCAACGGGGATCCGAAATGACGGAAGATATAGAAATACCGCAGCGCATCGTGTGTGCCTGAAAACAAGTACAAAACTCAAAATCAAACTCCGTCAAGTATCACGCAATCACTGAAGTTATAATAGAGATGCAAATCTCGAAATCCACTGCTGAAATCCAAATATACTATAGTCAAATCATAATACGTAAATAGTACGCATACTCGTACAATCCTCTAAAGATGAATAAAACACATGCAAAATCTTTTCCAAATCGCCGTGATATGCGTAGCTCACGGCACAAGAGGTGGACGGTCATTTGTAAAGTAGTAAATATATACTTATATATGTTTTGCTCAATTTATACGTCCTTCCTTTTTAAAATATCCCAGAAGGTTTTCCTTGTAAAATTTCGTCACTCACGGACACGTAGGAAATAGCGAGAATATAGCTCCTTTTTGAAAACCTCTTGGTAACTTTTTCATGCATGCAAAAGTACTCAGACACTGTCCTCAGACCAATCTTGCTCGGTTATTATACAATATAGTATACATCATCAAAACGCGATACTCATTAATAAAATCAGCCTCAAAAGGCGTATCCAACATCACATGCGTCTGGTGCGCACGGAAATCTAATCCAATACAAGTGCCATAATATGCACAAAAGCAAAACTAAGTGCAACGGGTGTGCACGAAAGCATTTGTCCGGTACAACGGATGTGCACGACAACAATATCAAGTGCATCTATAGTGCACGAAAATCTTAACCCAGTGCAACTAACATGCACGAATAAAAATCCCAATCAAGTGCATCCAATAATGCACGAATAAAAACCCAATCAAGTGCATCCAATAATGCACGAATAAAAAATCTCTATCGAGTGCACCCGGTGTGCACAAAATCTCATATCATGCGCCCAACATGCGCGAAAATCCAAATCAAATGCATCAGGTTCACACAAAACATCTAGTGCAGTAGCGTACACGATAACGAACGCCAAGTGCAGACGCTCACGAAAACATTAATCCGATGCATCAAATGCACGAAATACAAATCCGGTGCAACCAATGCATGAAATACAAATCCGGTGCAACCAATGCACGAAAACTCATCAATATCTTAAATGCTCACAAAAACAACACCGAGTATACCAAGGTGTATAGAATCATAAACTTGTGCAACTGTGTGCACAAAATCCATCCCAATGCACTGCAAGCATATATAAGCTATACCGAGTGCATAAGTAAAAGCAAGTGCATACAACATGCACGAAATCAAATCGACAGTATCGAATCCACGAAACCATAAATACGTGCAACGAAGGCACAAATCGATACCAAGTGCAATAGATTTGCACAAATCATAAACCAATGTAGCGGTGTATAAAACATAATCAAGTGCAATAACTGTGCACAAATATAAATCTCCAGTAGGTGCAGCCATGGTGCACGAAAACATAAATCACGAAACCCAATCATCGAAACTCAAATCCAAGCGATAAAAGTGTGATACTCGGATCACAAAACACAATTCGCAATAACTGACATTGAGGTACACCTCCTACAATATCGAAAAATATGCCGGTGCGCCCAAAGCTGGCAGAGCAAGATCATCTGCTTGCCTCCTGCTCATATATGGCGTCTTCTGTCTCTGGGTCCTCGTTTTCTCTGTGGATTACCAATCTCATGATCCTTCTGCTCGTCGGCCTGGTCAGATGTACTAACGAAACAGTTCCGCTCTGGAACTCCTCTGATCACCGTTTGGCCAATCAACATAACCACTCGCAACTGCACATTACTGGCGACGGCATCTGGCCCTCCGAATACTCATGATATAACCGATCCTGGGTGCAAGTCTTTATCGCAGCAGTGTCCTGGAAAAAACCTGCTCATGGCTTCTTCCGATCTCACCTATGCCGAATTATATGAAGGTTGGCACTCTTGCTTAACTTTTTTCTCGTAACCGGACAGTTGTGTCCTCAGCACGGCTTTCCTCTGAAATTTGGTTGTATCTAACGCCTCTGCACATGTATCAATCCTCTGGCATCAACGGTGCGTAACAACCGCTCGCTAACATCTCGCACGGACCTCTTGTTCCACTCATCTTTATTATCGTCCACTTCGACGTCATCTCTTGCTGTTTGCGTATTGTAATTCGTTCTTTGCTACGGTCAATCCGGGGTCTCTCACATGGACTCGAAATTACGAACTCGGTATCTTCATCACTCTGTAGAAGATATCTAGCCGAACTCGTCCTCGGGAACTCGTCCAATTAATCGGAGGAATACACTTTATTCGTCCGTTCTCAATCAACTCACAACGCATCTGGTGAGGTCCTTCTATCCGAAACTGGTCAACTTACCGATCTCACATCGGAGCATCCAACGAACAACGTCCTCTCTTGATCGATCTATTCTAGATCCAAGTAAGATCCTTAAATTGGAATTCTTCAACTCAACTGAAGAGGAGCTTTTGATTAGTATGCGAGCATGCTAGACGGGTCTGTCACTGCTTTCGCCCAAATGGAGTATCTGTTAAGAAAAAGATTCATGAGTGTTAGTGACAATCTGCATTTCTGGCCTCGTAAGAGCCAAGATGGGGAAAAACGAAAGCAACACGGATTTTATTGCCCGATGGCACAACCTCACAGTCAAGTGTGAACCGCCAGTAGAGCAGGACCAGCCCGTCAGCCTCCTCATTGGGAATCTCAGCAATTGGATGGTCACATTCTTATGTACAGCAGGTCTCAAGACAAGAGCTGACCAAGAGAGTTTAAAAGTTGGAACGCTCGAAGCAAGAGTCTACCCCGAACTCTCAGGGTATGTCTTGGAAGAGCTGAAAAGATGACAACCGCAAAAGTGGGAGCTACAAGAAGACCAACGCCTTTAATGCATCTGACGGTGAAGATAAGAGAAAGGCAGGCGGATCAAAAACAGACCGGGCTCGAAACCCAGTGCTAGGAGGAGAAGGGCATTCCCCAGAGGAGGAGAAGAACAAGGCTTACTCTTTCAGAAGGGACAAGATCCGTAAGATATTCAAAGATGTCTTGAACAACGGTCTATAATTGCCGAAGTCGAAGAGACCTCACGAAGCAAAAATGACCGAAAATCTCCTGTATTGTCGTACCACAGAGTAGTGAGCCATGCGATTGAGGATTGCTACATTTTCAAATACTGGGTCAAAAAGCAATACAAGACCGGAGAGATCGAGCTGTCCAAGAGTGTATTGGTGAACAATTAAGTTGCAACCACCAACTTTATACAGACAGAAGCCGAAGCTTTCTGAGAGTAGACATTGAATCCGCTGCCTCGAGAAATGAGTACATAAACTAGAGACTCCGAAATGAGTAAATAAACTACAAGCTCCGAAACGAGTGAATAAACTAGAGACTCCGAAACGAGTGAATAAACTAATTAGCACTAAATTGAGTCATCAAACACAGAGGAGCACATGCAAAAAATGTATATTCTTTATTTATGAATCAAAGTGTTTGAAAGATACAATTTAAATAAAAAAGGGGATACAATTTTAGCCGTTAAGAAGGCGGAGCTTTCAATAAAATGGCAACCCGCTCACTCTCTTCCCGCAGCTCCTCCTCACGCGCTACTATTGTAGCCAGCATCACTTCAACTCGAGCCCGTTGTTACAAGCATGATGAAAGTCTCTCAGCAATTTTTTGCTGGCCACTTCACAATCTCGCATTCCCCGCTCGGTAGAGTCGAGCTGCTGCCTCAACGCCATTCCTTTAGAAACGCATTGCTGGAGATTCCTAAAAATAATTTGCAGATGCGCAGCGTTCGCTTCGACTGGGACACGCAATTGGCTGGATTCGCCAGAAGCTGTCTCATGTTCCTTTTGCCTCAGGGACAACTTCTGCTCGAAGTATTAAATGGAAGCAGCACTTTGCTCGATCCATGTGATCAGTTGAGCCTTCGAGAGTAATGCTTCAAGTGTAAGACGCTTGTGCTTGATCTCGTGGAGACAAGCCTCAATTCGCCTACAATAGTCAACCCAAATGTCGACGAAGTCTTCGTTGTGAAAAGTCACAAGCGTCGCCAGCATAGGGTTGACCTCAATCGTGAAGTCTGCAGCAGAAGTGAGAGCTTCAACGTTAAGGTCTTCGAGGAATTCTCTTAGCATCCGCCTGCTATTTGCCACATCCCTGGAGGACTAACGCTTAGCGAACGGACCCGCGAGCATAGATATGCGAGACTCAAGAAGAGCCAAAACCGGTGAAATGATGTGCCGCATTTGAGAAAAGATGAAATAAGAGATGAAGAACATGCTAACCAATGCCCAAAGGAGGAACGAATTCTGATTGGAAGGTGAAGTGTGGGCTTAGCATTTGGCGTAAGTGGTCAAAAAGCACTCTTACAGGATTGCAACAATATATGGTAAAGAAATTAATCCAAGAAATAATATTTATACCAAAACAAGGAATTGAAAAATATTTACCTTCCGTCATTAAACCCGAGAGAACTCGGTGGGCACAAAAGAGAGAGACGGAACAATGACAGTCGTGGCAACGGCTGACAGTGATTCTTCAATCAGCACAGCACCGGGGTCAACCGCACCTATATTCGGAATAAAAAAATATCAGCGAATATGGTTGGCAATATTGAGAACCCAAAAGAAATAACATAAAGAATACCTAATGTGGCAAAGGCTATAGCGGTGTCTGGAGCGCCACTAACCATGACGGCTTCCTCGGTTTCCACCATCATCGGGGAGATGGATTCAACGTCGACACCTTCGCCCCCTGAATCAATAAGGGCTGTCATGCTCGCGTCACCTGCCAACGTCAGGGATCTACAGGGGGAGGAAGCGGCAGTTGGAGCAGTCCCTGATTCGACAGGAAGGCGTAACACCCCATACCCTTCAAACGCTGGCGTATCACTCACCAAGTTTAGCCTTGTCACGTCATTCAAAGACAAATGTGTTATAATTCGAGAAAAAATACTGTAAGAAGAAACCAGAAAAAGTAAACAAGTCCTATTAGGTTTCAATAAGGGGTCGTGCGCTGTTTTATCTTGAAGTAACCGCTCGGTCTCTTCGTGAGCCGCACGTGCAACCTTCCTATGAGCGATGGACAAGACAGGAGGAATGTCCTCCATGGGAACGTCAGAGGGTCGGGCATCACTCGAACCTGCACCTGCGGCCAAGTTAGCCTGACGATCTCTTGTTGCGTGCTTTTTGTGCTTCCTCACAGCTTTGGTTGTACGGATAGATCTCCTTAAAACCTCCGACAGGGGAACGTCTTTGTACAAATTAGGCTCGGCCACCGAATCTGCTGCAACATCCATCATAGGCTGCTTTAGCAATGCCTCCCATGGCAGCCCCAGGATGACCACAACCGTAGTTGGTGGCTCTGAAGGCTCCTTCGCACCACCACCTGAGGATGGCATTGTAGTGCATACAACATGCACGAAATCATAAATCCGGTGCAACCAATGCATGAAATACAAATCCGGTGCAACCAATGCACGAAAACTCATCAATATCTTAAATGCTCACAAAAACAACACCGAGTATACCAAGGTGTATAGAATTATAAACTTGTGCAACTGTGTGCACAAAATCCATCCCAATGCACTGCAAGCATATATAAGCTATACCGAGTGCATAAGTAAAAGCAAGTGCATACAACATGCACGAAATCAAATCGACAGTATCGAATCCACGAAACCATAAATACGTGCAACGAAGGCACAAATCGATACCAAGTGCAATAGATTTGCATAAATCATAAACCAATGTAGCGGTGTATAAAACATAATCAAGTGCAATAACTGTGCACAAATATAAATCTCCAGTAGGTGCAGCCATGGTGCACGAAAACATAAATCACGAAACCCAATCATCGAAACTCAAATCCAAGCGATAAAAGTGTGATACTCGGATCACAAAACACAATTCGCAATAACTGACATTGAGGTACACCTCCTACAATATCGAAAAATATGCCGGTGCGCCCAAAGCTGGCAGAGCAAGATCATCTGCTTGCCTCCTGCTCATATATGGTGTCTTCTGTCTCTGGGTCCTCGTTTTCTCTGTGGATTACCAATCTCATGATCCTTCTGCTCGTCGGCCTGGTCAGATGTACTAACGAAACAGTTCCGCTCTGGAACTCCTCTGATCACCGTTTGGCCAATCAACATAACCACTCGCAACTGCACATTACTGGCGACGGCATCTGGCCCTCCGAATACTCATGATATAATCGATCCTGGGTGCAAGTCTTTATCGCAGCAGTGTCCTGGAAAAAACCTGCTCATGGCTTCTTCCGATCTCACCTATGCCGAATTATATGAAGGTTGGCACTCTTGCTTAACTTTTTTCTCATAACCGGACAGTTGTGTCCTCAGCACGGCTTTCCTCTGAAATTTGGTTGTATCTAACGCCTCTGCACATGTATCAATCCTCTGGCATCAACGGTGCGTAACAACCGCTCGCTAACATCTCGCACGGACCTCTTGTTCCACTCATCTTTATTATCGTCTACTTCGACGTCATCTCTTGCTGTTTGCGTATTGTAATTCGTTCTTTGCTACGGTCAATCCGGGGTCTCTCACATGGACTCGAAATTACGAACTCGGTATCTTCATCACTCTGTAGAAGATATCTAGCCGAACTCGTCCTCGGGAACTCGTCCAATTCATCGGAGGAATACACTTTATTCGTCCGTTCTCAATCAACTCACAACGCATCTGGTGAGGTCCTTCTATCCGAAACTGGTCAATTTACCGATCTCACATCGGAGCATCCAACGAACAACGTCCTCTCTTGATCGATCTATTCTAGATCCAAGTAAGATCCTTAAATTGGAATTCTTCAACTCAACTGAAGAGGAGCTTTTGATTGGTATGCGAGCATACTAGACGGGTCTGTCACTGCTTTCGCCCAAATGGAGTATCTGTTAAGAAAAAGATTCATGAGTGTTAGTGACAATCTGCATTTCTGGCCTCGTAAGAGCCAAGATGGGGGAAAACGAAAGCAACACGGATTTTATTGCCTGATGGCACAACCTCACAGTCAAGTGTGAACCTCCAGTAGAGCAGGACCAGCCCGTCAGCCTCCTCATTGGGAATCTCAGCAATTGGATGATCACATTCTTATGTACAGCAGGTCTCAAGATATTTCAAGAGCTGACCAATAGAGTTTAAAAGTTGGAACGCTCGAAGCAAGAGTCTACCCCGAACTCTCAGGGTAAGTCTTGGAAGAGCTGAAAAGATGACAACCGCAAAAGTGGGAGCTACAAGAAGACCAACGCCTTTAATGCATCTGACGGTGAAGATAAGAGAAAGGCAGGCGGATCAAAAACAGACCGGGCTCGAAACCCAGTGCTAGGAGGAGAAGGGCCTTCCCCAGAGGAGGAGAAGAACAAGGCTTACTCTTTCAGAAGGGACAAGATCCGCAAGATATTCAAAGATGTCTTGAACAACGGTCTATAATTGCCGAAGTCGAAGAGACCTCACGAAGCAAAAATGACCGAAAATCTCCTGTATTGTCGTACCACAGAGTAGTGAGCCATGCGATTGAGGATTGCTACATTTTCAAATACTGGGTCAAAAAGCAATACAAGACCGGAGAGATCGAGCTGTCCAAGAGTGTATTGGTGAACAATTAAGTTGCAACCACCAACTTTATACAGACAGAAGCCGAAGCTTTCTGGAGTAGACATTGAATCCGCTGCCTTGAGAAATGAGTACATAAACTAGAGACTCCGAAATGAGTAAATAAACTACAAGCTCCGAAACGAGTGAATAAACTAGAGACTCCGAAACGAGTGAATAAACTAGAGACTCCGAAACGAGTGAATAAACTAATTAGCACTAAATTGAGTCATCAAACACAGAGGAGCACATGCAAAAAATGTATATTCTTTATTTATGAATCAAAGTGTTTGAAAGATACAATTTAAATAAAAAAGGGGATACAATTTTAGCCGTTAAGAAGGCGGAGCTTTCAATAAAATGGCAACCCGCTCACTCTCTTCCCGCAGCTCCTCCTCACGCGCTACTATTGTAGCCAGCATCACTTCAACTCGAGCCCGTTGTTACAAGCATGATGAAAGTCTCTCAGCAATTTTTTGCTGGCCACTTCACAATCTCGCATTCCCCGCTCGGTAGAGTCGAGCTGCTGCCTCAACGCCATTCCCTTAGAAACGCATTGCTGGAGATTCCTAAAAATAATTTGCAGATGCGCAGCGTTCGCTTCGACTGGGACATGCAATTGGCTGGATTCGCCAGAAGCTGTCTCATGTTCCTTTTGCCTCAGGGACAACTTCTGCTCGAAGTATTAAATGGAAGCAGCACTTTGCTCGATCCATGTGATCAGTTGAGCCTTCGAGAGTAATGCTTCAAGTGTAAGACGCTTGTGCTTGATCTCGTGGAGACAAGCCTCAATTCGCCTACAATAGTCAACCCAAATGTCGACGAAGTCTTCGTTGTGAAAAGTCACAAGCGTCGCCAGCATAGGGTTGACCTCAATCGCGAAGTCTGCAGCAGAAGTGAGAGCTTCAACGTTAAGGTCTTCGAGGAATTCTCTTAGCATCCGCCTGCTATTTGCCACATCCCTGGAGGACTAACGCTTAGCGAACGGACCCGCGAGCATAGATATGCGAGACTCAAGAAGAGCCAAAACCGGTGAAATGATGTGCCGCATTTGAGAAAAGATGAAATAAGAGATGAAGAACATGCTAACCAATGCCCAAAGGAGGAACGAATTCTGATTGGAAGGTGAAGTGTGGGCTTAGCATTTGGCGTAAGTGGTCAAAAAGCACTCTTACAGGATTGCAACAATATATGGTAAAGAAATTAATCCAAGAAATAATATTTATACCAAAACAAGGAATTGAAAAATATTTACCTTCCGTCATTAAACCCGAGAGAACTCGGTGGGCACAAAAGAGAGAGACGGAACAATGACAGTCGTGGCAACGGCTGACAGTGATTCTTCAATCAGCACAGCACCGGGGTCAACCGCACCTATATTCGGAATAAAAAAATATCAGCGAATATGGTTGGAAATATTGAGAACCCAAAAGAAATAACATAAAGAATACCTAATGTGGCAAAGGCTATAGCGGTGTCTGGAGCGCCACTAACCATGACGGCTTCCTCGGTTTCCACCATCATCGGGGAGATGGATTCAACGTCGACACCTTCGCCCCCTGAATCAATAAGGGCTGTCATGCTCGCGTCACCTGCCAACGTCGGGGATCTACAGGGGGAGGAAGCGGCAGTTGGAGCAGTCCCTGATTCGACAGGAAGGCGTAACACCCCATACCCTTCAAACGCTGGCGTATCACTCACCAAGTTTAGCCTTGTCACGTCATTCAAAGACAAATGTGTTATAATTCGAGAAAAAATACTGTAAGAAGAAACCAGAAAAAGTAAACAAGTCCTATTAGGTTTCAATAAGGGGTCGTGCGCTGTTTTATCTTGAAGTAACCGCTCGGTCTCTTCGTGAGCCGCACGTGCAACCTTCCTATGAGCGATGGACAAGACAGGAGGAATGTCCTCCATGGGAACGTCAGAGGGTCGGGCATCACTCGAACCTGTACCTGCGGCCAAGTTAGCCTGACGATCTCTTGTTGCGTGCTTTTTGTGCTTCCTCACAGCTTTGGTTGTACGGATAGATCTCCTTAAAACCTCCGACAGGGGAACGTCTTTGTACAAATTAGGCTCGGCCACCGAATCTGCTGCAACATCCATCATAGGCTGCTTTAGCAATGCCTCCCATGGCAGCCCCAGGATGACCACAACCGTAGCTGGTGGCTCTGAAGGCTCCTTCGCACCACCACCTGAGGATGGCATTGTAGTGCATACAACATGCACGAAATCATAAATCCGGTGCAACCAATGCATGAAATACAAATCCGGTGCAACCAATGCACGAAAACTCATCAATATCTTAAATGCTCATAAAAACAACACCGAGTATACCAAGGTGTATAGAATCATAAACTTGTGCAACTGTGTGCACAAAATCCATCCCAATGCACTGCAAGCATATATAAGCTATACCGAGTGCATAAGTAAAAGCAAGTGCATACAACATGCACGAAATCAAATCGACAGTATCGAATCCACGAAACCATAAATACGTGCAACGAAGGCACAAATCGATACCAAGTGCAATAGATTTGCACAAATCATAAACCAATGTAGCGGTGTATAAAACATAATCAAGTGCAATAACTGTGCACAAATATAAATCTCCAGTAGGTGCAGCCATGGTGCACGAAAACATAAATCACGAAACCCAATCATCGAAACTCAAATCCAAGCGATAAAAGTGTGATACTCGGATCACAAAACACAATTCGCAATAACTGACATTGAGGTACACCTCCTACAATATCGAAAAATATGCCGGTGCGCCCAAAGCTGGCAGAGCAAGATCATCTGCTTGCCTCCTGCTCATATATGGCGTCTTCTGTCTCTGGGTCCTCGTTTTCTCTGTGGATTACCAATCTCATGATCCTTCTGCTCGTCGGCCTGGTCAGATGTACTAACGAAACAGTTCCGCTCTGGAACTCCTCTGATCACCGTTTGGCCAATCAACATAACCACTCGCAACTGCACATTACTGGCGACGGCATCTGGCCCTCCGAATACTCATGATATAACCGATCCTGGGTGCAAGTCTTTATCGCAGCAGTGTCCTGGAAAAAACCTGCTCATGGCTTCTTCCGATCTCACCTATGCCGAATTATATGAAGGTTGGCACTCTTGCTTAACTTTTTTCTCATAACCGGACAGTTGTGTCCTCAGCACGGCTTTCCTCTGAAATTTGGTTGTATCTAACGCCTCTGCACATGTATCAATCCTCTGGCATCAACGGTGCGTAACAACCGCTCGCTAACATCTCGCACGGACCTCTTGTTCCACTCATCTTTATTATCGTCCACTTCGACGTCATCTCTTGCTGTTTGCGTATTGTAATTCGTTCTTTGCTACGGTCAATCCGGGGTCTCTCACATGGACTCGAAATTACGAACTCGGTATCTTCATCACTCTGTAGAAGATATCTAGCCGAACTCGTCCTCGGGAACTCGTCCAATTAATCGGAGGAATACACTTTATTCGTCCGTTCTCAATCAACTCACAACGCATCTGGTGAGGTCCTTCTATCCGAAACTGGTCAACTTACCGATCTCACATCGGAGCATCCAACGAACAACGTCCTCTCTTGATCGATCTATTCTAGATCCAAGTAAGATCCTTAAATTGGAATTCTTCAACTCAACTGAAGAGGAGCTTTTGATTGGTATGCGAGCATACTAGACGGGTCTGTCACTGCTTTCGCCCAAATGGAGTATCTGTTAAGAAAAAGATTCATGAGTGTTAGTGACAATCTGCATTTCTGGCCTCGTAAGAGCCAAGATGGGGAAAAACGAAAGCAACACGGATTTTATTGCCCGATGGCACAACCTCACAGTCAAGTGTGAACCGCCAGTAGAGCAGGACCAGCCCGTCAGCCTCCTCATTGGGAATCTCAGCAATTGGATGGTTACATTCTTATGTACAGCAGGTCTCAAGACAAGAGCTGACCAAGAGAGTTTAAAAGTTGGAACGCTCGAAGCAAGAGTCTACCCCGAACTCTCAGGGTATGTCTTGGAAGAGCTGAAAAGATGACAACCGCAAAAGTGGGAGCTACAAGAAGACCAACGCCTTTAATGCATCTGACGGTGAAGATAAGAGAAAGGCAGGCGGATCAAAAACAGACCGGGCTCGAAACCCAGTGCTAGGAGGAGAAGGGCATTCCCCAGAGGAGGAGAAGAACAAGGCTTACTCTTTCAGAAGGGACAAGATCCGTAAGATATTCAAAGATGTCTTGAACAACGGTCTATAATTGCCGAAGTCGAAGAGACCTCACGAAGCAAAAATGACCGAAAATCTCCTGTATTGTCGTACCACAGAGTAGTGAGCCATGCGATTGAGGATTGCTACATTTTCAAATACTGGGTCAAAAAGCAATACAAGACCGGAGAGATCGAGCTGTCCAAGAGTGTATTGGTGAACAATTAAGTTGCAACCACCAACTTTATACAGACAGAAGCCGAAGCTTTCTGAGAGTAGACATTGAATCCGCTGCCTCGAGAAATGAGTACATAAACTAGAGACTCCGAAATGAGTAAATAAACTACAAGCTCCGAAACGAGTGAATAAACTAGAGACTCCGAAACGAGTGAATAAACTAGAGACTCCGAAACGAGTGAATAAACTAATTAGCGCTAAATTGAGTCATCAAACACAGAGGAGCACATGCAAAAAATGTATATTCTTTATTTATGAATCAAAGTGTTTGAAAGATACAATTTAAATAAAAAAGGGGATACAATTTTATCCGTTAAGAAGGCGGAGCTTTCAATAAAATGGCAACCCGCTCACTCTCTTCCCGCAGCTCCTCCTCACGCGCTACTATTGTAGCCAGCATCACTTCAACTCGAGCCCGTTGTTACAAGCATGATGAAAGTCTCTCAGCAATTTTTTGCTGGCCACTTCACAATCTCGCATTCCCGGCTCGGTAGAGTCGAGCTGCTGCCTCAACGCCATTCCCTTAGAAACGCATTGCTGGAGATTCCTAAAAATAATTTGCAGATGCGCAGCGTTCGCTTCGACTGGGACACGCAATTGGCTGGATTCGCCAGAAGCTGTCTCATGTTCGTTTTGCCTCAGGGACAACTTCTGCTCGAAGTTTTAAATGGAAGCAGCACTTTGCTCGATCCATGTGATCAGTTGAGCCTTCGAGAGTAATGCTTCAAGTGTAAGACGCTTGTGCTTGATCTCGTGGAGACAAGCCTCAATTCGCCTACAATAGTCAACCCAAATGTCGACGAAGTCTTCGTTGTGAAAAGTCACAAGCGTCGCCAGCATAGGATTGACCTCAATCGCGAAGTCTGCAGCAGAAGTGAGAGCTTCAACGTTAAGGTCTTCGAGGAATTCTCTTAGCATCCGCCTGCTATTTGCCACATCCCTGGAGGACTAACGCTTAGCGAACGGACCCGCGGGCATAGATATGCGAGACTCAAGAGGAGCCAAAACCGGTGAAATGATGTGCCGCATTTGAGAAAAGATGAAATAAGAGATGAAGAACATGCTAACCAATGCCCGAAGGAGGAACGAATTCTGATTGGAAGGTGAAGTGTGGGCTTAGCATTTGGCGTAAGTGGTCAAAAAGCACTCTTACAGGATTGCAACAATATATGGTAAAGAAATTAATCCAAGAAATAATATTTATACCAAAACAAGGAATTGAAAAATCTTTACCTTCCGTCATTAAACCCGAGAGAACTCGGTGGGCACAAAAGAGAGAGACGGAACAATGACAGTCGTGGCAACGGCTGACAGTGATTCTTCAATCAGCACAGCACCGGGGTCAACCGCACCTATATTCGGAATAAAAAAATATCAGCGAATATGGTTGGCAATATTGAGAACCCAAAAGAAATAACATAAAGAATACCTAATGTGGCAAAGGCTATAGCGGTGTCTGGAGCGCCACTAACCATGACGGCTTCCTCGGTTTCCACCATCATCGGGGAGATGGATTCAACGTCGACACCTTCGCCCCCTGAATCAATAAGGGCTGTCATGCTCGCGTCACCTGCCAACGTCGGGGATCTACAGGGGGAGGAAGCGGCAGTTGGAGCAGTCCCTGATTCGACAGGAAGGCGTAACACCCCATACCCTTCAAACGCTGGCGTATCACTCACCAAGTTTAGCCTTGTCACGTCATTCAAAGACAAATGTGTTATAATTCGAGAAAAAATACTGTAAGAAGAAACCAGAAAAAGTAAACAAGTCCTATTAGGTTTCAATAAGGGGTCGTGCGCTGTTTTATCTTGAAGTAACCGCTCGGTCTCTTCGTGAGCCCGCACGTGCAACCTGCCTATGAGCGATGGACAAGACAGGAGGAATGTCCTCCATGGGAACGTCAGAGGGTCGGGCATCACTCGAACCTGCACCTGCGGCCAAGTTAGCCTGACGATCTCTTGTTGCGTGCTTTTTGTGCTTCCTCTCAGCTTTGGTTGTACGGATAGATCTCCTTAAAACCTCCGACAGGGGAACGTCTTTGTCCAAATTAGGCTCGGCCACCGAATCTGCTGCAACATCCATCATAGGCTGCTTTAGTAATGCCTCCCATGGCAGCCCCGGGATGACCACAACCGTAGCTGGTGGCTCTGAAGGCTCCTTCGCACCACCACCTGAGGATGGCATTGTACTCAGAGCAACACGAGTTGCGGCGGTTCCTGTAACAGAAAGAGGAAAGGAGTCAGGGTGTGAACGAAATGAACTAAATATGTAAAGGAGTCGCGAAACGAATCATACCGAGATCCATGGAAGCGTAAAGCCTCTCCTCTTCCTCAAATATCTTGAGGGATGCCAAGAGGGCATCTTTGGTGGAGATTCCTGTTAAGAAACGAGCGTTAATAAAGCATGGTAAATTCAAAATATATATATATATAAGAATATAAATGAAATATACCGAACGCCGCAAGAGAAGCGAGCGCTACTTGTGCGCGGGCTAATCTCTCAGAAGCCTCAATAGCGGCTTGAAGATCAGTGGCGGCATTCTCATCGACAGAGGCTTCAAACTGACCGTCGTTGGTACCGTATTCGGACAAGCCCTCGCTGTAAGGAGCATGAGGCTCCTGACCAAATACAACGTCGGCCGAGAATAAATACTTCTTCCTCTTCTGCGAACCGTCACCAACACCCGATGACAAAAGTTTTCGCTTAACGGGCTTCTTCAGACGGCGAGTTCTGATCTCCGAGCCAATACCCGACTCAGGGGATGTCGTAGCCACCACAGTCATAGGAGAACTTACATCCGGCCATGGCTTAACCGGAAAGGCTCACGGAATTACAACCATGGCGCTCTCTCTTAAAGAAGGATGGACAATTGCCCGTCGCTTCAGCGGGACAGCGGGATTACTGACCGGGATAGAATCATTATGGCCGAGAAGCATCCGCCTTTCCTCTTTGATGACGGCACCCGTGGCATGTTAATACCAAGCAATAAAAGCATTCGAAGCCTTCGGGATATGGCTCGACTCACTAATCAAGAAATGAGACCCCGTATTTAGTCGCATGAGGTGATGTGCCGCATTGCGAACGTGCTCTTCTGTAGAAACCGGGTCAATGAGGAACGCTTCAAGGGGAACGCCTTAGTTGTAACCGGATTGTTAGGCGAAACGATGCGGGTTAAATAACACCGAGGCATCCTGTCTAAACACGAGGAAACCCGGCCTGATGGAATACAAATGAACCATTTATCGGGCCCTCAATGCAGAAGCTCCGTCCTTGAAGACATCGTGGAGCGGCTGGATTACCTTGGAGGGTTCTTTACCAATGGTCAGGACCCTGTCGACAAACGTCATGCTGTCCCCAACCATGCGCGGGCGAAGAAGCAATCGCCAAGCCTCTTGTTGTGTTGGGTCTGGAGAAGAAGTATCGACCAATTGCATGACCCGAGGAAAGTTATATCCTTCATAAAATCTGGGCCATTTATGCACACTAAAATCACCCATCGCATGCATCTCGATCCACGAGGTGAAGTAGTGCAATAAGAGATTTACGGGCTTCAAACCCGATTGATTGGTGCCGGCTGCTATACTCAGACCATGATATAAGTGAGCCAGTCCTACAACCCCAATAGCCATACATGTCCCCGCAGCGATGCGATGAGCTGGATAGAAGACAAATGGTCTTATGTAGCGAGGGTGCATCGAGAGCGAAAACCAGCTCAGCTACAAGCCAATGAACCCCATAAAGAACGTCTCATCATCAATGTTCTGAGCGGCAATCTCTGCGAAAGGGACGGTGGGGGTATCCGGAATGAAGAACTGTTTTAAATCTGCCTCTGCGGTCGGCACTTTGTCCAAGCCAAAGCCAAACGAATCATCAAGCTTGGCAAACTTCACAGCTTTCTTCGATAAAACCTCCAGCCGGAGGAAACGAGCAACAAGTCCTATAAATAGATGAGTCTTGCCCATAACATGTAACACTATCATGAATATAGTTATTGTAGCACATAACTAAATAAAATGTTGGCTACATGGGTAGTTTTCATAACTACATGGGTAGTTAGTTTTCATAACTACATGGGTAGTTAGAACTTCTTGATGGAAGGAGTTCTATAAATAGATGAGTCTTGCCCACATACAAACAAGTCCTGTGAATTCAAATTGTCCGCTCTGGCCGAAAGGCCCTTTGGCGTGGCACCTTATTCCGTGAGCAAGGACCGAGGCCCGACATCCTCACCACTTTTGTACAATGGTTCGTTCTCGAACCATAGACCTACTTATAGAGGGACTGGCTCTGATACCATTTTGTCACAACCCATCCCCGACACAGACAGTATTGTCCGCTCCACCCCCAACACAGACGGTATTGTCCGCTCTGGCCAAAGGGCTCTTTGGTGTGGCACTTTATTCCGTGAGTAAGGACCGGGGCCCGACATCCTCCTTACCTTTGAACAGTGGTTCGTTCTCGAACCACAGACCTATCTATTGAGGGACTCTGATACCATTCTGTCACAACCCACCCCCAACACAAACAGTATTGTCCGCTCTGGCAGAAGGGCCCTTTGGCGTGGCACCTTATTCCGTGAGCAAGGACCGAGGCTCGACATCATCACCATCTTTGAACAATGGTTCGTCCTCAAACCATTGACCTACCTATCGAGGGACCAGCTTTGATATCATCTGTGTTAGGCAAGGAAGAACAATAATTTTAGTTTTTTTAAGCATTCTCATTTGATATTGATTGCAACAACTATGGATGTAGGTATGTAATTCTAAATTGTTTTTGGTATGCAAGCAAGTATTATAATAGTTAATCATACCATAAGTGTTAATACATAAACCATAGAAATATCATACAATCATATATCTTGGTTCCACATCTAATTGCTCAAATTCCAAAAGAGAGATAAAATGAAAATAAACACAATATGCAAACATTAACAAGGAACAAACACCACTCCTAAATCAGAAATCTTCCCTTAATAACATTTCCTGGACTAAGAGCACCGATCTCTTTTGACCTAATTTCTCATTTATCCATTTGTGTTTGCATGCGATATATTCCATGGATGTTGAAATATCATAAGTTTTTCCAATCTGATACTACACATTCATTAAGGGGTATATGAGTAGCACGACTAACACCACAGTTGTAGAACTTCTTAAATATAGTAAAAACCATGCACTGATATTACACCATTCATTAAGGGATATATGAGTAACACGACTAACACCATCCACTTTCTTGACACCTTGAAAACAATTAGGCTGATCTCCCTTATGGCTTAAGTAGCCAGTTTCACATATTCTTCGTATGTCAAATTCATAGTTTGATTGGCCATGATCTCTTTGAACCGTCCTGACTTGTAATCATTCAATGGTCTCTCTAGTACAAATTACTCAGTAGAGAGGATCTGATTCATGTATGCGCATGCGAGTAGATTTATGTTGGGTTGTTTTGCAGCATAAAATCCCTTTTTTGGTTATGTGCACTTGGTATTCTAGATAAACAATTCTTCATTCAACTTTTGTTGTATTTAAATTGATCTTTCCCCACCTTGTTGATATGTAAATAATTCAAGATTGTTTCCTTCAGGGTTGCGGCAATACAGATTTCTGCCCTTACAAGGTTTTCAAGGTAAACACTCCCATGTTTTGAAAAGGGTAATGTTTCATTCAAAATATACCGATTAACCTTTTCTTTTATGAACTTTTCCTGCAGGAACAAATTGTTGCTCCTCATTTGAAACACAGCTTCAAATCTGTCTACACTATTAAAGAGCCAGAGAATCCAAGCGAATATAGTATCATCTGATTTTTAGTTCAAATTGCTTGTAGAGTTGTAATAGATTTTGACAAACCTCCTCTCGCAATACTACCCCAATCTTTTCTATGCAAGGCCCCATCATCACAACTAGCATTTTTGTGTTTTATTGCCATGTTTCGATAACTAGATTAAGGGCATTGTTTGCAATAATTCCTTTAAAAGTCCTTTTAGTTTGTTTTTTCCTAGGGTCTTTTTCCAACCCATATTTTGTGTAAAACATGTAATTGCGGTTGGCATAGTTCTCACAAGCTGCTCTCTACATGTATATGCTGCTGCTTATTTATTTAGTATTTTAGTTTCTAGAATGAAAAGAGCTGGACTTTGTTTACATGTATAACTTTTGTATCAGCATTTTGTTCATCCTTAGGTATTTTTAGAGCTTTCTACAAGTGTTAATGAGGACAACTGGAATTTTTGTTAATAAGTGTACCTCATAACTGGATCTTGTGAAAATGCTGCTCTTTTTCTATACTCGTGTTAATTATGCCCTATAGATTTATAAAATATCATTCAATATTCTTAGTGAACTTTTATATTGTCGATTTATTTGGGGAATCGCCTTTGCTCCGGCTCCTATGATAATTCTACATATTTTTGTTTCACTTTTACCTTTTTCTCCAGTGTAATCAATTTAAGGGCAATTATAGTATAAATAAATGAAATCATAGTCAAATTTAATCCATGTGTAGTCAAACTCAATAAAATGTATGCAATTTCAGAGAAATTGTATTAAAAGCTAAGTTAAATTATTGTTAAATTTAGTAGAATGTAGTCTATATCAGTGCATCTATAGTAAAAATCCGTTAAATTTTCTTTCTGTCTAACGGAAAATTATACCATGTGCCCAGTGTATACTCCAGGCAGGATAGAGAAGAGATGGGAGCACGAGCCCCACGCGCTGCGTGAAGTCTCTCCTCTCTCCCTCACATCCCTGCCCTGGTGTATTACACCCGGCATTGGGAATAATCTCTCATGTTCGACAAGAAGCATTGATAACTAATATACCCGCAATTGTGAGCTACTTTTCTTGCATTGTCTTTCCTATGTCCCGCTAGGGTCATATTTGATGGTGATGGCTGGTTGCCATTGCTGTGCGCTCGTATTTGTGACTTTCAATAGGCTCATTCCAACAAATTGATGGCAAGTTTAATGTATTGATGATGTACATTGGCTTGGGGTGCTTGGTTGCTTAAGCAAAGCTCAGAAATCGCTTCTTTGTTTAATTGTGTTATTTTCTTATGAATTATTTGTTAGTTAGTATTATTGATGTTAATTTTTTTTTTAAAAAATAAATTAATTCCACTTGTAAATGAGTAGATGAGTATGTTCAAAGGTGTAGACAACTAAAGAGGTCATTGACTGTGATTGGGACCTAATCCAAGTATTATTCACACCAAGAATACTATAAATACACATCTAACAAGACTTGATAAAAAGCATAATCCCTAGCAGGAGGGTGTGGTAATAAAATTACTAGCACCACACACATATGCATCTAAGCACACCCCTATAAGTCAACGAGGGTAAATTTGTTACATCACTCATTATTTTATATTATTTAGCATATCTCATTTGATATTGATTGCAACAACTATCGATGTAGGTGTGTAATTCTAAATTGTTTTTGGTAGGCAAACAAGTATTATAATAGTTAATCATACCTTAAGTGTTAATACATAAACCATAGAAATATCATACAATCATATATCTTGGTTCCACATCAAATTGCTCAAATTCCAAAAGAGAGATAAAATGAAAATAAACACAATATGCAAACATTAACAAGGCACAAACACCACTCCTGAATCAGAAATCTTCTCTTAATAACATTTCCTGGACTAAGAGCACCGATCTCTTTTGACCTAATTTCTCATTTATCCATTTGTGTTTGCATGCAATATATTCCATGGATGTTAAAATATCATAAGTTTTTCCAATATGATACTACACATTCATTAAGGGATATATGAGTAGCACGACTAACACCACAGTTGTAGAACTTCTTAAATATAGTAAAAACCATGCACTGATATTACACCATTCATTAAGGGATATATGAGTAACATAACTAACACCATCCACTTTCTTGACACCTTGAAAACAATTAGGCTGATCTTCCTTATGGCTTAAGTAGCCAGTTTCACATATTCTTCGTATGTCAAATTCATAGTTTGATTAGCCATGATCTCTTTGAAGCGTCCTGACTTGTAATCATTCAATAGTCTCTCTAGTAAAAATTACTCAGTAGAGAGGATCTGATTCATGTATGCGCATGCGAGTAGATTTATGTTGGGTTGTTTTGCAGCATAAAATCCCTTTTTTGGTTATGTGCACTTGGTATTCTAGATAAACAATTCTTCATTCAACTTTTGTTATATTTAAATTGATCTTCCCCCACCTTGTTGATATGTCAATAATTCAAGATTGTTTCCTTCAGGGTTGCGGCAATACAGATTTCTGCCCTTACAAGGTTTTCAAGGTAAACACTCCCATGTTTTGAAAAGGGTAATGTTTCATTCAAAATATACCGATTAACCTTTTCTTTTATGAACTTTTCCTGCAGGAACAAATTATTGCTCCTCATTTGAAACACAGCTTCAAATCTGTCTACACTATTAAAGAGCCAGAGAATCCAAGCGAATATAGTATCATCTGATTTTTAGTTCAAACTGCTTGTAGAGTTGTAATAGATTTTGACAAACCTCCTCTCGCAATACTACCCCAATCTTTTCTATGCAAGGCCCCATCATCACAACTAGCATTTTTGTGTTTTATTGCCATGTTTCGATAACTAGATTAAGGGCATTGTTTACAATAATTCCTTTAAAAGTCCTTTTAGTTTGTTTTTTCCTAGGGTCTTTTTCCAACCCATATTTTGTGTAAAACATGTAATTGCAGTTGGCATAGTTCTCACAAGCTGCTCTCTACATGTATATGCTGCTGCTTATTTATTTAGTATTTTAGTTTCTAGAATGAAAAGAGCTGGACTTTGTTTACATGTATAACTTTTGTATCAGCATTTTGTTCATCCTTAGGTATTTTTAGAGCTTTCTACAAGTGTTAATGAGGACAACTGGAATTTTTGTTAATAAGTGTACCTCATGACTGGATCTTGTGAAAATGCTGCTCTTTTTCTATACTCGTGTTAATTATGCCCTATAGATTTATAAAATATCATTCAATATTCTTAGTGAACTTTTATATTGTCGATTTATTTGGGGAATCGCCTTTGCTGCGGCTCCTATGATAATTCTACATATTTTTGTTTCACTTTTACCTTTTTCTCCAGTGTAATCAATTTAAGGGTAATTATAGTATAAATAAATGAAATCATAGTCAAATTTAATCCATGTGTAGTCAAACTCAATAAAATGTATGCAATTTCAGAGAAATTGTATTAAAAGCTAAGTTAAATTATTGTTAAATTTAGTAGAATGTAGTCTATATCAGTGCATCTATAGTAAAAATCCGTTAAATTTTCTTTCTGTCTAACGGAAAATTATACCATGTGCCCAGTGTATACTCCAAGCATGATAGAGAAGAGATGGACGCGCGAGTCCCACGCGCTGCGTGAAGTCTCTCCTCTCTCCCTCACATCCCTGCCCTGGTGTATTACACCCGGTATAGGGAATAATCTCTCATGTTCGACAAGAGGCATTGATAACTAATATACCCGCAATTGTGAGCTACTTTTCTTGCATTGTCTTTCCTATGTCCCGCTAGGGTCATATTTGATGGTGATGGCTGGTTGCCATTGCTGTGCGCTCGTATTTGTGACTTTCAATAGGCTCATTCCAACAAATTGATGGCAAGTTTAATGTATTGATGATGTACATTGGCTTGGGGTGCTTGGTTGCTTAAGCAAAGCTCAGAAATCGCTTCTTTGTTTAATTGTGTTATTTTCTTATGAATTATTTGTTAGTTAGTATTATTGATGTTAATTTTTTTTTTAAAATAAATTAATTCCACTTGTAAATGAGTAGATGAGTATGTTCAAAGGTGTAGACAACTAAAGAGGTCATTGACTGTGATTGGGACCTAATCCAAGTATTATTCACACCAAGAATACTATAAATACACATTTAACAAGACTTGATAAAAAGCATAATCCCTAGCAGGAGTGTGTGGTAATAAAATTACTAGCACCACACTCATATGCATCTAAGCACACCCCTATAAGTCAACGAGGGTAAATTTGTTACATCACTCATTATTTTATATTATTTAGCATATCTCAACCTATATTCTACTAACATGACAAAATAACTTACACTATTTTATGCCATCATTACAATAAATTGCTTGCACTCCACTACGCATTGATAGGAATGGCATAGCCCATGCTATTTTTAAATAAGATTTTACATAAAGTCTATTGTTATTAAACTGGATTTAAACTTCAATATATCAAGTGAACCTAATATATATGTAACACATCATTCAGCTTTTAATTCTCATAACCTAAAAATTTAATAAAAAAATCTATTTCCACTCGATTGCTTTGAATATCTAAGTATGAATGTAAACTTGTAAAATTAAAAATTACTCACTCCATCTCCTTTACTTGACGTTTTAGAAGAATTTACACCGATTAAGGAAAGTATTATCACTTTCTTAATATCAGTAATTAATCTACTGTCACATCACCACTAAAAAAATCATATCATTTCAGCCTTCAACTATTTACTATATCAACAGTTATTCTATTGCCACATCACCACTAAAAAAATCATACCATTTATGTCCTCAACTATTTACTATATCAATAATTAATCTACTGCCACATCACCACTAAAAATTAATTTTCTAAGCTATTTTTGGTACTGTATCATTTATTGATATCTTTATCATTAATGATTTTCTCGTTATTCCAGAACGTCACGTAAAGTGAGTTTCTCTTCAAAATATCAAGTAAAAAGGAACGGAGGGAGTAATTGTTAGTAGGTTTTGCATTATTTTCTTAAAATTTTAAACAATTTAATCTATGTTTTGTTTTTAAAACTAATTTACTTATATTATGGTTTAGTACGAGTTAAAATTATTAAAAATAATTAATAATAATCCATATAGCTTATGCTTAGAGCAACACTTTTTGCGTTTTTCGTTTTTAATAGCTTATGCTTTGCGCAACACATTTTGCGTTTTTCTCTTTTAAGAGACAGGACACTAAGCTTATGCTAGTGTTATTTTTCAACATTTGTTAGAACTTATAAGCTACGAGACATAAACACTTCAACCGGCAAACCGTGTGTTATGTCCGATATGTGTTGGATACCAAAACTTGCCAATACTTGCTCGAAATGTATCAAAAAAGACGTATGCCACATCTTATAAGTGTATACATGTGTTAGTGCGTGTCACGAGCATGTCTTATGCTTGTTATATAGGTCTCTAGTAGTTTGTCTAAATGACAACATGGAGACAGCCGACTGCGGAAGGAGGATGGCGTCAACTTTCTTTGTTCGGCCAGTGGTTGTAGGCAACGATCGTTGTAGTCGGTTTTGGACAACGATTGTTAAATAGGTATATATGAATATGTAAAATTTGAAGGGGGTATATTTAAAAAAAAAACCATAGTTCATATTTATTCATTTGGAAACCCAGAGTCGTTTATTAATTATATATGAAAAAGGTATTTTATCTTAATTTGGAAACGGACTCCGAGGAAGTCCAAGGTTGGTTTAGTATTTTAAATATTATTACATTCCTAAATTAGATGGTTGCCGTTGTTGTTTTGGATTGTATAAGCACCTGAGTCTTTTAATAGCGTTCTTTAAACTTTCCTATTTTATTCGCTCAGAAGAAACGAAACACTGTCGCCGGAATTTCATCTCTCGATGTCGATCCTTCGAAACCCTAACCCGCCGACGATGTAAAGGCGGCATCTTTCCCCTTCAAAACCCTAACCCGCAGACTTCGAAACCCTAACCGCCATGGGAGCTTATGAACCACCGGCGATGACGCAGCCACCGGCGATGTAAAAGCGGCATCTTTCCCCTTCGAAACACAAACCGAAGACTTCGAAGCTCTAATCCCTATGGGAGTCCGATCAGCCGCCGGCGATGACGTGGCCCCAGGCGATGTTGAGGCGGCAAAAGAGGGCGGAGGGATCAAGCAGGGGCCTTGCCGATCTGCGAGCGTTCTTGATGGCGTTGTTGAGATGATCCATGGCATCATTACTGTAAGATTTCTTTGACTTGTGATCAGTGATGGTTTTGTGTTTTTTCCCTTGATATTTTACTGCCTCTAAGCATCTTTCCCCTTCGAAACGGTAACCTTCGAAACTCTAACCCCGATGGGATTCCGATCAAACGCCGGCGATGACGTGGCCAGACAATGTTGAGGTGGCGAAAGAGGGAGGAGGGATCAAGCAGGGGCCTTGCCGATTTGCGAGAGTTCTTGATGGCGGTGCTGAGACGATCCATCACATCATTACTGTGAGATTTCTTTGACTTGTGATCGGTGATAGTTTTTTATGCTACTACTATAAATAACTTACACTCTGCTACGCATTGATAGTAATGGCATAAACTACGCTATTTGTAAATAAGATTTTACATAAAGTTTATTGTTATTAAACGGGATTTAAAGTTCAATAGCTCAAGCGAACCTAATATATATGTAACACGTCATCCAACTTTTAATTCTCAGAACCTAGAAATTAAATAGAAAAACCTATTTCCGCTCGATTGTTTTGAATATCTAAGTATGAATTTAAACTTGTAAAATTGAAAATTAATTGCTGGTGGGTTTTTGCATTATTTTCTTAAATTTTTAAACAATTTAATCTATGTTTTATTCTTAAAACTAATTTACTTATATTGCCGTTTAGTACTATTTATAATTATTAAAAATAATTAATGATAATCAACATGGCTTATGCTTTGCGCTACACTTTTTGCGTTTTTAATAGCTTATGCTTCGCGCAAGGCTTTTTTCGTTTTTTCTCTTTTAAGAGCATAGAACTGAGCTTACGCTATTGTTATTTTTCAACATTTGTTAGAACTTATAAACTACGAGACACAAACACTTCAACCAGTATATCGTGTTTGTATCCGATGTGTTGGATATCGACACTTGCAAATACTTGCTCGAAATATATCAAACAAGACGTATGCTACATCTTATAAGTGTAAACATGTGTTTGTGCGTGTCACGAGCGCGTCTTATGCTTGTCATATAGGTCTCTAGTAGTTTGTCTAAATGACAACATGGAGACAGCTGACTGTGAAAGGAGAACGGCAGCAACTTACTTTGTTTGGCCAGTGGTTGTAGGCGGCGGTCATTGCAGACGGTTTTGGACAACAGTTGGTAAATGGGTATATCTTTACTATTATAACCAGAACCTAAGGGTACAATGTCATAATGTATATTTCCCTCCCCCTCACCCCCTCTCTCTCTTTCTCTCCACACACATCTTTATGCGATATCATTCTCACCATTAAAAACAAGGAAACCGATGCAACTTTTTATGAACGAAATTACAAATAGGCCCCTTAATTTATGCTTTTACATATCTTACATATTCCATACATGTATTTTGGACTATTCATATGTAATTGAAAATTAATGAATATATAATTTCTAATATTCAAGTTACACATAGCCGTCTCTATTTCCTGTTCTCCATGCTTCTTTTTGTTTCGGAAGAACTTTTATGACTGTAAGTTTTTTATTATAAATTTTTTGTTAAGGCTTTATTTTTTTTAGAGGTTTTTTGTTTACGGGTTTTTGAAAATTGCACGAAATTTGTTTGTAATGAGTACATTTGACGGTTTGTTACTCCTTTTATAATTGTTTCTTCGTTGAAAAAACTATAACTATATCGAATATACAACATTGATTTTTTATGCAGAAAATTGTTAATGTGCTTTATCTAAATAATTTGGCATTAACTTTCCTGTTTTTATTTGCACACGTGCATCGCAGATGCGAAAACGCTAGTATGAATAAGTAAATTTGAAGAACCCATAGTTTATATTTATTCATTTGGAAGCTTTCGGATATGTTCCTTCGCGAAAGGGTCTCCGCTCCCTCACTCAGTTTCATCGGCCAAAACTGGTTTATTAATTATATATGAAAAAAGTATTTTATCCTAATTTGGAAACCGACTCCGAGGAAGTCCAAGGTTTAAATAGTTCAAATATTATTACATTCCTAAATTAGATGGTTGCCGTTGTTGTTTTGGATTATATAAGCACCCGAGTCCTTTAATAGCGTTCTTTAAACTTTCCTGTTTTATTCCCTCAAAAGAAACGACACACTGTCGTTGGGATTTCATCTCTCGATGTTGATCCTTCGAAACCCTAACCCGCAGGCAATGTAACGGCGGCATCTTTCCCTTTCAAAACCTAACCCCCATGGGAGCTGATGAACCGCCGGCGATGATGCAGCCACTGGCGATGTAAAGGCGGCATATATCCCCTTCGAAACACAAACCGAAGACTTCGAAGCTCTAAACCCCATGGGAGTCCAATCAGCCGCCGGCGATGACGTGGCCCCAGGCGATGTTGAGGCGGCGAAAGACGGCGGAGGGATCAAGCAGGGGCTTTGCCGATCTGCGATTGTTCTTGATGGCGGTGCTGAGAGGATCCATCACATCATTACTGTGAGATTTCTTTGACTTGTGATCAGTGATAGGTTTTTGCTTTTCCCCCTTATATTTTACTGCTTCTAAGGTTTATCCTTCTAGAGTTTAAATCTTTTTCACTACTTAACTGAACTAGGATATGTTAACTAATATATCTTGACAAGTCGATTCTGTAACCGACCATTCACATTACTAGATTTAGGTCCATATATGCATCACATCACAACCCTTTTTTACACGGTTGAAATCTTTTTCACGAATTAACTGAATTAGGATGTGTCGACTAATATAACTTGACAATACAATCGTTTGTGGACCTAACTATTAACTTCACCAGATTTTGGTCCATAAATGTATCCCACCACAACCTTTTTTCACACTGACCGATAGACTTAAAAGTTGGATATCGATTTTTTTTAAAGATGGCTTCATTTATAAACTCAACCTATGTGTCTAAAAGATATTAGAAATAGCGTTACGATCAAGCATGTTCTATTGGGCACCACAACCTTTTTTCACACTGACCGATAGACTTAAAAGTTGGATATCGATTTTTTTTAAAGATGGCTTCATTTATAAACTCAACCTATGTGTCTAAAAGATATTAGAAATAGCGTTACGATCAAGCATGTTCTATTGGGCACCACGGGTTATCTTTTTGTTACTCTGTGACATGTTTAGTAGAAGGCTCACACTTCACATTCTATTTGTAGCCATCCAAGCTTGAAATGCCAACCCTTGTGTGTTTTTGCTCGGAATGATTGTGTTTCATGGTTTCATCAAATTTTTTCATTACAATCATGGTGCCTAAATTCATTAGGTTTTTCATAATGTCCTCCAATTTTTGTCCACGACCGTATGCACCTACCATTGATTCTCTTTCTTTAACCGTCGCATTATGGAAATTTGTCAATAGACATTCGAGTTCAAGTCCTCTCCATTATTATATTGACCTCAATATGTCAACCAAGAGCTCTTTCGATTGTACACATCCCTGATTGTGGCTTTCGCCAAATTTACTTTGCACACATAACTAATCATTAATGATACGTTGACTTTTTTGAAAGAGCCTTTTTGGAGAAAACATCACATTTCACTTGTCTCGTTTATAAAATATTCGAAGTTGTCTCAATCTTTTAAAGCAAATTTCTCAGGATTTCAAAGACTTTACATCATTTTGCATTTCATCCTTTTATTTATTTTTTAGAAGAGCTGTATTATGAAAATGCTTCAATTGTATTTAATTTCAAAACTATTTCTTAACATTATTGCTTTTAAAGGGACCATAAATTTTAATTTGTTTCGTTACTTAAATAAATTGAGGCTGCTTTTCTTAAATTTTAAATTTCTAAACCTTTTTCCTTAAACACACTATTTTTAAACGCGCCATACAATCGTTTAAAGGTTTTCCACTTATCTTGTTCTTTAATTGGACCGGAAACTAATTTTTTATCTAAATTTTAAATCTATTTCCTAAACAATACTAGTTTCAAAATCCTAAATTTATTTCCATATACGGGATCAACTAATGTCTTTTTCTAATGTCCTCCAACTCATGTCCACAATAATATGCACCTATCATTGATTTTGTAATTATGTTCCTATAACCGTCATTCTATAGACATTTATCAAGCGACTTTCAAATCTACGTTCTTTTCATTATTTGATCGATGTGAACATGTCAACCCGTGACTTTTTGATTGTACACATTCATGATCCAATAGCGGTGTTCCTATAACCGTTAACATTTATCTAAAGTCATTCAAGTTCAAGTCGGCATTTTTAGATCGACGTGTATATGTCAACCCATGACTTTTTTGATTGTACACGTATTTATCCTTAGTTTCACTATTTCTAAATGCACTATAAACTTATTTCAAGTCTTTTCACCAGTCTCGTTCTTTAAAACGACTTAAATATATTTTTAGTCTAAATTTTAAATCTCCGAATCATTACTACTTCCAAATTTTTGAATCCAATTTATTATGCACCTATCTTTGATTCTCCGTCTATAACCGCCGTAACCTCGATTCATTATTGATTTAATCTGCCTATAGGCTTAATTATTGTCTTTTCATAATATCCTCCAGTTTTTGTCCACGGCAATATGCACGTACCAATGTTTCTCTTTCTTTAACCATCCCATTATGGACATTTGTCAATAGACATATGCATTCAAGTCCTCTCCATTATTAGATTGACTTAAATATGTCAACCCAGGGGTCTTTCGATTGTACGCATCCCTGACTATGGCTTTCACTAAATTTACTTTGCACACATAACCGATTTTTCATGATACCTTGATTTTTTCACAGAGTTTTTTTTGGATATAACATCGCATTTCACTTGTCTTGTTTATAAAATATTCGAAACGGTCTTCAATTTTTAAAGCAAATTTCTTAGCATTTCAAAGACTGTACACCATTTTGCATTTGAGCCTTTTTTTATTTATTAGAAAGGCTGTATTTTGAAAATGCTTCAATTGTATTAAATTTCAAAATCTATTCATCTCCGATTTTAAAGGGACCATAAATTTTCACTTATTTCATTACTTAAAGCAACTGAGGCTACTTTTCTTAAAATTTAAATTTCTAAACCTTTTTCTGTAATCACTATTTTTAAATGCGCCATAAAGTCGTTTCAAGGTTTTTTACTTGTCTCGTTCTTTAAATGGACTTGAATCTTATTTTTTTATCTAAATTTTAAATTTCTGAATCTATTTCCTAAACAGAACTGGTTTCAAATTTCTAAATCTATTTTCATATACGGGATTATCTAATGTCTTTTTCTAATGTCCTCCAACTCATGCCCATAAGAATATGCACTTACCATTGATTCTGTAATTTTGTTCCTATAACCGTCCTTCCATGGATATTTATCAAGAGACTTTCAAATTCACGCCGTTTCCATTATTTGATCGACATGAACATGTCAACTTGTGACTTCTTTTGATTGTATACTTTCATGATCCAATGGTGTTCCTATAATCGTTGCCTTATGAACATTTATCTAAATTCATTTAAGTTCAAGCCCTCACCATTTTTAGATTGACGTGTGTGTGTCAATCCGTGACTCTTTTGATTGTACACGTATTTCCCCTTAGTTTCACTATTTGTAAATGCACTATAAACTTATTTCAAGTCTTTTCACTTGTCTCGTTCTTTAGAACAACTTAAATCTATTTTTAATCTAAATTTTAAATTTTTGAATCTATTTTCGTATTATTACTACTTAATTTCTGAATCCATTTACATATGCACCTATCTTTGATTCTCTGTCTATAACCGTCTTAACATCGATTCATTACTGTTTAATCTGCCTATAGGCTTAATTATTGTCTTTTCATAATGACCGCTAGATTTTGTTCATGGCAATATGCACCTACCATTGATTCTCTTCCATTAACCGTTCTATTATTGACATTTGTCAATAGACATTTGAGTTCAAGTCCTCTCCATTATTCGATTGACCAGAATATGTCAATCAAGGGCTCTTTCGATTGTACACATCCCTGATTGTGGCTTTCGCCAAATTTACTTTGCGCACATAACCAATCACTCATGATATCTTGATTTTTTTCAACTAGCTTTTTTGGATATAACATTGCATTTCACTTGTCTCGTTTATAAAATATTCGAAACTGTCTCCAAATTTTAAAGCAAATTTCTCAGAATTTCATAGACTTTACAACATTTTGCATTTCAGCCTTTTATTTATTTATGGGAAAGGACGCATTTTGAAAATGCTTCAATTGTATTAAATTTCAAAATCAATTTGATAACATTACTGATTTTAAAGGACCATAAATTTTCACTTGTTTCGTTACTTAAATCGATTGAGGCTAGTTATCTTAAATTTTAAATTTCTAAACTTTTTTCCTTAATCACGCTATTTTTAAATGCGCCATACAGTTGTTAATGGTTTTTCACTCGTCTTATTCTTTAAATAGACTAGAAACTAATTTTTTTTATCTAAATTTTAAATTTCTGAATCTATTTCCTAAGCAGTACCGGTTTAAAATTTCTAAATTTACTTCCATATACGGGATCGACTAATGTCTTTTTCTAATGTCCTCCAACTCATGTCCAAAATAATATGTACCTACCATACCATTGATTCTGTAATTCTGTTTTTATAACCGTTCTTCTATGGACATTTATCAAGAGAATTTCAAATTCACGTCTTTTCATCATTTGATGGACGTGAACATGTCAACCCGTAACTTTTTGATTGTACACATTCATGATCCAACAGTGTTCCTATAACCGTTGTCCTATGAATATTTATCTAAAGTCATTCAAGTTCAAGTCCTCACCATTTTTAGATCGACGTGTCTACCTCAAACCGTGACGCTTTTGATTGTACATGTAATTTTCCTTAGTTTCACTATTTTTAAATGCACTATAAACTTATTTCAAGTCTTCTCACGTTCTTTAAAATAACTTAAATCTATTTTTCTTCTAAATTTTAAATTTCATAATCTATTCCCATATTGTTACTACTAAATTTCCGAATCCAGTTTTATATGCACCATCTTTGATTCTACGTCAGTAAGCGTCTGAACCTGATTCATTACTGATTCAATCTACCAATAGGCTTAATTTTGTTTTCATGACGTCCGGTTTTGTCCACAACAATATGAACTTACCATTGATTCTCTTCCTTTAACCGTCCCATTATGGACATGTGTCGATAAACATTCGAGTTCAAGTCCTCTCCATTATTAGATTAACCTGAATATATCAACCAAGGGCTCTTTTGAATGTACACATCCCTGACTATGGCTTTCGCCAAATTTACTTTGCACACAACTAATTATTCATGATACCTTGGATTTTTTTTTATCAAAGAGCCTTTTTGTGTATAACATGCATATCACTTGTATCGTTTATAAAATATTTGATACCGTCTCCAACTTCTAAAGCAAATTTCTCAGGATTTCAAAGGCTTTACACCATTTTGCATTTCAGTCTTTTCTTTAGTTATTAAAAAGGTTGTGTCTTGAAAATACTTAAGTTGTATTAAATTTCAAAATCTATTTCTTAACATTATTGCTTTTAAAGGGACCATAAATTTTCACTTGTTTCGTTACTTAAAGCAAATGAGGCTATTTTTCTTAAATTTTAAATTTCTAAACCATTTTCTTTAATCACACTATTTTTAAATGCGCCATAAAGTCGTTTCAAGGTTCTTCATTTGTCTCGTTTTTTAAATGGACTTGAATCTAATTTTTTTTATCCAAATTTTAAATTTCTGAATCTAATTCCTAAGCAGTATTAGTATCGAATTCTAAATCTATTTCCATATACGAGATTAACCAACGTCTTTTTCTAATGTCCAACTCATATGCATAACAATATGCACCTACCATTGATTCTGTAATTCTGTTTCTATAACCGTCCTATGGACATTTATCAAGGGACTTTCAAATCCGCGTCCTTTCCATTATTTGATCGACATGAACATGTCTACCAGTGACTTTTTGATCATACACATTCATGATCTAATAATGTTCCTATAACCATTGTCCTATGAACATTTATCTAAAGTCATTCAAGTTAAAGTCACTATTTTAGATCGACATGTATATGTCAACCCGAGACGCTTTTGATTGTACACGTATTTCCCCTTAGTTTCACTATTTTTAAATGCACTATAAACTTATTTCAAGTCTTTTCACTTGTCTCTTTCTTTAAAATGACATATCTATTTTTTATTCTAAATTTTAAATTTCCGAATATATTTCTGTATTATTATGAATTCTAAATTTTTGAATTCATTTACATATGCACCCATCTTTTATTCTCCGTCCATAATTGTCTTTACCCCAATTCATTGCCGATTTAATCTGCCTATAGGCTTAATTATTGTCTTTTCGTAATGTCCTGTTTTTGTCCACGACAATATGCTAATTACATTTATTCTCTAACTTTAATTGTCCATTATGGACATTTGTCAATAGACATTCGAGTTCAAGTCCTCTTCCTTATTCGATCGACCGGAATATGCCAACCAAGGGCTCTTTCGTTTGTACACATCCTTGACTATGGCTTTTGCCAAATTTACTTTGCACACATAACCAATCATTCATAATATCTTGATTTTTTCATAGAGCCTTTTCGGATATAACATCGCACTTCGCTTGTCTCGTTTATAAAATATTCGAAACCGTCTCTAAGATTTAAAGCAAATTTCTCAGAATTTCAATGACTTTACATCATTTTGCATTCAGCCTTTTTTTATAATATTAGCAGGGCTGTATTTTGAAAATGCTTCAATTGTATTAAATTTTAAAATCCATTTCAAGGGACTATAAATTTTCTTGTTTTTTTAAAGCAATGAGTCTGCTTTTCTTAAATTTTAAATTTCTGGACCTTTTTCCTTGATCACACTATTTTTAACCATAAATTTTAAAGCAATGAGTCCGCTTTTCTTAAATTTTCTTGTTTTTTTTAAAGCAATGAGTCCGCTTTTCTTAAATTTTCTTGTTTTTTTTAAAGTAATGAGTCTGCTTTTCTTAAATTTTAAATTTCTAGACCTTTTTCCTTGATCACACTATTTTTAACCATAAAGTCGTTTCAAGATTTTTCACTTGTCTTAGTTCTTTAAATGAACTTGAATCTAATCTTTTATGTAAATTTTAAATTTCTGAATCTATTTCCTAAGCAGTACTTGTATCAAATTTTTGAATCTATTTCCATATACGGGATTAACAAATGTCTTTTTCTAATGTTGTCCAACTCATGTTCATAACAATATGCACCTACCATTGATTCTGCAATTCTTTTCCTGACTGTCCTATTGATATTTATCAAGAGACTTTCAAATCCACGTCCTTTCCATTATTTGATCGACGTGAACATGTTTACCCGTAACCTTTTAATCGTACACTTTCATGATCCAGTGGTGTTGTTCCTATAATCGTTGTCCTATGAACATCTATCTAAAGTCATTCAAGTTAAGGTCAACAAAAACAACAATTGAGCCTTTTATCCCAAGCATATGGGGTAGGCTACATGAACCAACATGCGAATCACGCCGGGTCCAGCACATGAATCCTCTGCCTCCACTCACTCATATCGAACAATATACTTTCATCGAGGCCTTTGGCAACCATATCGTTTCGTATCACCTCCATCCATATTTTCTTCGGCCTCCCTTTTGCCATTGCCCATTTCGAGGGTATCTATTCGTCGAACCGGTGCTTCTATAGGTCTGCGTTGCACATGACCAAACCATCTTAACCGACTTTCCCGCATCTTCTCCACATGTGCTACACCAACTTTTGCACGAGTATCCTCATTTCATACCTTATCTTTTCTAGTGTTACCGCACATCCAACGAAGCATGCACATCTCTGCTACGTGCATCTTCTGTGTATGATGCTTCTTAAGAGCCCAACATTCTGTATCATATAATAAGGCAGGCCGAATAACGCTCCGATAAAACTTCCCTTTCAATTTTAACGGAAATTTACGATCACACGAAATCCCTGTTGCACTCCATTTCAACCAACCAGCTTGGATCCTTTGATTAACATCACTATCGATCTCCCCATCCTTTTGGATGATGGAACCTAAATATCTAAACTGATCGCTCGGTGATATCTCTTGCCCTTCTAATGTTATACCAGGTTAAGGTCCTCACTTGTTTTAAATTGACGTGCATATGCCTACTAGTGACTCTTTTGATTGTACATGTATTTTCACTTGGTTTCATTATTTTTAATGCACTTTAAACTTATTTAAAGCCTTTTCACTTGTCTCGCTCTTTAAAATGACTTAAATATATGTTCTATCTAAATTTTAAATTTCCGTATCTACTTCTGTATTATTACTACTTCCAAATTTCTGAATCCATTTACATATGCACCTAGTTTTGATTCTCCGTTATAACTATCTTAACCTCGATTCAATACTGATTAAATATGCATATAGGCTTAATTATTATCTTTTCATAATGTCTGCCAGTTTTGTCCATGGCAATATGCACCTATCATTGATTTTCTTCCTTAGCGGTCCCATTATGGACATTTGGCAATAGACATCTGAGCTCAAGTTCCCTCCATTATTAGATTGACCTGAATATGGACGGCAACATCTGCATCCCAGAAGATCAACACGATGTTCCTTCCCGACACCGTAGAAAGCGGAGCAAGTCAGCCAATGATCTCCCCGTCGGAAGAACGCTCCGTCCCGGAAACAAGTCAGCCAATGACCTCCCCGTCGGAACAACGCTTCGATCCGGAAACAAGTTAACCAATGACCTCCCCGTCGGAACAACGCTCCGTCTGGGAAACAAGTCAGCCAATGACATCCCCGTCGGAACAACGCTCCGTCTCGGAAACAAGTCAGCCAATGATCTCCCCGTCGGAAGAACGCTCCGTCTCGGAAACAAGTCAGCCAATGACCTCCCCGCCGGAACAACGCTCCGTCTCGGAACAAGTCGGCCATTGACCTCCCCGCCGGAACAACGCTCCGTCTCGAAAACAAGTCAGTCAACGACCTCCCTGCCGGAACAATGCTTCGACCCGGAAACAAGTCAACAAACGACTTCCCTGCCGGAACAACGCTCCGTCTCGGAAACAAGTCAACCAATGACATCCCCGCCGGAACAACGCTCCGTCTCGAAATCAAGTCAACCAATAATCTCTCAATTCGTCTCGACCCCCAGGGAAATTAGTGTCCCTGCGCAAACCTCTCAACCCGTAAAAAGAAAACTCTCTTGTGAGATCCTTACGACTCTCAAGAGAAAATGCACTTAGGAGTCCTCATGACCTCTAAGGAGAAATTACACCTACGAGATCCTCTCGACTCGTGGGGAGAAACGTCTTTATGAGACCCTCACGGCTCATAAAATTGAAAAGTCTTAGGCAGCAGACTTGAACCTGTTTTCTAATCCATCGCTACCCTACAAGGAGTTCAAGATGAACCGTTATCTACCATCTACAGGTCATATTTGCTAAAGTCGCATGCCAATGACACGACAAAGAAAAGAAGACAAAAGTATGAGATAAAATACGTCTTTTATTCATGATTTCAAGTGAATACAAAATACATTTCACAAAGGAATCAAAATGAATACATGTTATTCATAAACCGCAAGTTTACAGTAAAAAAAGCGGGTACAAAGACGGTTATTGAAGAGGAGGCGTTTCAACAAATCAGCCAGCTGCTCGCGTGCTCCTCTCAATCCTTTCTCACAATCGGCCGCCGCGGCCAACTCCGCTTCGACTCGGGCCCGCTGTCGCAAACAAGACGAAAGCTTTGCATCGGTTCCTAGCATGGCAGCTTCACAGTCCTGCACGACCCGCTTAGTAAAGTCAAGCGTCCGTCTTAGCATCAACCCATCCGAAATGCATCGCTGGAGATTGTCGAAGACAGTTTTTAACTGCGTGGTATTCACTTCAATCTGAGCGCGTAACCGGACAGATTCGTTAGAAGCTACTTCATGTTCCTTTCTCCTCAGGTTGCCTCTTGTTCAAAATAGCGGATGAAAGGAACACTACTCTCGACCCACGCAGCCCGCTGCGAGTTCAAAGCTGATACTTTAGGGGTGGGACGCTTGAGCTCAATCTCATCCAGGCAAGCCTCGCTCTTTCTGCAGTAATTAACCCAAGACTCGACAGCACCTTCGTCATGAAAGTTCATGAGCGTCGCCAGCATAGGATTAACCTCGGCAGCAAAATCTACAACGAATGCGAGGGCCTCAGCGTCAAGATCCTCGATGAATTCGCTCAACATTCGCATGCTATTTGCAGCGCCCCTGGAAAAAGGGCGTTTAGCAAAGGGCTTTGCCGGCATTGGGATGCGAGACTCAAAGAGAGCTGGAGCCGGTGCGATTGCTGCAAAACAAATTATGGTCAAATGTCGACTCGAGAGGTAAAGAAAATATACGAGCAATGGAGTCTACTGTACCGGCTGTGGCAGGTGGCAAAATTGGGAGTACCGAAGGCGTAAATATTCTCTCGTCCCCTCCTCCGATCCGTGACGCTGTGATCAATATAAAGAAGACTTAGCAGCAATACGGCTATTCATAAAAGAAAGAGAGGCATTAGCTAAAGAATATACTAACCAATACCAGCAGGCGGAATGACTTCCAACTGGAAGGAGAAATGCGGGTTCAACACCTGGTTTAAATGATCGAAAAGGACTCCTGCAGAGTTGCGACAATATGCTGTCAATACAAGGAAGATGGTGTCCACAGTTAAACTAAATAAATCACAAACCTATACCTTCCAGCATTTCGGAGGACATAGGAGAAGGCAAAGGAACAACAACCGTCATGGCGGCGACTAGAGGAGCTTCAGGTGGCACAATCTCAGCATTCACTGCACCTACAAACAAAATATCGTCAGAAGGAGCTGAATGAGATTGAGAAATAAAAAGAGTACAGTGACCCAAGACTTACTTGATGGATCATCAACCAAAACCGCGACGGAAACATCACCAGGCGTAGCGGCTTCTTTGCTCTCCCTCAGAGGAGTAGTTTCTGCGCCCATGGCTTCATCCTCTGATTCGACGAAGGCCGTCGTGACGCTTGTGACGCCCGCTGATACCAGGGAGCCACACGGGGTAAGAGCAGTGGTCTGGACGGTCCCAGATTCTATAGAGAGGGTAGCAATTTCGGGCACGGTAACCGCCAGGCTTTCACCCGTCATCCCATCGCCAAGACACGACCCAAAAAAAATGCATGTGTCAAAATTCGTAGATCAAGTTCTAGTAAAAGACTCAGCGTTACGTTACCTTGGGACAACTTTTCAGTTTTCTCCTGAGCCGCGCGTGCAATCTGTCTACGAGCGGTAGAAAACGCAGGGGAGACATCCACCGAAAGAGTATCAACAAGGGGATGCTGCTTGAGCCTGCACCCACGGCCAAACTGGCATCGCGTTCCCTCGCTACATGCTTCCTACGCTTCTTTTTGGTCTGAGCGGTGAGAAATGATCTCCTCAAGATCTCTGACAAAGGGACGTCGTCCGAACCAAGGTCTGCCTCCGGAGCCGTTACGACGCCTGTCATCGGCTGCTTTAGCGAAGCCTCCTGCGGTAATGTTGGGGGAGCTGGGGCCACAATAGTTGACTCTGGGAGCGTCGCTGCATCACCGCTCGGGATCGGTACCGCACTCGGAATAACCTGAGTCAAGGTAGTCCCTACAATAAAATAAGGGAGAGGGTCAAAGCACGAATAAAAAAGGGGAATGAAGACACAATGAGCTGAATTATACCAAGACCCAAAGAAGCGCGGAGCCTCTCTTCCTCCTCGAACGTCTTGATGGAAGCCGCGAGAGTCTTTTCGGCAGAAATACCTGTTGAAAAGGACATTAGTAAAAGCATAATAATAAGGAAGGAATGAACGGGGAAAAATACAACTGAAGTATACCAGACTTCGCGATGGTGATCGGCATCACTTCTTCGCGAGCTAGTCGCTCGGAGACCACAAAGGCAGCCTGTAGATCAGTGTCGGTCACAGGCGTGTCAAACAAGCCATCGTTAGTGCCATACTCATACAAGCCTTCGCTGTAGGGAGCATAGGGCTTCTGGCCGAGTACAACGTCGGCAGAAAAGAGCGACTTCTTTTTTCTGTGAGCGAACGCCGGCGGCTGATGACACGAGCTTGCGCTTGACAGGAATTTTTAGGCGATGAATCCCGATTTCCGTACCCACTCCAGACTCCAGAGACGTTGCAGCTACCGTTTCTATAGGAACATGGGGTAGAGGCTTCTCAGGAAAGGCGCGCGGGACCGCAAACGCAGCAGCTCCTTTTAAGGAAGGAAGAACAATGGTTCGTCGCTTTAAGGGGACAGCTGGATTACCAGCAGGGGCTGCACCCTTGCGATCGAGCAGTAACCGCTTTTCTTCCCTAATAACAGCACCCGTCGCATGTTGGTACCACGCCATGTATGCATTCGAGGCTTTCGGAACGCGGCTCGGCTCACTGATAAAAAAGTTAGACCCGGTGTTTAGCCGCATGAAATGGTGCATCGTGCTGCGGATACCTTCTTCCGTAGCAACCGGCTCAGCTAAAAAAGCCTCAAGCGGGACACCCTGATCGTAACTCGACTGTTGAGCAAAATGGTGCGGGTTATATCTCATGAACAGCGCCGAGTCGTTCTGCCTGAACACTAAAAAGCCCGGCCTGATTGAATACAGATGCAGAATCTCCCGAGCCTTCAATATAGGAGCCCCTTCTTTGAAGGTATCGCGCAGCGGCTGCACCGTTTTAGTGGATTTCTTGCCGATAGTTAAGACCTTATCGACGAAAGTCGTGCTATCGCTGATCATATGCGGGCGAAGGACCAGACCCCGAGCCTCTCGCTGTGACGGATCTAAAGCAAAAGCGTCAACTAGGAACATAACCCGAGAGAAATTATAATGGCCATAGAAAATGGGCCGTTTGTAGACTCCAAAAGCGCCGAGCACATGTAACTCGATCTACGAGGTGAAATAGTGCAGCGGAAGATTTACGGGCTATACCCTCCGCTGAGTGGTGTCTGCCGCTAAGCTGAGGCCATGATACAGGTGAGCCAGCCCAGCGATCCCGACGGCCACTCGCGTCCCGGCAACCATTCGGTGAGCCGGATAGAAGACGGATGGCCTCATATAGCAATGGTGCATTGCACAAACCAGATTAACCATAGGCCGAGGAACCCTAAAAAGAACGCATCTTCGTCGATGTCTGAAGCTGCGAGCTCAGCATAGGGGACGACCGGGGTAACCGGGAGCAAGAAATTCTTTTGATCTGCTTCCGCTGTCGGCTGGCTGTCCAAGCCAAAACCAAAAGGATCGTCAAGCTTGGTGAATTTTGTGGTTTATTTTGACAAGGCTTCCGGGCGAAGAAAGCGGGCGATGAAATCCGTGAAGCTGACTCCGCGCCCTCCAGACTCGAGAAACGGACTCGTAAATATTCAACACCTTGATTAGACTCGGGAATCGATGTTGAATAGCACTCCGGAATGAGACCCATCACCACGTATTTGGTGGCGAAGATGTATTCGTCAGGGGGAAGCATTTCCTCGTAATGTTCCCCTTTGACCGATAAGCCCGAAATTTCTGCAAATTCCTCCAAGGAAATCAAAACCTCCCAGTCCGATAAAAGAAAAGTGTGAGTCGGGGTATTCTATTGTCCCAAGAAAGCCTTGACCCACCATACGTGAGGCGCGAGATACTGGAAAAGAGACGTGTAGATAGCAGGGTACAACCCGAGCTTCAGCAGCTGCGACCTTTTGGCCGACAAGATGTATCGAGCCTACTGCAAATATCCGGCTGAATGGCGAGGAGTCAAGCCTATCATGTATGCCTGCCCCTAAGACCGCGACTCGTCTTGACATATACGCCGCCCCAGAATATTTAAAGCCATTGGCAGCTGTACAGGTATCGAGCCATAGAGGGCTGGAGGCATCCATCCGTAATCTAGCTAACCTTCTCCACAGCGTAATTCACTTGGGGCGAGTCAGCATAATGAATGGCGGAAATTGGCTCTGAAGACGCCGCACAAGAGAAACTGCGCTGATCCCGAATAATTTGGTTATACCACAACCCCTATAAGTCAAGAAACTTTTGCTCCGGGTCATGATCTTTAATCAGTGCAAAAACTTCCCGATCCATAGGCGTGTCGGCATACGCACTCTCTCGGCGAACAAATGGGAAAGAAGAGTCGGAAGACATAGTACCTGCGTGAAAAGAAACAAGGGTTAGATGTCAATACTGCATTACAAATTCTGACATTTGGTACTTTAAATTTGTACCACACTGCAATGCAGGAAAAAAGGACCGAGGGGGACCCACAAAATCAAAGTGACTTCCGGGAAGCGCAAAAACAAAAGGGCGGACCAATCCGCGGATCGAGCGAGCTCCTGAGCGGAACTACGCATCGATTGACGCATGTCAGTTGTTAATGAGGAGAAATCCTAAAAAGATTCTCATTTAATGAGAAATCCTGAAAAGATTCTCATTTAATAAGAAACTCATAATTGATTAGACAGTCAATTATTAAGGAAGAAATCCTAAAAAGATTCTCATTTAATGAGAAACTCATTGGCCCAAGGAGTTAAACTCCCTTGAGAGCAGTGCTCTGCAAACAGAAGTTACATCTGTCAACCTTAATTATGAAGGGAATAAAAATTCCCCAAAATTTTTAAGAGCTATGCTCTTTGAAAACGATGGAGTAATCCATCTGAACCCTAAAAAGCAAATCATTTTGTAGAGTAAAAACTCCAAGATCTTTAAAATCTACAAAGCGAACTCTAAGAGTTCTTCATAGAGATGAACAATGTTCTAATTACTGGATTAAGTAACCCTAAAAATCCATTTTTAGATCTTTGATCTAGTAAGAGCAAAGCTTTGTTTAAGGGGTTCGATTATGATCCTTACCAAATTTGGACAGAGTTCTAACTCTAAAAGGAATTTCCTTGGGCAGAGATCTAAACTCTGAAGGGAGAATTAAATTTTCAGAAACAAGAAAGAAAGAAGATGAACAGAAGTCATCTCAAGGGCCAAAGGCCCTACTTATAGGCGCTGGAAGACGATCCAACTTATGAGATGATCCAACGGTGGAACGGTTGCCACCGCTGCACTCACGTGTGAGCTACGTGAGCGCAACGGTGGGGGGCATTTGTTTCCCCCAATAAGAGAGCAAGACTCTCTTCAAAATTTGAACTGAGGCAGCGCCTCACGTGCAAAGCACGAGAGCGTCAGCGCCCAGAGTTAAAAATTCTGAAGTTGCGCTTCACATGCAAGGCATAAGAGCGCCAGCGCCAAGAGTTAAAAAAACTCTGAGGCAGCGCCTCACGTGCAAAGCACGAGAGCGCCAGCGCAAGAATTAAAAGTTCTCCACTCTTGGATCAAAAATCCAACGGAGATGATAAATCATCAGAGTGTATGAGAAAATATTTTCCCAATCTTTCTAAACAAGAAAGATTGTGCTCTGTAAATCAGAGCACCATTTGATCAAAAGATCCAATGGAGATTAAAAATCACCAAGATACAGAACAAGCTCTGTATAGGAAAATATTTTCCCAATCTTGTTAAAAACAAGAAAAATGTCTTTTATAAAACAGAAGTCCTTGGATCAAAGATTCAACGGTGGATAAATTCCCCAAATCAATTAGAGATCTCTCGATGAGAGATTTCCTTAACCGATTCAACAAATCAGCCTCCGCTATATATAGGACCCAAGACTTCAAGTCTTGGAGAGAAGAACCCCTCATAAACTTCAAGTTCAAAAAAAAGGAGCAAGCAAAAAGAGTTTTAAAAACAGAAAGGAAAGAACTTTCTTCAAGGTAAATAGAGATCATAGTATCTCATCTGCATACCCAAGGGTTTAACCCTTAAAAAATAACATAGTTCTTTCTTTGGATCTGAGATCCATGAGACAAGTCTCCCACAAATGAGAATTTAATTCTCGTAGGGATGAATTTGTTTTTGGGGATTGAAGATCTATGGGAGAACAAAGGATTGAACTCTTTAGAAAAATGCACAAAAAAGGAAACAGCGTCGAGCCCCCCATGTGCCATTCACGTGGGCGCTGCTAAAATAAAGAGTGCTTAGCATTCAGTGGTTGACGTCTAGCGCCATGCGCTCCACGTGTCCCTCATATGGGTGCTAATAAAATAAGGTGTGCTTAGCACTCAGTGGTTGGCGCCCAGCGCCAAGCGCTCCACGTGCCCCTCACGAGGTCGCTAATAAAATAAGAAGTGTTTAGCACTCAGTGGTTGGCACCCAGCGCCAAGCGCTCCACGTGCCCTCTCACGTGGGCGCTGATAAAATAAAGAGTGCTATGCACTCAATAGTTGGCGCCTAACACCGAGCGCCCCACGTGCTTCTCACGTGTGCGCCGTCTAACATAAAGCACTCTGTAAATAGAGCCTTGCGCCATAAAGAGTGTCTAATACTCAATAAAAAATTAAAAAAAAGGAGTGAGCATCAAAGCCCATATCGATGCTCAGCATTATTGAACAAGAGGGACCAAGCCCAAACAAGTGTAACACATTATTCAAAAATTGAGTGGGCTGAGTGCAAGCTGACCAAAAGTCACTAATTCAGATCAACCGAGCCCACGAGCTCACAATTTTTCTAAATTTGATCTTAGTCCTAAACCCAAGTACTGATCTCTCAACTGACATTGGTTCAAGGGTACATCTCCCCACACCTTTGATATATGTCATAATTCTTCAACGTCTTCGGAGAGGTGGCGGGTCCCGACAATCAACAAACCCTGTGGACCGCAACGTCCTTAAACTAATAACGGACCGCAACGTCCTTAAACTAATAACGGACCGCAACGTCCTTAAACTAATAACGGACCGCAACGTCCTTAAACTAAACTTTATGGACTATGATGTCCTTAAACCCAACGGACCGCAGCGTTTCTAAACTAAAGCAATAGAGCCCAAATGCTCTTTTGTTAGATATGAACGACCCCAAAATTTTGTTGAGCAGATCTTGGTCTAAAATTAGACCAACGTATCCTCAACAACCGTTTAAGCTTGATCTTAATCTCAAACGAGACTAACAATTCTTAAATCAAACAAACCCAAATCTAAGAAAATACGGATTTGGACTAATCCCCGCCTTACGGGCGACAACACAAATTAGTCTCCGTATACAATCCACGGGCAACCAAAAATAAAACAAACACGACACGAAGTGAACATCTGGAGCAGGAGAAAGTGGTTATCACTACGCGGTAACGTAATTAACTGCAGGGGCTTGCGCCTGCAGGGAAGAGCGTCCTCACAATAAAAAACCACTCACAACGAGGGGGAATCTCACGAAGTCTGCTACAACGGCCGCATCTGTTTAACCCTTCGATACAAGGTGCCGTAAATTAACCTGGCATCTTCGGAGAGGTAGACAGATAAAACCAAATAGCATCTGCCCTCCAAAATTCAGGCCAGACATCCTAACGTCCCGGTCGCGCCTTTCGGCGGCGAACACCATTAATTTTCACTTGTTTCTCTACTTAAAGCAATTGAGGCTCCTTTTCTCAAGTTTTAAATTTCTAAAACTTTTTCCTTAATCATACTATTTTTAAATGCGCCGTAAAGTTGTTTCAAGGGTTTTCACTTATCCCGTTCTTTATATGGACATGAATCCAATTTTTTTATCTAAATTTTAAATTTTTGAATCTATTTACTAAACATAACTGGTTTCAAATTTCTAAATCTATTTCCATATACGGGATTAACTAATGTCTTTTACTAATGTCCTACTCATGTCCAGAACAATATGCCCTTACCGTTGATTCTCTTAATCCGTTTCTATAACCGTCCTTCTATGGACATTTATCAAGAGACTTTCAAATTCACGTCCTTTCCATTATTTGATCGACGTGAGCATGTCCATCCGTGACTTTTTGATTGTACATATTCATGATCTAATGGTTATGTTACTATAACCGTTGTCCTATGAACATTTGTCTGATGTCATTTAAGTTTAAGTCCTCACCATTTTTAGATCGACGTGTATATGTCAACCCGTGTCTTTTTTGATTGTACACGTATTTATCCTAAGTTTCAATATTTTTAAATTCACTATAAACTTATTTCTAGTCTTTTCACTGGTCTTGTTCTTTATGATGACTTAAATCTATTTTTAATCTAAATTTTAAATTTCCGAATCTATTTCCGTATTACTACTTCCAAATTTCTGAATCCATTACATATCCACCTATTTTTGATTCTCTGTCTATAACTGTCTTAACCTCGATTCATTAATCTTTTAATCTGCCTACAGGCTTAATTATTGTCTTTTCTTAATTTCCTCTAGTTTTTGTCCATGGCATTATGCACTTACCGTTAATTCCCTTCCTTTAAACGTCCTATTATAGACATTTGTCAATAGACATTCAAGCTCAAGTCATCTCCAATATTAGTTGACCTGAATATGTCAACTAAGGGCTCTTTCAATTGTACACATCCCTGGCTGTGGCTTTCACCAAATTTATTTTGCACACAAACCAATTATTCATGATACCTTGATTTTTTTTCGTAGTGCCTTTTTGTATATAACATCTTATTTCACTTGGCTCGTTTATAAAATATTCGAAAACGTCTCCAACTTCCTAAATATATTTTTAAATACGCCATAAAGTCGTTTCAAGGGGTTTCACTTGTCTGGTTCTTTAAATGGACTTGAATATAATTTTTTATCTAAATTTTAAATTTCCGAATCTAATTCCGAAACATTATTAGTTTCAAATTTGTAAATCTATTTCCATATACGGGATTTACTAATGTCTTTTACTAATGTCCTCTGAATCATGTCCATAACAATATGCACCTACCATTGATTATGTAATTGTGTTCCTATAACCGTCCTTCCATGGACATTTATCAAGAGACTTTCAAATCCACGTTCTTTCCATTATTTGATCGACATGAAAATGTCTACCCATGACTTTTTTATTGTACACATTCTTGATCCAATGGTGTTCCTATAACCGTTGTCTTGAACTTTTATCTAAAGTCATTTAAATTCAAGTCCTCACCATTTTTAGATCGACGTGTATATGTCAACCCGTGACTTTTTATATTGTACACGTATTTATCCTTAGTTTCTCCATTTTTAAATGCACTATAAACTTATTTCTAGTCTTTTCACTGGTCTCGTTCTATAAAATGACTTAAATCTATTTTTTATTCTAAATTTTGAATTTCCAAATCTATTTCTGTATTATTATAACTTCCAAATTTCTGAATCCATTTACATATGCACCTATTTTTGATTCTCCGTCTATAACCGTCTTAACCTTGATTCATTATCGATTAAATCTGCTTATGGGCTTGATTATTGTCTTTTCTTAACGTCCTCATGTTTTTGTCCACGGCAATATGCACCATCCATTTATTCTCTTCCTTTAACCGTCCATTATGGATATTTTTCAATAGACATTCGAGTTCAAGTCCTCTCCATTATTCGATTGATCTGAATATGTCAACCAAGGGCTTTTTCGATTATACACATCTCTGACTGTTGCTTTCTCCATATTTACTTTGCACACAACCAATTATTCATGATATCTTGATTTTTTTAATACAGACTTTTTGGACATAACATTGAATATCACTTGTCTCGTTTATGAAATATTTGAAACCTTCTCCAAGATTTAAAACAAATCTCTCAAAATTTCAAAGACTTTACATCATTTTGCATTTCAGCCGTTTTTTATAATATTAGAAAGGCTATATTTTGAAAATGCTTCAATTGTATCAAATATCAAAATCTATTTCATAACATAATTTCTTTTAAACGGGCCATAAATTTTCACTTGTTTCGTTACTTAAAGCAATTGAGTCTGCTTTTCTTAAATGTTAAATTTCTATACCTTTTTCATTAATCACACTATTTTTAACCATAAAGTTGTTTCAAGATTTTTCACTTGTCTCATTCTTTAAATGGACTTGAATCTAATTTTTATGAAATTTTAAATTTTTGAATCTATTTCCTAAGCAGTACTAGTATCAAATTTCCAAATCTATTTCCATGTACGGGATTAACTAATGTCTTTTTTGAATGTCCAACTCATGTCCACAACAATACGCATCTACCATTGATTATGTAATTGTGTTCCTATAACTGTCCTTAGATGGACATTTATCAAGAGGCTTTCAAATCCGCGTCCTTTCCATTATTTGATCGATGTGAAAATGTCAACCGTGACTTTTTGATTGTGCACATTCATGATCCAATGGTGGTGTTCCTATAACCGCTGTCTTATGAACATTTATCTAAAGTCATTTAAGTTCAAGTCCTCACCATTTTTAGATCGACGTGTATATGTCAACCCGTGACTTTTTTGATTGTACACGTATTTATCCTTAGTTTCGCTATTTTTAAATGCACCATAAATTTATTTCAAGTCTTTTCACTGGTCTCGTTCTATAAAATGCACTATAAAGCTATTTTTTAATCTAAATTTTAAATTTCCGAATATATTTCCGCATTATTATTATTTCCAAATTTCTGAATTCATTTACGTGTACCTATCTTTGATTCTCCGTCTATAACTGTCTTAATCTCGATTCATTACCGATTTAATCTGCCTATAGGGTTAATTATTGTCTTTTCATAATGTCCTCCAGTTTTTGTCGTAGCAATATGAACCTATCACTGATTCTCTTACTTTAACTGTTCCATTATGGACATTTGTCAATAGAAATTCAAGTTCAGGTCCTCAACATTATTAGCTTTACCTGAATATGCCAACCAAGGGCTCTTTTGATTGTACACATCCTTGGCTGTGACTTTCGCCAAATTTACTTGGCACACATAACCAATTATTCATGATATCTTAATTTTTTCATGGAGTCTTTTTGGTTAATCATCGTGTTTCACTTGTCTTGTTTATAAAATATTCGAAACCGTCTCCAATATTTTTTCAAAGACTTCACATTATTTTGCATTTCAGCCTTTTTTATATTTAGAAAGGCTGTATTTTGAAAGTGCTTCAATTGTATTAAATTTCAATTTCTATTTCTTAACGTTACTGCTTTTAAAGGGACCGTTAATTTTCACTTATTTCGCTACTTAAAGCACTTTAGGCTACTTTGCTTAAGTTTTAAATTTCTAAACCTTTTTCCTTAACCACACAATTTTTAAATGCGCCGTAAAATCGTTTCAAGGGTTTTCACTTATCTTGTTCTTTATATGGACTTGAATCCAATTTTTTTAATCTAAATTTTAAATTTTTGAATCTATTTACTAAACATTACTAGTTTCAAATTTCTAAATCTATTTCCATATACGGGATAAACTAATGTCTTTTGCTAATGTCATACGCATGTCCACAACAATATGCACTTACCATTGATTCTGTAAATGTCTCTATAACCGTCCTTCTATGGACCTTTATCAAGAGACTTTCAAATCCACGCCCTTTCCATTATTTGATCGACGCGAACATGTAAATCCGTGACTTTTTGATTGTACATATTCATGATCCAATGGTAGTGTTACTATAACTGTTGTCCTATGAACATTTATCTGAAGTCATTTAAGTTTAAGTCCTCACCATTTTTAGATCGACGAGTATATGTCAACCCATGACTTTTTTGATTGTTCATGTATTTATCCTAAGTTTTACTATTTTTAAATGCACTATAAACTTATTTCAAGTCTTTTCATTGGTTTCGTTCTTTATAATGACTTAATTCTATTTTTTAATCTAAATTTTAAATTTCCAAATCTATTTCCATATTATTACTACTTCCAAATTTCTGAATCCATTTACATATGCACCTATCTTTGATTCTCTGTCTATAACCGTCTTAACCTCGATTCATTAACAATTTAATCCGTCTATAGGCTTAATTATTGTCTTTTCTTAATGTCCCCCAGTTTTTGTCCATGACATTATGCACCTACCATTAATTCTTTTCCTTTAACCGTCCCATTATGGACATTTGTCAATAGACATTCGAGTTCAAGTCATCTCCAATATTAGATTGACCTGAATATGTCAACCAATAGCTCTCTTTCAATTGTGTACTCTTTCAATTGTACACATCCTTGGCTGTGGCTTTCACCAAATTTATTTTGCACGCAAACCAATTATTCATGATACCTTGATTTTTTTTGTAGAGCCTTTTTGTATATAACATCTCATTTCACTTGGCTCGTTTATAAAATATTCGAAAACGTCTCCAACTTTCTAAATCATTTCCTAAACATTTCTAGTTTCAAAATTCTAATTCTATTTCCATATACGGGATTTACTAATGTCTTTTTCTAATGTCCAACTCATGTCCACAACGATATGCACCAACCACATTCTATAATTATGTTCCTTTAAGTGTTCTATGGATATTTATCAATAGACCTTCAAATCCACGTCTTTTCCATTATTTAATCAACGTGAACATGTCAACTCGTGACTTTCCGATGGTCCACAATCATGCTCCAATGGTGTTGTTACTATAACCGTTGTCCTATGAACATTTATCTAAAGTCATTCAAATTCAAGTCCATTCAAGTTCAGGTCATCACCAGTTTAGATTGACGTGCATATGTCAACTCGTGACTCTTTTGATTGTACACGTATTCTTCCTTAGTTTCACTATTTTTAAATGCACTATAAAGTTATTTCGAGTCTTTTCACTTGTCTCGTTCTTTAAAATGACTTAAATCTATTTTTTAATCTAAATTTTAAATTTTCTCATTACTTCTATTTCTAAATTTCTAAATCCATTTACATATGCACCTATCTTTGATTCTCTGTATATAACCGTCTTAATTCTGATTCATTATTGATTTAATCTACGTGCGGGCTTAATTATTGTCTTTTCATAACGTCCTCCAATTTTTGTCCACGTTTATATGCATCTACATTGATTCTTTTATATCCGTTCCATTATGGATATTTGTCAATTGGCATTCAAGTTCAAGTTCTCTTCATTATTAGATCGACCTGAATATGCTAACCCGGGGCTCTTTCGATTGCACACGTCCGTGATTCACCAAATTTACTTTGCGCACATTACCAATCATTCATAATACCTTGATTTTCTTTCTTCTAGCCCTTTTGGATCGCATTTCACTTGTCTTGATTATAAAATATTCGAAGCAGTCTCCAACTTTTAATGCAAATTTCTCAGGATTTCAAAGACTTTGCACCATTTTTCATTTCAGCCTTTTTTATTTATTAGAAAGGCAGTATTTTGAAAATGCTTCAACTGTATTAAATTTCAAAATCTATTTCTTACCATTACTTTTAAAAGGACCATAAATTTTCACTTGTTTCATGACTTAAAGCAATGAAGGCTACTTTTCTTAAATTTTAAATTTCTAAACCTTTTTCCTTATCACACCATTTTAAAATGCGCTATAAAGTCCTTTCAAGGTTTTTCAATTGTCTTGTTCTTTAAATGGACTTGAATCGAGTTTTTTTATCTAAGTTTTAAATTTCTGAATCTATTTCTTAAACATTACTAGTTTCAAATTCCTAAATCTATTTATATATACAAGATTAACTGATGTCTTTTTCTAATGTCCTCCAACTCATGTCCACAACAATATGCACCTACGATTGATTCTGTAATTCTGTTCCCATAACCGTTCTTCTATTGACATTTATCCAGAGACTTTCAGATTCATGTCCTTTCTATTATTTGATTGACGTGAACATGTCAACTCATAACTTTTCGATCGTACACATTCATCATCCACTGATTCTATTCATATAACCGTCCTATGAACATTTATCAAAAAGCATTCAAGTTCAAGTCATTACCATTTTTTGATCGGCGTGTATATGCCAACCAGTGACTTTCGATTGTACACTTATTTTCCCTTAGTTTCACTATTTTTAAATGCACTATAAAGTTATTTCAAGTCTTTTCACTTGTTTCGTTCTTTAAAATGACTTAAAACCATTTTTTATTTAATTTTTAAATTTCCAAATATATTTCATTATTATTACTATTTCCATATTTCTGAATCCATTTACATATGCACATATCTTAGATTCTCCGCCTATAACTGTCTTAACCCAGATTCATTACTGATTTATTCTATCTATAAGTTTAATTATTGTCTTTTCATAATGTCCTCCAATTTTTGTCCACATCCATATGCACCTACCATTTTTTCTCTTCGTTTACCTATCCCATCTATGGACATTTATCAATAAACATTTGAGTTCAGGTTCTCTCCGTCGTTATTAGATTGACTTGAATATGTCAACCGAGGGTCCTTCCATTAGCACACATCCCTGATTGTGGCTTTTGCCAAATTTACTTTGCACACATAACTAGTCATTCATGGTACCTTGATTTTTATCATCGAGCCCTTTTGGATATAAAATTGCATTTCACTTGTCTCCTTTACAAAATATTCGTAACCGTCTACACTTTTTGAAGCAAATTTTTCATGATTTCACAGTCTTTACACCATTTTGCATTTCAGCCTTTTTTTTATTTATTAGAAAGGCTATTTTGAAAATGCTTCGATTGTATTAATGCACCATAAAGTCGTTTCAAGGTTTTTCACTTCGTCTCATTCTTTAAATGGACTTGAATCAAGATTTAAATTTTCGGATCTATTTCCTAAACATTACTAGTTTCAAATTTCAAAATCTATTTCCATATACGGAATTAACTAATGTCTTTTTCTAATTTCCTCCAACTCATGTCCACAACAATATGCATCTACCATTGATTATGTAATTCTGTTAATATAACCGTCCTTCTATGGACATGTATCAAGAAACTTTCAAATTCACGTCCTTTCCATTATAAAGCGGGTTTTCATACTGAAATTTATTTTGATATCAAAAGAAATTTTCCATTATAAAAAGGACTTTCACAAATGGAGGGAGAAATTTTTCATCGTGAGGAAGACTCTCACAAAGATTATTGTCATGAAAAGGACTTTCATAACGAAGTTTGAACTTGATATTTTCCATTGTGGAGAGTACTTTCACAAATGGCTTTCGTTATAAAGAGAACTTTCATAACGAAATTTGTTTTGATATATTTTCCATTGTGAAGCGGACTTTCACAAATGGATCATCGTAACGATGATCCATTTTATAATGAAGTTTGAGCTTGATATTTTCCATTATGAAGAGCGCTTTCACAAATGAATTATCGTTATGAAGAGGACATTCATAACGAAGTTTGAAATTATAAGCGAATTGAACTTTCTTTCATAAAAAATTCAGTATACAGAGAGGCTTTTTTTATAGTCTTGTTACACGAGTATAGGAAGATGTGAGGAAAAATAATAAAATAAGAAAGTTACAAACAGATTCTGTTATAAACAGATTCTAACAGATTTTGTTACAAACAGATTCTAACTAATCTGAGAAATATCTTACTGTTGACTATTTTCAACACCCCCCTCAAGTTGGTGCGTAGATGTCCATCATGCCCAACTTGCTTATGAGTCCCTCGAACACTGCTTTGAATAGTCCCTTTGTAAAGATATCTGCAGTTTGTTCGTTTGTCAGAATGTAGGGGATACAGATGGTACCGGCATCCAGTTTTTCCTTGATAAAGTGGCGGTCGACTTCAATATGCTTCGTTCTGTCATGTTGTACGGAGATGTGTGCTATGCTGATGGCAGCTTTGTTGTCACGATATAGTTTTAGTGGCTGAGTTATATGCTGCTTTATTTCCTGTAGTACTCGTTGAACCCACAGAACTTCACAAATACCGTTGGCCATGGCTCGAAATTCTGCCTCCGCACTACTCCTTACCACGACACTTTGTTTCTTGCTCCTCCATGAAACTAGATTGCCCCATACGTACATACAATACCTTGAAGTTGACTTCCTGTCTACGATGGAACCTGCCAAATCCGCGTCAGTGAATACTGCGACGCTACGAGTCTCACCTTTTTTGAAGAATAAACCTCTTCCTGGTGCGCCCTTTAAATACTTCAAAACTCTATATGCTGCACCAAGGTGCTCTTCTTGAGGTGAGTGCATAAATTGGCTTATCATACTCACTGCAAAAGTGATATCGGGACGTGTGTATGAGAGATAGATCAATTTTCCCACTAACCTCTGATATTGTGGAATGTCCACTGACGGGCTCTGTGTAAATTCTCCGAGCTTTTTATTCGGATCTATCGGTGTCTTCGCAGGTTTGCAGTTTGTCATCCCTATTTCTTTGAGAAGATCGAGAACATACTTCCGTTGAGACACGACAATGCCTTTCTTACTTCGAGCAATTTCCATACCCAAGAAATACTTCAATTCTCCTAAGTCTTTTACTTCGAACTCCTTGGCGAGACTTCCTTTTAACTGGTTGACCTCTTCCCCGTCATCTCCTGTAACAATGATGTCATCAACGTAAACAATTAGTATTGCAATTTTTCCATGTCTCGAAACTCTGTAGAACATGGTGTGATCTGCCTGAGCCTGATTGTATCATTGCCCCTTCACAAACTGATGGAAACGTTCGAACCAAGCTCGTGGAGATTGTTTAAGACCATAAAGTGATCTTTTCAATCTACACACTTTGGAGCCAAACCCTTTTTCAAACCCCGGCGGAGGTTCCATGTACACTTCTTCGTCCAGGTCTCCATTCAAAAACGCGTTCTTCACATCTAGTTGTTGAAGTCACCAATCGAGGTTTACTGCAACTGATAGTAAGATCCGGATCGTGTTTAGCTTAGCCACAGGTGCAAAAGTCTCCATGTAGTCGATCCCGTATGTCTGAGTGAACCCTTTAGCAACGAGTCTCGCATCATACGATCTTCTTTCCTCTCGGCAGCTCCTCCATGTTCCAAGTCTGATTTTTCTCAAGTGCATTCATCTCCTCAAAAATCGCCTTTCTCCACTCTGGAGCTCTCAGAGCATCTTATATAGTTTTTGGAATCTCCACAGCAGACACATTAGAGGTAAAGGCCGAAAAACTGGGTGAGAGATTATTTGAGGACACAAATTTTGACATTGGATACAAGGGACGACTAGTACATGACCTTGTGGACTTTCGGAGGGCTATGGGAAGATCCAGCTCACCATGATCCGGTTCTGATCTCGAGTCGGATTCTTGGTGGGGCTGGACAGAGTCGGCCTCTGCTTCTGGAGAAGGATCTATCTCAATTAATTGCTCCTGTTGCGTTTTTTCCAGACCTGTTTCACGTTATTTTCTTTTGTAAGTTTTAATTTCCACATCAGCTTCTGGTGGATTTAAATCCATGGGGCAAGTTGTTTTTAGGAGTAGGTGGTGTGTTCCTATTTTTATGGGATTTTTCCGGATTTTGTAATAAAGGAACCGGGTTTTCGACATACATATATTTTGAGTTTTCAAGGACCTTTTTTAGTGTCCAGTGAATTTTCACTGTTTTGGTTTGCCAAGTGTTCAAAAAACTGGTCTAAAATGTCTTGATTTAAAAAATCTAGATCTTGTGAATTTGTATGTGTGATTAAGTTGGGTATTTTGGGGAGATTGTTTTTATGGAAACCGAGTTTTCACTATTTGTCTCCTCCTGAAGAGGAGGCTTAAAAAAAGATTTATTTTAAAAAACAACACATCCATTGTGATAAATATTTTATTTGATAAAGGATCAAAGCATTTATACCCTCTTTGATTCGTGGCGTAAACAATGAAAACACATTTTTTATTTTGGATCAAGTTTACCCCTAGTGGGGTTGGGATCGTGAACAAACACGGTACAACCAAAAAATTTTAACGGCAGATCCGAGATTGCAAGGCAGTTTTGAAGGTAGAAGGATTTTAACAAGGCAACAGGTTTTTTAAAATTGAGAATTTTCGAGGGCATTCTATTAATAAGATAGGTTGCTGTTAAAATTGCTTCATTCTATAATATTTTTGGAACATGGTTGGTGAATAATAATCCCCTAGCAATTTCAAGAATGTGTTTATTTTTTCTTTCAGCCACACCATTTTGTTGCGGTGTGTTAATGCAAGAGCTTTGGTGAATGATGCCTTTCTTTGCAAAAAAAATCGCCCAAGGTTTCGTTAAAAAATTCTCATCCATTGTCACTTCGAAAATTCTAATTTTTTGTGTTAAACTGTGTTTCAACCATGGCATAAAAGGTTTTGAAAACTTGTTCAACTTCTGATTTCTTCTTTAGCAAAAACACCCAAAAGACTCTAGTATGATCATCAATAAACGAAACAAATCATTTTTTTCCGAAGACAAATAAAACGTGGGATGGTCCCCTAATGTTAGTATGGATTAAGGCAAATGGCGCTGAAGGTTTATACGGTCGAGGTGGATAAATTGCCCTTTTGTGTTTGGCAAAATCACATACTTCACATTGAAATTGAGAAGGATTTTTATTCCGAAACAACTTTGGAAACAAATACTGCATATAATGGAAACTAGGATGACCTAGACGAAAATGTAACATAATTAATTCATTGTCACGAGAAACAAACATGGACTGAGAACACAAACTAGATGCAGACTTATTGAGATGCGATCCTTCTTCAAGCAAGTAGAGACCTCCACTGGTCCTAGCATTGCCAATCATCGTCCCCGAGTCCAGAACCTGAATTTCACAATGAGAGGACATGAATTTAACTTGACACTTAAGGTCTTGAGTTAGCTTTATAATGGAAATCCGATTGCAGGAAAGCTTTGGAACATTTAAAACATTAAGAAGGGTTAAGAAAGGAGAGATTGTGATGGTTCCTTGGCCGGCTATGGCAGAATACGATCCATCTGTAATTTTGACCTTTTTGTTTCCTATACAGGGTGTGTAAGTTGAAAATAATATGAAGCAACTGGTCATGTGATCAGTTGCTCCAAAGTCAAGAATCCATGGAAGTTGATTGATACATGAAAAAGAGATAGGGTGATTGTTATCGATTTGGGCTAAAGAACAGGAGGGTTGTGTTGACGGGTCTGCGGTGGAGCTAAAGAACTTGTACAGCTGCTCCAGCTCCTTTGTGAATGGAGGTGATCCTAAGTTGATTCTTGACTCCTGAGAACCATCGGACTCGATCTGCAAAGCCTGTTTTTGTAAAGGACTCTGGCTGGTGTTCCGATCCTCTTGAGTTCCGGACCTGTATGTTGGTTGATACACGGAGAATTGAAGGGATTGGGCTAGGGAGTCGAAATTGTTTTTTGTGGGGTTTGTGGAGGATACTTCAGTCTCTGTGGTGAAGGACATTATGGCAGGAAAAAAAAGAAACTGGGATTTCTTTTGATTGAGGAAAAATGGTGATTTTTTTTTGGAGAAAGTTTTACCGCTCTGATACCTTATAAGCAAATTGAACTTTTTTCACAAAAAATTCAGTATACAGAGAGGCTCTTTTTATAGCCTTGTTACACGAGTATAGGAAAATATGAGGAAAATAATAAAATAAGAAAGTTACAAACAGATTATCTTACAAACAGATTCTAACAGATTTTGTTACAAACAGATTCTAACTAATCTGAGAAATATCTTACTATTGACTATTTCCAACAGAAGTTGATGTTTTTCATTGTGAAAAAGGCTTTAACAAATGGATTATCGTTATGAAGAGGACTTCCATCACGAAGTTTGCACTTGATATTTTCTATTGTGAAGAGAGTTTTCATAAATCGTTATGAAGATGACTTCCATAACGAAGTTTGAACTTGACATTTTCCATTGTGAAGAGAACTTTCATAAATAGATCATCGCTATGAATAGGATTTTCATAACGAAATTTGTTTTGATATATTTTTCATTGTGAGGACTTTCACAAATGGATCATCGTTATGAAGATGACTTCCATAACGAAGTTTGAGCTTGATACTTTCTATTGTGAGTAGAACTTTCACAATTGGATTATCGCCATGAAGAGGACTTTCATAATAAACTTTGAACTTGATATTTATCAGAAGGCATTCAAATTTAAGTCCTCTCCATTTTAAGATCCACATATATGTCAAACTCGTGACTCATTTGGTTGTACACATATTTTCCTTTAGTCTCTCTATTTTTTAAATGCGCTATAAAGTTATTTCAAGCTTTTTCACTAGACTCGTTCTTTAGGACTTCAATATTTTTTTAATCTAAATTTTAAATTTCTGAGTCTATTTTCTTATTATTACTGCTTTCAAATTTCTGAATCCATTTCCATAAGCACATATGATTGATTCTTCTGTCTAAAACTATTTTAACCTTGATCCCCCGGTGAATTAATCTTCCTACTGGTTTAATTATTGTTTTGTTATAATGTCCTCAAACTCCTGCCACAAAAAATATATACCTACCATTGATTCTGTTCCTATAACCGTTTCTTTTATGGACATTTATGAATATAAATTCAAGTTCAAGTCCTCTCCATTATTTGATCGACGTGACTATGTCAAATCGTGACTTTTCGATAGTACACATTCATGATCCCCTGGTTCGATTCTTATAATTGTCCTATGAACATTTCTCAAAAGGCATTTAAGTTCAAGTCCTCTCCATTGTTAGATCAATATGTACATGTCAACCCACGACTTTTTCGATTGTAGACATATTTTCCCATCATTTCACTATTTGTAAATGCACTGTAAAATTATTTCAAGCTTTTTCACTTGTCTCTTACTTTTAAAAAACTTGAATCTTGTTTTTAATATAAATTTCAAATCGCTGAATCTAATTCTTTATTCTTACGACTTTCAAATTTCTGAATCCATTACCATATTTTCATTGATTCTCCGTTTATAACTGTCTTAACCCTGTTTCATTACTGATTTAATCCACCTATGGGCTTAACTATTGTCTTTTCATAATGTCGTCCAATTTCTGTCCATGACAATATGCACCTACCATTAATTCTATTCCTATAACCGTCTCATCATGGACATTTGTCAAATGGGATTCAAGTTCAAGTTCTCTCCATTAATAGTCTACCTCAAATTAATGTCAACCCGAGGATCTTTGGATTGTATACATCCGTGATTGTGTCTTTTGCCAAATTTAGTTTGCACCCGTAACCAATCATTCATTATACCTTGATTTTTTATCATCATCTAGCCATTTTGGAAACATCGCATTTCATTTGTCTAGTTTATAAAATATTTGAAATCTTTTTTTAACTTTCAAAGCAAATTTCTCAGGATTTCAAAGACTTTACCCCATTTTGCATAGTTTTTTATTTATTAATTAGAAAGGCATATTTTTTAAAAAAGCTTCAATTCTATTAAATTTCTAAATTTTTTTTCTTAACATTACTACTTTCAAAGGCACCATCAATTTTCACTTGTTCGTTAAAACTTTTGAAGCTATTCTTCTTAAATTTTAAATTTCATAATATTTTTCCTTAATCGCACTATTTTTAAATATGCCATAAAGTTATTTCAAGGTTTTTCACTTGTCTCGTTCTTTCAAAGAACTTGAATCTAATTTTTTTTAATCTAAATTTTAAATTTCTGAATCTATTTCCTAAACATTACTATCAAATTTCTAAATTTATTTCCATATGCACATATCATTGATTCTCTTGTCTATAACTGTCATAGCCCGATTCCTTAATGATTAATCTTCCTACATGTTTAATTATTATCTTTTTCTAATGTCCTCCAACTCAAGTCCATAACCATATGCATCTACCATTGATTTTGTTCCTATAACCGTCCTCCTATGGACATTTATCAATATAGACATTCAAATCCAAGTCCTCTCCATTATTTGATCGCCGTGAATATGTCAACCCATTACTTTTCGATTGTACACGTTCATGCACCATTGGTTATGTTCCTATAATCATAGTCCTATTGACATTTATCAAAAGGCGTTCAAGTTCAAGTCCTCACCATTTTTAGATCGACGGGTATATGTTAACTCGTGACTTTTTTGATTGTACACATATTTTCCTTTAATTTTACTATTTTTAAATTAACTATAAAGTTATTTCAAACTTTTCCCTTTGTCTAGTTCTTTAAAAAAGCTTAAATCGTTTCACTTGTCTTGTTCTTTAAAAAGACTCAAATCAATTTTTTAATCTAAATTTTAATTTCTGAGTCTATTTCCATATCATTACTACCAAATTTCTGAATCCATTTCCATATGCACCTATCGGTTATTCTCCCGTCTATAACTATCTTAACCCTGATTCCTTAATGATTTAATCTTCCTACGAGCTTAATTATTATTTTTTTATAATGTCCTCAAACTCGTATACACAAAAAAATGCACCTACCATTGATTCTGTTCCTATAACTGTTCCTCCTATGGAGATTTATGAATACGCATTCGAGCTCAAGACCTCTTAATTATTTGATCGGCTTAATTATTTGATCGGCGTGAATAAGTCAACCCGTGACTTTTTTACTACATATTTATGATCTGTTGATTTTGTTCCATCATCCTATGGACATTAGCAAAAGGCATTCAAGTTTAAGTCATCTCCATTATTATATCAATATGTATATGTCATCCCATGACTCTTTCGACAATATATGTGTTTTCCCTTAATTCCACTATTTTTAAATGCACTATAAAATTATTCAAGCTTTTTTTACTTATCTCGTTCTTTAAAAGGACTTGAATCTATTTTTTATTCTAAATTTCAAATTTCTGAATATGTTTCCTTATTATTACAACTTCCACATTTCTGAATACATTTCCATATGCACCACCTATCATTGATTCTCCGTCTATAACTGTCTTAACCTTGATTCATTAATGATTTAATCTACCTATTTTTTACTCCTTTTTGAAACCTTCAACGAGCGAACGTTTAAAACAGACAGGGATCAAACAAAATAAAAGTTTTGTTTTAAAAAATTGACCAGAAGTTCCTAAGATTCGAGACTTTCAATAAGCACAAACCCTTGCTATTAGTTACATTATGTTGTCTTGGGCTATGCCTAGACAGGATACCTTGTTAAATTGCTTTGAATCACATCTCAGAAAGTGAGAGATATCATATCACATATAATTAATGTACATGTAAAAGAACATAACATAAATATTTATTGCTTTAAGAATTATCATGTTACATTGGTTGTAAAGTACAATTACATATTACAACACCCAAAAAAATTTAAACGGTAAGGGTGAAAGACCAAAACTCAAAAATACGGATTACTTGAGTAAATAGTCAAAGTATAGGGGATTTTAATGTCAATTTTGATATTACCATAGCATAGGCGGATACCTAGAGTGGGACCCGGCCTAGCCAACTATGGGTGGATACCTTAAGTGGGACCTAACCGCATGTGAAGTGAAGCGGGAACCTTATTGGAGGTTTTTGCAAGCATTTGGAGATGTTCGACGAGAGAACGGTGAAGACGGTCGCACTCAAGTTGATGGAAAAGAATATGTCTGACTGGTTGCATATCGTCAAACGAGTCTGACTACTAGGAGATGTCCGAGGAGAGAAAGATGAAAGCGGACGTACTCAAGTTGAAGGACACACTTCGATTTTGTAGGAGAATTTAAAAATCAAATGCGCCCGAGCGAGGAAACCTAAGATCGCAACTTAGGAGAAGATGGAAAAGAACTTTCGCGAAAAGTTTTTATTTGAGGATTTTGTGCAACAAACTTAAATCTATTGTATACCCTTCGGCAAGGAGATCGATTCGTCGAAGAATTCATCGAGGAGTTCGATCAATTGATGATGAGATGCGGAGTCACCGAAGCCGAGCGGCAAATAATTGCTTGATACTTTGATGGAATTCATGTAAAAAATCAAGGATATCGTCGAGCTCCAACAATATGTTTCATACAATGACATACAAATTGGCGGTCAAAGTAGAGAAATGATTAAAGGAAAAACAGCCGAGACACAAAAAAGGGCCGAATTTCAAAGAAAGACTGAACTACGACTTCGGCCAAAGCGACACCAGCGAGCTTGAACAAACCAAGCAGTTTTGGAGGAAGTAAGATGGGTAAATGCAATAAGTGTCAAGTATATGGGCATTACAAATCCGAATGTCCCAATCGACGCTCCGTAACAATAATTAAGGGGATGTTGTCGAAGAAGAATAAGAAGTGAAACCACCTATTTAAGATAAGTATCATAATGAAGACGCCGAAGAGATTACTTATTGTGACATGGATAATCCCTTGTGATTCGCCGCTATATGAATGGCCGAGCGAGCGAGAACGAAGATGGTTAGCTGTGGCATGACATCTTTCATACTCGATGTACGGCCTATGGGAAGGTATGCGACACAATCATTGATGATGGTAGTTGCGAATATGTTGTCGCTTGAGTGATGGTTGACAAGTAAAATCCTATCGGCTCACTTGGCTTCGAAAGGGAAACATTATAGTAGTCATTGAATGATGTTTGGTATCCTTTTTTATTGGCAAGAATTATTAGGAATCGTTGTGATATGATGTATTGTGTTGACGGAGGCGTGTTACTTGCAATTTGGTCTACCATGGCTATTTGACCGACAAGTAGTAGATGATGAGTACAATACTTACTCTTTCATTAAGGATGGAGTAAAGATCACTTTGGGGCCGTCGAAAATTAAAGGAGTGTAACAAAAACTCGATTAGTAATTTCCTAGGTCATACCGATTTTATGTAGGCGGCTGAGGAAAGTGGTGAGATGTATACTTTAATGGTGTTAGAGGCTAATAAGGAACACCCACGCCATCTGTCGATTCCAAAGAGTATTTTCTTGAGCGGCAACGACACTCCCCAGCTAGGCGGGAGGTATTGGGTTCGAAACCCCCCGCTTTCTATGGCAAGAAGGATTTTCAACCAATTATATAGATAAGCTCCTTTAGGCCTAGAGGCCCAACCCCCACCAAAGCTTACGGGTAGTTGCAAAAAGAAAAAAGTCATCTACCTATAGAGGGTCTTTTGGAAGAATTTTCAAATGTCATGCCTGAAGACTTACCTGCTGGGTTGCCATCTGACCGAGATATTCAACATCATATTAATCTCATTTCGGGAGCAATCTTACCGAATAAACCGGCTTATCGTATAACACCAAAGGAGCATGAAGAATTGTGACGATAAGTTGAGGATTTGATGCAAAAGGGATACTTGAAGGAGTGCACAAGTCCTTGTGCAGTGTCGGTGTTGCTTTTCAAAGAAAGATAGATCGTAGCAGATGTCTATCGATTGCCAGGCTATCAACAAAATCACGATAAAATATCGATTTCCTATACCTCGGCTTGATGTTATGCTAGATAATCTTTCAAGTTCAAGTGTATTCTCAAGCATCTACTTGTGATGCGAGTATCACCAAATTAGGATTCGTCGAGGAGAAGAGTGGAAGAAAGCCTTTAAAACAAAGGATGGGTTATATGAGTGATTTGTTATATTGTTTGGGCAGTCTAATGTGCCAAGTTCCTTTATGTGACTTATGAATCAACCGTTTCAACCTTTTATTAGAAAACTTGTGGTAGACTATTTCAATCACATCTTGGTTTATAGTCGGAGTTTGGAGTAGCATGTTGAACATCTGCGAGAGATTTTATGTATCCTAAGAGAGCAGAGATTGTTCATGAATCTCAAAAAGTGAGTTTGTTACCGACAGTTTGGTTTTCTTGGGTAATATGGTTTCTCAGCGAAGGGGTGAAAGTCGACCAGCGAAAGTAGAAGCTACTTCATGGCCGACGTCGATATCTATTCATGAAGTGTGTAGTTTTCATAGTTTGGTTTCCTTTTATCGGCGGTTCATAAAGAACTTCAGTACGTTGATGTCATCGATGATTGAATGCTTAAAGGGGAAGATTTTTGAGTGGACGAAAGCGACCGATAAGAGTTTTGAGTTGATTAAAAATAAAATCATTGAAGATCCCGTGCTTGCACTACCTGATTTCAGTAAGGTGTCTGAAATTGATTGTCATGTATCTAAATTAGAAATTGATGGAGCATAGAGTCAGGAAGGTCGGTTTATTGAGCTCTTTAGTGAGAAATTAACGCTTCAAGAACTAACTACTCAATTTATGATGTCGAGTTGTATGCTATTGTTCAATCTTTTCGACATTCGGAGCATTATCTACTTCATGAGGAGTTTGTGTTAAATTCAGATAATGAGGCGTTGAAGTATATCAATGGTTATCATAAATTGATTAGTCGGCATGAAAGTGGGATGCCTATATACAGAGGTTTGTGTCGTTTGTCATTCGGCATAAAGAAGGCCGAACAAAGTAGCTGATCCGTTGAGCCGATGAGTTCCACTTTTTCCGACTTTACAAGTCAAACTTATCGGCTTTGAGCTATTGAAAGAATTGTATAAGGAAGATGAAGATTTCAGTGAAATTTAGGGGAAATGTCTATAAGGAAATGTTGAAAACTATGTGCTTGTTGATGACTTTCTTTTTAAAGTAAGCTAATTATGTGTGCCGAATTCCTCTCTTCGAGAAGCAATTATTTTGGAGAGCCATAACGAAGATCTGGCAAGGCATTTTAGCCGAGACAAGACGATTGCTTTAGTGGAGGAGTATTTTGTGTGGCCGAAATTAGCGAGAGATGTGGAAAAGCACGTGGAGAGATGGTGTACTTGTACATTGGCCAAAAGTCGATTGCAAAACACGGGTCTTTACACGCCACAATCAATAAAGTTAAAAAAATATTAACCCTTTTTTAATCGGTGTCGACTTTACATATTCGACTTTATTATTTTTATAATTTGGACGTATTTACTCATTCTTGCTCTAGTCCATCATTGGAGATATTGGAAATATTTAATATTCTTGTTTCTTTAAAGGTATCAAAGTTGTACACAAATATATTCCTCGTTCTTATTTCACAACCCCTGTCATGTGTAGAAGTGTTGGACATGTCCACTTTTGGCTGATACTGCCCATGCGACACGGCGTCGGATGGAGTGTCGGGATGTTTGACAAATGTCGGACATGGACCCGCAGAGCCGATAGAAGTGTTGTTGCTTCCTAGGTTTTAAGGAATGTTAAACAAACCTTCATTTTTCACTCTCTCTGATTATTTGTCATCAGTGTCTTTTAGAAACCAAATAATTCTTGTGTCTAATGATACAGGTTCCTCAAGCATCATCTAGTGCCGTGGCATTTGGTCTTGGATTGTTTTCTAGGAAAGGAAGCCTCGGGCAAGGTTGGCATCGTGCCGTCTTTGTGATAAGTGAAAGTCGCACAAGTGATATATGTTCACGATTTTTTGATACTTGCGAAACTTACAAGTGAAAATCCTTTGATTTATTTAGTTAGTTTTTACTTTTTATTGATTCATGTGAGCCATAATTAATGTTTCATGTATTTACCTACGTTGGATATTTTACTAATATACTGTATTGCTATAGCTAAGCTTATAAAGGTTCAACTTTTGTTAGTAAAGGTTCAACTTTTGTTAGTAAACTAGCCTTATCAGTTTGACTTGAAGGATCTTAAGTATGATCATGAATTTCTTCATATTTTAATGTTCTATCAAATGGAAAACTCAATAGAATATGTATCATTTTGTGTGATTAATTGGTATCGTTTCTATTTTAATCAAGTGGTATCACAGAAATAGCCTGGTTTTAGAGTTCTATATGATCATGGATTTTTCAAACAACACAGTTCTGCACACAAAAACAACCTTAAATATTTGCGTGCACCCATGAAAATAATTATTCAGAGATGAATGTGGGTTGATATAAAAATTTTGCCTTTATTATCTGACTTTGCGCTTCTTGGATAATTAATGGTTATAAAGCTTATACATGCAAAATATGCACCAGTTTTGTAATATTTTCAACTTTAGTCCTTCAATCAAGTTGCATAACCGTTATCTTTGGTAGGAAATGTGATATATCTATTTCATGTTTCAGAAGTATAGAAAAAATCAGGAGCCTGCATTTGATATGATTAAAGAACCCATTTTTGCTAGCATTTCTTCTGAGGTTGGCAATGATACCAGCTAAAGTTTAACTAAGCAGGATATTACTTCTTTGTGGTTTCTCTGCAAGCAAGTATAAAGAAATCTCTTAAAGTATAGTAGTTCTTCTACATCCCTTGGTATTATAGATATAGTCCTGTTGTTCTTTTTTTCCCAGATCAATTTACTGTTTTTCCGTATTTCAGTAAGCATCTTTATTAGATATCACTGATCAAGCTTGTGACCTCTTTCTTTTTTTCTTCTTCTTTTAACTGGAGTTATTTTTCTGTTTCAGCCTTTTATATTGGTGGATTATATGTGATGTTAGTATTTATTGAAAATTTTTATATTCCGGTTTTTTTCTTTGTATATGTGCCATCTTGATGTTGATCATCTAATTTTTCATTGTGTGTCCATCCAATCTCTGCGACAGCCTATTGACTAGAGACCAAGGAAAAGAAAAACATTTGCTATGCAAATTTCAATTTGGTTTATGCTTGGGTGGTCTACAATGGGAAGTGATGTATATACTAAAAGATTAGTGGAATGATTAGGGATCTATTGAAATGATCTTCTTGTTCCAGAAAAAGATAACATATGATCGGTATCCTGCACTTATTGTATAGTAGGTTTTTGTAGAAAATAAGTGTCTAGTAGTCATTTTGATGCAATTAAAAATATGTATACTGGAGTAGACCTTCTGTGAGAAGAATTAGGGACAGTCAATTGTATTCTCTTTCACCATAGGCTTACACAAGGCGCATGATGTTTTTTTTTTCCATATCTTTCATTAATTTTTGTTAGACATGTGATGTTGGTGTTGCAGCTTGGCCATAAATTAAGATACATTTAAATAGCCTCAAATTGTTTGGATTTTAATTTCAGACATTATTTGCTTATTGCAAAACTCAAAACAAAGGATTTACTCCGAGGCATTTTTCTGCATGCACTTAAGGCTTAATTTCACCCCATTCTTTTTATGGAATATCATTATTCTCTCATGTTTCTTTATTTGGCTAGGTTTCTTTGCTTGAATGGATGGATGACTTGGAGGGGTTTCTATTAAATGGTTATGGTAACTCGGTAAACTATCGCATGGGAATCCCATTGCTCCATGATGATGTTCAGTCAATAGAGCATGTCATCATGGCTAAAGAAGGTAGGTTAAAAGCTTTCTGTTGCTAATGTTGTTAATTATAGGTTATTAGCTTTTGTTCACAGGGGATTTGGGTCTTGGTGACTTTTGTGAAATATGACTGCATATAGTATTACTTGTTTGTATCTTTTTGCGGGCACATATAATGTTAGGCCACCATGTGTCTACTTGTTTGCTACCACATATAATGTTAGGCCACTATGACTGCATATAGTATTTCTGGCTTGTTGACATGCATCATTCCATCAAGAAGATAGCTGCTGAATGCTCACACTGGTAGATGATCCTTCATTTATGATCAGCTACTATTTTGATGACATAGACTCAAATCATTGGAATCACTTAGATATTGTGCAGACTCAATCCGTTGTAAGTTAAATTGTCTAAATTCTAAAATCTGCCGTGAAGTGCACATCCTACAGTCACCTATTAGTTATGTTTATTTGCGTTTGCCTTCTAGAATTTCACCAACTGGTTACTACACTACATATTGGAATTTCAATATTATGCTTATGATATTATTGAATGGAACTAGAAGTTTTGCATGTATATTAACATGGTTAATTGTGGTGTGTGTGAACCTTGTTTAAACTTTTTTTCACAAATATGTTCATCATTAGGGTTTTTTTTTGAACAAAATAATTGGGCCACTTTCACCAACCATTATTGTATTTGAATGATGAAAGGGTAAAAAAGTAAACTCATGAGCTTGGGGTATGAGTTGGCATGCTTTGGGGTTCGAGTTCCATGATGGAATTTTTTTTTTTTGGCATTATCTTATTGAAAAAAGAAGAAATGTTTTTTTAATACCCCCATGAGTTATAGTTATAATAGTAAAGATAATTTTGGAACCAAGAGACTTTCATAATGTTTTCTACATACCTACAAATCTCCAGAATCTTCTACGAAATCTTCACCTATATAATGGACAACTTCTCTGTTGATGTTTGCTTTTGGAAACAAATGTTCAGTTGCGTCATATCTAATTAAAGAAAAGATCATAAACCGTAGAAATATCGTACAATCACATATCTTAGTACCCCATCTAATTGCTCATATTCCAAAAGAGAGATAAAATGAAAATAAACACAATATGCAAACATTAGCCAAGGCACAAACACCGCTCCTCAATCACAAATCTTCTCTTAGTTACATTTCCTAGACTAAGAGCACCGACCTCGTTTGACCTAATTTCTCATTTATCCATTTGTATATTCCATGGATGTTGAAATATCATAAGTTTTTCCATTCTGATATTACACATTCATTAAGGAATATATAAGTAACACGACTAACACCACAGATGGAGAACTGCTTAAATATAGTAAAAACCATGTTGATATACTTGTACTTTAGAGAAATTTGATCGCAATTCCATGAAACCATACCCTTGGCACATTTGAGAAGGCAGGGCTCTGTTCTGCTCAAGCTGAGACTGTTGCACCATTCACCTGTCTTCTTGGTCTTTTTCTTGAAGGTTCAGGTGAATGAATCTATTACAATCACTTATCATGTGTTATGTGTTTTCTTATTATGAAGTTATGATTAATAGCGTATTAAATTTATTCTTTTCCCCCCACTATTTTTAGAATATGCGCAAATACAAAGAGAGGAACCATTGGATTTACCTCCTAAACCTCCCTAGAAAAGGAATTGGAGGGGCAAAAGTGTAGCACCTTTTGCTGGAAATACTATGTTAGTGTTGTATGCATGTGATGGCAATGATTCTACTGATACTATGTCATCTGAAGATCACATGAACAAATATTCTGTACAAGTTTTGCACAATGAGATCCCACTTCGGTATGGTTAATTTGTAACAATTATTATTTCCCCTTCTTTTCCTAAGCACTTTATTGCTTTTGATAATGCTTTAAAGGAAAACACTTCATTGATTTTCTGGCTCACATATTGCTGCGGGTGTCCAAATATATTCTGTATTTCCTTTTGGATTTATTTGTGCCTTGGTGTATGACATGATTCCTTGTAGCAAATATATATTATCTCCACCTTGTTTTATATTTTCCCCATGGTCTTGGATAATTTGGAGACACCAAACTATATTTTAGGATTATGGAAAGCCCCTCTCATATCCGGTGTTTTCTTGGTCAACAATTTGACACTAATTTGTAGGCGTTGGACATCAGGCCTACAATTGGTTGTAAACCTTGGTCAAATTTTAATAGCAATCTTTCTTCATAGCCTAAGACTCATTATTATTCCAGTGTAAATTGGATTATCACTGCCAACCTCATTGTGAAAAAAGATGGCATATACAAGGACAACGACATATTTCTATGAGTGATGTCATGATCAAGAACTTAACAATTGTTTTGCTTGTAAGTTGTAAAGTTCATATAGAAGGGGGAGGAGATGACACGAACTTTTATTTTTGGTCAAGAGCCTACTAACTAGAATATATATTTGAATCCACTCAACCGAATAATTTTACCGGAGCATAGTCAATGAAATCAAACCATCCGCTTTCACGACACCTTGAAAACAATTAGGCCGATCTCCCTTATCGCTTAAGTAGTCAGTTTCACATATTCTTCGTATGTCAAATTCATAAGTTTGATGAGCCATGATCTCTTTCAACTGTCCTGACTTATATTCATTCAATAGACTCTCTAGTAAAAAGTACTCAGTAGAGAGGATCAGATTCAGCGTGTAGATTTATGCTGGGTCGTTATGCAGCATAAAATTCCTCTTTTGGTTATGTGCACTTGGTATTCTAGATAAACGATTCTTCATTCAACTTTTATCGTATTTAAATTGATATTCCACTATCTTGTTGATATGTAAATAATTCAAGATTGTTTCCTCTAGGGTTGCGGCAATACAGATTTCTGCCCTTACTAGGTTTTCATGGCACAACACTCCGTGTTCTGAAAAGGGTAATGTTTCATTCAAAATATACCGATTAACCTTTTCTTTTATGAACTTTTCCTGCAAGATCAAATTGTTGCTCCTCATTTGAAACACAACTTCAAATCTGTCTACACTATTAGAAAGCCTGAGAATACAAGCGGATATAGTATCATCTGATTTTTAGCTCAAATTGCTTGTAGAATTGGAATAGATTTTGACAAACCTCCTCTCGCAATACTACCCCAATCTTTTCTCTGCAAGGCCCCATCACAACAACAACCAGTATTTTTTGTGTTTTATAGCCATGTTTTGATAACTAAATTAAGGGCATTGTTTGTGTTTTTCCTTGGGGTTTTTCCAACCCACATTTTCTGTAAAACATGTAATTGCAATTGGCATAGTTCTCACAAGCTGCCTTTACATGTATATGTTTTTGCTTATTTATTTATTATATTAGTTTCTAGAAAGAAAAGAGCTGGACTTTGTTTACATGTATAACTTTTGTATTAGCATTTTGTTGATCCTTTTTTCTGTGGACAACTGGAATTTTTGTTAACAAGTGTACCTCATGACTGGATCCTGTAAAAATGCTGCTCTTTTTTTCTATACTTGTTAATTATGCTCTATAGATTTTTAAAATATCATTCAATATTCTTAGCGAACTTTTATAATATCGACTTATTTGGGAAATCGCCTTCGCTGCGGTTCCTATGATATATTCTAAATATTTTTGTTTCACTTTTACTTTTATCTCCGGCCTAATCAATTTTTTGGCAATTATAGTATAAATAAATGAAATCATAGTCAAATTTAATCCATGTTAGTCATACTCAATAAAATGTTTCCAATTTCAGAGAAATTGTATTAATAACTAAGTGAAATTATTGTTAAATTCAGTAGAATGTAGTCTATTTCAGTGTAAGTATAGTGAAAATCAGTTAAATTTTCTTTCTATTCAATGGAAATTATACCTTGCGTCCATCGTATACGTTTGGGCAGGAGAGAGAAGAGAAGGGAGCGCGGCTCCATGAACTGCCCAAAGTCTCTCTCTCTCTGTCTCTCTCACACATATCTCCTGCCCGGGTGTATTACATCCGGCGCAGCGAATAATCTCTCTTGTTAGACAAGAGGCATTGATAACTAATATATCCGCAATTGTGAGCCGCTTTTCTCACGCTGTCTTTCCTATATTCGGCAAGGGTCATATATTTGATGGTGATGGCTGGTTGATCGTTTCTTGTTTAATTGCGTTATTACTTATGAATTATTTGTAAATCAGTATTCCTGATTTTAACTTTTTTTATAAAAAAAATTACACTTGTAAATGAGTAGATGGGTATGTTCAAAGATGTAGACAACTAAAAATTCCATTTACGTTCATTGGGACAATAATCCAAGTATTATGCACACCAAGAATACTCTAAAATACACAGTTAACGAGACTTGATAAGAAGTATATTCTCTAGCACGAAGATGTGGTAATAGATTACTAGCAGGACACCAATATACATATAAGCTGATCCCTATAAGTCAACAGGGTATATTCGTTACATAACTCGTTATTTTGTATTATTAAGCATATCTTAATCTATACGATACGTAACACAACAAAATAACTTACACTATTTTATGCTATTACTATAAATAACTTACACTCTGCTACGCATTGATAGTAATGGAATAAGCTACGCTATTTGTAATTTTACATAAAGTCTATTGTTATTAAACGGGATTTAAAGTTCAATAGCTCAAGCGAACCTAATATATATGTAACACGTCATCCAACTTTTAATTCTCATAACCTAAAAATTAAATAGAAAAACCTATTTCGGCTTGATTGTTTTGAATATCTAAGTATGAATTTAAACTTTTAAAATTGAAAATTAATTGCTAGTGGGTTTTTGCATTATTTTCTTAAATTTTTAAACAATTGAATCTTTGTTTTATTCTTAAAACTAATTTACTTATATTGTTGTTTAGTACTATTTATAATTATTAAAAATAATTAATGATAATCCATATAGCTTATGCTTTGCTCTACACTTTTTGCGTTTTTAATAGTTTATGCTTTGCGCAAGGTTTTTTTCGTTTTTTTGCTTTTAAGAGCATAGCACTGAGCTTACGCTATTGTTATTTTTCAACATTTGTTAGAACTTATAAACTACGAGACACAGACACTTCAACCAGTATATCGTGTTTGTATCCAATGTGTGTTGGATATCGACACTTGCAAATACTTTGCTCGAAATATATCAAACAAAACGTATGCCACATCTTATGTGTAAACAAGTGTTTGTGCGTGTCACGAGTGCGTCTTATGCTTGTCATGTAGGTCTCCAGTAGTTTGTCTAAATGACAACATGGAGACAGCTGACTGTGAAAGGAGAACGGTAGCAACTTACGTTGTTCGGCCAGTGGTTGTAGACGGTGGTCATTGCAGACGGTTTTCGACAACGGTTGGTAAATGGGTATGTCTTTACTATTTTAACTAGAACACAAGGGTATAATATCATAATGTCTATTTCCCTCCCCCTTCCTCTCTCTCCACACTCATCCCTATGCGAAAACACTCTCATCATTAAAAAAAGAAAACCGATTCAACCTTTTACGAACGAAATTACAAATAGGCCCCTTAATTTATGCTTTTACATATCTTACATATTTCCATACATGTATTTTGGACTAATCATATGGTAATTGAAAACTAATGAATATATAATTTCTAACATTCCAGTTACACATAGCCGTCTCTATATTTCCTATTCTCCAAGCTTCTTTTTGTTTCGGAAGAACTTTTTATGACTGTTTGTAAGCTTTTTATTATAAATTTTTTGTTAAGGCTTTATTTTTTTTAGAGGTTTTTTGTTTACGGGTTTTTGAAAATTGCACGAAATTTGTTTGCAATGAGTACATTTGACAGTTTGTTACTCCTTTTATAAATGATTCTTCGTTGAAAAAACTATAACTACATCGAATATACAACATTGATTTTTTATGCAGAAACTGGTTAATGTGCTTTATCTAAATAATTTGGTATTAACATTCCGATTTTATTTGTGCACGTGCATCACAGATACGAAAACGCTAGTATGAATAAGTAAATATGAAGGACCCATAGTTTATATTCATTCATTTGGAAGCTTTGGGATACAATCCTTCGTGAAAGGGTCTCCGCTTCCTCACTCAGTTTTATTGGCCAAAACTGGTTTATTAATTATATATGGAAAAAAAGTATTTTATCCTAATTTGGAAACCGATTCCGAGTAAGTCCAAGGTTGTTTTAATATTTTAAATATTATTACATTTAAATTAGATGGTCGCCGTTGTTGTTTTGGATTATATAAGCACCTGAGTCTTCTAATAGCGTTCTTTAAACTTTCCTATTTTATTCGCTCAAAAGAAACGACAAACTGTCGCTGGGATTCCATCTCTCGATGTCGATCCTTCGAAACCCTAACTCCAACCCGCCGGCGATGTAAAGGCGGCATCTTTCCCCTTCAAAACCCTGACCCGCAGACTTCGAAACCCTAACCGCCATGGGAGCTGATGAACCACCGGGGATGACGCAGCCACCGGCGATGTAAAGGCGGCATCTTTCCCCTTCGAAACACAAACCGAAGACTTCGAAGCTCTAACCCCCATGGGAGTCCGATCAGCCGCCGGCGATGACGTGGCCCCAGGGGACGTTGAGGTGGCGAAAGAGGGCGGAGGGATCAAGCAGGGGCCTTGCCGATCTGCGAGCGTTCTTGATGGCGTTGCTGAGATGATCCATGGCATCATTACTGTAAGATTTCTTTGACTTGTGATCAGTGATGGTTTTGTGTTTTTTTCCTTGATATCTTACTGCCTCTAAGCATCTTTCCCCTTCGAAACGGTAGCCTTCGAAACTCTAACCCTGATGGGATTCCGATCAAACGCCGGCGAGGACGTGGCCAGACGATGTTGAGGTGGCGAAAGAGGGAGGAGGGATCAAGCAGGGCCCTTGCCGATCTGCGAGAGTTCTTGATGGCGGTGCTGAGACGATCCATCACATCATTACTGTGAGATTTCTTTGACTTGTGATCAGTGATAGTTTTTTGCTTTTTCCCCCTTATATTTTATTGCTTCTAAGGTTTATGATTCTAGAGTTTAAATCTTTTTCACTAATCAGCTGAACTAGGATATTTTAACTAATATATCTTGATAACACAGTGGATTCTGTAACCGACCATTCACATTACTAGATTTTGGTCTGTGAATGCATCACATCACAACCCTTTTTTACATGGTTGAAATCTTTTCACGAATTAACTGAATTAGGATGCGTCGACTTATATATCTTGACAATACAATCGTTTGTGGACCCAACCATTAACATTACGAGATTTTGGTCCATAAATGCATCAGACTACTACCTTTTTTCACACCACCGATTGACTTAAAAGTTGGATATCAAATTTTTTTAAAGATGACTTTCCATGTATAAACTCGACCTATGTGTCTAAAATATATTAGAAATAGGGTTACGATCAAGCATGTTCTATTGGACACCATGGGTTCTTATCGTTTTGTTCCATCGTGAAACGTTTAGTATAAGGCTCTCACTTCACGTTCTATTTGTAGCCATCCAAGCTTAAAATGTCAACCCTTGTGCGTGTTCGCTCATAACAAATGTGTTAAATGGTTTCATCAAACTTTATTATAACGACCGTGTTGCCTAAAGTCATTAGGCTTAATTATTGTCTTTTCATAATATCCTCCGGTTTTTGTCTACTGCAATATGCACCTACCATTGATTCTCTTCCTTTAATCGTCCCATTATAGACATTTATAAATAGAAATTTAAGTTCAAGTTCCCTCCATTATTAGATTGACCTGAATATGTCAACCCGGGGATCTTTCAATTATAGACATCCGTGATTGTGGTTTTCGCCAAATTTTCATTGCACACGAAACCCACCATTCATGATACCTTGATTTTTTTTCATCTAGCCTTTTTGGATACAACATCGCATTTTACTCGTCTTGTTTATAAAATATTCGAAACCGTCACCAACTTTTACAACAAATTTCTTAGGATTTTAAAGACTTTACACCATTTTGCATTTAGCCTTTTTTTTATTTATTAGAAAGGTTGTATTTTGAAAATGCTTCAATTGTATTAAATTTCTAAATCTATTTCTTGACATTCCCCCCATTTAAAGGGACCATAAATTTACTTGTTTCGTTGCTTGAAGCAATTAAGGCTACTTATCTTAAATTTTAAATTTCTAAATCCTTTTCCTTAATCACACTATTTTTAAATGCGCAATAAAGTCATTTCAAGGTTTTTCACTTGTCTCGTTCTTTAAATGGCCTTGAATCTAATTTCTCATTTAAATTTTAAATTTCTGAATCTATTTCCTAAACATTATACTTTCAAATTTCTAAAGCTATTTCCATATGCACCGATAATTGATTCTCCTGTAAATAACTGTCATAAACCTGATTTCTTACTGATTAAATCTTCCTACGTGATTAACTAATGTCCTCCAACTAGTGTCCACAACATTATGCACCAATCGTTGATTTTGTAATTCTGTTCATATAACCCTCATCCTATGGACATTTATCAATAGACTTGCAAATCCATGTCCTCTCCATTATTTTATTGAGATGAATATATCAACCCGTGACTTTTCGATTGTACACATTTATGATCCAATGGTTCTGTTCCTATAAGAATTGTCCTATGAACATTTATCTAAATCCCTTAAAGTTCAAGTCTTCAATTTTTAGATCGACATGTATATGTCAACCCGTAACCTTTTTGATTTACATGTATTTTCCCTTAATGTCCCTGTTTTTAAATGCACTATAAAATTATTTCAAGCCTTTTCACTTGTCTCATTCTTTAAAATTAGTTGCATCTATTTTTATAATTTAATTCTAAATTTCCGAATCTATTTATGTATTATTACTACTTCCGAATTTCTGAACCCAATTCCATTTGCACATATCATTGATTCTCCGTCTATAACGGTCTTAAACCTGATTCATCACTTATTTAATCTACCCATGAAATTAATTATTGTCTTTTCGTAATGTCCAATTTTTGTCCACGACAACATGCACTACCATTGATTCCCTTCCTCTAATCGTCCCATTTTGGTCATTTGTCAATAGATATTCAAGCTCAAGTCCTCTCCATTATTAGATCGACCTGATTGCGTTAACCAGGGAATATTTCGATTTTACACATCCGTGATTGTGTATTTCGCCAAATTTTCATTGTACACGAAACCAATCATTCATGATACGTTAATTTTTTCCATCTAGCCTTTGAGTTCAAGTCATCTATTATTAGATATTTCACTTGTCTCGTTTATAAAATATTCGAAACCTTCAACCTTTAAAGCAAATTTCTCAGGAGTTTAATGACTTTACACCATTTTGCATTTTTGCCCTTTTTTTACTTATTAGAAAAGCTGAATTTTGAAAATACTTCAATTATATTAAATTTCTAAATCTATTTCTTAACATTCTTGCTTTTAACGGGACCATTTATTTACTTGTTTCGTTAAAGAAATTGAGGCTACTTAACTTAAATTTTAAATTTCTAAATTTTTTCCTTAATCGACTATTTTTAAATGCGCCATAAAATCGTTTCTAGGGTTTTCACTTGTCAAGTTCTTTGAATGGACTTGAATCTAATTTCTTATTTAAAATTTAAATCTGTGAATCTATTTCTTAAACATTACTATTTTCAAATTTCTAAATCTATTTCCATATCACCGATCATTGATTCTCATGTATTATTGGTGATAGAATCTTCTTACGTGATTGACTAATGTCCTCCAACTCATGTCCACAACATTGTGGACCAACCATTGATTCTGTAATTCTATTCCTATGATCGTCATCCTTTGACATTTATCACGTGAATATCTCAGCACGTGACTTTTCGATTGTAAATATCCATGATCCAATGGTTTTGTTCCTATAAGTATTGTCCTATTATCTAACGACATTCAAGTTCAAGTCCTATTTATTTTTAGATCGATATGTATATGTCAAATTTTACACACCCGAGATTGTGGATTTTGCCAAATTTTCATTGCACACAAAACCAATCATGATACCTTGATTTTTTTCATCTAGCCTTTCTAAATGCAACATCGCGTTTTACTTGTCTCATTTATAAAATATTCACAACCGTCTCTAACTTTTAAAGCAAATTTCGCAGGATTTTATAGACTTTTCACCATTTTGCATTTCAGTCTTTTTTTACTTATTAGAAAGGCTCTATTTTGAAAATGCTTCAATTGTATTAAATTTCTAAATCTATTTCTAAATATTTTTGCTTTTAAAGGGACCATAAATTTACTTGTTTCGCTACTTAAAACAATTAAGGCTACATATCTTTAATTTTAAATTTCTAATTCTTTTTCCTTAATCGGACTATTTTTAAATGCGCTATAAAGTCATTTCAAGGTTTTGCACTTGTCTCCTTTAAATGGTCCTGAATCTAATTTCTTATTTAAATTTTAAGTTCTGAATCTATTTCATAAACATTACTACTTTCAAAATTTTAAATCTATTTCCATATCTATCATTGATTCTCTTGTAATAGCTATCTTATCCTGATTTCTTAGTGATTAAATCTTCCTACGTGATTAACCAATGTCCTCTAACTACTAATGTCCTCTAACTCATGTCCACAACATTATGCACCAACCATTGATTCTGTAATTCTGTTCCTATGGCCGTCATTTTGATATTTATCAATAGACTTGCAAATCCACGTCCTCTCCATTATTTTGTCGACGTGAATATGTAACCACGGACTTTTGCAATGTACACATCCTTGATCAAATGGAAAGACTGTGTTTTGAAAATGCTTCAATTGTATTAAATTTCTAAATCTATTTCTTAACATTCTTGCATTTAAAGGGACCATAAATTTGTTTGTTTCGTCACTTTAAGCAATTGAGATTACTTATCTTAAATTTTAAATTTCTAAATTTTTTTCCTTGGTCGCACTATTTTTTAATACATCATTAAGTTATTTCATGGTTTTTCACTTGTCTTGTTCTTTAAACGGACTTGAATCTAATCGTTTATTTAAAATTTAAATTTCTGAATCTTTTTCCTTAACATTACTACTTTCAAATTTCTAAATTTATTTCCATATGCACCTATCACTTGTTCTTCTGTAAATAACCGTCTTATCCCTGATTTATTAGTGATTAAATCTTCTTACGTTATTAACTAATGTCATGCAACTCATGTCCACAACATTACGCACCAACCATTGATTCTGTAATTCTTTTCCTGTGATCGTCATCCTATGATATTTATTAATAGACTTGCAAATCCACGTCTTCCATTATTTTATCGACGTGAATATGTCAACACATGACTTTTCGATTGTATACATCCATGATCCAATGGTTCTGTTCCTATAAGCATTGCCATATGAACATTTATCTAATGACATTCAAGTTCTAGTCCTCTCCATATGAACCATTGATTCTGTAGTTCTTTTCCTGTGATCGTCATCCTATGATATTTATTAATAGACTTGCAAATCCACGTCTTCCATTATTTTATCGACGTGAATATGTCAACACATGACTTTTCGATTGTATACATCCATGATCCAATGGTTCTGTTCCTATAAGCATTGCCATATGAACATTTATCTAATGACATTCAAGTTCTAGTCCTCTCCATTTTTAGATCGACTTGTATATGTCAACCCCGGATCTTTCAATTTTACACATCCGTGATTGTGGATTTCGCCAAATTTTCATTGCACATGAAACCAATCATTCATAATACCTTAATTTTTTTCTCCAGCCTTTTTTGGATACATCACATTTTACTTGTTTCGTTTATAAAGTATTTGAAACCGTCTCTAACTTTTAAAGAAAATTTCTCACGATTTAAAAAACTTTACACAATTTTGCATTTTAACCTTTTTTTACCTTTTAGAAAGGCTTTATTTTGAAAATTGCTTCAATTGTATTAAATTTCTATACCTATTTCTTAACATTCCTGCTTTTAAAGGGACAACAAATTTACTTGTTTTGTTACTTACAGCTATCGAGGCTACTTAGCTTAAATTTTAAATTTCTAAATCTCTCTCCTTAATCGCACTATTATTAAATGCGCCATGAAGTCATTTCATGGTTTTTTACATGTCTTGTTCTCTAAATGGACTTAAATCTATTTTTTTTATTTAAATTTTGTATTTCTGAATCTATTTCCTTAATATTACTATCAAATTTCTAAATCTATTTTCATATGCACTTATCATTTGTCTTTCTGTAAATAACCATCTTATCTCTGAATTCTTAGCGATTAAATCTTCCTACGTTATTAACTAATGTCCTCCAACTCATGTCCACAACATTATGCACCAACCATGGATTTTGTAATTTTGTTCCCATGACCGTCATCCTATGACATTTATCAAAATGATTTGCAAATCCACGTCCTCGCCATTATTTTATCGACGTGAATATCTTAATACGTGACATTTCGATTGTACACATCCATGATCTTATGGTTATGTTCCTATTAGTCTCGTCTTATGAACAATTATCTAATTACATTCAAGTTCAAGTCCTCTCCATTATTAGATCGACTTGTGTATGTCAACACAGGGATCTTTCGATTATACACATCCGTGATTGTGGATTTCACCAAATTTTCATTGCACACGAAACCATCATTCACGATACCATGATTTTTTTTCATTTAGCCTTTTTGGATACATCATCACATTTTACTTGTCTTATTTATAAAATATCCGAAGCCGTCTCCAACTTTTAAAGCAAATTTCTGGGGATTTTAAAGACTTTACACCATTTTGCATTTTAGCCTTTTTTAACATTTTAGAAGGTTTTATTTTGAAAATGCTTCAATTATATTAAATTTCTAAATCTATTTCTTAACATTTCTACTTTTAAAGTGTCCATAAATTTACTTGTTTCATTGCTTAAAGCAATTGAGGCTACTTATCTTAAATTTTAAATTTCTAGATCTTTTTCCTTAATCACACCATTTTTAAATGCACTATTATGCCATTTCAAGGTTTTTCACTTGTCTCGTTCTTTAAGTGGACTTAAATCCGATTTCTTATTTACATTTTAAATTCTAAATCTTAACATTACTACTTTCATATTTCTAAATCTATTTCCATATGCACATATCATTTATTCTTCTGTACTTAACTGTCTTATCCCTATTTTCTTCATGATCAAATCTTCCTACGTGATTAACTAATGTCTTCCATCTCATGCCCACAACATTATGCACAACCATAGATTCTGTAATTCTGTTACTATGACCGTCATCCTATGACATTTAACAATAGACCTGCAAATCCATGTCCTCCATTATTTTATCGATGTAAATATGTCATGTGACTTTTCGATTGTGCACATCCATGATACAAAGGTTCTGTTCCTATAAGATTTGACCTATGAACATTTATCTAACGACATTCAAGTTCTAGTCCTCTTTATTTTTAGATCGACATGTATACGTGAACCTGAAGATCTTGCCATTTTACACTTTCGTGATTGTGGATTTCGCTAAATTTTTGTTGCACACGATTCCAAACATTCACGATACCTTGATGTTTTCATCTAGCCTTTTTGGATGCATCATCGCATTTTACTTATCTCGTTTATAAAATATTCGAAATCGTTCCAACTTTTAAAGCAAATTTCTGAGCATTTTAAAGACTTTACAACATTTTGCATATCAGCCTTTTAAAACTTTTTAGAAAGGCTTTATTTTGAAAATGTTTCAATTGTATTAAATTTCTAAATCTATTTTTTTTACATTACTACTTTCAAATTTCCTTGTTTCGTTACTTAAAGCAATTGAGGCTGCTTATCTTAAAAAACACAGGAGCTGTGATGAATCAGCTCCAAACCAAAGAAGTTGAACCATCACCCCCACTTCTTAACAATAACGAGAAAGCGAGTGATCCATCGTCATCATTGTGTCGTCTCTCCAAATCGAGATGCAAACCCATTCTATTACACCACTTATCTCTTCCTCACTTCTTCCTGGCTTTTTATAACATGTTCTTCCACCAACCGGTGCATTACATTGATAAAATCTTTGAAGTCTGCGGGTTAGGGTTTTGTGCTTATTGAAACATTACCTTACATTACACTTTGCATAAGCACAAAATTTTCAAAAATTTTCTTTTTTAATAAAAGATTAGAAAGTGAAAAATTACATTTAAAAGATTGGAAAAGTTTAAGAAAAACAAGAAAGTTGGATGTTTTCTTAAACGAAACTAGTAATAAGTAGTTATGAGCCGTTGTCCCAAGGGTTAGTAAGATGAAGAAAGTCACTAATCTGAGGATAAAAATAAGCCTGAAAAAATAGTTCCTATTCTAAAAATCAAACATTTAAACGTTGATACCCTACTATACGCACTTACACACGTCTTGAAATTCGGGATAGTAGAGGATACCTTGAAATGCTCTTGTCTAAAAGCCAAAGTACGAAGAAAATAAATTTAAATGAAGCATAAAAGTATAAAATGGTGAAGAAAAATGAACACTGGTTTTGTAATCACCAAGGCAGCATAAAAAATATAGCGAGGGTGCTTCATCACCTAGTGCCTTAGACCAACTGGTTTGGGAGTCACTGCTAAGCCTTAGGTGTTGCAAAACTAGGAAATTGCTAATTACGCCTAATATTTGAGCACATCTTGAATTGAATTCTCCGAGTGTAGGGATGTCTTTTACTCACACGTAGAGGTATATGATCGGTGTTTGGAAGAAAGGTAGGGATGAAGAATAAAGGCGATGTTTTATTAAGGGATGATGTGATTTCTAACATTTTTTCATGACTATTAAGATAAGGCTCACCAAAATGCTAGTGTAGTTGAAAACTTTGATTTTCAAGTTCTTTATTTTATAATTCTTATCTTGATAAAATCTTTGAATGGTTGGTATTAACTTTTGGTCTTTGTAAAGTTTTATATTGACCAATAACTTTACTCCTTATAATTTTAAAAGTTTAATATTGTTTAAATCAAGTTTGGGGGGTATATTTTGTCTTGAAAATAAAATTTGTACACAAAATTGTTTGCCAAAAATAAGTTTGGGGGAGATTTTCACGTTCATTCATTCTTATCCCCGTTAATAACTTTTCCTCCCAAGTCTATAGGTTTTTTAGATTTAAAAGACGACAACAATGAGGAAACCGCTGTAAACAGGTTTGGGGAAGTTTTGTGCTTATTGAAGCATTACCTTGCATTACACTTTGCATAAGCACAAAATTTTCAAAAATTTTCTTTTATAATAAAAGATTAGAAAGTGAAAAATTACATTTAAAAGATTGGAAAAGTTTTAGAAAAGTTTTATAAGCACCTGGGTCTTTTAATAGCGTTCTTTAAACTTTCCTGGGATTTCATCTCTCGATGTCGATCCTTCGAAACCCTAACCCTTACCCGCCGGCGATGTATAGGCGGCATCTTTCCCCTTCAAAACCCTAACCCGCGGACTTCAAAACCCTAACCCTGATGGGAGCTGACGAACCACCGGCGATGTAAAGGCGGCATCTTTCCCCTTCGAAACACAAACCGAAGACTTCGAAGCTCTAACTCCCATGGGAGTCCGATTAGCTACCGGCGATGACGTGGCCCCAGGCGATGTTGAGGCGGCGAAAGAGGGTGGAGGGATCAAGCAGGGGCCTTGCCGATCTGTGAGCGTTCTTGATGGCGTTGCTGAGATGATCCGTCGCATCATTACTGTAAGATTTCTTTGACTTGTGATCAGTGATAGTTTTGTGCTTTTTCCCTTGATATTTTACAGCCTCTAAGCGTCTTTCCGCTTTGGAACAGTTGAAACTCTAACCCTGATGCGATTCCGATCAGCCGCCGGAGATGACGTGGCCAGGCGATGTCGAGGCGGCGAAAGAGGGTGGAGGGTTCAAGCAGGGGCCTTGCCGATCTGCGAGTGTTGCTGAGACGATCCATAGCATCATTACTGTGAGATTTCTTTGACTTGTGATCAGTGATAGTTTTTTGCCTTTTTCCTCTTGATATTTTACTGCTTCTAAGGTTTATGATTCTAGAGTTTAAATCTTTTCACTAATTAACTGAACTTGCATATGTTAACTAATATATCTTGACAACACAATCGTTTGACGAGAACACGATGTACAGATGCCACCACAGGGTCAGGGGTATGAGGCAGGTCATGCTAGGTATTAAAAATATATTATTTGACTATAAATGTAATATTAAAAAATGCAGGTGACAAATATAAAGCAAGTAAACGGAACATATGCGAGCATGGATCCTCAAAACCAGCAGAGGTAAAACGTGAACAAGAATCAAGACGAGTTTCAAGCATGCGGGTCGGGTCGGATACCAAGCAGAGGAACCAAAACACTATCCGCACCCAAAAACAAATAAAATCGAGAAAAACCCACAAGATAAATAGAATAAACAAATTGAACATGGTATAACTGAACTAGGGTGTTACAAAGAGAGAGCAAGAAGATCAACCTAATGAATTCTATGGCTTCTTTGTGGCATACAAAGCTCATATGGATGGATTTCTGCAAGGTTGTAGACCTGTTATAGGTCTTGATGGCTATTTCTTGAAGGGCCCTGCAGGAGTTGTACTTCTGTTTGCTGTGAGTAGGGATGCAAATAATCAAATGGATCCAATTTCAGTTGCTGTGGTGGAGTCTAAATGTGAAGGAACATGGAATTGGTTCTTAGTGTGTTTGGGGGAGGCCATGAAGGACAACACATTTGAAAGAATAGTTTTCGTAAGTGATAGACAAAAGGTTAGATTTCTTATACTGCTTACATGTTAAATATGTGTATACATTCTTAAATTATGCATTTCATGAAGCTTTATTAACATTTTGCAATGTAATGCCAATTTATAGGAGTTGATTGAAGCTATGAGGAGGATATTTCCACCATCACAACACAGATACCGTGTGAGGCATTTTTATGCAAAAAAATTCAAAAAGTGGAAATCATTGGAGTTGAAAAGAATAATGTGGAAAGCAGCAACAGCATACACTAATGAGGAGCATCTACCGGTAATTTTCTTTCATCTCATTCATTACTTGTTACATTGTTGGTGTTATGCTACTTTGTTATATGATATGAAAGGGCTTGATATCCTAGAAGTCTAATTGATAGCGCGCCCGTGCACACACTATTAATTATAGGTCATGAACTAACTTCAGAAAGAAAGTGTAGCTGCTTATAAATATCTTGATGACAGAGAAAAGACATGGACCAGGTCTCGTTTCCCTACAGATATAAAGTATGATTTGCTATGCAACAATATATGTGGGGCATTCAACAAATTCATATTAACGGCTAGAGAGAAGCCTATAGTGACAATGTTGGAGATGATAAGAACTTTGATGATGATGAGGTTACAGAATAAGAGAGATCTGTGAAAAGTGGAATGGAAAAACATGCCCTAAGATTGTTGCCAAGTTAGAAATATTGGATAAATAAGAGCAGGGGAGTTTGTAGTGCTCAATATTGTGACAACTATGAGTATCAAGTGACTGATACTCAAGGTCAATCTCGGCTCTTGGCCACTCTTTGCCTTGTCCCACTATTTTGTTGTGTGGATGGCGGTAGAAAAGGCGATGGAATCCCTGGCTTCTGATTTCGCAATTATGCAATTTTCGGTGATGATGTTGTAATCGGGAATAGGGACGTTGCCTTGGCCTATCGCGACATTCTGGGACCTTACAGGGATTGTAGAGTGTAGAGTGTAGAGTGTAGAGTGCTGTAATCGGGGATAGGGACCTTACAGTATTGCTAAAAAAACTTGTGATTGTAGAGTGTGGGACCTTTACAGGGATTCCTTACATGCATGCCATTCAGTGTCTGCATCATGCTAGGATAAACCCCATAGATGTTATTCACGACTCTTATAACATAAACCATTACAAAAGTCCATACAAGCATCACATTTCACCCATACCAGACTCAAGATTTTGGCCAACTGCCCCATATGATCCTATGCTACATCCTCCATACAAGAAAAGGCCTGGTAGGCAAAAAGAAGAGAACAATTGGTGAGCATGAAACTACAGAAGGTAGTGGAATGCAGAGGCTTGGAGGTTCAAGTAAATGCAGTAATTGTCAACAATCTGGACACAATGCAAGAAACTGCAAGAATGAGCATGTTGAGAGACAAACATCTACAGGATCAAGAAGAGGATGGTCACCACTCCCAAAGAGAGGATAAACGAGTTCAGAATCTTCTCATCCTGGGAGTTCTAGTGATGCTTCAAATAGGGGAGGAGGCAGCTCTTCAAGGAGAAGATGAAGGAGAAGAGGAAGAGATACAGGAGTTGATATCTCAGAAGATGCCACTATTACTATCTTTCATGATTCAGCTCCACTGGATGCACAGACAGAGATCAATCCACCATATGCTTTGGTTATGCATATGGACACAGGAGCTTCAAACTTAGGCAGTTCAAATCACACAAATTTATCTGAAGATGTAGGCAATGCATCCAGAAATGACAAGGGGAAAAGCAAGATCAAGAAGAAAAGCAAACATGAACAGGATGCAAGTTAAATTTCAAGCCTATATTTTCAACTTTGTATTTTCTATTTCTAAACCCTCTCTTATACTGAATACTGATGTGTTTTATCCATGCTTTTATGTATAATTAGCCTGCTAGACCACCCTGCAAGTTCGCAGTTGGCCCTTCAGTTGAAGTTGGCCAGTCTGCTTGGCACATCAACTATCAGGATGCAGAAACTGTCTATAAAGAGAGGTGAGGCGCAGCTGCAGGCAGAATTGTGCCATCCAGATTCATTCAAGGAGTAGGAAAAAAATCCAATTTTACAAACTTAAATTTGGTTCAAACTTTCTTCAGCACGTTTCATTATTTTTATTACCACTTAGAGTATTACAGTACTTGTTTATTTGGTTAAATAATACATATGATACAAACACCAGTAAGGAAAGAAATATAACGTTCAAAAAACTTACTGAGAGCAGAAGGCAAATAGTGGAATACATTCTTATAAGAGCCAAATTTTCTGGCAGGATTATGTTTAATAACCCCGTGAGAGTTCCATTGTGACCCATGTTCCACCCTTATATATCACAGCCTCTCTCAAGTTAACTTTAATAATTCCGCAAGAATCCATACCAACAATGATATAACCATTAGACGCCATATATCACTCTCTATCTTTACTGAGGTTTTTCAATCCATTCTCAGATATTGTAGATTTGATCTAGAATGAATACAACTCTTATGTTAGAAGATGAACCAATGCTCATCTAATTTTATAGCAAATACAAAGAGCAGTGCTAGGTCTATCCTAAATATATAATGTAAAGGTGTAGAGAGGTGGCAGAATTTTTAAAATGCCAATTTTGCCCTCACAAATTTTGGTATTTCCACTTTCTATTACCACCTGTTCCATCTCCTTTTCAAAATGCCAATTTTGCCCTCACAGATTTTTGTATTTCCACTTCCTATTGCCACCTGTCCCATCTCCTGTTGGCACTTGTGCCCACCTCATGCTCTATTTAAGATAGAGCACTTCATTCTCATTCTCTACTCAAAAGAAAAAAGCCAAAGATAAAAAAAGTTGAAAGAGAGGAGAGAGAAAGGCCTTTAAAACTCTACCGATCTTCTTTTCTTATTTTGCATTTCTCTCAATGGCGCAAAAGCTTGATGCAGAAGCGTTGTTACCTTTCCCAATAGTCAAAGAGTATAACAAACCGCCATTGCTTCTTTCTCCATAGAAAACTGACGTCCATGTCGTCGGATACCTACGGTGTCGATCCTTCCGTGTGCATCCACGAATGTTTCCCCCAATAAAAGAGCAAAGCTCTGTTCAAAATTTGAACTGAGACAGCGCCTCACGTGCAAAGCACGAGAGCGCCAAGAGTCGAAGACTCTGAGGCAGTGCCTCTCGTGCAAAGCATGAGAGCGCCAACGCCAGAACTAAAAGTTCTCCCCCTTTGGATCAAAAGATCCAACGGAGATGATGAATCATCACATTACAGAATCGAAATCTGTTGAGGAAATACTCCTCAGATCTTTCTAAATAAGAAAGATTGTGCTCTGTAAATCAGAGCACCGTTGGATCAAAATATCCAATGGTGATTAAAAATCACCAAGATACAGAATAAGTTCTGTATGGGAAAATATTTTCCCAATCTTGTTAAAAACAAGAAAAATGTCTTCTGTAAAACAGAAGTCCTTGGATCAAAAATCCAATGGTGGGAACCATCCCCAAATCAATCAGAAATCTCTCAATAAGAGATTTTCTTAACTGATTCAACAAATCAGGCTCCCCTATATAAAGGAACCAAGACTTCAAGTTTTGCACAGAGGAACCCCTCATAAATTTCAAACTTCAAAGACGAGAGCAATTTCTTTTCAAGGTAAATAAGAAGAAGAGAGATCATAGCATCTCCTCCATATTTAAGAGTTTTAACTTTCATATCAGAAGAACTTAGTTCTTTTTTTTAGATCACAGATCTATAAGACAATTTTTCATAAAAACAAAAGAGATCATAGCATCTCCTCAAAAAAGAAGAACTTAGTTCTTAGATCTATGAGACAAAATCTCTCACAAATGGGAATTTAATTCTCAGAGCATCGAACTGATCGGAACAAAGAAAACAGTCTGGCGCTCAGCGCCGAGCGCTCCTCGTGCCCCTTATGTGGGGCGCTATTTAAAGAGTGCTTAGCACTCAATGTTTGACGCTCAACGCCGAGCGCTCCACATGCCCTCACGTGAGCGCTATTTAAGGAGTACTTAGTACTCATTGCCTGGCGCTCAACGCCCAACGCTCCACGTGCTCCTCACGTGGATGCTACTTAATAAAAAGTACTTAGTGCCTGGCGCTCAGCGCCAAACGCTCCACGTGTTACTCACGTGAGCGCTATCAAGTGTTTAACACTCCAAATAAAAGAATACGAATAAAACAAAAAGAATAAAGGGTGTCAGAACCCATTTCAGTGCTCAGCACTGCCGATGCAGAAAGGGGACTAGGCCCAAATAAATAATTAAGTGGGATGAGCCCAAGGTTGGTTAAATCCCAACTTAACACAATCCATATGCTTTTAAATTGGATTTAGTCTCAAACAAGATTATCAAGTCTTTTATGAACATTCACCGGTTCAAGAGTACATCTCTTCATACCTCCGATACATGTCGTAATTCTTCAACGTCTTTAGAGAGATAGAGGGTCCCAATAACCAATAACTATGATGCCCTTAAACTCAATGGACCATAATGTCCCTAAACTAAAACGATAGAGCCCAAATGCTTTGTTGTTGGATCAAAAATGATCCTGAACCCCCATTGAGTAGATCTTAGTCTAAAATTAGACTAACGTATCCTCAACAAACATTTTAGTTGATCTTAATAAACGAGATTAACGATCCTTAAACCAACCCAAACCAAATCTAAGAAAATACGGATTTTGATTAATCCCGCCCTACGGGCGATAACACTAATTAGTCTCTGTATACAATCCACGGAAAACCAAAAAATAAAACAAACACACACGATACGAAATGACCTTCTGGAGCAGGAGAGAGTGGTTACCGCGATGCGGTAACGTAATTAACTGCAGGGGCTTGCGCCTGCAGGGAAGAGCGTCCCCACAATCAAAAACCCTCACAACGAGGAGGAATTTGACGAAGTGTGCTATAACGGCTGCATCTGTCCAAACCTCCGATACACGGTGTCATAAATCAACTTGGCAGTTTCGGAGAGGTAGACGGATAAATCCAAATAGCATCTGCCCCCAAATTCAGGCAAGACGAGCTACGCGGTTTCGTCTCTGTTTTCGGCGGTAAACAGATTCTGGCACGCCCGGTGGGTCCTTTTCCTCTTTCCACTCTACACTTCGTGTGTCGAGTTCGCGAACGAATCGCGTTTAATATGGTTGCCTGTGGATTCAAGGTATTAAGATTTGATATCTTACTCCTGTGCAGAGAAAAGATCAATGGCTTCCAACTGCATCAACTGCAACAATAACTCCCGCTTCGTCCCGTCTGGAGGAGTGACTTATGGGCCCCGAGCGGCCTCCTCCATCTTTGCCATGCCAGTGGAACATGTGACTCAGGCCACCACTGGACTGTTCTTCGGGAATATTCTCCCGCCAATAAGCTTCAACGCTCCAGTACCGTCACAGGATGCTCCAAAGAAGTCGGTCTTCGATCGGCTTACAACTACCACGGCCCCTCTCAATGGGTCGTCCAATTCCAACCTCTCAGTCTTCAACCGGCTGAGCTAAAGCTCCAGTGGGCCTGCAAAGAGGCTCCCAATATCGGAGAAGGCTATCCCGGCTCCTGCTGCGGGTGAGGTCGTTACAAGTGCGTTCCCTATCCGAAAGTCAGTCTTCGATAGGCTGGCGTCAACAACCCTTCACCAAAACAGGGGCATGATGAAGCCACCCCCGCTAGCGCAAAGTGCGCTGGCACCAAGAGTCAAAGACTCAGATGCAGCGCTCACGTGCAAAGCACGAGAGCGCTAGCGCTGGAACTAAATGTTTCCCACCGTTGGATTAAAAATCCATTGAAGATGATAAATCATCAAATTACCAGAATAAAATTCTATTAAGGAAATACTCCTTGGAATCTTTTCAAATAAGAAAGATTGTGCTCTGTAAATCAGAGCACCGTTGGATCAATAATCCAATGGTGATTAAAAATCAGAATGGTGCAGAATAAATTCTGTATGGGAAAAGATTTCCCAATCTTGTTAAAAACAAGAAAATTGCCTTCTGTAAAACAGAAGCCCTAGGATCAAAAGATCCAACGGTGGGAAATATCCGCAAATCAATTAGAGAAGATCTCTTCAACTGATTCAACAAATCAGCATTCACTATATAAAGGACCCTAAGACTTCAAGTCTCGCAGAGAGGAACCCCCACAAGCTTTGAAAAAAAAGGAAGAGCAAGCTCTGAAAAGAACTTTTCTTCAAGGTATAAAAAATAGAGAGATAAGAAACATCTCATTAAAGAAGAATATAATTCTTCTTACAGATCATAGATCTATAAGACTGAGGTCTTTCACACAAAAAGATCATCAACATCTCATCATAAAAAGGGAAGAATTTCATATCTCGTATAAAAATAAGAACTTTGTTCTTAGAACCATGAGACATAGTCTCTTGTAAGCGAGAACTTATTTCTCAGATCATAAAATTGATCAGAAGCGCTCTGCGCTCGTTGACTGGCGCTCAGCGCCAAGCGCACCACGTGCTCCTCACGTGTGCTCTGCTTAACAAAAACGCTTTGTGCTCATTGACTGGCGCTCAGCGCCAAGCGCACGTGTTCCTCACGTGTGCGCTGAAAGAACATAAATTGTTCTTTAATAAAGCCCCAGAGCTGTAATGATAATGAATGCTCAGCACTCAATAAAAGACAAGAGAATTGTCAGAGCCCAAATCAATGCTCAGCTTTGTTAAATGTTCAACATTTTAACTGAGTGGGCCAAGCCCAAGTTGGCCACAGACCTTTTATTCAGATTAATTGAGCCCATATACTCATAAATCTTTTTAACAGATCTTAGTCCCAAACTGGACTACAGATCTCCCAACCAATATTGGTTCAAGGGTACATTTCTGCACTCATCTGATATGTGTCGTAATCCTTCAACGTCTTCAGAGAGGAGACGGGTCCCGACAACCAGACATTCCATGGACTATGGGGTCCTTAAACTCATGGACTATGACGTCTCTAAACTACCACGGACTGTGGGGTCCTTAAACTCATGGACCGCAATGTCTCTAAACTAAGCAATAGGGCCCAAATGCTCTTTTGTTGGATCTAAATGATCCCGTTAAGTAGATCTTAGTCTAAAATTAGACTACTTTAACAAATATTTAAGTTGATCATAGTCTTAAATGAGATTAACGGTCCTTAAACCCAACGCAAACCCAAATCTAAAAAAATACGGATTTGGACTAATCCACGCCCTACGAGCTACAACTTAAATATGGACCATCTGAAGAAGGAGAAAATGGTTACCGCGATGCGGTAGCGTAATTAACTGCAGGGGCTTGCGCCTGCCGGGAAGAGCATCCCCACGATCAAAAACCCCTCACAATGAGGGGGAATCTCATGAAGTCTGCTACAACGGTCGCATCCGTCTAAACCTCCGATACACGGTGCCATAAATCAACTTGGCATCTTCGGAGAGGTGGAGGGTAAAACCAAATAGTATCTGCCCCCGAAAATTCAGGCTAAACGTCCCAGCATACCGGTTGCGTCTTTCGGCGGCGAACAGATTCTGGCACCCCCGGTGGGATCTTTTCCTCTTTCCATTCTACACTTCGTGTTGTGTTTCGCGAACGAATCACGGTTTACTATGGTTGCCCCCTGGATTCGAGGTACTAAGATTTGGTGTCTTGCTCCGTACAGAAAACAGAAGAACAATGGCTTCCAATTACATAAACTGCAACAATTGCAACAACTCTCACTCCGTTCTTGCTGGAGGAGTGACCTACGAGCTTCAAGCGGCTTCCGTTTTCAAGATGCCAGTGGAACATGTGACTCAGACCACCGCTGGGTTGTTCTTTGGGACCATGCTCCCACCAATGAGCTTCAACGTCCCGGTACCGTCGTAAGAAGCTCTGAAGAAGTCGGTCTTTGATCGGCTTATAACTACCGCGGCCCCTCTCAACGGGTCGTCCAAACCAAGCGCCTCAGTGTTTAACAGATTGGGCCGATACTCATGTGGGCCCATGAAGAGGCTTGCAATACCAGAAGGGGTTATACCGAAGAGGATAGCCATTCCTGCTCCTGAAGTCGTCAAAACGTCTTCTCCTGCTGAGAGGTCGGTCTTCACAAGACCGGCCGTTCCAATCCCCGCTCCAAGCGAATTCGCTAAGGCTGCTTCCCCTGCTCGGAAGTCTGCCTTTGACAGGTTGGCCATCCCTACTCAGCGGATGTCAATCTTCAAGAGGCTGATACCGGCAACACTTGACCAAAACATGGGGCACGATGAAGCCACCCCCATAGCTGAGCCAATACCGTCTGCAAGGCAAGCTCGACGTCGCCACTGGCGTCGAGTAGGGAAAACTGGGGGCGGTTCCCCCTCTGGATTAACTCCACCAGCTCCAATGGTGGAAATTGATGCTGTTGTTCCAACCGGGACAACTTTAACCACTTAGGAGGGTACGCAAAAACTCTCCAACTGCTGTGCTGAAGAGATCTCCTCCACCTATGGAGAGCGCTACAAAAGCGAAGCTGGAGCTGTCCCCTCAGCGGCTGTCCTTTAAAATTTACAGGGTTTGGCGACGGGTTCAAGACTCTGTGGTTAACCAAGACTACTCCCGCTGACAGAAAAAGATGAAAGTTCGGCAGGAGAAAGACTACCCTGTCGTACCACAGAAGGCGCTCGCTGCAACGGCCCCCTCAACTTCGATTGCCCACAAAAGAAGAAGGCCGGAGAAAATCCCCGTGTCCGCGACGAATCGTAAGGGCACTGAACCCAAACGCCCCAAGTCTGGGGGCATGGTGGTGCATACTGTTTATATGGCTTCCGGGAAAGAGGATAGCCGTATCTCCATGGGTTATCGACCACTTACACAGTCTGTGACTAAGGCTCAGGAGCAACAACAGCAGAAGCTTCAAGAAATGCTGACAGCTATGGCCGCACTCATTGGACCAAAAGCAAGCCCGGAGACATTCTTGGAGCAGCGTCATGAGCCGGAAACTGATGCCGAATTCCTTCGGAGAATGCTTGAGAAGGACAAAGAGGCCGCGGAACAAGCAGCCAATATAAAACAAATATCGTTGTTATTCCAAGATATGGTGGGCATGATGATCCAGCCGGACCCTCCAGCTGAAGATCCCCCGATTATCCTTGAAGATGACAGAGGGGAGACATCGAATCCTCTTCCGGCTCTGTCAGCAGCTAAGGAGGAGACCATCTCCAAAGCCACGCTCGATGATTATATAGCTCAACAGATACCAGCCCATCAAGCGAATGAAGCAACTGGCCAAGTCGTCAAACTGGGCGACCATATCCAGGCTGGTATGATCAAATTAAGTACCCATCAGGATACACGATTCCTAAGTTCCACGTATACAAAAGGACGGGCAATCCTCATCAACACGTTGCTCAGTTCAGGGCTCTGTGTGGCAACACTGGAGGGGACGATAAGCCGCTGCTTAGCCAATTCGTTGGCTGCTTGGCAAAGACGGCGTTCGAATGGTACTCAGAGCTTCCGAACGATTCCGTCAAAACTTTTACGGAAATGGAATTATTATTCACCCAGCGTTTCGCAAGCGCTAGTGAACACACCCCAATCACGGCATTGATCAATGCCATGGTAAAGCCAGCGAAACATGGGTTCAGTATGCGATCCGGTGGCGGAACCTATGGTCGAAGTGCGAGCAGCGCATTGAAGAAGCTCCCGCAGTAGGAGTGTTCGTGGGTACCCTCGATCCGCAAGCGACCATTTCCTAGTTCATGATGCTTTTCAAGCCGACCATCTTCCAGGCCCTGATTGACAAGCTGGCCCAAATGGACCAGATAGGCCATATGCGTTCCTCTTCAAAGTGGAGCCAAGGAATGAAAAGGGGAAAGGGAAAGCGACCTTCGTCGCCAATGCTCAGCAACAGCCGACTGGTTCAAAATCAGCCGATCGCTAAAACGATAGGCGGCGATTCCTCGACGAAAAGTTCAGACGTCCTTACTCGTTTTTTCCGCGGGAGAAAACAAAGAGACTATTCGAACTGGCGATACGCAACATGCTTATCAATCTGCCGGATCCGAGGCGTCCATTGCAGTTCGGTAATGTCAACAATCCCAATTACTGCCCCTATCACCGGGTAATAGGCCATCCAATCGAAGATTGCTTCGTCTTCAAAGGTTGGATTGAGGACCAGTACCAGCAAGTCAAATTTGCGCTGTCGGAAAACTGGAGGGTAAACCCGCCCTAGCCGCACGCTCTCAAAAAGGTGGATACACCGGGAGCATCGTGCTTTTTTGTAGAAGAAGCTCCATGGGAGGTTGCTCTTTCAGCCAAAACGAAAAGAATGCTAAAAGATCTCCAAATATGCCCGACGATCAGATGGAAAAGTCCATTAGAACCCTAGGTCATCGAGGGGCTCAAACCACGCCCAGCGCCAAAAATTGGTGGTGATAGTCAAAGCGCCCATACCCAACCATCAACGTCTTCAAAGAAGAAGAAGACCAAAAAGCCCGTGAAGCCTAATGACAAGCGCACGGACCTGCAAAAACATATTGACGCGCTGGAAGAATATAACCAGAAGGCGCGGACCCCGGTCACACTCCAAGAGTTTCTCAGCCAGGTCTTTGAGGATGGAGATGATGACAATGGAGAAGACTCGTCGGATGAACCTGAGGATTATGTGGCAAGCTGCCGTGTGGTCTCTCACTCGTCGATAGACGGTGAAGAAGCTCCTGACGCAAAGAAACTGGGGGCAGATACCGAACCGGAACTCCTGGAACCGTCAGACGAGATGATTGACATGTTGCTGAGGGCCTGTTTGGTTGCAGGATTATGGAATTTAGATTCCAAAATAGTACGGTTGAAATTTCTGGATTTGGTAATTTGTTGTTTGGTTGGTTTTGGATTCCTAGTATTGGATTTGTAGATCCTTATGATTTTTGTTTGGTTGGTGAAAAAATGGGATTTGGATTTGAGGATTTTAGAGAGAGAGGGATAGAGAGATGATTATTAAATAAATAAAGTACCACGGGTCCCATCTAAAAGTATAATGAATAGTGCCAAATCCTTGAAAATCCTTAAAATTTTTTAGGATTAAGGAATCCATGTTTTGTGGTGGGCCCTCCATAAAAAACAAAGGAATCCTAGAAATCCTAATTCTCCAACTAAACACAAAATTATGGAATCCTAGGATTTCACAATCCAAACAGTAAATCCAAATCCATAATCCTGCAACCAAATAGGCCCTGAACGAGGTCTGTTAAAGGAGCAAAGCTGATCGAGAGCGCGAAACGACCATATTTGAAAAAGCCATACGTCGGCGACCGGAGGAAAAGGTTGAAGCACTCCAACCAGATCGAAGCACGCCAGCGGCGGATAAAAGCGTACTTAAAATGAGGAAACTGTTCACTAAAGCCTTATCAATGGGAATGAAGCTGCCATCTTCCAAAGGAAACATTCCTGGCAGGATACACCTTGGCGAAGCTGATGTACATCCTAACTACTGCTTATACCATCAAAAGATTGCGCACCTTACCGAAGAGTTCAACGCCTTTAAAAACTGGTGGCAAGAATACGTTGCTCATCGGCAGTATTTCAAGTGGATGAAGCGCAAAACGCGTCGAGAGCTGAAGAGCACGACAGATGAGCGTAAAAGAACTACTGGCAACTGTCACATGATTGATTCTGAGGGATCGCAAGTTCTCACCTTCGGGAGCGATTCCGATAAAGAAATAACCCTCGACCCTTTCCTCAAGGAATCCATCTCCGAAACAGAAGAGATAAAGACCCGCGAGAACATTCAGCTGCGTAATCGCACGTTATCCGAAAAGAATCTCGGACCTGCAAACAAGGGATCGAACAAAAAAGATAAGAGGAAAGAAAAGGTCTCTGAAGATATCGCCCTCATTGACCGAGTCGTCGAAGAGCTGGCAGCCAAGGACCCACCCAAGAAAAATAAGGTGGATTACAATGTTCCGGCACATCTGAGAAAGATACCTTCGCAACTAATCGTTCTCGATGATCTTCTGCTATCTAAAAAGACGAGAGATTCTCTGATCAAGGTATTACAAGAGCCCGAACATTTTCAAGCTTTCCTTGCCGAAGAAAATATGAATGACGAGCTGGAAGAAGTGCACACTGCTGACGTCTCTTTTGGTGACGAAGGCCTCCTCCTTGGGACGTACGAGCACAACCGCCCCCTGTATATCACTGGATACTACTATGACATCAAGATAGGGAAGATCCTAGTCGACAATGGATCCTCCGTCAACCTTCTCAATGTAAGAGTGTTGAAGGAGATTTGCATGAGCGTTCAGCAGCTCGCTCGGGATAAAATCACCATCTCCGGGTTCGACTCCCAGTCATCACGCACGCTCGGGTCTGTGATATTGACGTTACGCTTTGGGCTGCTCATCACTGACATCAAGTTTCACATCATTGATGCCAAGACTTGCTACAACGCTTTGCTCGGTAGGCCTTGGTTACACGAGTACAACATCATCCCTTCTACACAACCTCAGTGTATGAAGTATTTCAAGGATGGTCTCGAGTATACCGTGACAGGAGAGCTGAACCCATTCTCCGTGAACGAAGTTCGAAAGTACGAAGATGCAAAATACTTCTTACCAGACTGCGAAGATATGGAGAGGTGCCATAAACCGGAAGACAAGCAACAAGCTATCACCACCATTTCGGTCTTCGGGAGCGATACCAAGGAGGAAGAAGGGACAATCTATTCAGGACTATCCCAATGCAACAAGCCTGGATCGTCTACCCCTATGTTGATCTTCGGTAGCGACTCTGAAGATGAGGTCAATACAGTATTCTATGTTCGACCATCCATACAAGCCGTGCCAGGCGACGAACGGAGTTTGCAAATCGCCATGGTTCCGTGGCAGCACTACAAATAGCTTGATGCACTTGATACCTATAATGTCCAAGAACTACAGACGCTCTACGTCCCTCCTAGGCGAAAAGAGGAAAAGACGATCCTCTTTTATCGATCCGCGGCAACCAAAGTGGAGAAAGAAATCTGGCACGGTGCCGATTCTTCGCTTGATAGGCTCCAGCCCATCCGTCTGCCCAGATACTACACGGAAGGATTAAAAAGGCTGTTGAGGCGCCAATGCGTACACTTCAAACAGACTGCTTGACAAGTTCAATTCTACAACAAGATCTGGAACGTCCCTGGAACTCGGCGGAAATTGCCCAACGGGAGAATGGAAACGATCGGGCTTGGATACGTTTAATCCAAGAAACGGAAACGATTTCATAGCCGCTGTGTTATATATGACTTTGATGAAGAAAGAGACGCTCTGTCAGAAGACACTGCAGTTGAACCAAAACGAGATCCCGCCGTAAAAATACCGAGTCCTTTGTTCGAAGAACAGATGGACAACCTAATACGGGAAGCGAGTCAGAAGGTCCGGGACGACCACAGCCGCGAAATGGCCAATTACGAGAAAGCCAGGACGCAGCGCCTCTTTCAGCAGGCCACGGAGAATGGCGATGCCCTTCGTCGTCAGCCCCTTATACAGAAGACCCGACGCAGAGGTAAAAACAAGCTAAAGAACGGAAAAGATGTTCGGCAGCGGCAAAGCGGGTCCAAGAAGCATCGCGATTGAGAATTGAGTAGCCGGGATTCTTCTCTTATAAAGAAGATAGGTCGAGCATATTCTTTTCCCCAAGACAAGACAAGGAAGTTATTCGATCTTGTCATGAAACATCAAATGATTACGCTCCTGGAATCCAAACATCCCGAGCAAGCAGATGAGGTCTCTCACCCGGATTATTGCTCCTATCACCGAGCGACAGGACATCCTCTCGAAGACTGCTTCACACTCGAAGACCGGGTAGAAGACCAGTATCAGCAAGGCAGGTTCGCTCTATCCAACAGTTGGAGGGTAACCCCGCCACAGAAGCATGAAGCGAAAGTAGAGCCAGATCAACATCGGTCTTGGAAACGAGCTCGTACCTGCCACGTGATAACGCTGTCAGAAGAAGGAATGCCTGAGAACATGGATGACTTACTCTGATGCTTCGAAAATGAAGATGAAGGTGAGATGATCTCAGAATTTCCACCGGTGCCAAAAGAGCTGGAAGATGGGATCATTCTACTGCAGATAACATTAGAAAAATCGACTTGGGGACGGCAAACGACCCGCGGCCAACGTTTGTCAGTGAGCTGTTGTCTGAGAAACAAGTGGCTACGTTAAAAGACGTGCTATATAAAGTTTGCTTTGCATGGAACTATTTCGAGATGCCGGGATTAGATCCAGAAATAGCCGTCCACAGATTAGCGATATCTCCGGACGTCAAGCCAATCAAGCAAGCGCCAATGAGGATGCGACTCGAGCTTGAGATGAGTATCAACGCCGAGTTCAAGAAGCTAATCGACTCTGGCTTCATTTAAGAGGTTTAATACCCGGACTGAATCGCCAACATCGTCCCAGTGATGAAGAAAAATGGGACGGTGCGCATATGCGTGGACTTTCGGAATCTCAACAAAGTTTGCCCGAAGGACTATTTTCCTGTACCGGTCACCGAGCTTATGATAGATAATATGTTCACTCACGAAGTCTTCTCCTTCATGGACGGCTCGTCAGGGTACAATCAAATAAAGATGCATCATGAAGACCAGAAGTATACCGCTTTCCGGACCCCTCTGGGCATATTCTGCTACAAAGTGATGTCTTTCGGTCTGAAGAACGCCGGCGCCACCTATCAGAGGGCCATGACGATGATTTTCGATGACTTCATACACGAAATCTTTGAATGCTATATCGACGACCTCGTAGTGAAAAGTAAATCATATGAGGAGCACTGGGAGCATCTGGAGATAGTGTTCCAACGTCTTCGGAAATACAACCTGAAATGAACCTTCTCAAATGCGCGTTCGTAGTTTTCTCGGGTAAATTCCTAGGATACATCGTACGACACCGGGGCATCGAGATAGCGATCATGGAAATGCTTCCGCCAAGAACTCTCAAGCAACTGTGGTCCCTCCAATGAAAGCTCTTATATATCCGGCGGTTCATAGCTAACCTCTTCGACAAATACCGTCCCTATAGTCACCTGATGAAGAAAGGGACCCGTTCTTCTGGGATCGCAAATGCCAAAGCGCAATAGACGAAATCAAGTAATACCTGCAGAATCCGCCGGTAGTGACCGCTCCGGTCAAAGGAAAACCCCTCATCCTGTACACAACCGCCCTTGAAGGTTCCTTAGACGTGTTATGGGCACAAGAGAACGACCAAGGGAAGGAGAGGGCCCTCTACTATTTAAGTCGAGTTTTCCTGGGGGCAGAAAGCAATTACTCCCCCATCGAAAAACACTGCCTGGCGTTGATCTTCACGATAACGAAGCTGAGACACTATGCTTTGGCGCATGAGGTCCATCTCATATCAAAGGTGGATCCTCGCAAATATTTGATGTCAAAGGCCATATTAACGGGAAGGCTCGCTATATAGGCCCTGCTCTTGATGGAATTCTCGATAACATATCGATCCCTCAAGGCAGTGAAAGGCCAGGCCATCGCCGACTTTCTCGATGAACATCCGATACCTGCCGATTCACTCTTAAATTGCGAACTATCAGACGAGCACGCGTTTGACACGGTCGACGGTGAGAAAAGAGAGAGCGACACCCGATGGGAACTCTATTTCGACAGAGCATCTTCCATGAAGAAGCGACAACACCACACCTCATAATCAAATCTGGGGTAGGCCTCATCTTCGTGACTCCACAAGGAGGGATTATGCGCTTTGCCTTTTCTTTGACAGAGCCGATGACAAACAATGAAGCCGAATATGAAGCTTTGGTAGCAGGTCTTGAGATCGTTGTCGACATGGGAATCGAAAACCTCTTCATATACGGAGACTCTCAACTGGTCGTTAGTCAAGTAAACGGCGACTATCAAACGTGCAAACCGGAGTTGGTGAAGTACGGCGAGAGAGTGCAACAATTGCTGACTCAAATTCCCTCCTACATTCTGGAAAGCATACCGCGAGCGGAGAATAGCAAGGCGGATGCGTTAGCCAAACTCGCTAAAGAACTGGCTGACGAAAACCTCGATAACGTGAAAATCGTTGTGCAAAGCCGTCGGGTTCTTGCACTAACGGAAATATCTCCGGAGTCGTCTGAAGAAAAGGAAGCGACCAAGCAAACAGCCCTACGAATAGAGGACCAAGAAAAGATTAAGGATTGGAGAGAAGTCTTTATAGACTACTTCAAATCCCATCGAACACGTGAAAATGCATCCTCAAGACATCAGCTCATGAAATGAGCTCTGTCTTTCGCCTTCGTCAATGGCACGCTGTATAAGAGATCGTTCGACTCTCTATGGCTAACATGCCTGGGCCTGAAGAAGCAAAGGGAGTCGTCCAAGAAACTCATGACGAACTCAGCGGTTCTCATCAAGCCGGGCCAAAGATGAAGCTGAGATCAAAAGGATGGGCTACTATTGGCCCACAATGATTCAGGATTGCCTCGAATATGCGAAGCAGTGCCACTCGTGCCAAATTCATGGGGACTTCATTCACCAGCATCCAAACCCGCTACACCCAACGGTGGCTAGCTGGCCATTCGAAATGTGGGGAATCGACATAATCGGGCCTATCAAACCAGCATCATCCAGATGACATCGGTTCATATTGGCGACAACCGATTACTTCGCTAAGTGTGTATGAAGCCATACCGCTAAGAGAAGTGAAGACAGAGAATATTCTTCATTTCTTCAAGATACACATCGTCTATTGGTTCGGCACTCCGCGACGGATCATCTCCGATAACGGGCCGGCCTACAGAAGCCACAAAATCAGCCGCTTCGCACAGCAACATAATATAGACTGGAGATACTCTTCGGTTTATAATCCCCGAGCTAACAGTCTAACTGAGATCTTCAACAAGACCTTGACGAAGATCATAAAGAAGACGGTGTCCAGAAACAGAAAATATTGGCACGAAAGATTTCATGAAGCCCTCTGGGCGTATCGAACTGCGTTCAAAACGGCCACAAATACAACGTCGTATGCATTGATGTTCGGCACTGAAACGGTACTCCCCTTGGAGATAGAGCTACCCTCTCTACGAGTGGCGGTTCATTATGAGCTAACAGATAAAGAGAACGCTCATCTTCTCTTCGAGGAGCTCGATGCCCTTTGACGAAACCCGGCTCATGGCACAGCAAAACCTGGAGGCTTACAAAGCAAGGATGACACGCTCAGATGAAAGACTGACTAGGTCGAGAACATTCCGCCAAGACGAACTCGTGCTAGTCGTAAAAAGACCCATGATCCCCAATCGTGCCAAACGGGGGAAATTCGAGCCAAACTATGAGGGCCCGTACATCATAAACAAGGTCTACCAAGGTGGAGCCTATCTACTCATGGATATGCATGGCGAAAGACTTTTCAAGCCAATAAACGGTCGGTTTCTGAAAAAATACGTCTGACGAGTCACGGCCTAGGTCAACGATAGATGACGATACATATGTCCGCTCGCTATCTTCCTAAGTCCAAACTCTATAAGTAGTAGCCGACAAACGGATCGAAACGTCCCTAAACTAACAATGGACCGAGATGTCCTAAAACTAACTACGGACCGAAACGTCCCTAAACTAACATTGGACCGAGATGTCCTAAAACTAACGACGGACCGAAACGGCCCTAAACTAACGACGGACCGAGACGTCCTAAAACTAACGACGGACCGAAACGTCCTTAAACTAACGACGGACCGAAACGTTCTAAAACGAACTACTGATCGAAACGTCTGTAAACTACTATGAACCGCAGTATCCTGAGGCTGACGCAAAAAAAGGGGTACGTCCATAAGCAAAATGGGCACGGATGAAAACTTGAAAGGGCTCCGTGAGTAAAAACAGCAGGACCACCGGCGAGTTTGTGAAAATCCGAAAGGGTGCAATCTCGTTAAAGGACACTTGCAAGGTCCTCTCGACCTTGTAAGGAGAAAATACCTGCGTAAGATCCTTACGACTCACAAAGGAACAACACACTTAGGGATCCCCACGATTCTTGAGGAGAAACTACACTTATGAGATCCTCACGACTCGTAAGGAGAACTCCCCTATGAGACCCTCACGACTCATAGGATTCAAAAGCCTTATCCTACAGGGATCTGAACCTGTTCTTAAGCCATCACAATCCTCAGACTGCCCTACAGGTGGTCCAATACTGGCCCCTGTATACAATCCACGGGCATGAATAAGCGTTTCCCCAACAGAGTCCCACCACGGAGGAAGGATATCTCTGTTTGGTGAACGTCACTTGTAAGTCTTCTCGACTTATAAAGAGAAAACACTCTTGTAAGATCCTTACGAATTATAAGAGAAAACACACTTAGGAGTTCTCACGACCCTTAAGGAGAAAATGCACCTACAAGATCCTCACGACTTGTAGAGAGAAATACTTTTATGAGACCCTTACGACTCATGAAGTCAAAAGCCTTAGTCGCAGGATCTTAATCCTATTTGCTAAGCCACCTTTGTTCGAACCGACAAAAGCAAATGATGATTCGCTCCTGGCAATATCCCAGTTGTAGCGATGCTGATGCCTAAATTGGTATCAGATCCCAAGTCCCTTACTCGCGGCAAAAGGTCAGCGACCCAAAATACATATAAAATAACCGAAATGATGGGACAACTTGCAACAAAATCAGCAAGTATAATATATGCATACAAAAATAGCCGAAATGATTGGGCTATTCGCAATAAAAAGCGGCGAGTAAAAAGAAAAATAGCTAAAATGATTGGGCACCGCGAAAAATAGCCGAAATGATTGGGCAATCGCGACTTTCGGGATATAAAAAGCTGAATTGATAGAGCATCGCGGAAAGAAAAACAAAAAAATGATGAAACTTTTGCTTTGTAGGTAAGTCCATACTGACCCATGTATACAATCCATGTGCATAAACGAAAAAAGGGACCACATTCCCCCACAGACTCTGTCAAAGAGAGAGTCAGGTCTCAGCGGCAATGTCTGCATCTCAGAAGACCACCAACGGCGTTCCTCCTCATACCAGCAGGGAACAGACGCGATACTACCGATCGGAGCCACGGCAAAGTCCCCGGTTTCAAGACTCCACGGTTCACAGACAACCTAGAGTCAACCCTACGTCAGCAACTGGCTCCATCGTGGAAATACGTCATCAAATGACCCCACATCGGAAATAGGTCAGCCAATGACCCCGTCGCGGAAATACGTCAGCAACTGACCCCGTTGTGGAAGTACGTCAGCCAGTGACCCTGTCTCGGAAATACGTTAGCCAGTGACCCGGTCACGGAATACGTCAGCCTATGACCCCGTCCCGAAAATACGTCAGCAACTGACCCCGTCGTGGAAATACGTCATCAAATGACCCCACATCGGAAATACGTCAGCCAGTGACCCCGTCACGGAAATACGTCAGCCTATGACCCCGTTTCGGAAATACGTCAGCAACTGGCCTCGTCGTAGAAATACGTAATCAAATGACACCACATCGGAAATACGTCAGCCAATGACCCCGTTGCGGAAATACGTCAGCCAGTGACCCCATCTTGGAAATACGTCAGTCAATGACCCCGTCACGGAAATACATCAGCCTATGACCCCCGTCTTGGAAATACTTCAGCAGCTGACCTCGTTGCGGAAATTTGTCAGCCAGTGACCCCGTCACGGAAATACGTCAGCCTATGACCCGTTTCGGAAATACGTCAGCAACTGACCCCATCGTGGAAATACGTCATCAAATGACCCCATCGGAAATACGTCAGCAAATGACTCAAATACGTCTACCAATGACCTCCTCGTCGGAGCAATACTACGATTCGGAAAAAAGACCAACTCATCAATCACTTACAAGTCCTCTCGACTTGTAGGGAAGAAAATTTTCTTGTGAGATACTTACAACTCTCAAGAGAAAACAACCTTAGGAATCCTCACGATTCCTAAGGAGAAAATACACCTACGAGATCCTCTCGACTCGTAGGGAGAAAAGTCTTTATGAGACCCTCACGACTCGTAAAGTTGAAAAGTCTTAGGTGACAGATCCTAACCCTGTCTCCCAAGCCATCATTGCCCGCAGGGAGGTCAAGGTAGACTATCTACGGGCCACTCTCTGAAGTCAAAAATCGACAAGGAGGGAAACAATCACTTACGAGTGCATTCGACTTGTAAGGGAGAAAATTCTCTTGTGAGATCCTTACGACTCTCAAGAGAAAACACATTTAGGAATCCTCACGATTCTTAAAAAGAAAATACGCTTACGGGATCCTCTCGACTCATAGGGAGAAAAGCCTTTATGAGATCCTCACGACTCACAAAGTTGAAAAGCCTTAAGCAGCATATCTGAATCTCTTTTCTAAGCCATCGCTACCCTACAAAGAGTTCAAGACGAACTATCACTTATTATCTACAAACCACATTTGCCAAAATTACATGCCGGAGAAATGGAGGTGCTACTCAAAGAGCGCGTAAGCTGCTTTACACCAAGTCAAAATAAAAAAGGGCGTAACCTATTGACGTCAACCACATACTATGCAAGACAGTAAAAAGAACATTTGATTCGCATCCGTTTAAGCGTTCAAAGCGTACCCACTCATGCGTATACAAATGATTTAGTGCATAAACTATTGACGTCAACCACATACTATGCAAGACAGTAAAAAGAACATTTGATTCGCATCCGTTTAAGCGTTCAAAGCGTACCCACTCATGCGTATACAAACGATTTAGTGCATAAAATAAACGCACGGAAATGAGGAATTTGCTATTCATACTTCAAAAGGTTCTTGCAACGATGAAAACAGTAAACAAAATCATCATCAAAATGATTACAATGGCAAGACATCAAATCCAGGACATGGATTGAGAAATTCAAACGTAAGGTCATCTAAAATATTTCGGGCCTCTCGGACTATTCTCGTGTGCTTCCTCTCACGATCACAAGCGTCAGGGTTCTCGCTGATGTCCTCCGTCCTTCGATAGGCAGCGATTATCGTCGCCTGTTGAAAAGTTTGATGCAGAATATCAACAAGATTGTCTCGTCTTTTCTTTGAAATTAGGCCCATCAGATACACCGAGTGCATCTTGTCTTCGGCTTCATCCAATGCCTTAAGCGGCATGCCTTGATAAAATAAAGGAAGTGCTTCCCAGATCGCTCTCACAATGAGCTTTAAAAGAGTAGAACGACGAGGAAGCAGTCGACCATTGTATTCATCAAAGCGACGCATGATTTCGGTGCACTGAGCGTTTGTAAACTTCTGGTTCTGGCAGCGGCCTAGTGAGCGGATGTCTCCGTAAGAAATAATCTCATCGAGATCATACAGATGAGCGGCCATGACGTCTGAAAAAGAAAATCAGTGAGAGTTAGTGGACAGGCTGATTAAGAAAAAACTTATCGAAATACACACGGGGATTTAAACAACTCTTGATATCCTCACGGAGAAAACAAGTACTGATTAAAACACCCAACGAATTTAATTTTGTGCAATTAAAAAGGGAATCCTAAAAGGATTTCTCATTTAATGAGAGGCTTTTCGGACCAAGGAGTTAAACTCCTCGAGAGCAACGCTCTCTAGAAAGGAGTGACACCTGTCAAAATCAATTATGATGGGAATAAAATTTTCCCCCGAGAATTCTGAAGAGCCATGCTCTGAGAAGATGATGGAGTAACCCATCAGAAACCCTAAAAGAAGCAAAGCTTCTACTGAGTTAAAAACTCCGAGATCTTTAAGATCTGTAGAATGAACTCTAAAGAGTTCTCTTTTAATGGGTTAAAAACCCCAAAAAAGGATCTCTTTAGATTTATGATCTAACAAAAGCAAAGCTCTGTTGGGAAACCCTAAAAATCTATATGATTTGAAAAGTGTAAAGCTCTGTTGATGGGTAAAACCCTAAAAGATCTTTAAGATCTGCGATCTAAGTAGAGCAAAAGCTCTGTCAATAGGTTCAAATCTTACCAGAAATTTGACAGAGTATTAACTCAAAAGGAGTTTTCTCAAACAGAGAGCTTGGCTCTAACAGAGAATTAAAATTCTCAAGAATAAGAAAACAAGAAGATAAACATGGCTCATCTCAAAGAGGCCAAAGCTCCTATTTATTGGCAGGGGAAGTCGATCCGACCTCTCCTATTTATAGGCAGGGGAACTCGATCCGACCTCCAAGAACAATCCAACGGTCGAAAGGCTGCCACCGCTGCACTCACGTGTGAACCACGTGAGCGCAACGGTGGGGGGCATTTGTTTCCACCAATCAGAGCAAAACTCTGTTCAAATTTCAAAATTTAAAATGAAACAGCGCTTCATAAGAGCACTAGCACATAGAGCGCCAGCGCTCTATGGCAGCGCTCATGTGCAAAACACGAGTGCGCTAGCGTCAAGAGCGCCGGCGCTCTGTAGCAGCGCTCACGTGCAAAGCACGAGAGCGCGAGCGCTAAGTGCGCTGGCACCAAGAGTCAAAGACTCTGATGCAGCGCTCACGTGCAAAGCACGAGAGCGCTAGCGCTAGAACTAAATGTTCCCCACCGTTGGATCAAAGATCTAATGATGATGATAAATCATCAAATTATCAGAATAAAATTCTGTTAAGGAAATACTCCTCGGAATCTTTCCAAACAAGAAAGATTGTGCTCTGTAAATCAGAGCACCGCTGGATCAATGATCCAATGGTGATTAAAAATCATAATGGCGCAGAATAAATTCTGTATAGGAAAAGATTTCCCGATGTTTTTAAAAACAAGAAGATTGCCTTCTGTAAAACAGAAGCTCTAGGATCAAAGATCCAACGGTGGGAAATATTCCAAAATCAATTAGAGAAAAGATCTCTTCAACTAACTCAACAAAATAGCATTCACTATATAAAGGACCCTAAGACTTCAAGTCTCGCAGAGAGGAACCCCCCACAAGCTTTGAAAAAAGGAAGAACAAGCTCTGAAAAGAACTTTTTTTCGAGGTAAAAAAAACAGAAAGATAAGAACCATCTTTAAAGAAGAAGAACATAATTCTTCTTACTGACATAGATTTATAAGACTGAGGTCTTTCACACAAAGAGATCATAACATCTCATCATAAAAAGGGGGAGAAGAATTTCATATCTCCTATAAAAATAAGAACTTTGTTCTTAGAACCATGAGACAGTCTCTTGTAAGTGAGAACTTATTTCTCAGATCATAAAATTGATCAGAAGCGCTTTGCGCTTATCGACCGGCGCTCAGCGCCAAGCGCACCACGTGCTCCTTACGTGTGCGCTACTTAACAGAAGCGCTTTGCGCTCATAGACTGGCGCTCAGCGCCAAGCGCGCCACGTGCTCCTCACATGTGCGCTACTTAACAGAACCGTTCTGCGCTCGTTGATTGGCGCTCTGCGCCAAGCGCAACACGTGCTCCTCACATGTGCGCTACTTAACAGAAGCGTTCTGCGCTCATTAACTGGCGCTCAGCGCCAAGCACACCACGTGTTCCTCACGTGTGCGCTGAAAGAACATAAATTGTTCTTTAATAAAGCCCCAGAGCTGTAATGAAAATGAATGTTCAGCACTCAATAAAAGACAAAAATTGTCAGAGCCCAAATCAATGCTCAGCATTGTTAAATGTTCAACATTTTAACTGAGTGAGCTAGGCCCAAGTTGGCCACAGACCCCTTATTCAGATTAATTGAGCCCATACGCTCATAAATCAACAGATTTTAGTCCCAAACTGGACTATAAATCTCCCAACCAATATTGGTTCAAGGGTACATCTCTCCACTCCTCTGATATGTGTCGTAATCCTTCAACGTCTTCAGAGAGGTGACGGGTCCCGACAACCAGACATTCCATGGACCGTGGGATCTTTAAACTCATGGACTATGATGTTCTTAAACTTTACAGACTATTATATCTCTAAACTACCACAGACTGTGGAGTCCTTAAACTCATGGACTATGATGTCCTTAAACTTTACAGACCATGACGTCTTTAAACTACCACGGACTATAATGTCTTTAAACGTATGGACCACAATGTCCCTAAACTAAGCAATATAGCCTAAATACTCTTTTGTTGGATCTAAATGATCCCGTTAAATAGATCTTAGTCTAAAATTAGACTAACTCATCCTTAACAAACGTTTAAGTTGATCTTAGTCTCAAATGAGATTAACGGTTCTTAAACCCAACCCAAATCTAATAAAATATGGATTTGAGCTAATCCACGCCCTACGGGCGACAACATAAATTAGTTTCCGTATAAAATCCACGGGCAACCAAAAACAAAACAAACACCCACGACATGAAGTGACCATTTGGAGAAGGAGAAAATGGTTACCGCGATGCGGTAGCGTAATTAACTGCAGGGGCTTGCGCCTGTAGGGAAGAGCGTCCCCACGATAAAAAAAACCTTCATAATGAGAGGGAATCTGACGAAGTCTGCTACAACGGCCACATCCGTCTAAATCTCCGATACACGGTGCCATAAATCAACTTGGCATCTTCGGAGAGGTGGACGGATAAAACCAAATAGCACCTGCCCCCAAAATTCAGGCCCAATGTCCCAACATCCCGGTCGCGTCTTTCGACGGCGAACAAGACTGTTATTGATAAGAGGAGGTTTCTGACAGAAGTACCGAGGCGCTCTGTTGGCTAGAGTTCAGGAGGGACTCCAGTCCGATTAGGTGGAGGGATCCTAGTCGGGCAACATGGTGGGAATCAGATGAAGCGTCTCGCCGTCCCACCGCAGCGGAAAGACCATGTTTGCAACTACTGTAAGAAACCAGGGCATATTCAAAAAGATTTTCGCATGGCCAATGGTCAGTGTTTGATCTGTGGGGATAGCGATCACCAGATTGGAGGTTTCCCCATGAGATCGAAACGCAGCGGATCCAACCAACAACAGAGTGTTTCATCAGGACTCGTTCAGAGGGGGCGCCACTCATTCCAGCAGCAACTTTTGGATTAGAGCCGAGGTAACGCATGTCGTGGCCAGGGGCGAGCTTTTACCCTAACGGCCGAGCAGGTGGAGGTGTCGGAGGACATCGTCGCAGGTACTATTTTAGTTTGCTCAGTTCTTGCTAAAATATTATTTGATTCTGGGGCTTCCCATTGTTACATGTCCCCTACTTTCGCTACTACACATTCTATACCACGACACTGGGACATTTACACTGGCAATGAAGTGATTGTATTCAGTCGAAAGTGCAAACTCTGTCCTGTAGTGATTTGCGGTAGGGAACTTTTTGCCGACTTGCTGATCAGGACCGAGAATTACGACATTGTCTTAAGGATGGATTGGTTGGGCACCTTCCACGCACAAATTGATTGTCGAGCTAAGACCGTGACCTTCCGTATTCCTAACCACCCAAAGTTCATGTTTCGTAGGGCCAATGAGTCCTTGGAACCTGCAGAGTTTACGGCAAAGCCGGCGTGAAACACCCTATCCTTGATAGAGGCAAACGAGAGCCCAGCATCGGTAGTAGTTCGGGAGTTCTTGGATGTCTTTCCTGAGGATCTACCCAGTCTGTCCTCGCCATGTGTTTTGGAGTTCTCGATTGATTTAATCCCAGGCACGACACCACTTTCTAAGGCCCCATACAGGATGGCTCCGGTCGAGTTGGTCGAGTTAAAGAAGCAGTTAGAGGACCTTCACAGCAAGGGACTCATATGCCTAAATGTTTTCCCTTGGGGCGTTCCAGTCCTCTTAGTGAAGGACGATTCCTTACTCATGTGCGTCGACTACCGTGAGCTGAACTGAGTCACGATCAAGAACAAATACCCCATTCTTCTTATTGATGATCTATTTGATCAGCTCAGCGGTGCCCGGTATTCTCAAAGATGGATCTTCGGTCAGGGTACCACCAAGTCAGGATTAAGGCGGATGATATATGCAAAACGGCCTTTAGAAGCCGATACAACTACTACGATTTTCTTGTGATGCTATTCGACGTTACTAACGCTCTGGCCGTGTTCATGGAATTGATGAATCGTGTTTTCTCACAGTACCTCGACCTGTTCGTCGCAGTCTTCATCGACGACATTCTCATGTACTCAAAAAGCAAGGAGAAGACCTTGACGAAGATCAAAAAGAAGACGGTGTCCAGAAACAGAAAATATTGGCACGAAAGATTGCATGAAGCCCTCTGGGCGTATCGAACTGCGTTCAAAACGGCCACAAATACAATGCCGTATGCATTGGTGTTCGGCACAGAAACGGTACTCCCCTTGGAGATAGAGCTACCCTCTCTACGAGTGGCGCTTCATTATGAGCTAACAGATGAAGAGAACGCTCATCTTCGCTTCGAGGAGCTCGATGCCCTTTGACGAAACCCGGCTCATGGCGCAGCAAAACCTAGAGGCTTACAAAACAAGGATGACGCGTTCATATGAAAGACTGACTAGGTCGAGAACATTCCGCCAAGGCGAACACGTGCTAGTCGTAAAAAGACTCATGATCCCCAATCGTGCCAAACGGGGGAAATTCAAGCCAAACTATGAGGCCCCGTACATCATAGATAAGGTCTACCAAGGTGGAGCCTATCTATTCATGAATATGCATGGCGAAAGACTTTTCAAGCCAATAAACGGTCGGTTTCTGAAAAAATACTACGCCTGACGAGTCACGGCCTAGGTCAACGATAGATGACGACGCATATGTCTGCTCACTATCTTCTTAAGCCCAAACTCTATAAGTAGTAGCCGGCAAACGGACCGAAACGTCCTTAAACTAACAATGGACCGAGATGTCCTAAAACTAACTACGGACCGAAACGTCTCTAAACTAACAATGGACCGAGATGTCCTAAAACTAACGACGGACCGAGATGTCCTAAAACTAACGACGGACCGAAACGTCCTTAAACTAACGACGGACCGAAATGTCCTAAAACTAACTACTGACCGAAACGTCTGTAAAGTACTATGAACCGCAGTATCCTAAGGCTGACGCAAAAAAAGGGGTACGTCCATAAGCAAAATGGGCACGGATAAAAATCTGAAAGGGCTCCGTGAGTAAAAACAGCAGGACTACCGGCGAGTTTGTGAGAATCCGAAAGGGTGCAATCTCGTTAAAGGACACTTGCAAGGTCCTCTCGATCTTGTAAGGAGAAAATACCTGCGTGAGATCCTTACGACTCACAAGGGAACTACAGGGATCTGAACCTGTTCTTAAGCCATCACAATCCTCAGACTGCCCTACAGGTGGTCCAATACTGGCCCTTGTATACAATCTACGGGCTCGAATAAACGTTTCCCCAACAGAGCCCGACCACGGACGAGGGATATCTCTGTTTGGTGAACGTCACGTGTAAGTCCTCTCGACTTATAAGGAAAAAACAGTCTTGTAAGATACTTACGACTTATAAGAGAAAACGCACTTAGGAGTTCTCACGACCCCTAAGGAGAAAATGCACCTACAAGATCCTCACGACTTGTAGAGAGAAATACTTTTATGAGACCCGTACGGCTCATGAAGTCGAAAGCCTTAGTCGACAGGATCTTAATCCTATTTGCTAAGCCACCTTTGTTTGAACCGACAAGGGCAAATGATGATTCGCTCCTGGCAATATCCCAGTTGTAGCGATACTGATGCCTAAATCGGTATCAGATCCCAAGTCCCTTGCTCGCGGCAAAAGGTCAGCGACCCAAAATGGATATGAAATAGCTGAAATGATGGGGCAACTTACAACAAAATCAGCAAGTATAATATATGCATACAAAAATAACCGAAATGGATTGGGCAACTCGTAATAAAAAGCAGCGAGTAAAAATTTTGCCTTTATTATCTGACTTTGCGCTTCTTGGATAATTAATGGTTATAAATCTTATACATGCAAAATGTGCACCAGTTTTGTAATATTTTCAACATTAGTCCTTCAATCAAGTTGCATAACCGTTATCTTTGGTAGGAAATGTGATATATCTATTTCATGTTTCAGAAGTATAGAAAAAATCAGGAGCGTGCATTTGATATGATTAAAGAACCCATTTTTGCTAGCATTTCTTCTGAGGTTGGCAATGATACCAGCTAAAGTATAACGAAGCAAGATATTACTTCTTTGTGGTTTCTCTGCAAGCAGGTATAAAGAAATCTCTTAAAGTATAGTAGTTCTTTTACATCCCTTGGTATTATAGATATAGTCCTGTTGTTCATTTTTTTCCCAGATCAATTTACTGTTTTTCCGTATTTCAGTAAGCATCTTTATTAGATATCACTGATCAAGCTTGTGTCCTCTTTCTTTTTTTTCTTCTTTTAACTGGAGTTATTTTTCTGTTTCAGCCTTTTATATTGGTGGATTATATGTGATGTTAGTATTTATTGAAAATTTTTATATTCCAGTTTTTTTCTTTGTATATGTGCCTTCTTGATGTTGATCATCTAATTTTTCATTGTGTGTCCATCCAATCTCTGCGACAGCCTATTGATTAGAGACCAAGGAAAAGAAAAACATTTGCTATGAAAATTTCAATTTGGTTTATGCTTGGGTGGTCTACGATGGGAAGTGATGTTTATACTAAAAGATTAGTGGAATGATTAGGGATCTATTGAAATGATCTTCTTGTTCCAGAAAAAGATAACATATGATTGGTATCCTGCACTTTTTGTATAGTAGGTTTTTGTAGAAAATAAGTGTCTAGTAGTCATTTTGATGCAATTAAAAATATGTATACTGGAGTAGACCTTCTGTGAGAAGACTTAGGGACAGTCAATTGTATTCTCTTTCACCATAGGCTTACACAAGGCGCATGATGTTTTTTTTTCCATATCTTTCATTAATTTTTGTTAGACATGTGATGTTGGTGTTGCAGCTTGGCCATAAATTAAGATACATTTAAATAGCGTCAAATTGTTTGGATTTTAATTTCAGACATTATTTGCTTATTGCAAAACTCAAAACAAAGGATTTACTCTGAGGCATTTTTCTGCATGCACTTAAGGCTTAATTTCACCCTATTCTTTTTATGGAATATCATTATTCTCTCATGTTTCTTTATTTGGCTAGGTTTCTTTGCTTGAATGGATGGATGACTTGGAGGGGTTTCTATTAAATGGTTATGGTAACTCGGTAAACTATCGCATGGGAATCCCATTGCTCCATGATGATGTTCAGTCAATAGAGCATGTCATCATGGCTAAAGAAGGTAGGTTAAAGCTTTCTGTTGATAATGTTGTTAATTATAGGTTATTAGCTTTTGTTCACTGGGGATTTGGGTCTTGGTGACTTTTGTGAAATATGACTGCATATAGTATTACTTGTTTGTATCTTTTTGCTGCCACATATAATGTTAGGCCACTATGTGTCTACTTGTTTGCTACCACATATAATGTTAGGCCACTATGACTGCATATAGTATTTCTGGCTTGTTGACATGCATCACTCCATCAAGAAGATAGCTGCTGGATGCTCACACTGGTAGATGATCCTTCATTTATGATCAGCTACTATTTTGATGACATCGACTTAAATCATTGGAATTACTTAGATATTGTGCAGACTCAATCCGTTGTAAGTTAAATTGTCTAAATTCTAAAATCTGCCGTGAAGTGCACATCCTACAATCACCTGTCAGTTATGTTTGTTTGCGTTTGCCTTCTAGAATTTCACCAACTGGTTACTACACTACATATTGGAATTTCAATATTATGCTTGTGATATTATTGAATGGAACTAGAAGTTTTGCATGTATATTAACAAGGTTAATTGTGGTGCGTGTGAACCTTGTTTAAACTTTTTTTCACAAATATGTTATCATTAGGGTTTTTTTTGAACAAAATAATTGGGCCACTTTGACCAACCATTATTGCATTTGAATGATGAAAGGGTAAAAAAATAAAATCATGAGCTTGGGGTATGAGTTGGCATGCTTTGGGGTTCGAGTTCCATGATGGAAATTTTTATTTTATTTTTTTGGCATTATCTTATTGAAAAAAGAAGAAATGTTTTTTTAATACCCCCATGAGTTATAGTTATAATAGTAAAAGATAATTTTGGAACCAAGCGACTTTCATAATGTTTTCTACATACCTACAAATCTCCAGAATCTTCTAGGAAATCTTCACCTATATAATGGACAACTTCTCTGTTGATGTTTGCTTTAGGAAACAAATGTTCAGTTGCGTCATATCTAAATAAAGAAAAGATCATAAACCATAGAAATATCGTACAATCACATATCTTAGTACCCCATCTAATTGCTCATATTCCAAAAGAGAGATAAAATGAAAATAAACACAATATGCAAACATTAGCCAAGGCACAAACACCACTCCTGAATCAGAAATCTACTCTTAGTTACATTTCCTGGACTAAGAGCACCGACCTCTTTTGACCTAATTTCTCATTTATCCATTTGTATATTCCATGGATGTTGAAATATCATAAGTTTTTCCATTCTGATATTACACATTCATTAAGGAATATATAAGTAACACGACTAACACCACAGTTGGAGAACTGCTTAAATATAGTAAAAACCATGTTGATATACTTGTACTTTAGAGAAATTTGATCACAATTCCAGGAAACCATACCCTTGGCACATTTGAGAAGGCAGGGCTCTGTTCTGTTCATGCTGAGACTGTTGCACCATTCACCTGTCTTCTTGGTCTTTTTCTTGAAGGTTCAGGTGAATGAATCTATTACAATCACTTATCATGTGTTATGTGTTTTCTTATTATGAAGTTATGATTAATAGCGTATTAAATCTATTCCTTTTTCCCCACTATTTTTAGAATATGAGTAAATACAAAGAGAGGAACCATTGGATTTACCTCCTAAACCTCCCTAGAGAAGGAATTGGAGGGGCAACAGTGTAGCACCTTTTGCTGGAAATACTATGTTAGTGTTGTATGCATGTGATGGCAATGATTCTACTGATACTATGTCATCTGAAGATCACATGAACAAATATTCTGTACAAGTTTTGCACAATGAGATCCCAGTTCCGTATGGTTAATTTGCAACAATTATTATTTCCCCTTCTTTTCCTAAGCACTTTATTGCTTTTGATAGTGCTTTAAAGGAAAACACTTCATTGATTTTCTGGCTCACATATTGCTGCGGGTGTCCAAATATATTCTGTATTTCCTTTTGGATTTATTTGTGCCTTGGTGTATGACATGATTCCTTGTAGCAAATATATATTATCTCCACCTTGTTTTATATTTTCCCCATGGTCATGGATAATTTGGAGACACCAAACTATCTTTTAGGATTATGGAAAGCCCCTCTCATATCCGGTGTTTTCTTGGCCAACAATTTGACACTAATTTGTAGGCGTTGGACATCAGGCCTACAATTGGTTGTAAACCTTGGTCAAATTTTAATAGCAATCTTTCTTCATAGCCTAAGACTCATTATTATTCCAGTGTAAATTGGATTATCACTGCCAACCTCATTGTAAAAAAAGATGGCATATACAAGGATAACGACATATTTCTATGAGTGATGTTATGATCAAGCACTTAACAATTGTTTTGCTTGTAAGTTGTAAAGTTCATATAGAAGGGGGAGGAGATGACACGAACTTTTATTTTTGGTCAAGAGCCTACTAACTAGAATATATATTTGAATCCACTCGACCGAATAATTTTACCGGAGCATAGTCAATGAAATCAAGCCATCCGCTTTCACAACACCTTGAAAACAATTAGGCCGATCTCCCCTATCGCTTAAGTAGCCAGTTTCACATATTCTTTGTATGTCAAATTCATAAGTTTGATGAGCCATGATCTCTTTCAACTGTCCTGACTTATATTCATTCAATAGACTCTCTAGTAAAAAGTACTCAGTAGAGAGGATCAGATTCAGCGTGTAGATTTATGCTGGGTCGTTATGCAGCATAAAATTCCTCTTTTGGTTATGTGCACTTGGTATTCTAGATAAATGATTCTTCATTCAACTTTTGTCGTATTTAAATTGATATTCCACTATCTTATTGATATGTAAATAATTCAAGATTGTTTCCTCTAGTGTTGCGGCAATACAGATTTCTGCCCTTACTAGGTTTTCATGGCACAACACTCCGTGTTCTAAAAAGGGTAATGTTTCATTCAAAATATACCGATTAACCTTTTCTTTTATGAACTTTTCCTGCAGGAACAAATTATTGCTCCTCATTTGAAACACAACTTCAAATCTGTCTGCACTATTAGAAAGCCCGAGAATACAAGCGGATATAGTTTCATCTGATTTTTAGCTCAAATTGCTTGTAGAATTGGAATAGATTTTGACAAACCTCCTCTCGCAATACTACCCCAATCTTTTCTCTGCAAGGTCCCATCACAACAACAACCAGTATTTTTCGTGTTTTATTGCCATGTTTTGATAACTAAATTAAGGGCATTGTTTGTGTTTTCCCTTGGGGTTTTTCCAACCCACATTTTCTGTAAAACATGTAATTGCAATTGGCATAGTTCTCACAAGCTGCTCTTTACATGTATATGTTGTTGCTTATTTATTTATTATTTTAGTTTCTAGAAAGAAAAGAGCTGGATTTTGTTTACATGTTTAACTTTTGTATTAGCATTTTGTTGATCCTTTGGTATTTGTTGAGTTTTCTACAAGTGTTAATGTGGACAACTGGAATTTTTGTTAACAAGTGTACCTCATGACTGGATCCTGTAAAAATGCTGCTTTTTTTCTATACTTGTGTTAATTATGCTCTATAGATTTTTAAAATATCATTCAATATTCTTAGCGAACTTTTATAATATCGACTTATTTGGGAATCGCCTTCACTGCGGTTCCTATGATATATTCTACATATTTTTGTTTCACTTTTACTTTTATCTCCGGCCTAATCAATTTTGGCAATTATAGTATAAATAAATGAAATCATAGTCAAATTTAATCCATGTTAGTCATACTCAATAAAATGTTTCCAATTTCAGAGAAATTGTATTATTAACTAAGTGAAATTATTGTTAAATTTAGTAGAATGTAGTCTATTTCAGTGTAAGTATAGTAAAAATCAATTAAATTTTCTTTCTATTCAATGGAAATTATACCCTGCTTCCATCGTATACGTTTGGGCAGGAGAGAGAAGAGAAGGGAGCGCGGCTCCATGAACTGCCCAAAGTCTCTCTCTGTCTCTCTCACACATATCTCCTGCTCGGGTGTATAACATCCGGCGCAGCTAATAATCTCTCTTGTTAGACAAGAGGCATTGATAACTAATATATCCGCAATTGTGAGCCGCTTTTCTCACGCTGTCTTTCCTATATTCTGCTAGGGTCATATATTTGATGGTGATGGCTGGTTGATCGTTTCTTTGTTTAATTGCGTTATTACTTATGAATTATTTGTAAATCAGTATTCCTGATTTTAACTTTTTTTTAAAAAAAAATTACACTTGTAAATGAGTAGATGGGTATGTTCAAAGATGTAGACAACTAAAAATTCCATTTACGTTCATTGGGACAATAATCCAAGTATTATGCACGCCAAGAATACTCTAAAATACACAGTTAACGAGACTTGATAAGAAGTATATTCTCTAGCACGAAGATGTGGTAATAGATTACTAGCAGGACACCAATATACATATAAGCTGATCCCTATAAGTCAACAGGGTATATTCGTTACATAACTCGTTATTTTGTATTATTAAGCATATCTTAATCTATACGGTACGTAACATAACAAAATAACTTACATTATTTTATGCTATTACTATAAATAACTTACACTCTGCTACGCATTGATAGTAACGGAATAAGCTACGCTATTTGTAACTTTACATAAAGTCTATTGTTATTAAACGGGATTTAAAGTTCAATAGCTCAAGCGAACCTAATATAACCTAAAAATTAAATAGAAAAACCTATTTCGGCTCGATTGTTTTGAACATCTAAGTATGAATTTAAACTTTTAAAATTGAAAATTAATTGCTAGTGGGTTTTGCATTATTTTCTTAAATTTTTAAACAATTTAATCTTTGTTTTATTCTTAAAACTAATTTACTTATATTGTTGTTTAGTACTATTTATAATTATTAAAAATGATTAATGATAATCCATATAGCTTATGCTTTGCGCTACACTTTTTGCGTTTTTAATAGTTTATGCTTTGCGCAAGGTTTTTTCGTTTTTTTGCTTTTAAGAGCATAGCACTGAGCTTGCACTATTGTCAAACTTTTAAAATTGAAAATTAATTGCTAGTGGGTTTTTGTATTATTTTCTTAAATTTTAAACAATTTAATCTTTGTTTTATTCTTAAAACTAATTTACTTATATTATTGTTTAGTACTATTTATAATTATTAAAAATAATTAATGATAATCCATATAGCTTATGCTTTGCGCTACACTTTTTGCGTTTTTAATAGTTTATGCTTTGCGCAAGGTTTTTTTTGTTTTTTTTGCTTTTAAGAGCATAGCACTAAGCTTACGCAATTGTTATTTTTCAACATTTGTTAGAACTTATAAACTACGAGACACAAACACTTCAACCAGTATATCGTGTTTGTATCCAATGTGTGTTGGATATCGACACTTGCAAATACTTTGCTCGAAATATATCAAACAAGACGTATGCCACATCTTATGTGCAAACAAGTGTTTGTGCGTGTCACGAGCGCGTCTTATGTTTGTCATGTAGGTCTCCAGTAGTTTGTTTAAATGACAACATGGAGACAGCTGACTGTGAAAGGAGAACGGTAGCAACTTACGTTGTTTGGCCAATGGTTGTAGGCGGTGGTCATTGCAGATGGTTTTCGACAACGGCTGGTAAATGGGTATGTCTTTACTATTATAACTAGAACCCAGGGGTACAATGTCATAATGTCTATTTCCCTCCCCCTTCCTCTCTCTCTCCACACTCATCCGTATGCGAAAACACTCTCATCATTAAAAAAAAGGAAACCGATTCAACCTTTTACGAACGCAATTACAAATAGGCCCTTTAATTTATGCTTTTACATATCTTACATATTTCCATACATGTATTTTGGACTAATCATGTGGTAATTGAAAACTAATGAATATATAATTTCTAACATTCCAGATACACATAGCCATCTCTATATTTCCTATTCTCCAAGCTTCTTTTTGTTTCGGAAGAACTTTTATGACTGTTTGTAAGCTTTTTATTATAATTTTTTTGTTAAGGCTTTATTTTTTTTAGAGGTTTTTTGTTTACGGGTTTTTGAAAATTGCACGAAATTTGATTGCAATGAGTACATTTGACAGTTTGTTACTCCTTTTATAATTGATTCTTCGTTGAAAAAACTATAATTACATTGAATATACAACATTGATTTTTTTATGCAGAAACTGGTTGATGTGCTTTATCTAAATAATTTAGTATTAACTTTCCGATTTTATCTGTACACGTGCATCGCAGATACGAAAACACTAGTATGAATCATAGTCACAAATTCGTCGTTCGGGAATAATTCTGCGAGGTCGAAAATTCGGATTCGGAGAATTATTCGGAAAAAATCGACATGTATTCGGGAAACATTCGGTAAGTGTTCGGGAAATGTTCGGGAAGGATTTCGAGCAATAAATTAATATATGAGACGCTAGGTTTTGATTTTGTGAATTATTTGCTGTTTTTTCATATAATTCGGGAATAATTCACGAATTATTCGGCCAGTTCGGAAATTGCGATTAATTCGGAAATTAATTCATCTGATAAAAAATTCGCGAATTATTCGCGAATTCGGCGTATAATTCGCGAATTATGTGGATATGGTATGACTAAGTAAATTTGAAGGACCCATAGTTTATATTCATTCATTTGGAAGCTTTGGAATACGATCCTTCGCGAAAGGGTCTCCGCTTACTCACTCAGTTTCTCTAGTCTTTCCAATGCCTCCTTCCTTGCCTGGCCAAAACTGGTTTATTAATTATATATGAAAAAAAGTATTTTATCCTAATTTGGAAACTGACTCCGAGCAAGTCCAAGGTTGTTTTAATATTTTAAATATTATTACATTCCTAAATTAGATGGTCGCCATGTGGATTATATAAGCACCTGAGTCTTTTAATAGCGTTCTTTAAACTTTCCTATTTTATTCGCTCAAAAGAAACGACACACTGTCGCCGGGATTTCATCTCTCGATGTCGATCCTTCGAAACTCTAATCCCAACCCGCCGGCGATGTAAAGGCGGCATCTTTCCCCTTCAAAACCCTGACCCGCAGGCTTCGAAACCCTAACCGCCATGGGAGCTGATGAACCACCGGGGATGACGCAGCCATCCGCGATGTAAAGGCGGCATCTTTCCCCTTCGAAACACAAACCGAAGACTTCGAAGCTCTAACCCCCATGGGAGTCCGATCAGCCGCCGGCGATGACGTGGCCCCAGGCGATGTTGAGGCGGCGAAAGAGGGCGGAGGGATCAAGCAGAGGCCTTGCCGATCTGCGAGCGTTCTTGATGGCGTTGCTGAGATGATCCATGGCATCATTACTGTAAGATTTCTTTGACTTGTGATCAGTGATGGTTTTGTGTTTTTTTCCTTGATATTTTACTGCCTCTAAGCATCTTTCCCCTTCGAAGCGGTAGCCTTCGAAACTCTAACCCTGATGGGATTCCGATCAAACGCCGGCGAGGACGTGGCCAGACGATGTTGAGGTGGCGAAAGAGGGACGAGGGATCAAGCAGGGTCCTTGCCGATCTGCGAGAGTTCTTGATGGCGGTGCTGAGACGATCCATCACATCATTACTGTGAGATTTCTTTGACTTGTGATCAGTGATAGTTTTTTGCTTCCCCCCCCTTATATTTTATTGCTTCTAAGGTTTATGACTCTAGAGTTTAAATCTTTTTCACTAATCAGCTGAACTAGGATATGTTAACTAATATATCTTGATAACACAGTGGATTCTGTAACCGACCATTCACATTACTAGATTTTGGTCCGTGAATGCATCACATCACAACCCTTTTTTACATGGTTGAAATCTTTTCACGAATTAACTGAATTAGGATGCGTCGACTTATATATCTTGACAATACAATCGTTTGTGGACCCAACCATTAACATTACCAGATTTTGGTCCATAAATGCATCAGACTACAACCTTTTTTCACACGAACGATTGACTTAAAAGTTGGATATCAAATTTTTTTAAAGATGACTTTCCATGTATAAACTCGACCTATGTGTCTAAAATATATTAGAAATAGGGTTACGATCAAGCATGTTCTATTGGACACCATGGGTTCTTATCGTTTTGTTCCATCACGAAACGTTTAGTTTAAGGCTCTCACTTCACGTTCTATTTGTAGCCATCCAAGCTTAAAATGTCAACCCTTGTGCGTGTTCGCTCATAACAAATGTGTTAAATGGTTTCATTATAACGACCGTGTTGCCTAAAGTCATTAGGCTTAATTATTGTCTTTTCATAATATCCTCCAGTTTTTGTCTACTGCAATATGCACCTACCATTGATTCTCTTCCTTTAATCGTCCCATTATAGACATTTATAAATAGAAATTTAAGTTCAAATTCCCTCCATTATTAGATTGACCTGAATATGTCAACCCGGGGATCTTTCAATTATAAACATCCGTGATTGTGGTTTTCGCCAAATTTTCATTGCACACGAAACCCACCATTCATGATACCTTGATTTTTTTTCATCTTGCCTTTTTGGATACAACATCGCATTTTACTCGTCTTGTTTATAAAATATTCGAAACCGTCACCAACTTTTACAACAAATTTCTTAGGATTTTAAAGACTTTACACCATTTTGCATTTTAGCCTTTTTTTTATTTATTAGAAAGATTGTATTTTGAAAATGCTTCAATTGTATTAAATTTCTAAATCTATTTCTTGACATTCCCCCCATTTAAAGGGACCATAAATTTACTTGTTTCGTTACTTAAAGCAATTGAGACTACTTATCTTAGATTTTAAATTTCTAAATCCTTTTCTTTAATCATACTATTTTTACACACACGTAGGGGTATATGATCGGTGTTTGGAAGAAAGGTAGGGATGAAGAATAAAGGCGATATTTTATTAAGGGATGATGTCATTTCTAACATCTTTTCATGACTGTTAAAATAGGGCTCATGACAACCAAAATGCTAGTGTAGTTGAAAACTCTGATTTTCAAGTTCTTTATTTTATAATTCTTATCTTGATAAAATCTTTGAATGGTTGGTATTAACTTTTGGTCTTTATAAAGCTTTATATTGACCAATAACTTTACTCCCTCTTATTATTTTAAAAGTTTAATATTGTTTAAATCAAGTTTGAGGGGGTATATTTTTTTCTCTTGAAAATAAAATTTGTACACAAAATTGTTTGCCAAAAATAAGTTTGGGGGAGATTTTCACGTTCATTCATTCTTGTCCCTGTTAATAACTTTTCCTCCCAAGTCTAGAGGTTTTTGAGATTTAAAAGACGACAACAATGACGACACCGCTGTAAACACGTTTGGTAGAGTTTTGTGCTTATTGAAACATTACCTTGCATTACACTTTGCATAAGCACAAAACTTTCAAAAATTTTCTTTTTTAATAGAAGATTAAAGTGAAAAATTACATTTAAAAGATTGGAAAAGTTTAAGAAAAACAAGAAAGTTGGATGTTTTCTTAAACGAAACTAGTAATAAGTAGTTATGAGCCGTTGTCCCAAAGGTTAGTAAGATAAAGGAAGTCACTAACCTGAGGATAAAAATAAGCCTGAAAATTAGTTCCTATTCTGGAAACCAAACATTTAAACGTTGATACCCTACTATATGCACTTACACACGTCTTGAAACTCGGGATAGTAGATGATACCTTGAAATGCTCTTGTCTAAAAGCCAAAGTACGAAGAAAATAAATCTATATGAAGCATAAAAGTATAAAATGGTGGAGAAAAATGAACACTGGTTTTGTAATCACCAAGGCAGCATAAACAAATATAGCGAGGGTGCTTCATCGCCTAGTGCCTTAGATCAACTGGTTTGGGAGTCACTGCTAAGCCTTAGGTGTTGCAAGACTAGGAAATTGCTAATTACGTCTAATATGTGAGCACATTTAGTAATCGGTCGGTTAGTACCTCAAGAAGTATTAACGGTCGCATGAAGAATGTGTGAGCAATTCTATCCAAAATATTCACTGACTAAAAAAAAGTACCGAGGTAGATGGACAAGAGTATGATAGCTTGAAGAAAAATGAACACTGGTTTTGTAATCACAAAGGCAGCATAAAAAATATAGCGAGGGTGCTTCATCACCTAGTGCCTTAGACCAACTGGTTTGGAAGTCACTGCTAAGCTTTAGGTGTTGCAAGACTAGGAAATTGCTAATTACGCCTAATATGTGAGCACATTTAGTAATCGGTCGGTTAGTACCTCAAGAAGTATTAACGGTCGCATGAAGAACGTGTGAGCAATTCCATTCAAATTATTCACCGACTAAAAAAAAGTACCGAGGTAGATGGACAAGAGTATGATAGCTTGAATTGAATTCTCCGAGTGTAGGGATGTCTTTTACACACACGTAGGCTTATATGTTCGGTGTTTTGGAAGAAAGGCAGGGATGAAGAATAAAGGCGATGTTTTATCAAGGGATGATACGATTTCTAACATTTTTTCATGACTATTAAGATAGGGCTCATGACAACCAAAATGCTAGTGTAGTTGAAAACTCTGATTTTCAAGTTCTTTATTTTATAATTCTTATCTTGATAAAATCTTTGAATGGTTGGTATTAACTTTTGGTCTTTGTAAAACTTTATATTGACCAATAACTTTACTTCCTCTTATAATTTTAAAAGTTTAATATTGTTTAAATCAAGTTTGGGGGGTATATTTTTTGCTCTTGAAAATAAAATTTGTACACAAAATTGTTTGCCAAAAATAAGTTTGGGGGAGATTTTCACGTTCATTCATTCTTGTCCCCGTTAATAACTTTTCCTCCCAAGTCTATATAGTTTTTTGAGATTTAAAAGACGACAACAATGAGGACACCGCTGTAAACAGGTTTGGGGGAGTTTTGTGCTTATTGAAGCATTACCTTGCATTACACTTTGCATAAGCACAAAATTTTCAAAAATTTTCTTTTATAATAAAAGATTAGAAAGTGAAAAATTACATTTAAAAGATTGGAAAAGTTTAAGAAAAGTTTTATAAGCATCTGGGTCTTTTAATAGCGTTCTTTATTCTTTCCTGGGATTTCATCTCTCGATGTCGATCCTTCGGAACCCTAACCCTTACCCGCCGGCGATGTAAAGGCGCCATCTTTCCCCTTCAAAACCCTAACCCGCAGACTTCAAAACCCCAACCCCGATGGGAGCTGACGAACCGCCGGCGATGTAAAGGCGGCATCTTTCCCCTTCGAAACACAAACCGAAGACTTCGAAACTATAACCCCCATTGGAGTCCGATTAGCCACCGGCGATGACGTGGCCCCAGGCGATGTTGAGGCGGCGAAAGAGGGTGGAGGGATCAAGCAGGGGCCTTGCCGATCTATGAGCGTTCTTGATGGCGTTGCTGAGATGATCCGCCGCAAAATTACTGTAAGATTTCTTTGACTTGTGATCAGTGATAGTTTTCTGTTTTTTTCCTTGATATTTTACTGCCTCTAAGCGTCTTTCAGCTTTGGAACAGTTGAAACTCTAACCCCGATGGGATGCCGATCAGCCGCCGGAGATGACGTGGCCAGGCGATGTTGAAGCGGCGAAAGAGGGTGGAGGGTTCAAGCAGGGGCCTTGCTGATCTGCGAGTGTTGCTGAGACGATCCATAGCATCATTACTGTGAGATTTCTTTGACTTGTGATCAGTGATAGTTTTTTGCTTTTTTCCCCTTGATATTTTACTGCTTCTAAGGTTTATGATTCTAGAGTTTAAATCTTTTCACTAATTAACTGAACTTGGATATGTTAACTAATATATCTTGACAACACAATCGTCTGACGAGAACACGATGTACGGATGCCACCACAGGGTCAGGGGTATGAGGCAGGTCATGCTAGGTATTAAAAATATATTATTTGACTATAAATGTAATATTAAAAAATGTAGGTGGCAAATATAAAGCAAGTAAACGGAATATATGCGAGCACGGATCCTCAAAACCAGCAGAGGTAAAACGTGAACAAGAATCAAGACGAGTTTAAGCATGCGGGTCGGGTCAGATACTAAGCACAAGAACCAAAATACTATCCGCACCCAAAAACAAATAAAGTCGATAAAAACCCACAAGATAAATAGAATAAACAAATTGAACATGGTATAACTGAACGAGGGTGTTACAAAGAGAGAGCAAGAAGATCAACCTAATGAATTCTATGGCTTCTTTGTGGCATACAAAGCTCATATGGATGGATTTCTGCAAGGTTGTAGACCTGTTATAGGTCTTGATGGCTATTTCTTGAAGGGCCCTGCAGGAGTTGTACTTCTATTTGCTGTGAGTAGGGATGCAAATAATCAAATGGATCCAATTTCAGTGGCTGTGGTGGAGTCTAAATGTGAAGGAACATGGAATTGGTTCTTAGTGTGTTTGGGGGAGGCCATGAAGGACAACACATTTGAAAGAATAGTTTTCGTAAGTGATAGACAAAAGGTTAGATTTCTTATACTGCTTACATGTTAAATATGTGTATACATTCTTAAATTATGCATTTCATGAAGCTTTATTAACATTTTGCAATGTTATGCCAATTTATAGGAGTTGATTGAAGCTATGAGGAGGATATTTCCACCATCACAACACAGATACCGTGTGAGGCATTTTTATGCAAAAAAATTCAAAAAGTGGAAATCATTGGAGTTGAAAAGAATAATGTGGAAAGCAGCAACAGCATATACACTAAAGAGGAGCATCTACCGGTAATTTTCTTTCATCTCATTCATTACTTGTTACATTGTTGGTGTTAGGCTACTTTGTTATATGATATGAAAGGGCTTGATAGCCTAGAAGTCTAATTGATAGTGCGCCCGCGCACACACACTATTAATTATAGGTCATGAACTAACTTCAGAAAGAAAGTGTAGCTGCTTATAAATATCTTGATGACAGAGAAAAGACATGGACCAGGTCTCATTTCCCTACAGATATAAAGTATGATTTGCTATGCAACAATATATGTGAGGCATTCAACAAATTCATATTAAAGGCTAGAGAGAAGCCTATAGTGACAATGTTGGAGATGATAAGAACTTTGATGATGAGGAGGTTACAGAATAAGAGAGTTTGTAGTGCTCAATATTGTGACAACTATGAGTATCAAGTGACTGATACTCAAGGTCAATCTCGGCTCTTGGCCACTCTTTGCCTTGTCCCACCATTTTGTTGTGTGGATGGCGGTAGAAAAGGCGATGGAATCCCTGGCAATTTTCGGTGATGATGTTGTAATCGGGAATAGGGACGTTGCCTTGGCCTATCGCGACATTCTGGGACCTTACAAGGATTGTAGAGTGTATAGTGTAGAGTGCTGTAATCGGGGATAGGGACCTTACAGTATTGCTAAAAAAACTTGTGATTGTAGAGTGTGGGACCTTACAGGGATTCCTTACATGCATGCCATCCAGTGTCTGCATCATGCTAGGATAAACCCCATAGATGTTATTCACTACTCTTATAACATAAACCATTACAAAAGTTCATACAAGCATCACATTTCACCCATACCAGACTCAAGATTTTGGCCTACTGCCCCATATGATCCTATGCTACATCCTCCATACAAGAAAAGGCCTGGTAGGCAAAAAGAAGAGAACAATTGGTGAGCATGAAACGACAGAGGGTAGTGGAATGCAGAGGCTTGGAGGTTCAAGTAAATGCAGTAATTGTCAACAATCTGGACACAATGCAAGAAACTGCAAGAATGAGCATGTTGAGAGACAAACATCTACAGGATCAAGAAGAGGAAGGTCACCACTCCCAAAGAGAGGATAAACGAGTTCAGAATCTTCTCATCCTGGGAGTTCTAGTGATGCTTCAAATAGGGGAGGAGGCAGCTCTTCAAGGAGAAGATGAAGGAGAAGAGGAAGAGATACAGGAGTTGATATCTCAGAAGATGCCACTATTACTATCTTGCATGATTCAGCTCCACTGGATGCACAGGCAGAGATCAATCCACCATATGCTTTGGTTATGCATATGGACACAGGAGCTTCAAACTTAGGCAGTTCAAATCACACAAATTTATCTGAAGATGTAGGCAATGCATCCAGAAATGACAAGGGGAAAAGCAAGATCAAGAAGAAAAGCAAACATGAACAGGATGCAAGTTAAATTTCAAGCCTATATTTTCAACTTTGTATTTTCTATTTCTAAACCCTCTCTTATACTGAATACTGATGTGTTTTATCCATGCTTTTATGTATAATTAGCCTGCTAGACCACCCTGCAAGTTCACAGTTGGCCCTTCAGTTGAAGTTGGCCAGTCTGCTTGGCACATCAACTATCAGGATGCAGAAACAGTCTATAAAGAGAGGTGAGGCGCAGCTGCAGGCAGAATTGTGCCATCCAAATTCATTCAAGGAGTAGGAAAAAAATCCAATTTTCCAAACTTAAATTTGGTTCAAACTTTCTTCAGCACGCTTCATTATTTTTATTACCACTTAGAGTATTACAGTACTTGTTTATTTGGTTAAATAATACATATGATACAAACACCAGAAAAGAAAGGAAAGAAATATAACGTTCAAAAAACTTATTGAGAGTAGAAGGCAAATAGTGGAATACATTCTTATAAGAGCCAAATTTTCTGGCAGGATTATGTTTAATAACCCCGTGAGAGTTCCATTGTGACCCATGTTCCACCCTTATATATCACAGCCTCTCTCAAGTTAATTTTAATAAATCCGCAAGAATCCATACCAACAATGAAATAACCATTAGAAGCCATATATCACTCTCTATCTTTACTGAGGTTTTTCCAATCCATTCTCAGATATTGTAGATTTGATCTAGAATGAATTCAACTCTTATGTTAGAAGATGAACCAATGCTCATCTCATTTTATAGCAAATACAAAGTGCAGTGCTAGGTCTATCCTAAATACATAATGTAAAGGTGTAAAGAGGTGGCAGAATTTTCAAAATGCCAATTTTGCCCTCACAAATTTTGGTATTTCCACTTTCTATTACCACCTGTTCTATCTCCTTTTCAAAATGCCAATTTTGCCTTCACAGATTTTGGTATTTCCACTTCCTATTACCACCTACCCCATCTCCTGTTGGCACTTGTGGCCACCTCATGCTCTATTTAAGACAGAGCACTTCATTCTCATTCTCCACTCAAAAGAAAAAAGCCAAAGATAGAAAAAAAGTTGAAAGAGAGGAGAGAGAAAGGCCTTTAAAACTCTACCGATCTTCTTTTCTTATTTTGCATTTCTCTCAATGGCGCAAAAGCTTGATGCAGAAGAGTTGTTACCTTTCCCAATGGTCAAAGAGTATAACAAACCGCCATTGCTTCTTTTTCTCCATACAAAACTGACGTCCACGTCGTCGGATACCTACGGTGTCGATCCTTCCGTGTGCACCCACGAATGTTTCCCCCAATAAAAGAGCAAAACTCTGTTCAAAATTTGAACTGAGGCAGCGCCTCACGTGCAAAGCGCGAGAGCGCCAAGAGTCGAAGACTCTGAGGCAGCGCCTCACGTGCAAAGCACGAGAGCGCCAACGCCAGAACTAAAAGTTCTCCCCCTTGGATCTAAGATCCAACGGAGATGATGAATCATCACATTACAGAATCGAATTCTGTTGAGGAAATACTCCTCAAATCTTTCTAAAGAAGAAAGATTGTGCTCTGTAAATCAGAGCACCGTTGATCAAAATATCCAATAGTGATTAAAAATCACCACGATACAAAATAAGTTATGTATGGGAAAATATTTTCCCAATCTTGTTAAAAATAAGAAAAATGTCTTCTGTAAAAGGGAAGCCCTTGGATAAAAAATCCAATGGTTGGTTCTTTTTTTTAGATCACAGATCTATAAGGCAGTCTTTCATAAAAACAAAAGAGATCATACCATCTCCTCAAAGTCTCTTACAGATCTATGAGACAAAGTCTCTCACAAATGAGAATTTAATTCTCAGAGCATCGAACTGATCGGAACAAAGAAAACAGTCTGGCGCTCAGCGCCGAGCGCTCTTCGTGCCCCTCATGTGGGCGCTATTTAAAGAGTGCTTAGCACTCAAAGTCTGACGCTCAACACCGAGCGCTCCACGTGCCCCTCACGTGAGCCTATTTAAAGAGTACTTAATACTCATTGCCTGGCGCTCAACGCTGAGCGCTCCACGTGCTCCTCATGTGGACGCTACTTAATAAAAAGTATTTAGTGCATGGCGCTCAGCGCCAAGCGCTCCAAGTGTTGCTCACATGAGCGCTATCAAGTGTTTAACATTCCATATAAAAGAATACAAATAAAACAAAAAGAATAAAGGGTGTCAGAACCCATTTCAGTGCCCAGCACTGCCAATGCTGAAAAGGGACTAGGCCCAAATAAATAATCAAGTGGGTTGAGCCCAAGGTTGGTTAAATCCCAACTTAACACAACCCATATGCTTTTAAACTGGACTTAGTCTCAAACAAGATTATCAAGTCTTTTATGAACATTCATTGGTTCAAGAGTACATCTCTTCATACCTCCGATACATGTCGTAATTCTTCAACGTCTTCAGAGAGATAGAGGGTCCCCATAACCAATAACTTTTATCGCATCCCCAAACTGTTAAACCAAACCCTACAGACTATGATGTCTTTAAACCCTACGGAATATGTCTTTAAACCCTATGGACTATGATGTCCTTAAACACGGACTGTGATGTCCTTAAACCGAATGGACCATAACGTCCCTAAACTAAAACGATAGAGCCCAAATGCTCTATTGGATCAAAAATGATCCTGAACTCCCGTTGAGTAGATCTTAGTCTAAAATTAGACTAACGCATCCTCAACAAACATTTAAGTTGATCTTAATAAACGAGATTAACGATCCTTAAACCAAATCTAAGAAAATACGGATTTTGATTAATCCCCGCCCAATGGGCGATAACACTAATTAGTATTTGTATATAATCCACGGGTAACTAAAAAATAAAACAAACACACACGATACTAAGTGACCTTCTGGAGCAGGAGAAAATGGTTACCGCGATGCGGTAACGTAATTAACTGCAGGGGCTTGCGCCTGTATAGAAGAGCGTCCCCACAATCAAAAACCCTTACAACGAGGAGGGATCTGACGAAGTCTGCTATAACGGCCGCATCCGTCCAAACCTCCGATACACGGTGCCATAAATCAACTTGGCATTTTCGGAGAGGTAGACGGATAAATCCAAATAGCATCTGCCCCCAAATTCAGGCAAGACGAGCTACGCGGTTTCGTCTCTGTTTTCGGCGGTAAACAGATTGTGGCACGCCCGGTTGGACCTTTTCCTCTTTTCACTCTACACTTCGTGTGTCGAGTTTACGAACGAATCGCGTTTAATATGGTTGCCTGTGGATTCGAGGTACTAAGATTTGATGTCTTACTCCTGTGCAGAGAAAAGAAGATCAATGGCTTCCAACTGCATCAACTGCAACAATAACTCCCGCTCCGTCCCGTCTGGAGGAGTGACTTATGGGCCCCAAGCGGCCTCCTCCATCTTCGCCATGCCAGTGGAACAGGTGACTCAGGCCACCACTGGACTGTTCTATGTGAACATGCTCCCGCCAATAAGCTTCAACGCTCCAGTGCCGTCACAGGAAGCTCCAAAGAAGTCGGTTTTCGATCGGCTTACAACTACCAGGCCCCTCTCAATGGGTCGTCCAATTCCAACGTCTCAGTCTTCAACCGGCTGAGCCAAAGCTCCAGTGGGCCTGCAAAGAGGCTCACAATACTGGAGAAGGCTATCCTGGCTCTTGCTGCGGGTGAGGTCGTTACAAGTGCGTCCCCTATCCGAAAGTTAGTCTTCGACATGTTGGACGTTTCTTCTCAGCGGACGTCAGTCTTCGATAGGCTGGCGTCAACAACCCTTCACCAGAACAGGGGCATGATGAAGCCACCCCCGCTAGCGCTAAGTGCACTGGCACAAGAGTCAAAGACTCTAATGCAGCGCTCACGTGCAAAGCACGAGAGCGCTAGCGCTGGAACTAAATGTTCCCCACCGTTGGATTAAAGATCCATTGAAGATGATAAATCATCAAATTACCATAATAAAATTCTGTTAAGGAAATACTCCTTGGAATCTTTCCAAACAAGAAAGATTGTGCTCTGTAAATCATAGCACTGTTGGATCAATGATCCAATGGTGATTAAAAATCACAATGGTGCAGAATAAATTCTGTATGGGAAAAGATTTCCCAATCTTGTTAAAAAAAGAAAATTGCCTTCTGTAAAACAGAAGCCCTAGGATCAAAAGATCCAACGGTGAGAAATATCCGCAAATCAATTAGAGAAAAGATCTTTTCAACTGATTCAATAAATCAGCATTCACTATATAAAGGACCCTAAGACTTCAAGTCTCGCAGAAAGGAACCCCCCATAAGCTTTGAAAAAAAGGAAGAGCAAGCTCTGAAAAGAACTTTTCTTCAAGGTATAAAAAACAGAGAGATGAGAAACATCTCATTAAAGAAGAATATAATTCTTCTTACAGATCATAGATCTATAAGACTGAGGTCTTTCACACAAAAAGATCATAACATCTCATCATAAAAAGGGGAGGAAGAATTTCATATCTTCTATAAAAATAAGAACTTTGTTCTTAGAACCATGAGACAAAGTCTCTTGTAAGCGAGAACTTATTTCTCAGATCAAATTGATCAGAAGCGCTCTGCGCTCGTTGACTGGCGCTCAGCGCCAAGCGCACCACGTCCTCCTCATGTGTGCGCTACTTAACAGAAACGCTTTGCGTTCATTGACCGACGCTCAGCGCCAAGCGCACGTGTTCCTCACGTGTGCGCTGAAAGAACATAAATTGTTCTTTAATAAAGCCCCAGAGCTGTAATGATAATGAATGCTCAGCACTCAATAAAAGACAAGAAAATTGTCAGAGCCCAAATCAATGCTCAGCTTTGTTAAATGTTCAACATTTTAACTGAGTGGGCCAAGCCTAAGTTGGCTACAGACCCTTTATTCAGATTAATTGAGCCCATATGCTCATAAATCTTTTTAACAGATCTTAGTCCCAAACTGGACTACAGATCTCCCAACCAATATTGGTTCAAGGGTACACTTCTGCACTCATCTGATATGTGTCGTAATCCTTCAACGTCTTTAGAGAGGTGACGGGTCCCGACAACCAGACATTCCATGGACTATGGGGTCCTTAAACTCATGGACTATGATGTCCTTAAACTTTACAGACTATGACGTCTCTAAACTACCACGGACTGTGGGGTCCTTAAACTCATGGATCGCAATGTCTCTAAACTAAGCAATAGGGCCCAAATGCTCTTTTGTTGGATCTAAATGATCTCGTTAAGTAGATCTTAGTCTAAAATTAGACTAATTTAACAAATATTTAAGTTGATCTTAGTCTCAAATGAGATTAACGGTCCTTAAACCCTACCCAGTATGCGATCCGGAAGCGGAACCTATGGTCGAAGTGCGAGCAACGCATCGAAGAAGCTCCCGCGGTAGGAATGTTCGTGGGTACCCTCGATCCGCAAGCGACCATTTCCCAGTTCATGATCTTCAAGCCAACCACCTTCCAGGCCCTGATTGACAAGCTGGCCCAAATTGACCAGATGGGCCATATGCGTTCCTCTTCAAAGTGGAGCTAAGGAATGAAAAGGGGAAAGGGAAAGCGACCTTCGTCGCGAATGCTCAGCAACAGCCGATTGGTTCAAAATCAGCCGATCGCCAAAACGACAGGCGGCGATTCCTCGACGAAAAGTTCAGACGTCCTTGCTCGTTTTTTCCGCGGGAGAAAACAAAGAGACTATTCGAACTGGCGATACGCAACAGGCTCATCAATCTGCCGGATCCGAGGCGTCCATTGCAGCCCGGTGATGTCAACAATCTCAATTACTGCCCCTATCACCGGGTATTAGGCCATCCAATCGAAGATTGCTTCGTCTTCAAAGGTTGGATTGAGGACCAATACCGGCAAGGCAAATTTGCGCTGTCTGAAAACTGGAGGGTAAAACCGCCCCAGCCGCACGCTCTCAAAAAGGTGGACACACCGGGGGCATCGTGCTCTTTTGTAGAAGCTCCATGGGAGGTCACTCTTTCAGCCAAAACAAAAAGAAGGCTGAAAGATCTCTAAATATGCCCGGCGATCAGATGGAAAAGTCCACTAGAACCCGAGGTCATCGAGGGGCTCAAACCACGCCCAACGCCAAAAATTGATGGTGATAGTCAAAGCTCCCATACCCAACCATCGTTTTCAAAGAAGAAGAAGAAGACCAAAAAGCCCGTGAAGCCTAATGACAAGCGCACGGACCTGCAAAAACATATTGACGCGTTGGAAGAATAACCAGAAGGCGCGGACCCCGGTCACTCCAAGAGTTTCTCAGCCAGGTCTTTGAGGATGGAGATGATGACAATGGAGAGGACTCGTCGGATGAACCTGATGATTATGTGGCAAGTTGCCGTGTGATCTCTCACTCGTCGATAGACGGTGAAGAAGCTCCCGACGCAGAGAAACTGGGGGCAGATCCCGAATCGGAACTCCTAGAACCGTCAGACGGGATGATTGACATGTTGCTGAGGGCCTGCTTGGTTGCAGGATTATGGAATTTGGATTCCAAAATAGTACAGTTGAAATTTCTGGATTTGGTAATTTGTTGTTTGGTTGGTTTTGGATTCATAGTATTGGATTTGAAGATCCTTGTGATCTTTGTTTGGTTGGTGAAAAAAAGTGGGATTTGGATTTGAGGATTTTAGCGAGAGATAGATAGAGATCCTTCAACCAAACACAAAATTATGGAATCCTAGGATTCCACAATCCAAACAGTAAATCCAAATCCATAATCCTGCAACCAAACAAGCCCTGAACGAGGTCTGTCAAAGGAGCAAAGCTGATCAAGAGCGCGAAACAGCCATATTTGAAAAAGCCAAACGTCGGCGATCGGAGCAAAAGGTTGAAGCACTCCAACCAGATCGAAACACGCCAGCAGCAGATAAAAGCGGACTTAAAATGAGGAAACGGCTCCTTATCAATGGGAATGAAGCTGCCATCTTCCAAAGGAAACTTTCCTGGCAGGATACACCTTGGCGAAGATGATGTACATCCTAGCTACTGTTTATACCATCAAAAGATTGCGCACCCTACCGAAGAGTGCAACGCCTTTAAAAACTGGTGGCAGGGATACGTTGCTCATCGGTAGCATTTCAAGCGGATGAAGCGCAAAACACGTCGAGAGCAGAAGAGCACGACAGACGAGCGCAAAAGAACTACTGGCAACTGTCACATGATTGATTCTGAGGGATCGCAAGTTCTCACCTTCGGGAGCGATTCCGATGAAGAAATAACCCTCGACCCTTTCTTCAAGAAATCCATCTCCGAAACAGAAGAGATAAAGACCCGCGAGAACATTCAGCTGCGCAATCGCACGTTATCCGAAAAGAATCTCGGACCTACAAATAAGGGATCGAACAAAAAAGATAAGGGGAAAGAAAAGGTCTCTGAAGATATCGCCCTCAATGACCGAGTCGTCGAAGAGCTGGCAGCCAAGGACCCACCCAAGAAAAATAAGGTGGATTACAATGTTCCGGCACACCTGAGAAAGCTACCTTCACAACTAAGCGTTCTCGATGCCCTTCTGCTATCTAAAAAGACGAGAGATTCTCTGATCAAGGTATTACAAGAGCCCGAACATTTTCAAGCTTTCCTTGCCGAAGAAAATATGAAGGACGAGTTGGAAGAAGTGCACACTGCTGACGTCTTTTTCGGCGACGAAGGCCGCCTCCTTGGGACGTGCGAGCACAACCGCCTCCTATATGTCACTGGATACTACCATGACATCAAGATAGGAAAGATCCTAGTCGACAATGGGTCCTCCGTCAACCTTCTCAATGTAAGTGTTGGAGATTTGCATGAACGTTCAGCACCTCGCTCGGGATAAAATCACCATCTCCGTGTTCGACTCCCAGTCATTACGGACGCTCGGGTCTGTGATACTGATGTTACGCTTTGGGCTGCTCATCACTGACATCAAGTTTCACGTCATTGACGCCAAGACTTGCTACAACGCTTTGCTCGGCAGGTCTTGGTTACACGAGTACAACATCATCCCTTCTACACAATCTCAGTGTATGAAGTATTTCAAGGATGGTCTCGAGTATATCGTGACAGGGGAGCTGAACCCATTCTCCGTGAACGAAGTCCGAAAGTACGAAGATGCAAATACTTCTTATCAGACTGCGAAGACACGGAGAGGATAAACCGGAAGGCGAGTAAAAAGCTATCACCACCATTTCGGTCTTCGGAAGCGATACCGAGGAGGAAGAAGGGACAATCTATTCAGGACTACCCTAATGCAACAAGCCTGGATCGTCTACCCCAATGTTGATCTTCGGCAGCGACTCTGAAGATGAGGTCAATGCAGTATTCTATGTTCGACCATCCATACAAGCCGTGCCAGGCGACGAACGGAGTTTGCAAATCGCCATGGTTCCACGACAGCAGTACAAAGAGCTTGATGCACTTGATACCTATAATGTCCAAGAACTACAGATGCTCTACGTCCCTCCCAGGCGAAAAGAGGAAAATGTGATCCTCTTTTATCGATACGCGGAAACCAAAGTGGAGAAAGAAATTTGGCACGGTGCCGATTCTACGCTTGACAGGCTCTACCCCATCCGTCTGCCCAGATACTACACGGAAGGATTAAAAAGGCTGTTGAGGCGCTAATGCGTACCCTTCAAACAGACTGCTCGATAAGCTCAATTCTACAACAGGATCTGGAACGTCCCTGAAACTCGGCAGAAATTGCTCAACGGGAGAATGGAAACGATCGGGCTTGGATACGTTCAATCCAAGAAACGAAAACGATTCCATAGCTGCTGCGTTATACATGACTTAGATGAAGAAAGAGACGCTCTGTTTGAAGACACTGCAGTTGAACTAAAACGAGATCCCGCTGTAAAAATACCGAGTCCATCGTTCGAATAACAGATGGACAACCTAATATGGGAAGCGAGTCAGAAGGTCCGAGACGACCACAGCCGCGAAATGGCCATTTACGAGAAAGCCAGGACGTAGCGCTTCTTTTAGCAGGCCATGGAGAATGGCGATGCCCTTCGTCGTCAGCCCGTCATACAGAAGACCCGACACAGAGGTTAAAAACAAGCTAAAGAACGGAAAAGACGTTCGGCAGTGGCAAAGCGGGTCCAAGAAGCACCGCGATTGAGAATTGAGTAGCCGGGATTCTTCTTTTATAAAGAAGATAGGTCGAGCATATTCTTTTCCCTAAGACAAGACAAGGAAGTTATTCGGTCTTGTCATGAAACATCAAATGATTACGCTCCTGGAATCCAAACATCCCGAGCAAGCAGACGAGGTCTTTCACCCGGATTATTGCTCCTATCACCGAGCGATAGGACATCCTCTCGAAAACTGCTTCATACTCAAAGACCGGGTAGAAGACCAGTATCAGCCAGGCAGGTTCGCTCTATCCAGCAGTTGGAGGGTAACCTCGCTACAGAAGCGTGAAACGAAAGCCACGTATGCAGCGAAAGTAGAGCCAGATCAACATCGGTCTTGGAAACGAGCTCGCACCTGCCACGTGATAACGCTGTCAGAAGAAGGAATGCCCGAGAACATGGATGACTTCTTCTGGTGCTTCGAAAATGAAGGTGAGCTGATCTCAGAATTTCCATCGGCGCCAAAAGAGCTGGAAGATGGGATACATACTACCGCAGATAACATCAAAAAAATCGACTTGGGGAGGCAAACAACCCGCGACCAACGTTCGTCAATGAGCTGCTGTCTGAGAAACAAGTGGCTACGCTAAAAGACGTGCTCATGCAATATAAAGACTGCTTTGCATGGAACTATTCTGAAATGCCGGGATTAGATCCAGAAATAGCCGTCCACAGATTAACGATGTCTCCGGACGTCAAGCCAATCAAGCAAGCGCCAATGATGATGCGACTCGAGCTTGAGATGAGTATCAACGCCGATGTCAAGAAGCTAATCGACTCTGGCTTCATTCAAGAGATTCAATACTCAGACTGGATCCCCAACATCGTCCCAGTGATGAAGAAAAATGGGACTGTGCGCATATGAAGAAAAATGGGACGGTGTGCATATGCGTGGACTTTCGGGATCTTAACGAAGTTTGCCCGAAGGACTATTTTCCCGTACCGGTCACCAAGCTGATGATAGATAATATGTCCACTCACGAAGTCTTCTTCTTCATGGACGGCTCGTCAGGGTACAATCAAATAAAGATGCATCATGAAGACCAGAAGTATACCGCTTTCCGGATCCCTCTGGGCATATTCTGCTACAAAGTGATGCCTTTCGGTCTGAAGAACGCCGACGCTGCCTATCAGTGGGCCATGACAAAGATTTTCGATGACCTCATACACGAAATCATCGAATGCTATATCGACGACCTCGTAGTGAAAAGTAAATCATATGAGGAGCACTGGGAGCGTCTGGAGATGGTGTTCCAACATCTTCGAAAATACAACCTGAAAATGAACCCTCTCAAATGCGCGTTCGGAGTTTCCTTGGGTAAATTCCTAGGATACATCGTACGACACCGGGGCATCGAGATAGCGATCATGGAAATGCCTCCGCCAAGAACCCTCAAGCAACAGCGGTCCCTTCAAGGAAAGCTCGCATATATCCGGCAGTTCATAGCTAACCTCTTCGGCAAATGCCGTCCCTACAGTCACCTGATGAAGCAAGGGACCCCGTTCTTCTGGGATCGTAAATGCCAAAGCGCACTAGACGAAATCAAGTAATACCTACAGAATCCGCCGGTACTGACCGCTCATCCTGTACACAACCGCCCTTGAAGGTTCCTTAGGCGTGTTATGGGCACAAGAGAACGACCAAGGGAAAGAGAGCTCTCTACTATTTGAGTCGAGTTCTCCTGGGGTAGAGAGCAATTACTCCCCCATCGAAAAACACTGCCTGGTTTTGATCTTCACGATAACGAAGCTCAGACACTATGCTTTGGCGCCTGAGGTCCATCTCATATCAAAGGTGGATCCTCTCAAATATTTGATGTCAAAAGCCATATTAACGGGAAGGCTCGCTATATGGGCCCTGCTCTTGATGGAATTCTCGATAACATATCGACCCCTCAAGACAGTGAAAGGCCAGGTCATCACCGACTTCCTCGCTGAACATCCGATACCTGCCGATTCACCCTTAAATTGCGAACTACCAGACGAGCACGCGTTTGACACGGTCGACGGTGAGAAAGGAGAGAGCGACACCCGATGGGAACTCTATTTCGACGGAGCATCTTCCATGAAGAAGCGACAACACCACACCCCCATAATCAAATCTGGGGCAGGCCTCATCTTCGTGACTCCACAAGGAGGGATTATGCGCTTTGCCTTTTACTTGACAGAGCCGATGACAAACAATGAAGCCGAATATGAAGTTTTGATAGCAGGTCTTGAGATCGTTGTCGACATGGGAATCGAAAACCTCTTCATATACGGAGACTCCCAACTGGTCGTTGGTCAAGTAAACGGCGACTATCAAACGTGCAAACCGGAGTTGGTGAAGTACGGCGAGAGAGTGCAACAATTGCTGACTCAAATTCCCTCCTACATTCTGGAAAGCATATTGCGAGCGGAGAATAGCAAGGCGGATGCGTTAGCCAAACTCGCTAAAGAACTGGCTGACGGAAATCTCGATAACGTGAAAATCGTTGTGTAAAGCCGTTGGATTCTTACACCAACGGAAATATCTCCGGAGTCGTCTGAAGAAAAGGAAGCGACCAAGCAAACAACCCTACGAATAGAGGACCAAGAAAATATTAAGGATTGGAGAGAAGTCTTTATAGACTACTTCAAATCCCGTCGAACACCTGAAAATGCATCCTCAAGATATCAGCTCATGAAATGAGCTCTGTCTTTCGCCTTCATCAATGGCACGCTGTATAAGAGATCGTTCGACTCTCTATGGCTAAGATGCCCGGGGCCTGAAGAAGTAAGGAGAGTCGTCCAAGAAACTCACTACGGACTCTGTAATTCTCATCAAGCTGGGCCAAAGATGAAGCTGGAGATCAAAAGGATGGGCTACTATTGGCCCACAATAATTCAGGATTGCCTCGAATATGCGAAGCGGTGCCACTCGTGCCAAATTCATGGGGACTTCATCCACCAGCATCCAAACCCGGTACACCCAACGGTGGCTAGCTGGCCATTTGAAATGTGGGGAATCGACATAATCGGGCCTATCGAACCAGCGTCATCCAGAGAACATCGGTTCATATTGACGACAACCGATTACTTCTTTAAGTGGGTAGAAGCCATACCGCTAAAAGAAGTGAAGACGGAGAATATTCTTCATTTTTTCAAGACACACATCATTTATCGGTTCGACACTCCGCGACGGATCATCTCCGATAACAGACCGGCCTACAGAAGTCACAAAATCAGCCGCTTCGCACAGCAACATAATATAGACTGGAGATACTTTTCGTTCTATAATCCCCGAGCTAACGGTCTAGCTGAGGTCTTCAACAAGACCTTGATCATAAAGAAGACAGTGTCCAGAAACAGAAAATATTGGCACGAAAGATTGCATGAAGCCCTCTGGGCGTAGCGAACTGCGTTCAAAACGGCCACAAATACAAAGCCGTATGCATTGGTGTTCGGCACAGAAACGGTACTCCCCTTGGAGATGGAGCTTCCCTTTCTACGAGTGGCGGTTCATTATGAGCTAACAGATGAAGAGAACGCTCATCTTCGCTTCGAGGAGCTCGATGCCCTTTGACGAAACCCGGCTCATGGCGCAACAAAACCTGGAGGCTTATAAAGCAAGGATGACGCGTTCATATGAAAGACTGACTAGGTCGAGAACATTCCGCCAAGGCAAACTCGTGCTAGTCGTAAAAAGACCCATGATCCCCAATCGTGCCAAACGGGGGAATTCGAGCCAAACTATGAGGGCCAGTACGTCATAGACAAGGTCTACCAAGGTGGAGTCTATCTACTCATGGATATGCATGGCGAAAGACTTTTCAAGCTAATAAACGGTTGGTTTCTGAAAAAATACCCGCCTGACGAGTCACGGCCTAGGTCAACGATAGATGACGACGCATATGTCTGCTCGCTATCTTCCTAAGCCCAAACTCTATAAGTAGTAGCCGGCAAACGGACTGAAACGTCCCTAAACTAACAATGGACCGAGATGTCCTAAAACTAACTACGGACCGAAACGTTCCTAAACCTAACGACGGACCGAGACGTCCTAAACCTAACGACGGACCGAGACGTCCTAAAACTAACGACGGACCGAAACGTCCTAAAACTAACTACTGACCGAAACGTCTGTAAACTACTATGAACCGCAGCATCCTAAGGCTGACGCAAAAAAAAGGGTACGTCCATAAGCAAAATGAGCATGGATGAAAACCTGAAAGGGCTTCGTAAGTAAAAACAGCAGGACTACCGGTGAGTTTGTGAAAATCCGAAAGGGTGCAATCTCGTTAAAGGACACTTGCAAGGTCCTCTCGACCTTGTAAGGAGAAAATACCTGCGTGAGATCCTCACGACTCACAAGGGAACAACACACTTAGGGATCTCCACGATTCTTGAGGAGAAACTACACTTATGAGATCCTCACGACTCGTAAAGAGAACTCCCCTATGAGACCCTCACGACTCATAGGATTCAAAAGTCTTAAGCTACATGGATCTGAACCTGTTCTTAAGCCACCGCAATCCTCATACTGCCCTACAGGTGGTCCAATACTGGCCCTTGTATACAATTCACGGGCACAAATAAACGTTTCCCCAACAGAGTCCCACCACTGACGAGGGATATCTTTGTTTGGTGAACGTCACTTGTAAGTCCTCTCGACATATAAGGAGAAAACACTCTTGTAAGATCCTTACGACTTATAAGAGAAAACACACTTGGGAGTTCTCACGACCCCTAAGGAGAAAAGGCACCTACAAGATCCTTATGACTTGTAGAGAGAAATACTTTTATAACACCCTTATGGCTCATGAAGTCAAAAAGCCTTAGCGATCTTAATCCTATTTGCTAAGTCACCTTTGTTCGAACCGACAAAGGCAAATGATGATTTGCTCCTGACAATATCCCAGTTGTAGCGATATTGATGCCTAAATCGGTATCAGATCCTAAGTCCCTTACTCGCTGCAAAAGGTCAGCGACCCAAAATGCATATGAAATAGCCGAAATGATGGGGCAACTTGCAACAAAATCAACAAGTATAATATATGCATACAAAAATAGCCGAAATGATAGGGCAACTCGCAATAAAAAGCAGCGAGTAAAAAGAAAAATAGCTGAAATGATTGGGCACCGCGAAAAATAGCCGAAATGATTGGGCAATCGCGACTTTCGCGGTATAAAAAGCTGAATTGATAGAGCATCGCGGAAAGAAAAACAAAAAATGATGACTTTTGCTTTGTAGGTAAGTCCATACTGACCCATGTATACAATCCATGTGCATAAACGAAAAAGGGGACCACATTCCCCCACAGACTCTGTCAAAGAGAGAGTCAGGTCTCAGCGGCAATGTCTGCATCTCAGAAGACTACCAACGACTTTCCTCCTCATGCCAGCAGGGCACGGACGCGATACTACCGATCGGAGTCACGGCAAAGTTCCCGGTTCCAAGACTCCACGGTTCGTAGACAACCTAGAGTCAACCTTACGTCAGCAACTGGCCCCGTCGTGGAAATACGTCATCAAATGACTCCACATCGGAAATACGTCAGCCAATGACCCCGTCACGGAAATACGTCAACCTATGACCCCGTCTCGGAAATACGTCAACCAGTGACCCCGCCTCGGAAATACGTCAGCCTATAACCCTGTTCCGGAAATACGTCAGCAACTGGCCCCGTTGTGGAAATACGTCATCAAATGACCCCACATCGGAAATACGTCAGCCAATGACCCCGTCACGGAAATACGTCAGCCTATGACCCCGTTTCGGAAATACGTCAGCAACTGGCCCCGTCGTGGAAATACGTAATCAAATGACCCCACATCGGAAATATGTCAGCCAATGACCCCGTTGCGGAAATACGTCAGCCAGTGACCCCGTCTCGGAAATACGTCAGCCTATGACCCCGTCATCGAAATACGTCAGCCTATGCCCCCGCCGCGGAAATACGTCAGCCTATGACCCCGCCGCGGAAATACGTCAGCAACTGACCCCGCCGCGGAAATACGTCAGCAACTGACCCCGCCGCGGAAATACGTCAGCCTATGACCCCGTCTCGGAAATACGTCAGCCTATGACTCCGTCATGGAAATACGTCAGCCTATGACCCCGTCTCGGAAATATGTCAGCAACTGACCCCGCCGCGGAAATACGTCAGCCAGTGACCCCGTCTCGGAAATACGTCAGCCAATGACCCCGTCACGGAAATACGTCAGCCTATGACCCGTCTCGGAAATACGTCAGCAACTGACCCGGTCATGGAAATACGTCATCAAATGATCCCACATCGGAAATACGTCACCCAATGGCCCCGTCGTCGAAATACGTCAGCCAATGACCCCGCCTCGGAAATCGGTCAGCCAATGATCCCGTCGCGGAAATAAGTCAACCAATGACCCCGCCTCGGAAATACGTCAGCAACTGGTCCCGTCGCGGAAATACGCCATCCAATGACCCGCCTCGGAAATCCGTCAGCCAATGATCCCGTCGCGAAAATATGTCATCCAAATTACCCCGCCTCGGAAATACGTCAGCAACTGACCCCGTCGCGGAAATACGTCATCCAATGACCCCGCCTCGGAAATCCGTTAGCCAATGACCCCGTCGCGGAAATACGTCATCCAAATGACTCAAATACGTCAACCAATGACCTCCTCATCGGAGCAATACTTTGATTCGGAAAAAGGCCAACTCATCAATCACTTATAAGTCCTCTTGATTTGTAGGGAAGAAAATTCTCTTGTGAGATCCTTACGACTCTCAAGAGAAAACAACCTTAGGAATCCTCACGATTCCTAAGGAGAAAATACACCTACGAGATCTTTTCGACTCGTAGGGAGAAAAGTCTTTATGAGACCCTCACGACTCGTAAAGTTGAAAAGTCTTAGGTGACAGATCCCAACCCTGTCTCCCAAGCCATCATTGCCCGCAGGGAGGTTAAGGTAGACTATCTACGGGCCACTCTCTAAAGTCAAAAATCGACAAGGAGGGAAACAATCACTTACGAGTCCTCTCGACTTGTAAGGGAGAAAATTTTCTTATGAGATCCTTACGATACTCAAGAGAAAACACATTTAGGAATTCTCACGATTCCTAAGAAGAAAATACACCTACGGGATCCTTTCGACTCGTAGGGAGAAAAGCCTTTATAAGACCTTCACGACTCACAAAGTTGAAAAGCCTTTAGGCAGCAGACTTGGATCTGTTTCCTAAGCTATCGCTACCCTACAAGGAGTTCAAGACGAACTATCACTTATTATCTACAAACCACATTTGCCAAAATTACATGTCGGAGAAATGGAGGTGCTCCTCAAAGAGCGCGTAAGCTGCTTTACAGCAAGTCAAAACAAAAAGGGCGTAACCTACTGACGTCAACCACATACCATGCAAGACAGTAAAAAGAACATTTGATTCGCATCCGTTTAAGCGTTCAAAGCGTACCCACTCATGCGTATACAAACGATTTAGTGCATAAAATAAACGCACGGAAATGAGGAATTTGCTATTCATACTTCAAAAGGTTCTTGCAACGATGAAAACAGTAAACAAAATCATCATCAAAATGATTACAATGACAAGACATCAAATCCAGGACATGGATTGAGAAATTCAAACGTAAGGTCATCTAAAATATTTCGGGCCTCTCGGACTATTCTCGTGTGCTTCCTCTCACGATCACAAGCGTCAGGGTTCTCGCTGATGTCCTCCGCCCTTCGATAGGCAGCGATTATCGTCGCCTGTTGAAAAGTTTGATGCAGAATATCAACAAGATTGTCTCGCCTTTTCTTTGAAATTAGGCCCATCAGATATACCGAGTGCATCTTGTCTTCGGCATCATCCAATGCCTTAAGCGGCATGCCTTGATAAAACAAAGGAAGTGCTTCCCAGATCGCTCTCACAATGGGCTTTAAAAGAGCAGAACGACGAGGAAACAGTCGACCATTGAATTCATCAAAGCGACGCATGATTTCGGCGCACTGAGCGTTTGTAAACTCCTGGTTCTGGCAGCGGCCTATTGAGCGGATGTCTCCATAAGAAATAATCTCATCGAGATCATACAGATGAGCGGCCATAACGTCTGAAAAAGAAAATCAGTGAGAGTTAGTGGACAGACTGATTAAGAAAAAACTTATCGAAATAGACACGGGGATTTAAACAACGCGTGATATCTTCACGGAGAAAGTAAGTACTGATTAAAACACCCAACGAATTTAATTTTGTGCAATTAAGGAGAGAATCCTAAAAGGATTTCTCATTTAATGAGAGCCTTCTCGGGCCAAGGAGTTAAACTCCTTGAGAGCAACGCTCTCTAGAAAGGAGTGACACCTGTCAAAATCAATTATGAGGGGAATAAAAATTTTCCCCCGAGAATTCTGAAGAGCCATGCCCTGAGAAGATGATGGAGTAACCCATCAGAAACCCTAAAAGAAGCAAAGCTACTACTGAGTTAAAAGCTCCGAGATTTTTAAGATCTGTAGAATGAACTCTAAAGAGTTCTCTATGAATGGGTTAAAAAACCCTAAAAAGGGTTTCTTTAGATCTATGATCTAACAAGAGCAAAGCTCTGTTGGGAAACCCTAAAAATCTATATGATTTGAAAAGAGCAAAGCTCTGTTGATGGGTAAACTGTAACATCTCAAAATAATAAAATATTATTTTTGGGAATTTTTATAATTTAATATTATTTTATTGATTATTTTAATATTAAATTTATAATTAAATACCGATAAATGGGAAAAACTTTGAAAAAAATTATGGAAAATTTAAAAATAATGTATTCTATGGAATTTTGTCACTTTTAAGTTTTTATGAGCATTTATATTCTAATTTAGTGCTAATCGCGATTAAAAATCGCTAATCGGATTTTTGGCTTTTTTGTGCAAAACATACACATATCATTTTTGACTTGTGTTACATTTATCCTACCATGGGTGCTTTGGATCTATTTGAGTGAGAAGGAAAAAGAAAAAGAAAAGAAAAGGAAAAAGGGTAAGGAATGATGATAAGGAAAAAGTAAGGTATGATGAGAGAGAGAAAGGGGGTGTCTAGTTTGACTTGTGTGAGCCATTCCTTATCATTCTCCCTCTCATTTTTCTCTCCATCTTTCCCCATCTCCTGCTGCTGCCCCTTCCCTCACTTCCTCCTCCCTCTTCAAGCCTAGATCCACCATGAAATTCACCTCAAAACCTCACACCCATTTCACAAAAAGTGTGCACAAGCTCACAAGCTTTAGAATGGACCAAGAAAGTTGGTGTTTTGGTGCTGTGGGATGATTCTTGAGTCTCTATTGAGGTAATTCCTTCATAAATATTGTAGTATTTCAAGTGATTTAGCCTCTTTTAAAGTTTAGTGTCGTTTTGTCGAGGTTTTATACACTTTGGAAAACCCAAGGGAGGGTTAGGGTAAACTTGAGTTGTGGCTATGCAATTGGACTCGGATGGTGACCCTAGACCCTATATTGACCAAAACCCTGGCCTAGCACAACCTGAAACCCAAAAATACGGAATTACGGGACTTTCATGTCGGTTTGTGACAGCATAGAGTGTGCAGAGGAATCTGGAATGTACTGGAACGTTTACTGGAAAAATAAACAACTCCAGGTACACATTTGAGACCATAGGAACCCACTGCAGCGAGACGAACACCTTTGGAGTACCCTGGGCCGGCCAGGCCGGTTTTGCCTGTAGAGGGGCTCGGCCACTTGGTGAGGAGACGGGTCTAGGCTTCTACTGTAGGTCACATACACCCTATACATCACTCTAGACTTGTTTGCTTGCCTTTGTTTGGCCTGAGACGAAATCTGGGATCATTTTCTTGGGTTGCTGCTTTGAATTTGGTTTTGGTTTTGCGTATTTTGATTTCCAGATTTTGGTATTTGTGCGTTATCTCGAGCGTGTGACGTTTGCACGTCTATATTGAGTGATTTCGGGTTGTTTTGCGAAGGCCAACCATATGTTCTAACCTATAGGCCTTTTAGCGTATCGTGTTGGTTTTCGCGTGTCGTTTTAAGTTTCGATTTGGTTTTGGTGCAATGCAATACGTGTGATATGTGTAGGTACCCCCGCGACGATTCGAGGCGATGCAAAGGATGAAGGCGACATCGACACCGACACGCAGGATATAGGTGAGTAGATTTATATCTACGGGGAGAAGTCGGGTGGATGGCGTATAGCACCCCCGCAATCCGTAGTTTTTATACTATATATGTATATTATATATGATAGTTTATAGTGAGTCGTGGTTCTTGTGTTAGGTGTGCTATAGATAGATTAGGGTTAGAAGTAAACTAGTGTAGTTCCTAGTCATAAACCCTAGAATAGGTTTACCCCCACCCGCACACACAGGCTTATTTGCTATACTTATATTGTGATGACGGGGATAGTGGATGACATTAGAGATGATTCGATGAGATTGGGCATAGTGCCATGATATTGGTGATGTGACTAGTATTTGGGATACGATATGTGGTTTTCAGCGGGCCCTTGGACGTGTATTTCGCACACGCATTCATACTTATTTAGATGGTATCGATTCGTACTAGATTTAGATCAGTACCCCAGATTATGTGATATGATGATAAGGATACCAGATATTTGATATGATGATTGTGATATTGACCTGCACCCAGTTATTGGGATGTCGTACGACGATTTACCGTACGAGCTTTATATTGATGATTGATCCGCACTCATGACTTGAGGATGTCAGATGATACACGGTATCGTACGCGATAATATCGAGACGGGATCACCGACTCTTATATATACATATCGACTCAGATTTAGGTGGCTTCCATACCTCTCCTGCTTAGCTTGTTAGCTAGGTTTGTAGATTACTTTGTAGACATTAGACTAGATCGGGACATACCTATTTCAAAACTAACGAACCGGGAATATTTTAAAGATAAGCTAGGGGGATTCTACGGATAATTTCAAAAGGGGCATCTTTTCTTAAAAACACCGTAGCCCTTATTTTACGAAAACCCCCGATTCGTGTTATTTCAAAAGGCTAAACCGCATGACACTTTCATACAGATGTAGATTCTTCACTACTGCGTTGCGTTGATTATTTGATTCCGCACATTCATATTTTTTTTGCATCGCATTACTTATGTTTATTGCCATATTACCATCATGCTGTTAGGACACCAACACCATTATCGATGATGCGTATGTTCCACGTACACTGTTTGCCGGCTCACACACTTCATCATCGATAATTGCCATGCCACTACACTGTAGTACTGTTGCATTCATGGTATGATTCTTGCATGGCATATTGTACACTTATATTTGTACACATATATAGAGATTTGGGAATCACAAGATATTCTTTAAAACTGATTCATTTTAAAAGAGCGGTTACCCTCGATATGTGCACATTACTATTTCATGTTGCATGACTTACTGATATGCTTACATTCTTTTACATGTCACATACATCATGCTTTGATTGTACGCATTGAAATATGTTGTTTTCCATGATATTTCTGGATTTGGGAACCGTGGGTATTTCAAAGAAGATTATGTAATTGTTTTAAAAACCCGGTTACCCTTGATATGATTTTTCCACCACGTGTTTTCTCGGTGCTAGAGTGATGAGAGAGGGCCGACCCGGACTGACGGATGCCCGATATAAGAGAGAGGGCCGACCCGGACTGACGGATGCCCGATATATGAGAGAGTGGGCTGACCCAGACTGACGGATGCCCGATATATGAGAGAGAGCGGGCTGACCCGGACTGACGGATGCCTGTTATTTAAGGATTTGCGTGCCGATGATGGGCATGGTTTTCATGATGTTTTCCATGATTTTGATTATATCCTCACATTTACATGCATGATGCTTATTGTCATTGGGTGACGGGTGGACGGGATCCACATATATACAGACATTGATCACATACAGACTTTGACTATATTGATCATACTTCATTTGTATATATAACAGAGTATGAGAGCGTTGTTATATATACCCTTACACCAATATTAGTAGTATGAGACGCTAATATATGTGTATTGATATTCATTTGATACTTCATGCAGACATACCTTATATTTATGACATGTTATTATCTCAGACACTGGCACGAGTACTTGGCATTACATACATGCATAAATGTTGCATTGCCACCTCAGCATGCTTCAGACTTGTTCATTGGGGTTTATATATATTGATCGTTTGACCTAGGATTATGTTATGCATTCGGTTTCTTCTTGTAGATGTTTTTCTACTCACGAGTTAGCAACTCACCCCCGTTGTGCCACAGTTTCTTGCAGGTTTTGCCGTACAGGTTTCATTACGGCATTGCTGGCACGGCTTCTTTTTGGGTGACTTGCTAGTAGGTGGGTTTACTTGTATCGTACCCATCATTATATCTTGCATATTATTATTCAGTTGTATCTAGAGTTCCATCAACCAAACATATATTTATTTGAGATAGAGACCAGTGAAGTTTATTCTTTCGACCTTAGAGCCGCGCGATACATTTATTGGGGTTTCTTGCTGTTTCGAGTTTCCTCTTCTGTTGTGATCCTCGTCTTTCGGCGATGTATATTATATTGCTTGCGTGGTTGTAACTCTCGATTGACGAAGAGCTAGCTCCCGCTTGGGAATGCACTTTTCATTATGTATATGCTTATCCAGGTTTTGTACCCGTTTGGGGTCAGTTTTTACAAAGGAAACTCTGTCGAAATTTTTAGAAAAGACATGATTTTAAAATGCATATTTCGGCATATGTTGCAAACTACTTGATTTAAAATGGTTTTCCTGCACTCTACTACTTTTCTTGGTTTGGATTTCTAGGTTTTCGGCTCACTTAGAGTGCGTACGCCTCGAGACTTTTCGTAGTCTAAGTGCCGGTCATGTTCCGTACTTTCGGGTCGTGATAAAGTTGGTATCAGAGTGTTAGGTTTTACCTTCGGAGTGTAGGATGACACTTGGTTGATGGAACAGGTGACTAAAATAGAGTGACGTACTGGGTATGTTCCGCGGCATATTTACGATACGCTACTCCACTTAAGGAGCCTTAGGATGTACATTTCTTTGCCCAGTATTATATTCATTCCTGATCTAGGCTCATCGGTATCAGTTATGGTTTTGCTGCCACGATTACGGGCAGGGAGAGCTACGGCTAGAGTTGCGGTCAGCACGAGCTCGTTACGAACGAGGGCTGACCAGAGCGTGATTCCGGCGACGCGATTGCAGAGATGTGTCTTTTATTGTGTTTTCGCGCCACGAGCGTTGGATGGATCGCGGTATGGGATTTCTCGGACGTGCAGATCAGCACCAGAGGATCGGGCCATTGTTAGAGCTGCCAGTTGAGAGAGGACTGTCGATGTACAGCATACCTCAGAGACTGATAGGATGTCGCTTCCGGAGCTTACGAGCTGAGATCGCTGGAGCTTCCAGGCAGATATGAGACAGATGATAGCTAGTCTACCCCGATTTGAGAGACGAAGGTGATTCGCCCGATTTATGCGCCGGAGCAGGCCCAGTTGAATTGAAGATTTCCAGTGTGGAGAATCTTACTCAGATCTAGAGCAGACCGATTTAGAGATGACCGCCAATGTATCACCTTTCCTAGAGGATTGAGGCGCTGTTCAGCGTACAGACGAATGAGCCAGTTGTTGCTGCGAGCGACGAGATATCGCCCCAGATGTTGGAGCTATTGCCGTACGAGATTGTACTGGAGATTATAGAAGGTCGCTAGTCACCAAGGGTGAATAACTAGGACATGTGGTCCGTTCGCTACCCCAATGCGAGGTCATCAGATAGATTGAGTCCAGCTTGAGGCGACTTCACGCAGGTTCGTTGAGAGTCGATTGAGACGATCGAATGTCAGAAACCTATAACTTCAAGTTTAAAGTATTCGGAAAGACATGCATGCAATCATATGGACCCTCTAGAAGAATGAAACCCTAACTCGACATAATGACCGTGTGAAAGCCCTTGAACCTTAGGGTTTGCGGCAGTTCCACGGCGCCATTAGTGAGGCTTGGGTTTGCCCTTCTACTGCTGGACCACCGATGCTGTGGTATGTGCTCGATACTATTATACTGTACCCAAGACGTTGAGCTCTTGGGGGATTATGAGGTTTTGACAAATCGATCGGATGGCTCGACTTAATTCGGATGCTAGGTAGTGAGATGCATTCCTTGGGAGACTCCTGATATGAGAATAGTCGTTGGAGCTCAGTCCATGCAGCCACGACGAGACGGGTCCGAATCAGTCGACATCGAGCAGAGTGAAGTAAAGAGTTCATAAGAGATTTCGGCGAGATGACGTCCCACTCCGTTGACATCAGAGATGCAATACGTACGCAGAGGCATTGTATATGGATATACCTTCCAGAAGGAATTGTGATGAGTATGCAGCTGTTTCGGAACAAGAATTAGCTTTAGTAGAGGATGATGACTTCCGGGCAATTCGGCAAAAACGAGATTCGAGAAAGGCCTAGACAGGACCTCTCTGGAATAAATTATGAGAAGACTTAGACCAAGGAGTGGTCATATTGCACACGCCCAGCAGGCCACAGTCTGGCATCGTCGATAAGATAGTTGACCACGTTCGGATAAAGGACCTTACCCAGATGCGTATGAGTTGATCGAGGACGGACGAGTATTGAGTATTCCTCCGATGGTTGGGGCGCGTTCCCGAGGACTTGTTCGGCCAGATATTTTCTATAGAGTGGTGAAACTACAGAGTACGTGATTTCGAGTCCGTGCGAGAGACTTCGGATGGACCGTAGCCGAGGACATTGCAGTGCGCAGATAGAGACGTGACGTCGCAATAGACGATGATACAGACAAGCAGGACAAGAGGTTCGTGCGAGATACTGATGAGCTGTTGTTACTTCCGTTAAGGTTAAAAGTCGGATATGCTTACAGAGGCATTGGGATACGGCCAGTTTCCGAGGAAATGTGTGCGGACACGCAGATGTCCAGAGAACGAAAAAGGATTATGTAAGAGTACCAGCCTCCGTACAGTGCGGCATAGGCAAGATCGGAAGAGACCTTGAGCAGGATTCCTTCCAGGACACTGCTGCAATGATATTTGCACCCAGGATCAGATGTGTCACGTGCATTCAGAGAGCCAGAGGCCGACGCCAGTGATATGCTGCTTTACAAGTGGTCGTGAGGATTGACCGAGAGATGACCAGAGAAGTGCCAGAACGGAATCGTTCCCGTTAGCACATCGACAGGGCCGATGAGCCAATGGATCGTGAGATTGGTAATCCACAGAGAAGATAAGGACCCAGAGACAGAGGACGCCAGACCGTGAGCATGAGGCAAGTGGATATCTTGCGCTGCTCGTATTGGATGCACCGACACCTTCTCGACCTTGAAGGAGGAACTACCGACGATGGTATTTATGATTTGTGATTTTATGATTCGATTATCACGTATCCGTCATCTTGGATTTCGGTATTTTGGGCGTTCTATTTGCATGATTTAGTTTTGATGACTGAGTTTTATGAAATTTGTTTTATGCACTCACTGGGTATTTATATTTTGCGCATAGTTATTACATTTGAGGTGTTGACTGTGATTTCATGCCTATTTTATGCCAGTGATGTGATTTACGTTTCCAGCATAGTTTTCAAGCACCTTTAGTGTTTTGATATACGATTCTGGTGCACGCCAGATGCACTGAATCGGGATTCTTCGTGCATGTCAAATGCACCTGATTTTTGCTGTCAGGCACACATGTTGGCTATGACAGATGTTTCGTGCACACCCGTTGCACCTAGATGTTTTTTTGTGCCCATGTATGTCACATATATGGATTTTGATTTCCTTGCGCACCAGACGCACAGGATATTCTTATATATATATATACCTTTTTAGAATTGATTTTTTATAGAGCAGTATATTTTTATGATATTCGCTATGTATTGATGTGTTCGGAGCCCCGACAATTTGGATTTTTTTTACTGAAATGTTTTAGTATTGGGGGGTTTAAATTTAAATTCTGGGACCGAATTTCTTTAAAGGTGGAAGATTGTAACATCTCAAAATAATAAAATATTATTTTTGGGAATTTTTATAATTTAATATTATTTTATTGATTATTTTAATATTAAATTTATAATTAAATACCGATAAATGGGAAAAATTTTGAAAGAAATTATGGAAAATTTAAAAATAATGTATTCTATGGAATTTTGTCACTTTTAAGTTTTTATGAGCATTTATATTCTAATTTAGTGCTAATCGCGATTAAAAATCGCTAATCGGATTTTTGGCTTTTTTGTGCAAAACATGCACATATCATTTTTGACTTGTGTTACATTTATCCTACCATGGATGCTTTGGGTCTACTATTTGAGTGAGAAGGAAAAAGAAAAAGAAAAGAAAAGGAAAAAGGGTAAGGAATGATGATAAGGAAAAAGTAAGGTATGATGAGAGAGAGAAAGGGGGTGTCTAGTTTGACTTGTGTGAGCCATTCCTTATCATTCTCCCTCTCATTTTTCTCTCCATCTTTCCCCATCTCCTGCTGCTGCCCCTTCCCTCACTTCCTCCTCCCTCTTCAAGCCTAGATCCACCATGAAATTCACCTCAAAACCTCACACCCATTTCACAAAAAGTGTGCACAAGCTCACAAGCTTTAGAATGGACCAAGAAAGTTGGTGTTTTGGTGCTGTGGGATGATTCTTGAGTCTCTATTGAGGTAATTCCTTCATAAATATTGTAGTATTTCAAGTGATTTAGCCTCTTTTAAAGTTTAGTGTCGTTTTGTCGAGGTTTTATACACTTTGGAAAACCCAAGAGAGGGTTAGGGTAAACTTGAGTTGTGGCTATGCAATTGGACTCGGATGGTGACCCTAGACCCTATATTGACAAAACCCTGGCCTAGCACAACCTGAAACCCAAAAATACGGAATTACGAGACTTTCATGTCGGTTTGTGACAGCATAGAGTGTGCAGAGGAATCTGGAATGTACTGGAACGTTTACTGGAAAAATAAACAACTCCAGGGACCCATTTGAGACCATAGGAACCCACTGTAGCGAGACGAACACCTTTGGAGTACCCTGGGCCGTCCAGGCCGGTTTTGCCTGTAGAGGGGCTCGGCCACTTGGTGAGGAGACGGGTCTAGGCTTCTACTGTAGGTCACATACACCCTATACATCACTCTAGACTTGTTTGCTTGCCTTTGTTTGGCCTGAGACGAAATCTGGGATCATTTTCTTGGGTTGCTGCTTTTGAATTTGGTTTTGGTTTTGCGTATTTTGATTTTCAGATTTTGGTATTTGTGCGTTATCTCGAGCGTGTGACGTTTGTACGTCTATATCGAGTGATTTCGGGTTGTTTTGCGAAGGCCAATCATAGGTTCTAACCTATAGGCCTTTTAGCGTATCGTGTTGGTTTTCGCGTGTCGTTTTAAGTTTCGATTTGGTTTTGATGCAATGCGATACGTGTGATATGTGTAGGTACCCCCGCGACGATCCGAGGCGATGCAAAGGATGAAGGCGACATCGACACCGACACGCAGGATATAGGTGAGTAGATTTATATCTACGGGGAGAAGTCGGGTGGATGTATAGCATCCCCGCAATCCGTAGTTTTTATACTATATATGTATATTATATATGATAGTTTATAGTGTGTCGTGGTTCTTGTGTTAGGTGTACTATAGATAGATTAGGGTTAGAAGTAAACTAGCGTAGTTCCTAATCGCGAACCCTAGAATAGGTTTACCCCCACCCGCACACACATGCTTATTTGCTATACTTATATTGTGATGACGGGGATAGTGGATGACATTGGAGATGATTTGATGAGATTGGGCATAGTGCCATGATATTGGTGATGTGACTCGTATTTGGGATACGATATGTGATTTTTGGCGGGCCCTTGGACGTGTATTTCGCACACGCATTCATACTTATTTAGATGGTATCGATTCGTACTAGACTTATATCAGTATCCCAGATTATGTGATATGATGATAAGGATACCAGATATTTGATATGATGATTGTGATATTGACCCGCACCCAGTTATTGGGATGTCGTACGACGATTTACCGTACGAGTTTTATATTGATGATTGATCCGCACTCATGACTTGATGATGTCAGATGATACACGGTATCGTACGCGATACTATCGAGGCGGGATCACCGACTCTTATATATACATATCGACTCAGATTTAGGTGGCTTCAATACCCCTCCTGCTTAGCTTGTTAGTTAGGTCTGTAGATTACTTTGTAGACATTAGACTAGATCGGGACATACCTATTTCAAAACTAACGAACCGGGAATATTTTAAAGATAAGCTAGGGGGATTCTACGGATAATTTCAAAATGGGCATCTTTTCTTAAAAACACCGTAGCCCTTATTTTACGGAAACCCCCGATTCGTGTTATTTCAAAAGGCAAAACCGCATGACACTTTCATACAGATGTAGATTCTTCACTACTGCGTTGCGTTGATTATTTGATTCCGCACATTCATATTTTTTTTGCATCGCATTACTTATGTTTATTGCCATATTACCATCATGCTGTTAGGACACCAACACCATTATCGATGATGCGTATGTTCCACGTACACTGTTTGCCGGCTCACACACTTCATCATCGATAATTGCCATGCCACTACACTGTAGTACTGTTGCATTCATGATATGATTTTTGCATGGCATATTGTACACTTATATTTGTACACATATATAGATGATTCTGACTTGATTAGAGATTTGGGAACCACAAGATATTTTTTAAAACTGATTCATTTTAAAAGAGCGGTTACCCTCGACATGTGCACATTACTATTTCATGTTGCATGACTTACTAATATGCTTACATTCTTTTACATGTCACATACATCATGCTTTGATTGTACGCATTGAGATATGTAGTTTTCCATGATATTTCTGGATTTGGGAACCGTGAGTATTTCAAAAGAGATTATGTAATTGTTTTAAAAACCCGGTTACCCTTGATATGATTTTTCCACCACGTGTTTTCTCGGTGCTAGAGTGATTTATGAGAGGGCTGACCCGGACTGACGGATGCCCGATATATGAGAGAGGGCCGACCCGGACTGACGGATGCCCGATATATGAGAGTGGGCCGACCCGGACTGACGGATGCCCAATATATGAGAGTGGGCCGACCCGGACTGACGGATGCCCGATATATGAGAGAGGGCCGACCCGGACTGACGGATGCCCGATATATAAGAGGTGGCCGACCCGGACTGACGGATGCCCGATATATGAGAGGTGGCCGACCCGGACTGACGGATGCTCGATATATGAGAGTGGGCCGACCCGGACTGACGGATGCCCGATATATGAGAGTGGGCCGACCCGGACTGACGGATGCCCGATATATGAGAGGTGGCCGACCCGGACTGACGGATGCCCGATATATGAGAGTGGGCCGACCCGGACTGACGGATGCCCGATATATGAGAGAGGGCCGACCCGGACTGACGGATGCCCGATATGAGAGAGAGCGGGCTGACCCGGACTGACGGATGCCTGTTATTTGAGGATTCGCGTGCCGATGATGGGCATGGTTTTCATGATGTTTTCCATGATTTTGATTATATCCTCGCATTTACATGCATGATGCTTATTGTCATTGGGTGACGGGTGGACGGGATCCACATATATACAGACATTGATCACATACAGACTTTGACTATATTGATCATATTTCATTTGGATATATAACAGAGTATGAGGGCGCTGTTATATATACCCTTACACCAATATTAGTAGTATGAGACGCTAATATATGTGTATTGATATTCATTTGATACTTCATGCAGACATATCTTATATTTATGACATGTTATTATCTCAGACACTGGCACGAGTACTTGGCATTACATACATGCATAGATGTTGCATTGCCACCTTAGCATGCTTCAGACTTGTTCATTGGGGTTTATATATATTGATCGTTTGACCTAGGATTATGTTATGCATTCGGTTTCTTCTTGTAGATGTTTTTCTACTCACGAGTTGGCAACTCACCCCCGTTGTACCACAGTTTTTTGCAGGTTTTGCCGTACAGGTTTCATTAGGCATTGCTGGCACGGCTTCTTTTTGGGTGACTTGCTAGTAGGTGGGTTTACTTGTATCGTACCCATCATTATATCTTGTATATTATTATTCAGCTGTATCTAGAGTTCCATCAACCAAACATGTATTTATTTGAGATAGAGACCAGTGATGTTTATTCTTTTGACTTTAGAGTCGCGCGATACATTTCTTGGGGTTTCTTGCTTTTTGAGTTTCCTCTTCTGTTGTGATCCTCGCTTTTCGGCGTTGTATATTATATTGTTTGCGTGGTTGTGACTGTCGATTGACGAAGAGCTAGCTCCCGCTTGGGGATGCACTTTTCATTATATCTATGCTTATCCAGGTTTTGTACCCGTTTGGGGTCAGTTTTTACAAAGGAAACTCTGCCGAAATTTTTAGAAAAAACATGATTTTAAAATGCATATTTCGGCATATGTTGCAAACTACTTGATTTAAAATGGTTTTCCTGCACTCTACTACTCTTCTTGGTTTGAATTTCTGGGTTTTCGGCTCATTTAGAGTGCGTACGCCTCGAGACGTTTCGTAGTCTAAGTGCCGGTCATGTTCCGTACTTTCGTGTCGTGACAAAAACCCTAAAAGATCTTTAAGATCTGCGATCTAAGTAGAGCAAAAGTTCTGTTAATGGGTTCAAATCTTACCAGAAATTTGACAGAGTATTAACTCAAAAGGAGTTTTCTGAAACAGAGAGCTTAGCTCTAACAGAGAATTAAAATTCTCAAGAATGAGAAAACAAGATGATGAACATGGCTCATCTCAAAGAGGCCAAAGCTTCTATTTATTGGCAAAGGAAGTCGATCCGACTTCCAAGAACAATCCAACGGTCGAAAGGTTGCCACCGCTGCACTTACGTGTGTTCCACGTGAGCGCAACGGTGGGGGCATTTGTTTCCACCAATCAGAGCAAAACTCTGTTAAAATTTCAAAATTTAAAATGAAGCAGCGCTCGCATCAAGAGTGCCAGTGCTCTATGGCAGCGCTCACGTGCAAAACACGAGTGCGCTAGCGTCAGGAGCGCCGGCGCTCTGTAGCAGCGCTCACGTGCAAAGCATGAGAGCGCCAGTGCTAAGTGCGCTGGCACCAAGAGTCAAAGTCTCTGATGCAGCGCTTACATGCAAAGCACGAGAGCGCTAGCGCTGGAACTAAATGTTCCCCACCGTTGGATCAAAGATTCAATGAAGATGATAAATCATCAAATTACCAGAATAAAATTCTGTTAAGGAAATACTCCTCGGAATCTTTTCAAACAAGTAAGATTGTGCTCTGTAAATCAGAGCACCGTTGGATCAAATGATCCAATGGTGATTAATAATCACAATGGTGCGGAATAAATTCTGTATAGGAAAAGATTTCTCAATCTTTTTAAAAACAACAAGATTCTCTTCCGTAAAACGGAAGCCCTAGGATCAAAGATTCAACGGTGGAAAATATCCCCAAATCAATTAGAGAAAAGATCTCTTTAACTGATTCAACAAATCAGCATTCACTATATAAAGGACCCTAAGACTCAAGTCTCGCAGAGAGGAACCCCCCACAAGCTTTGGAAAAAAAGGAAGAACAAGCTCTGAAAAGAACTTTGTTCTTGGAACCATGAGACAATCTCTTGTAAGCGAGAACTTATTTCTCAGATCATAAAATTGATCAGAAGCGCTCTGCGCTCGTTGACCGGCGTTCAGCGCCAAGCACACCACGTGCTCCTCATGTGTGCGATACTTAACAGAAGCGCTTTGCGCTCATTGACTGGCGCTCAGCGCCAAGCGCGCCACGTGCTCCTCACATGTACGTTACTTAACAGAACCGCTCAGCACTCGTTGATTGGCGCTCAGCGCCAAGCGCAACACGTGCTCCTCACATGTGCACTACTTAACAGAAGCGTTCTGCGCTTATTGACTGGCGCTCAGCGCCAATCGCACCACGTGTTCCTCACGTGTGCGCTGAAAGAACATAAATTGTTCTTTAATAAAGCCCCAGAGCTGTAATGATAATGAATTCTCAGCACTCAATAAAAGACAAAAATTGTCAGAGCCCAAATCAATGCTCAGCATTGTTAAATGTTCCAACATTTTAACTGAGTTGGCCAGGCCCAAGTTGGCCACAGACTCCTTATTCAGATTAATTGAGCCCATGCTCATAAATCTTTTTAACAGATTTTAGTCCCAAACTGGACTACAAATCTCCCAACCAATATTGGTTCAAGGGTACATCTCTCCACTCCTCTGATATGTGTCGTAATCCTTCAACGTCTTCAGAGAGGTGACGAGTCCCGACAACCAGACATTCCATGGACTGTGGGGTTTTTAAACTCATGGACTATGATGTTCTTAAACTTTTCAGACTATGATGTCTCTAAACTACCACAGACTGTGGAGTCCTTAAACTCATGGACTATGATGTCCTTAAACTTTATAGACTATGACGTCTTTAAACTACCACGAACTATGATGTATTTAAACTTATGGACCGCAATGCCCCTAAACTAAGCAATAGAGCCCAAATGCTCTTTTGTTGGATCTAAATGATCACGTTAAGTAGATCTTAGTCTAAAATTAGACTAACGCATCTTTAACAAACGTTTAAATTGATCTTAGTCTCAACTGAGATTAACGGTTCTTAAACCCAACCCAAATCTAAGAAAATACGGATTTGAACTAATCCTCGCCCTACGGGCGACAACATAAATTAGTCTCCGTATAAAATCCAAGGGCAACAAAAAACAAAACAAACACCCACGACATGAAGTGACCATCTGGAGAAGGAGAAAGTGGTTACCGCGATGCGGTAGCATAATTAACTGCAGGGGCTTGTGCCTGCAGGGAAGAGCGTCCCCACGATAAAAAAAACCTCTCACAATAAGAGGGAATCTGACAAAGTCTGCTACAACGGCCGCATCCGTCTAAACTTTCGATACACGGTGCCATAAATCAGCTTGGTATCTTCGGAGAGGTGGACGGATAAAACCAAATAGCATTTGCCCCCCAAAATTCAGGCCCAACGTCCCGGTCGCGTCTTTCGGCGACGAACAAGACTGTTATGGATAAGAGGAGGTTTCTGACAGAAGGACTGAGGCGCTCTGTTGGCCAGACTTCAAGAGGGACTCTAGTCCGATTAGGTGGAGGATCCCAGTCGGGCAACATGGTGGGGTTCAGATGAAGCGTGTCGCCGTCCCACCACAGCGGAAAGACCATGTTTGCAACTACTGTAAGAAACCAGGGCATATTCAGAAAGATTCCGCATGGCCAATGGTCAGTGTTTGATCTGTGGGGATATCGATCACCAGATTGGAGGTTTCCCCATGAGATCGAAACGCAGGGGATCCAACCAACAACAGAGTGTTTCATCAGGACCCGTTCAGAGGGGGCGCCACTCATTCCAGCAGCAACTTTTGGATCAGAGCCGAGGTAACGCATGTCGTGGCCAGGGGCGAGCTTTTACCCTAACGGCCGAGCAGGTGGAGCTGTCGGAGGACATCGTCGCAGGTACTATTTTAGTTTGCTCAGTTCTTGCTAAAATATTATTTGATTCCGAGGCTTCGCACTGTTACATGCCCCTACTTTCGCTACTACACATTCTATACCACACGAAGCTGACCTAACACTGGGACATTTACACTGGCAATGAAGTGATTGTATTCAGCCGAAAGTGCAAACTGTCCTGTAGTGATTTGCGGCAGGGAACTTTTTGCCAACTTGCTGATCGGGACCGAGAATTACGACATTATCTTAAGGATGGATTGGTTGGGCACCTTCCACGCACAAATTGATTGTCGGGCCACGACCTTCCGTATTCCTAACCACCCAAAGTTCATGTTTCGTAGGGGCAATGAGTCCTTGGAATCTGCAGAGTTTAGGGCAAAGCCGGCGAGAAACACCCTATCCTTGATAGATGCAGACGAGAGCCCAGCACCGGTAGTAGTTTGGGAGTTCTTGGATGTCTTTCCTGAGGATCTACCCAGTTTGTCCTCGCCATGTGTTTTGGAGTTCTCGATTGGTTTAATCCCAGGCACGACCCCACTTTCTAAGGCCCCATACAGGATGGCTCCAGTCGAGTTGGTCGAGTTAAAGAAGCAGTTAGAGTACCTTCACAGCAAGGGACTCATATGCCTAAGTGTTTTCCCTTGGGGCGTTCCAGTCCTCTTAGTGAAGGACGATTCCTTACGCATGTGCGTCGACTACCGTGAGCTGAATCGAGCCACGATCAAGAACAAATACTTCATTCTTCTTATTGATGATCTATTCGATCGGCTCAGCGGTGCCCGGTATTCTCAAAGATGGATCTTCGGTCAGGGTACCACCAAGTCAGGATTAAGGCGGATGATATATGCAAAACAGCCTTTAGAACCCGATACAACTACTACGATTTTCTTGTGATGCTATTCGACGTTACTAACGCTCTGGCCGTGTTCATGGAATTGATGAATCGTGTTTTCTCACAGTACCTCGACCTGTTCGGCGCGGTCTTCATCGACGACATTCTCATGTACTCAAAAAGCAAGGAGAAGCACGTCGAACATCTGAGGATCGTGTTTCAGGTGTTGAGGCAGGAACATTTGTGTGCTAAACTGAGTGTGAGTTCTGGCTTAACCAAGTTCAGTTTCTGGGACATCGTTTCCGGAGACGGTATATCTATAAGATCCGACAAAGATTGAAGCGGTTAAGGATTGGCTGGCTCCAAAATCGGTAGCAGAGATCATAAGTTTCTTGGGACTTGTCGGTTACTGTTGGAGATTTGGCCAAGATTTTGCTCGAGCGGCTGAGCCTTTGATAAGGCTTACTCGGAAGGAAGAATCCTTCGTCTGGTCAGAGGAATGCGCCCAAGCGTTCGACCTGCTGAAGCAGAATCTTACCACGGCCCCATGCCGGATGGGTTTGAAGGATTGGTGATTCACAGTGATGCTTTCGGGAAGGGGTTGGCTTGCTTTCTGATGCGGCATGGTTGAGTAGTGGTATACGTCTCGTGCTAATTAAGAATGCACGAAAAGAATTACCCGATTCATAGAGTTGGCTGCGGTTATTTTCGCTCTGAAGATTTAGAGGCACTATTTTTTAGGAGAGCGGGTTGAGGTCTATACGGACTATAAGAGCCTGAAGTATATATTCACGTTGAAGGAGCTCAGCATGAGACGACGCAGGTGGTCGGAGTTTATGGCCCACTACGATCTCGATTTGCAGTATCACCCCGAGAAAGTGAATGTGGTACCCGATGCTCTCAACTGGAGACCAACGGTTGTGATGTTGACTTGCCGGAAGGATATTCTTGATGATCTTCAGAGGTTTGATCTGGAGATGGTTATGTCGGGAACCCACAGGCAGTATTGGCAGCTACAGGTGCAGTCCTCTTTAGTGGATCGCATCAAGGCTACGCAGTGTAACGACCCTAAAATTCGTGTACCCTTTTGTATTATTTTTCATTAATAAAATGTCATTTTCTTTTTGAGTACCGAGTTATATCTAAATTCTTGATAACTAAGTTTGAGATGGCTCATATAAGGGCGAGCCAGCTCATAAGTCTTTCCGAATGACCATTTCTTCTATGTTCTCTTTAGACGGCTCATGAGTATTTTGAGCCGTCTCATGCCCTCATTTGATGCCGAATCGTTCCAGACTCCCAGAGACGAGTTCATTGGACTCGTAACTGCTCGTTTCATCTCAAAAAGCAAACTAATTCATTAAAGTGAACCCCCAACCCTTCATTTCCTCCATCAATTCTCTTTTTAATACCTTTTATCCTTCTTAATACACTATCATTTTAATTGCTTTTTCTTCTCCATTCCTTTGGATGTACAAAACTCAATTTCCTCCGCGAAATTCTAATTCAAAAGTCCTCCTAAGCCAACCACCGATCTCCCTGCTCCTAGATGCGAAGCTTCCGATCAAGTCCGTGTTCCCTTAGAAACGGCGATACGGTTATACTGTATCGTATAGCGGGTAAGTCATCTTCCTCTTTCTCTCTCTCGTTCTCTCCCTCCCCCCTTCCTTTGTCGTGCTGCTCCTCGAAAACATTGTCCTCGCCTTGTCATAGTTCATTATGAGATATATGTTATATGTATAGATTAGTTACACATGGATTGTTTAAAAGTAGTTGCTTTTTGTTCAAGACTATGTTCGCTTATGCTTTTTATACTTAATGACAACACCTCCATGCCATGGGTCTAGATAATACGAATTAGTGACACTACGAAATGAGCGTAAACCAATATTGCATCATTATACGATTAACAATGTTTCTAGATACCATCTTTATAACGATCTAAGATAGTTCTAGGCTCCTTTGCTATTATTGCTTCTGCAACCTATTTTGGGAACTCAGCTATGGATTCTGTTAATTACAACGGATCTTTTTTTATGAGTCTAGCAGAGATGATAGAGAACCCTTCATAGGGAATCCGATCATCAAGGAACAAATAGAAACCTATGATCTCTAAAATATTAAAATAAAGAACTGTGATTATGTGATGCTTTTGTGTATGGTTATTTCCCTTGTTTTCAAATCTAATTGAAACCTTAACCTGATCATCTGAATGAAAGGGTTATAAGACGGCTTAACATAACCATGAGACATCTCATACAAACAGAGAGGAAAACCACTATGTAGACATGACGTGAGCCAACTTAAATTCTGATTGAGCCGTCTCAAGTTTTGGTCGAGTCGGCTCCACATAACCTCGAGCCGTCTCTTGCAACCGAGAACAAATAGTGATTAGAGAAGACTTGTGAGCTGGCTCAAGCATACATGAGCCATCTCAGACTGATATGCAAACTGACTTATTACCTGACATGTTAAATCAATCCACGTATACGAGATATATTACCTGACACGTAATATGACATAACTCGGATATGTTGTTTGTTTGACCATGCTATTGTTGACCGTGTTAGTATATTGATACGTTTTATGTATTCATGTTATTCTAATTATTACCTGCATATCATATTTGTCTCGTTTCAAGCATTTCAAACATTTGTACCTTGTTTCTTGATCTCTAAATTGTTGTGTGTACATGATGACATGATTGGATATTATATGTTTGACATGAATCTTACCCGAACCATGAATGTGTATACATGAATACTTGAATTTTACATGAACTCGACTTGAAATTGACATGAAACTGACTTGAACTTGACATTAAACTTGACTTGAACTTGAAACCCTGTATGTATTCATGGATTCGTGTAAGACTTGTATCATTATTTATAGTTTAACATATGCGAGGTGTTGGGGTAGTTTGAATAGTGAGACGATCAACGTTATCTCACGAGTCCCCTCGTAATACATGAATTCTTGAAAGCTAACACATGAACTCTCTTCAGGGCCCGTGTTTCTTTGCCCCTGGATTATATCCTTGGGTTTGTGAGTCTCCAGCGACGATTGGAGTCTTGTTACCAACTCTTTTAATTTGGGCCCGTGTTTTCTTGTCCCTGGATTACAGCTTTGGGTTTGAGAATACTCCTGCGATAGCTGACGCTCATACTCGAACTGACGTTAGGTTAGCTTACCCTTATAGTGACATCTTTAGACCACATTGCCAATCATTCCATGCTCACCGATTATACTTATTATATGCTTATGTTAATCGTCACTATGCCTATATTACACTGCCATATTGAACTGTCATCTCTTGTTCATTGCTTCATGATATTAATTTCTATTTATATGCTTGTCATTATTGCTTCTACATCTATATCTTTAATTGGGGACTTACCGAGCGCAAGTTCGCTGACGGACATTCCGTGTTTTCTTTCTTTCTTAGGAATGTTCGTCAGGTGACTTAAGGATAAATGAGATCGAGCCGAAGGAAGAAGAATACGCGCAGCTGTCATCGCAGGCAGACTACTAGCTTTCCTTTACATTTTACATTCCAGTATGCCTCTTTGTTAAGGCTTGTTATGTTATTGTATCCTGTTTCAGGCATCTTGTAAACTGTCGAACCTTATGGATTTTGAATGTAATAAGTAGGAGTTCGATTTTTATTTTCTTGCTTTATTCTTGTCATATTTATATTACTTATATAACGTTTAATGCATTTGTTGCGAGAAAGACCATTCTCGGAATAAATACGTTGCGAACCTTGTCACGTGCCTGCTACCGCCTTTTAGGAAGCGGGGCATGACACGCAGGTTGGACACCCACATCTACAGAAGTTCCTGAGTCATGCTGGATTGAGGACGAACTTGTTAATCCACATAGATGGTTCCTCAGTCGGTTTTGTGTGCTAGAGGGCAAGGTTCAATAGAAGGTATTGACCGAAGCGCACAGTTCAGCCTATTCGGTGCATCCGGGAAGCACTAAGATGTACAGAGACTTGAGAAAGCAGTTTTGGTGGAATGGTATGAAGAGGAGATTGTCTGCTAAATGTCGAGATATGCCTGGTGTGTCAGCAGGTGAAGGCCGAGCATCAGATAAGGGCCGGTCTCTTGCAACCACTATTTATTCCTCGGTGGAAGTACGAACACATCACCGTGGACTTCATAACGGCTTTACCATGGAGTCCTAAGGGCAACAAAGCCATATGGATCATAGTCGACGTCTCACAAAGGCGGCTCATTTTCTACCATTCGAGTGGGGCAATCAACGGACACTTTGGCAGAAAAGTACCTGCAGGAGATCGTGAGGATGCATGGAATGCCCGTCAGTATCGTATCAGATAGAGCCTCCAGGTTCCTCTTCCAGTTTTGGAGGAGTTTGCAAAAGAGTTTAGGCACACGCCTTAAGTTTAGTATGACATATCACCCTCAAACGGACGAACAATCGGAACGCACCATACAGATACTGGAAGACATGTTGAGGGCTTGCATGCTAGATTTTAAGGGGTAATGGGAGGATCACCTACACTTAGTGGATTTCTTCTATAATAACAGCTATCAGGCGGGCACAGATGGCCCCGTTCGAGATGCTCTATGGACGGAAGTGTCGCTCCCTGCTTTGCTGGAATGATGTGGAGGACGGAGATTGTTAGGACCTGAGCTCATAGTCCCAACAGTCGACAAGGTCCAACTGATAAGGAACCGTATCAAGACTGCGCAAGACCGCCGGAAGAGCTGGGTGGACGCCAGTAGGAGACAGCTAAAGTTCGTGGTTGGCTACCATGTATTCCTTAAGATTTCGCCGACTAGAGGGGTGATTAGAATTGGCAGTCGTAGGAAGCTAAGACTCCGATTCATCGGACCCTTCGAGGTTATGGATCGTTTTGGTGAGGTGGTCTACCTCCTGACTTTACCTCTTTCTTTAGCCGGCATACACGACGCATTCCATGTTTCCCAACTACGTCGATATGACAACCTGTCATAGACCACTTCGAATTAACCTTGAGTATCGATCTCTCATATGATGAGCAGCCTACGGCCGTCATAGACCGCAGAGAGAAAGTGCTGAAGAACCGGATCATTCCTTTGGTCCTCGTGTCTTGGGGCAGACGCTCATGCAGGGAGTTCACTTGGGAGCGTGAGGATGAGATTCTTTAGAAGTGCCCCTATTTGTTTCCTTGATCCTTATATTTAGCTCTTTTAAATTTCGAGAACGAAATTCTTTTGTAGTTGGGTATGATGTAGCACCCAGTATCCAGAGATCCCAATAAAATAATCATTTGGACGTATTCTTTGATTTCATGCTCAGGCAACATGTTAGATAACATATCATATAAATATTAGTTTGAGAATCAACTTGAGCTGGCTTAAAATATGTTTGAGACGACTCATAAGTCCTTCAGAATAACTGGTTTTTCTCTAGTTGTTGGAGACGGCTCATGACCAATTTGAGCTGGCTCGAATTACTTATGAGACGGCACATAAGTGTTTGAGACGACTCAAAATGTGCCTGGAAAACTATTTTCTTCTTTGTCTCTTTGAGACAACTCACCATTCTTTTGAGCCGGCTCAAACTGAAATTTGTAGCGTCCCTGAGATTGCGCCCACGATCTCGCGAGAATCTCTCCCTTGTGTAACCAACTGAGCCTATATAAACTCTAGCCTACCCGATCGAAACCCTAACCCTAGCCGTCTTCCTCCTCTTCCTCGCCAATTTTTCTCCTTTCTTGTTCCCACTCCAAAACTCAAGAAATGCATCCAAGAACCAAACGCGTACCTTCATCCTCTGGCATCAACGTCGTCTCCATCGTCATCATCGTCACCGACCATCATCATCATCATCATCTTCATGTTCTCGGCTACAAGAACTCGAGCACGGAACCCATCAACCCGAGCACCAAAATTGATCGCCATCGTCATGTTCTTTTTCCTTCCCCGCGGTTCTCCTTGTTCAAAGCACGCCAAGTTGAGAACCTCGCCGCGTCGTTTCGAGATCCCATGAACTTTTGCAAAAAGGCATGTACTCTTGCACCCGTTATAATGGCCGATGTGGCATCGGTTATTTCCTCGATTTAAATTCATCCGTTTAAAAGAAAAGCATAGAATCGTAACATTGTGAATTTTGATAATATATGAACCTATGCTTGTTGTGTACAGAACAGAAAACCTTAGGATCTTAGCATACCTATTAATTAAACCCTTAAAACCATGCTTAATTTTGTGCTAGGCTTGATGATAATTCTATTTACCGAATTGAAATGCTTGTATTAGAATTAAACTTCGTTAAAGTTGGATTTATGAATATTCTTGATTTATCGTTATTGTTGCGACCATGTATACCTGTTATCATCGACATGTATAGAACCTATTAACATGCTATATATATTCATGACTACTATTACTTGAACAATAAAAACGTGATCACCGACTAGAATACCGAGAGATACATCGATTGATGATAGATTGATTTGTGTCACCGGCATAAACTCATGATCTCGTGACTACGCGATTCGTGTTTTCGTGATTTAGTGATTTCATGATTAGTGATTATTCGTGATACGTGCCGGTAACCGTTTCAGTCGGTATTTTAGATCTAGTGATCCGGTTTTATTATTGTGATTAAAACTTAGAAACACGGGGGATTGGGGAAATTGAAAGGTAAAATTTGGACCCGGATTCTGGAGGGATTCTAGTGTTAGAGATTGGCCAGTCGAACACGCAGTTGGCACAGGGATGATGTGCCGACATCATTCATGTGATACCGCGTGTAGGATTTTGCCTAACGGCAAGCTCGGGATCAGCTCTGGGTACAGTGGGTCGTGGTCTCGGGTATGAACGGGATATCTCCAAGGTTCGAGAATATTTCCACCAATCAATTTCAAAAGTTTACGCGATACTCCTTAAGGCTTAGCGGTAGTGACATTTAGGACTCGACTTGACTTACAATTATGCATACTCTTATTGTTGTAACCGTATTTTTGTATGTGCACGCTAGCATTTCACGATACTTACATCTTCATATTATCACACATATAATTTTACGTTTGAGTACTTGTTGCATGTTCTGACTCCCCTGAGACTTGTCACCTTAGGTTCAGATACAGACGCGCCGACAGAGCAAGATCAGGAATACTTTCATGAGCTAGCCAAGGAGCAGCAGTTTATTTTAGGCTTCTCTTTTGTTTTAATTTATGCATAGTTTGCGAGCCCCTCGTGGGACGTAGGACCTATGTATTTCCTTTTTCGTATTTGGATCTTTATTTGAATCTATTGTTATTCTGTAGACCCTATCATTGTGTTCCTTATTGTTTTATGCAGCATCACTATATACCGTTTTCCCATCTATTTTGGTGTACATCCCTGTTTTTATTGTTAATATGCATATTTTAGAAGTCATAACATGACTACGGAAGGATTTTTCCTCACCGTAGAAGTGTGGCCGGTCTTCGTTACTCTCCGTATTTTCGTATTTTGGTAAGCGGGGTGTGACAGCAGAAGATCAGGGAACAAGTTGAGGCCGGTCGACAGTCAGAGTTTAAGATCCACGAGGACGATTCCGTAAGGTATGGGACCCGGGTCTGCTTGCCTACTTAGGTTATTAAAGAAGGGCTGATGAAGGAAGCTAATAGCTCTTCTTATTCCTTTCGCCTTGGAGGCACGAAGATGTATAAGGACCTCCGGTAACATTATTGGTGGATCGGTATGAAGCGAGCGGTTGCCTGAAGTGTGGCTAAGTGCTTGATTTGCCAGCATGTGAAGGCCAAACATCCCCGAGTTGCAGGCCTACTTCAGCCCTTGCCGATCCCATAGTGGAAATGGCATCATATCACTATGAATTTCATGACAGGCCTTCCGCGTAGCATGAAAGGCAAAGATGTTTGGGTTATTGTGGACCGTATCACCAAGTCGACCCACTTTATTCCATTTCGAGTTGGGCAATCCACAGAGAACTTGGCGAGGAAGTACATGGAGGTAGAAATCTATTTTAACTATAGCCTTTAATGTTTTTAGCCTCGTCATAAACATTCATAAATGTTTGTGTAAGAGATCATAAGACTACATGGAGTGCCAGTGAGTATCGTCTTCGATCGAGACAACAAGTTCACGTTCCAGTTCTGGCAGAGTCTTCAGGAGAGCCTGGGAACCAATTTGAGCTTCAGTACAGCTTACCACCCTCAGACTGACGGGCAATCTGAGAGAATTATCTAGATCTTGGAGGACATACTGAGAGCCTGTATACTCGACTTCAAAGGATCGTGAGAAGATCATCTATACCTTGTGGAGTTTTCTTATAATAATAGCTACCATAAGAGTATAGGAATGACTCCATACGCAACACTGTATGGACGCAAGTGTCGGTCCCCATTGAGTTGGGATGACATTGGCGATCGAGAGCTTTTTGGACCCGAGATGATCGTAGCGACAATAGATGTGGTTCGAACTATCTGAGAGCGCCTCCGTGTGGCTCAAGATAGGTAAAAACATTGGGAAAATGCGAAGAGAAGACACTTGGAATTCCAACCTGGGGATCGTGTGTTCCTTAAGATCTCTCCTAGCAGAGGAATCATCCATTTTGGGAGGTGTTTTGGGAGGTGTGGCAAGCTTAGTCCGCGTTTTATAGGTCCTTTTGACATTTTGGACCGTGTAGGAGAAGTGGTGTATCGTTTAGCCTTGCCACCTTCTTTAGAGGGCATGCATAACGTCTTCCATGTTTTCTAGCTATGCCAGTACGTGAGTGATCCCGACCATGTTCTAGATTATTTGGAGATTTTCATGGATGGCGATCTTACCTACAAACAACAACCGGTGAGATTTTGGATCAGAAGGAGATCCTACGGAATAAGGTATTCAAGTTAGTTAGGGTATCGTGGAAAAAGGATTTCCCGGGTGAGTCCACATGGGAACGTGAAGATATGCGATAGCATTATCCTTACCTTTTCATTGCCCTGCAGCAGCGTATTTCTTATGGGAATTTTGAGAACGAAATTCTTTTAAGGAAAATAGATTGCAACGCCTGCATCCGAAATAAAATTAGTTATTTTAATTAGTTTTTAAAGTTATTTTAGTTAGTTTGTTGTAAGAATTATTGTTTTAGAAATGTGGTTAAAGTTTTTACCACTGTAGGGTTCCTATCAACGGCAGCAAAGTTTCGGGAGGCATCGTCCATGTCATTTTTAAAAATTTGCCGTTTCAAGAAACTCTAAACAAGAATCGATAACTAGAAAGAATATGGAAACTAATGTAAACCATTTACATCCTAAGTGAAATCGAAATACAACCTTTGTAGATCGGTCCTTCACTTCATAAGCTCCTTGTAGTAGTTCCTTCGTTGAGATCATGTTGCTCCCGGACTCTTGGACAGCTCCATGAGAAGAATGCAACGGTCTTGTTTGAAGTCTTCGAGACCGAAGATAATCTACGTCGAGAGTATACGAACTCAAGCTACCACTTCACCAAAGTGAAGCAAACATTCTATACTAAAGTGCTAATCTAGTAGAGGATGGTGAAATAGGAGGTGGGCTCACTTTAGAATTTCTTTTCTCTCTTTATTTTCTCACTTGGATCAAACCCTAGCAAGCTTATCTTTTTGGAAGAAGAAGATGAGAATGAAATTAATCCAAGTGAGTTGAGCTAACCATGGGTGAGTGCATATACTAACTCATGTAGAGACATAACCATGGCTAATTATAGTGGTTATGTTAATAAATATCCAAAGTAAAACAAAATGGGTGGACTTTGTCAAAACACTCACAAGCTTTCTACAAGCTTCATGCATACAACAATTATCTACAAATTTTAGATTTACTTTGAATATTAAAACCCTACCAATATAATTATAATGGTGTATATACACCCATGCATAGTGTATCAACAATTCTCACATATATATTACATGTACATACAAGTGAGAAAAGAATACTTAAGTGAGCCAATATTAGTTAATGTAAATTAGTATATCCAATATACAATTATACATTAAATTATTAAATCAACACTTGACTTAATAATCCGGCTATATCTCATATAACCGACTAACACAAAATGTATCAACTTATCGAATCAACACTTGATTCGATAACCCGGCTATATCACATATAACCGGCTGATACAAAAGTCGCGAGGATAGAATACGGTATCACATATACGCATTATTCTCGGTCCTACACATATCACATATGCGCTCCTATTTCGTTTTGCCTGAGCCAGTAAAACCTTTATGTAGGATTCTAAAGACTTGTCAATACGCCGGCAGTAGGTGATGATCATATTAAGCATCCATAAGCCGTCAGCGGTACTAGATGGACGTAACGGCTACCCGGGTATTGAGCGATCAGAAGATCGGCAAGCAAGCCCGCTCCAACTCCTGCAAAAGCCTGACAGTGACACTACCGTACCGTCCGGTCTTCTCGTTTGATATGTCGCATATCAAGTCTAGGGGTGGTAAACGTCAGACCCCAATATCCGATAAGTCATGCCGATATGAGGCTCATAACGGGTCGAGAAACTACTGGTAACTCTTACCAGTAAATCTCTAAACCAACCCTGGCCAGGGACTTCCCTGTTATGGCCAATCAAGTACAGCGCAACATCAACCCCCAATACCGGGAGAGACGAAACCCCTCTTATCGCTCATTGCCTCCACGTAATCCGGGACTGTACCTAAAACCACCGTTTTGCACGCCCTCTTGGACGTGGTAAGGTGTATAGTGGGAATCACACAAGACTCTATGACGATCTCGGGTCTGCAGACTAACCTGTACCAATGTCACCAGAGAACTGCCATCTGACGTGAGGTATAATACCATCAGGAAGTTCTCGGCGAGTTCGTCCAGTGTACCCAGTCTCCACTGAGCACTCGTATGCCATCTCTGATGTCGAACACCAATGGATATGGGATCATCCATCGCTCATCTACATGGGTCGAGAAGCTATACGTTAGTCTACTCTGATATATCGATACCCCGTCTCGATACACCCATGACTAGGGACATTAAAGGATATACTTATGGACTACCATGGCCCCACTAGTATGAAGCTTACGCTAAACATATAACACAACCTGACTTAATCTCTTTGTAAATGAAGCTTTCGACTTCCGAACCGGACAACTTTTTATATTGCATCATCGGCACATAAAATCCTACGCTTCTTGTGTAGACCCCGTTACCTGAAGGTGATATCTACCATGACTTATCTATGCTTTAAAATCATGCTGCATGTATGGCTGATCACGTTGCAATACTATCATGCTTGTTTCATGCAATCGATATATATAATTGGGATTTTGCAAGAGTAATCATGGTGCATGCCATGTTTCTGGTTATCATTATTCATAGTTCACGTTTCAATGCGTCATGTGGACTTTGCATACAATTATCGGTTATATACATGGTTGTTTAAACACGGGGTTGGGATAGTTTGGTAAAGGCAGCGAACAAGGTTTCGGGGGTCCCCTATCATGTTCACCGTGGTTTCCGAGTGGTTTTATGGAACACTATTTATATATAATCATTAATGTTGCTGTTTTTCCATGGGACAAACGGAATACTCACCGAAACCCGGTCCAATACCCTTACTAGACTAATACAAACGATAGATGTGTAATGCCATGCAAATGTTTCTCAAGATATCTCACCTTATACATGCATACCTGTTCATGTTCATGCTTTTTTACTTTTATATGTTCGTATGCTATCTCTACACCCTCTTGGGAGACTTACATGAGCTTCAGTTGTATGACGGACATTTCTGTTTGATTGAAATATTCGTCAGGGATTGAGACCGATCAGGATCCGCAGGCAGAGAAGGACTTCGTAGACTTGGAGCACTTCTTAGGCCAAGCCAACTATTAGTTGTTTCTGAGATGTTCGTGTTATCATTCCATGCCTTTCCTTAACTGTTAAATAAAATGCCTTCTTCAAGGGTGTTTGATGTAAACTTTATTTGCTAAACTTTCTGGGATGTAATAATTGTTGGATGTTATTTATTTGTTTTGAAAATTTTAAATTCTTGTCATATTATTGCTTACTAGCGCTTGGCGTGTCGGTGTCGAGAATGTGTACTTCTCGGTATAGATGCGCCGCGGGCCTCGTCTCGACTCCGCCTCATAGTTTGGGAAGCGGGCCGTGGCAGTAGATGGCAAAGAAGTCCTAGGAGGAGATGATGCTACGCCTACCAAGGAAGCAGTCTCAGAGTATGCAGATAGTGATGAACCGCATAGCCTTCCTTCATCTGATGATGAGGCAGATAGTGGGTACTTCAGATTCTGGCAGTTCATGGAAGATACGGATCTCAAGGATCCAAAGTTTGAGCTTGGTATGGAATGTGCCAAACCAAGTGAGTTCAGGGCATTAGTAAGACAAGCTGCAGTTTTGAGAGGTTTTGATGTACAGTGGTAGAAGGATGAAAGGAAAGAGAATTGCAGTTAACTGTAAGGCACAAGGATGCAAGTAGAGTGTTTATGGTAGATATGTTGATGATGGTACCCGATGGAGGATTTTGCAACTGAATGACAAGCACACTTGTCCAAAAGTTTTCAAGAACAAACAAGCTACTTCAACATGGTTAGCACATCAATACCCGCTGAGAATCATAGACAATCCTATATGGCCACCTTCATTGTAAACTACCATTCATACTGAACTTGGGCTAGATTGTGGACTTTTTCAAATATATAGGGTGAGGAGGAAGGCCATTAATATCATTGAAGGTTGCTACAAGGAGCAATACTGGCAGCTTTGGGACTATACAAACATGATTATCACTACGAATCCTGGAAGCTATGTATCAGTGAAGACCAAGAGAGAGCAAGAAGATCAACCTAATGAATTCTATGGCTTCTTTGTGGCATACAAAGCTCATATGGATGGATTTCTGCAAGGTTGTAGGCCTGTTATAGGTCTTGATGGCTACTTCTTGAAGGGCCCTGCAGGAGTACTTCTATTTGCTGTGACTAGGGATGCAAATAATCAAATGGATCCAATTTCAGTTGCTGTGGTGGAGTCTAAATGTGAAGGAACATGGAATTGGTTCTTAGTGTGTTTGGGGGAGGCCATGAAGGACGACACATTTGAAAGAATAGTTTTTGTAAGTGATAGACAAAAGGTTAGATTTCTTATACTGCTTACATGTTAAATATGTATATAAATTTTTAAATTATGCATTTCATGAAGCTTTATTAACATTTTGCAATGTAAAGCCAATTTATAGGAGTTGATTGAAGCTATGAGGAGGATATTTCCACCATCACAACACAGATACTGTGTGAGGCATTTTTATGCAAAAAAATTCAAAAAGTGGAAATCGTTGGAGTTGAAAAGAATAATGTGGAAAGCAGCAACAGCATACACTAAAGAGGAGCATCTACTGGTAATTTTCTTTCATCTCATTCATTACTTGCTACATTGTTGGTGTTAGGCTACTTTGTTATATGATATGAAAGGGCTTGATATCCTAGAAGTCTAATTGATAGCGTGCCCGCGCGCACACACTATTAATAATAGGTCATGAACAAACTTCAGAAAGAAAATGTAGCTGCTTATAAATATCTTGATGACATAGAAAAGACATGGACCAGGTCTCATTTCCCTACAGATATAAAGTATGATTTGCTATGCAACAATATATGTGAGGCATTCAACAAATTCATATTAAAGGCTAGAGAGAAGCCTATAGTGACAATGTTGGAGATGATAAGAACTTTGATGATGAGGAGGTTACAGAATAAGAGAGAGATCTGTGAAAAGTGGAATGGAAAAACATGCCCTAAGATTGTTGCCAAGTTAGAAATATTTGGATAATAAGAGCAGGGGAGTTTGTAGAGCTCAATATTGTGACAACTATGAGTATCAAGTGACTGATACTCAAGGTCAATCTCGGCTCTTGGCCACTCTTTGCCTTGTCCCACCATTTTGTTGAGTGGATGGTGGTAGAAAAGGCGATGGAATCCCTGGCTTCTGATTTCGCAATTATGCAATTTTCGGTGATGATGTTGTAATCGGGAATAGGGACGTTGCCTTGGCCGATCGTGACATTCTGGGACCTTACAGGGATTGTAGAGTGTAGAGTGTAGAGTGCTGTAATCGGGGATAGGGACCTTACAGTATTGCTAAAAAAACTTGTGATTGTAGAGTGTGGGACCTTACAGGGATTCCTTACATGCATGCCATCCAGTGTCTGCATCATGCTAGGATAAACCCCATAGATGTTATTCACGACTCTTATAACATAAACCATTACAAAAGTTCATACAAGCATCACATTTCACCCATACCAGACTCAAGATTTTGGCCTACTGCCCTATATGATCCTATGCTACATCCTCCATACAAGAAAAGGCCTGGTAGGCAAAAAGAAGAAGAGAACAATTGGTGAGCATGAAACGGCAGAAGGTAGTGGGATGCAGAGGCTTGGAGGTTCAAGTAAATGCAGTAATTGTCAACAATCTGGACACAATGCAAGAAACTGCAAGAATGAGCATGTTGAGAGACAAACATCTACAGGATCAAGAAGAGGAAGGTCACAACTCCCAAAGAGAGGATAAACGAGTTCAGAATCTTCTCATCCTGGGAGTTCTAGTGATGCTTCCAATAGGGGAGGAGGCAGCTCTTCAAGGAGAAGATGAAGGAGAAGAGGAAGAGATACAGGAGTTGATATCTCAGAAGATGCCACTATTACTATCTTGCATGATTCAGCTCCACTGGATGCACAGACAGAGATCAATCCACCATATGCTTTGGTTATGCATATGGACACAGGAGCTTCAAACTTAGGCAGTTCAAATCACACAAATTTATCTGAAGATGTAGGCAATGCATCCAGAAATGACAAGGGGAAAAGCAAGATCAAGAAGAAAAGCAAACATGAACAGGATGCAAGTTAAATTTCAAGCCTATATTTTCAACTTGGTATTTTCTATTTCTAAACCCTCTCTTATACTGAATACTGATGTGTTTTATCCATTCTTTTATGTATAATTAGCCTGCTGGACCACCCTGCAAGTTCACATCAGTTGAAGTTGCGCGCGGGGGGGGGGGGGGGTCTGCTTGGCACATCAACTATCAGGATGCAGAAACAGTCTATAAAGAGAGGTGGAGGAAGAGGCGCAGCTGCAGGCAGAATTGTGCCATCCAGATTCATTCAAGGAGTAGGAAAAAAAATCCAATTTTCCGAACTTAAATTTGGTTCAAACTTTCTTCAGTAAGTTTCATTATTTTTATTACCACTTAGAGTATTACAGTACTTGTTTATTTGGTTAAATAATACATATGATACAAACACCAGAAAGGAAAGAAATAGAACGGTCAAAAAACTTATTGAGAGTAGAAGGCAAATAGTGGAATACATTCTTATAAGAGCCAAATTTTCTGGCAGGATTATGTTTAATAACCCCGTGAGAGTTCCATTGTGATCCCTGTTCCACCCTTATATATCACAGCCTCTCTCAAGTTAATTTTAATAAATCCGCAAGAATCCATACCAACAATGATAATATAACCATTAGAACCCGTATATCACTCTCCATCTTCACTGAGGTTTTCAATCCGTTCTCAGATATTGTAGATTTGATCTAGAATGAATACAACTCTTGTTAGAAGATGAACCAATGCTCATCTCATTTTATAGCAAATACAAAGTGCAGTGGTAGGTCTATCCTAAATACATAATGTAAAGGAGTAGAAAGGTGGAAGAATTTTCAAAATGCCAATTTTGCTCTTATAAATTTTGGTATTTCCACTTTCTATTACCACCTGGCCCATCTCCTTTTCAAAATGCCAATTTTACCCTCAGATTTTGGTATTTCCACTTCCTATTGCCGTCTGCCCCATCTCATGTTGGCACTTGTGCCCACTTCATGCTTTATTTAAGACAGAGCACTTCATTCTCATTCTCTACTCAAAAGAAAAAAGCCAAAAATAAAAAAAAAGTTGAAAGAGAGGAGAGAGAAAGGCCTTTAAAACTCTACCGATCTTCTTTTCTTATTTTGCATTTCGCTCAATGACGCAAAAGCTTGATGAAGACGAGTTGTTACCTTTCCTAATGTTCAAAGAGTTCAACAAACCGCCATTGCTTTTCTTTCTCCATATAAAACTGACGTCCACGTCGTCGGATACTTACGGTGTCGATCCTTCCGTGTGCCCCCACGGGTGTTTCCCCCCAATAAAATAGCAAAGCTCTATTCAAAATTTGAATTGAGCGTCAGAACTAAAAGTTCTCCACCCTTGGATCAAAAGATCCAACAGAGATGATGAATCATCACATTACAAAATCGAATTCTGTTGAGAAAATACTTCTCAAATCTTTCTAAACAAGAAAGATTGTGCTCTGTAAATCAGAGCACCGTTGAATCAAAAGATCCAATGGTGATTAAAAATCACCAAGATACAGAATAAGTTCTATATGTGAAAATATTTTTCCAAACTTGTTAAAAACAAGAAAAATTTCTTCTGTAAAACAGAAGCCCTTGGATCAAAAATCCAATGGTGGGAAACATCCCCAAATCAATCAGAAATCTCTCAATAAGAGATTTCCTTAACTGATTCAACAAATCAGCCTCCCCTATATAAAGGACCCAAGACTTCAAGTCTTGCATAGAGGAACCCCTCATAAATTTCAAAATTCAATGACGAGAACAATTTCTTCTCAAGGTAAATAAGAAGAAGAGAGATCATAGCTACTCCTCCATATTTAAGAGTTTTAACTTTCATATTAGAAGAACTTAGTTCTTTTTTTTTAGATCACGGATCTATAAGACAAAGTCTTTCATAAAAACAAAAGAGATCATAGCATCTTCTCAAAAAAGAAGAACTTAGTTCTTAGATCTATGAGACAAAGTCTCTCACAAATAAGAATTTAATTCTCAGAGTACCGAAACTGATCGGAACAAAGAAAACATTCTGGTGCTCAGCGCCGAGCGCTTCTCGTGCCCCTCATGTGGGCGCTATTTAAAGAGTGCTTAGCACTCAAAGTCTGGCGCTCAACGCCGAACGCTCCACGTGCCCTCATGTGAGCGCTATATAAAGAGTACTTGGTACACATTGCCTGGCGCTCAACGACGAGCGCCCACGTACTCCTTATGTGGGCGCTACTTAATAAAAAGTACTTATTGACTGGCACTCGGCGCCAAGCGCTTCACGTGTTGCTCACGTGAGCGCTATCAAGTGTTTAACACTCCATATAAAAGAATACAAATAAAACAAAAAGAATAAAGGATGTCAGAACCCATTTCAGTGCTCAGCATTGTTGATGCATGAAAGGGACCAAGCCCAAATAAATAATCAAGTGGGCTGAGCCCAAGGTTGGTTAAATCCCAACCCATATGCTTTTAAATTGGACTTAGTCTCAAACAAGATTATCAAATCTTTGATGAACATTCACTGGTTCAAGGGTATATCTCTTCATACCTCCGATACATGTCGTTGTAATTCTTCAACGTCTTCAGAGAGATAGAGGGTCCCAATAACCAATAACTATTGATGCATCCCCAAACTGTTAAACCAAAACCCTACCGACTATGATGTCTTTAAAACCTATGGACTATGATGTTTTTAAATCCTACGGACTATGATGTTCTTAAACACAGACTATGATGTCCTTGAACCCAATGGACCGTAACGTCCCTAAATTAAAACGATAAAGTCCAAATGCTCTGTTGTTGGATCAAAAATGATCTTGAACCCCCGTTGAGTAGATCTTAGTCTAAAATTAGACTAACGTATCCTCAACAAACATTTAAGTTGATCTTAATCTGAAACGAGATTAACGATCCTTAAACTAACCTAAATCCAAATCTAAGAAAATACGGATTTTGACTAATCCCCGACTTACGGGCGACAACACTAATTAGTCTCCGTATACAATCCACGGGCAACCAAAAAATAAAACAAAAAAACACGATACGAAGTGACCTTCTAGAGCAGGAGAAAGTGGTTACCGCGATGCGGTAACGTAATTAACTACAGGGGCTTGCGCCTGCAGGGAAGAGCGTCCCCACAATCAAAAACCCTCACAACGAGGGGCAATCTGACGAATTCTGCTATAACGGTCGCATCCATCCAAACCTCCGATACACTGTGCCATAAATCAACTTAGCATTTTCGAAGAGGTAGACGGATAAATCCAAATAGCATCTGCCCCCAAATTCAGGCAAGACGATCTACGCGGTTTCGTCTCTGTTTTCGGCGGTAAAAAGATTCTGGCACGCCCGGTGGGATCTTTTCCTCTTTCCTCTCCACACTTCGTGTGTCGTGTTCGCGAACAAATCGCGATTTAATATGATTGCCTGTGGATTCAAGGTACTAAGATTTGGTGTCTTGCTCCCATGCAGAGAAAAGAAGATCAATGGTTTCCAACTACATCAACTGCAACAATAACTCCCGCTCCGTCCTGTCTGGAGGAGTGACTTATGGACCCCAAACGGCCTCCATCTTCGTCATGCCAGTGGAACAGGTGACTCAAGCCACCACTGGACTGTTCTTCGGGACCATGCTCCCGCCAATAAGCTTCAACGCTCCAGGGTCGTCACAGGAAGCTCTAAAGAAGTCGGTCTTCGATCGGCTTACAACGACCACGGCCTTTTTCAACGGGTCGTCCAATTCCAACGTCTCAGTCTTCATCCGGCTGAGTCAAAGCTCCTGTGTGCCTGCAAAGAGGCTCGCAATATCGGAGAAGGCTATCCCGGCTCTTGTTGCGGGTGAGGTCGTTACAAGTGCGTCCCCTATCCGAAAGTCAGTTTTCGACAGGTTGGGTATTTCTTCTCAGCGGACATCGGTCTTCGATAGGCCGGTGCCAACAACAGCCCTTCACCAGAACAGAGGCATGATGAAGCCACCCCGTAATTGAGCTAGTCCCATATGCAAGACATGCTCGACGTCGCCACTGACGCCGAGTGAGAAAAACTGGGGGTAGCTCTCACTCTGGACTGACTCCACCAGCTTCAATGGTGGAAATTGATGCTGCTGTTCCAACTGGGAACAGCTTTGAGCCGCTCAGGAGGGTGCCACCGCAAGAACTCTCCGATTGCCGTGTTGAAAAAGTCCCCTCCACCTGTCAAAGGCAAACCCGGAACAACCCCCGCAGCGACTGTCCTCCAAAATCAACGGGGTCTGGCGAAGAGTCCAAGACTCTGTAATCGATAAAGACTACTCCAGCCGACAGAAGAAAATGAAGGTTCGGCAAGAGGAGGACCATCTCACCGCCGTCGTCCCACGGAAAGCATCGGCTGCAACAGCCCCCTCAACTTCGACCGTTCATAAAAGGAGAAAGCCGGAGAAGATCCCCATGTTTACGACAAATCTCAAAAACGCTGAATCAAACACACCAAGTCTGGGGGTATGGTAGTGCACACCGTTTACATGGCTTCCGGAAAAGAGGAAGCCGTGCTTCTACGGGTCATCGACCACTCAGACGGTCTGTGACGAAAACTGAGGAGCAGCAACAAAAGCTCCAGGAGATGCTGACAAAGATTGGCCGCACTTACTGGGCAGAAAGAAAGCCCAGAAGTATCGTCGGATCAGCGTCAGGAACAGGAAACTAATGCCGAGTTCTTCCGAAGAATGCTCAAAAAGAAAGATAAGGAGGCCACGGAACAAGCGGCTAACATAAAACAAATAGCGCTACTATTTCAAGATATGGTCGGGATGATGATCCAGCCGGACCCTCCAGCCGAAGATCCCCCAATAATCGTTGAAGATGACAGAGGGGAGACATCAAACCCTCTTCCGGCTTTATCAGCAGCCAGAGAGGAGACGATCTCGAAAGTTGCGCTTGATGACTACATAGCTCAACAAATACGAGCTCATCGGGCAAGTGAAGAAACTTGCCAAGCCGTCAAAACTGGGCGACCCTATCCAGGCTGGTATGATCAAATTAAGTACCCGCCAGGATATACGATCCCTAAATTTCACGTGTATAAGGGGACAGGCAATCCCCATCAGAACGTGGCTCAGTTCAGAGCTCTGTGCGGCAATACTGGGGGTGACGATAAATTGCTACTTCGCCAATTCGTCGGCAGCTTAGCGGAGACAGCTTTTGAATGATACTCGGAGCTTCCAAATGACTCCGTCAAAACGTTTACGGAAATGGAGCTGTTGTTCACCCAGCGTTTCGCAAGCGCTAGCGAGCGCACCCCGATCACGGTATTGATCAATGCCAGGGTGAAGTCAGGAAAGACATGGGTTCAGTATGCAATTCGGTGGCAGAACTTATGGTCGAAATGCGAACAACGCATAAAAGAAGCTCCTGCTGTGGGCATGTTTGTAGGGACCCTAGATCCGCAGGCGACTATATCTCAATTCATGATGTTCTTCAAGCCGACCACTTTCCAAGCCTTGATCAACAAACTGGCCCAAATGGACCAGATGGACCATAGGCCTTCCTCTTCAAAGACGGAGCTTCAAAACGAAAAGGGCAAAGGGAAAGCTACCTTCGTCGCCAACGCTCAGCAGCAGCCGAGTGATCCGAAACCGACTGCTAGCCAAAACGATAAACAACGATCACTCAGAGAAAAGCTGAGACGTCCTTACTCATTCCTTCGGGATAAAACGAGAAGATTGTTCGAACTGGCGGTGTGCAAGAGGCTCATCACTCTACCAGATCCGAGATGACCACTACAACCAGGCGACACAAACAATCCCACTTGCTGTCCCTACCATCGAATATTGGGTTATCCAATCGAAAATTGCTTTGTCTTCAAAAACTGAATTGAGAACCAGTACCAGCAAGGCAAATTCGCGTTGTCTGAAAACTGGAAGGCAAACCCGCCACAATCACATGCTCCGAAAAAGATGGACACGCCGGGGGCATCATGCTCATTCATAGAGGAAGCTCCATAGGAAGTTCTTTCGGCAAAAACTAAAAGAATGCTGAAAGATCTTCAAGCATGTCCGGCGATCAGGTGGAAAAGCCTGTTGGATCCGAAGATTATTGAGGGGATGCTGAAACCATGCCCAACATCGGAGTTAGTAGCGATGGGAAAAATACCCGGACCCAGCCGTCAAAGTCTTCGAAGAAAAAGAAGAAGACCAAGAAGCTCACGTAGCCTGACGACAAGCGCACGGATATGCAAAAGCATATTGACGCGCTGGAAGAATACAACCAGAAGGCGTGAACCCCAATCACGCTCCAAGAGTTTCTCAACCATATCCTTGAAAGTAGATATAACGACAATGATGAGGGAGACGACTCGTCAGAGGAACCCGAAGATTATGTGGCAAGTTGCCATATGATCTCTCATTCATCGCTAAATAGCGAAAAAACTCACTCGACGTTAAAAGATAACAAAGAGAAGCTGGGGGCAGGATCGGTGCCAAAATCTTTAGAACCGTTAGACGAAATGATTGACATGTTGCTGAACGAAGACCGTCAGAAGAGCAAAGCTTAAGGCAAGGAAACAGTTTGCTAAAGCCTTGTCAATGGGAATGAAGCTGCCATCTCCCAAAGGAAATACTCCTGGCGGTATACACCTTGACGAAGCGGGTGTACATCCTAACTACTGCTTATACCATCTAAGGATTGCACATCCTACCGAAGAATGCATGGCCTTTAAAAAGTAGTGGCTGGGATACGTTGCCCACCGACAATATTTCAAGCGGATGAAGCGCAGAACTCGTCGGAAGCAGAGAAGCACGACAGATGAGCACAAAAGAACTGTCGGCAACTGTCACATGGTTGATTCTGGGGGTTCGCAAGTTCTCACCTTCGGAAGCTATTCTGATGAAGAAGTAGCACTCGGCTCTCTCTTCAAGGAATCCACCTCAGGAAAAGAGGAGATAAAGAACTGTGAAAACATTCAGGTGCGTAGTTGTACGTTGCCTGAAAAGAATCTCGGACCCACAAACAAGTGGTCGAACAAAAAAGATAAGGGGAAAGAAAAGTCCCTGAAGATATAATCCCCGATGATCGAGTCGTCGAAGAGCTGGCAGCCAAAGACCCGCCTAAGAGGAACATGGTGGATTACAATGTTGTGGCACACCTGAGAAAGATACCCTCGCAGCTAAGCATTTTGGATGCCCTTCTGCTGTCTAAAAAGGCGCAAGATTCTCTGATCAAGACACTACAAGAGCCCGACCAATTTCAAGCTTTTCTTGCCGAAGAAAAGATGAAGGACGAGCTGGAAGAAGTGTTAGTGTATATGCCCTAGAGGTCATTACTGTATCATACTAGTTTGTATATTACTTAATGGAAGTTTGGGATATTCACAGTTGTATAGACAATCTTGCTCAAAATGGTAGTATACTACTTGGTTTGTTTCTACTTCAATATGTTCATATGTTTCTTTTAGCATATCGCTTATACATATTAGTGGAGCCTTTAGGATCTTTGCTTGATTACCAGCGTTGTGATGGCAGTCACACTAGTGGGTGCTGGGTAATCTACAAGCGCATCCTTATACAGGTCCCTAGTCGTAGGATTATCGAGACAGAGTATCGATACTCCGGAGTAGACTAGCGTATACGCTTCTCATCCCAGCAGGGGAGATGGTTTGTCCCACAGCCATTTAGTACGTCGTACTGGAGACAGTATGTGTGTGCTCGTTAGGTTACGAGTACACTGGACAGGACTCGTCGAGAACAGTTGATTGGTACTATACCTATCGTGAGATAACAGTTCTCAGGTGACATGAATACAGTTTAGTCCATCGACTTGACACTGCTATTTCGTCTCGAGTGTGTTCCCACTGTATTTTGATTACTACCCTACCACGGCTCAAAGGAGTCGTGCAAACAAGTAGTAGTTGGGTGTAGTCCCGAAGCACTTGGAGACGGTAGAGATTAGATAGGATTCGTCTCTCCCGGTATTGGGAGTTGATATCGCGCTGTATCTAAAAGAGCCATTACACAAAGTTCCTGGCCAGAGCAAGTGCAAGGTCGGCGGCATACTTCCGCATTGGCGGCGAATGGAGTGCCACAATCCCATTACCGGTATAGTTTCTAGTAGTTTCTCAGGGTGTTCTGGGCTACACTCCGGCACGACTTGTACCCTGGACAATCACTTACTCCATATTCACCTACTCTATGGATTGCACCCTTCATACTGTGGGAAAAAACACAAGATAATAATCGCATTGGAGTTCATTAGATGAATCAACCCATGTCCTTAGAATTTACTATCAATTTAATATTTTTTATTATTATAGTATCATTATTGTTTTATGTTTCAGACTTTCACGGGGTGCCCCATCTTGTTTTTCAAGTTAATTCTTTTTCTTTCTTTAGAATGCCTTGTAAAAAGCCTAAATTAAGGTTTTATTTCTTCCTAAATTTATAGGTCCGGTTAACACTGATATGCTCAGTAATTGGTTGTAAGTGTTCATCTGGTGATTGCAGTATTGGTTATTCCTTTAACTTTGTACACTGCAGGAAGCATATAAAAAGCATTACACTAGATAAATTTCAAATTTCACAGGAGCTTCTGTATCGCCTTGGCTTTAAATAAATAAATGAATAGCCTACAACTGGCATCAAATATACAAAAACATCGTAAAATTTACGGAAGTTGCCGTTCGATATATTGAACCCTCACACAGGTACGAGGACGCTGGTTGATTGCACTGCAGATTGCACTGCATCATATCAACTTGCTACTGTATATGGATCCTTTTGGCTAAGAGCTGAACTTTGTTGCAGTATTTTGTTAATTAATCCACACAAAATAGATGTCTAAATACATTCGAACCCTGATAACTTTGATACTGTCTTAAATTCCCTGTATACAAAAGAAGTGGTAAGAACTACAGTAATTAAGACCCAAACAATTACTAATTATTGTTTGATTTTCTGAGATATAAAGCGATTACCGCATAGCATTTTTCAAAATCTAAAGCGCAGAGAAGACATTCATTCGAATCAGGAAAATATGAAAAATTGTAACAAAAATTTCTACAAGTTACAGAATAATTAAGGTCCAATTATAAAGAGGTCAAGTTTTAGTTGCTCGACTTATGTTTTCAGAACTGAATGATTCAAGACACTTGAAAAGTAAATCGATTGACCAAGTATGATGGATTAGCTAGTGACATGCAAATCCCAACGACTACTCAAGATTATATTGTTTAATTTCCAAAATAGATGCATATCATTGGCTGGATAAAACAATTTATGCAACTGCAAATCTGCAATCCAAAGGTTAAAGTAACTCGAGAGCAGAAATAGTATGTGTTAATAATTTGGATTAAAGAGGAGTAAGACAAAATAATCAAATTTGTTTCTATGACCACGTTTGATTACACTAATCCCCTCACGCCACATATAAGAAAATTTTCTCTAGTTATGTTGAATAGCAACCTTGGATCTGTTAGTTCCTACATCACACTTGGCACTTTATAGAAATGTCCTTGTTTCTTTTCATAGAACAAAGAGAATTTTCTCGATGACCAGAGGGAGTCCAATGATTTAAATATGGTACATCGGCTCTGTAACACCATGTATCTAGAAATACCAATAAAACAAGTATTTTCTTTGATTCCATGTTCAAATAACATGTTAAGTATCATATCAGATCTAATGTTAGCTCAAATATCAGTTTGAGCCGGCTCGTCTTTGCCTGAGACGGCTCAAGATAAAATCCCAATGGTTATTTCTCTAGGTGCATGAGACCGCTCATTACCATCTTAAGCCGGCTCATGAGTCCAGAGAATTTCCTTTTCCCTCTGTGTATAGGATTGCTCATGATGACATTGAGCCGGCTCAACACCTTCTTCAGACGGCTCAATTTGTGCCTGAAACAATTATTTTCACTGTTTCGTTGAGAAGGCTCAACACTTTGAGCCGTCTCAACATGGATCTGATCAAGATCCTCATATCACATGGATATTTCTTAGCGTAACCGACCCGACGTCTATATAAACTCACATTTAAAACGTCTAAACCCTAATTCTACAGCATCCCTTCCTCCACAAACCCTCGATCTTTTCTTCAAAAACCCTAGTTTTCTCTCCCGCGCGTCGACCCATCATCATCTTCTTCCTTGTCGAGCCCAGCAACCAGGAACCCAACTTCATCATCTTCATCGTCACGGATCGTGATTGTTCTCTTTTTCCTTCTCTCGTGTGGCTACACCAAATCGAAGCACACTGAACAAGATCGTTGTAACACTCGTCGTTCGATATCACGAATCCTTCAATAACAGACTAGTACTCTTGCTCCCTTATATTTCGCCAATACGACATCGGTGAACTCCATAATTTAAATTCTTTAGTTTAAAGAAAGGGACATGATCGTGATATCGTGAATTTCAATTATGTGTGAAACACATGCTTTGTGTAATTAACGGAACCCTGAGGATGCTAGCACACCCAATAAATCAACTTCTAAAACCATGCACAACGCCTATTCGATTAAATGCCATGTCCAATTGCCATGCTTGTATGTTTCATGCACATTCTTATTAGGGATATTATTGCAATCATGTTGTTAGTTGTTATCCGTGACATGTACAAAAACCATGTCTCATGCCATACATACATATCGTGACCATTATGACTTGAATAATAGAATGTGATCATCGACTTGAATACCGAGCCATATATATATATGTTGATTCGTGCCACCGGCACTAATTCGTGATTTCGTGTTTATTCGTGATGCGTACCGGAAAATTGTGTCAGTCCGTATTCAACCCTAGTGATCAGATTCTGTTGTCGTGACTAAACTTAGAAAACACGGGGGATTGGGGAAATTGAAAGGTGAAAATTGGACCCGTATTTTGGGGGATTTCAGTATTAGAGATTAGCAAATCGAACGCGCCGATGGCGTAGATGTGATGTGCTGGACATCATCCATCGTGTTCGAACTCATGTTCGTGTAGGATTTGCCTAACGGTAGGCTCAGGATCAACTCCGGGCAACAGTGAGCCATGGTCCCGAGTATGTACGGGATATCCCTCAAGATTCGATAATGCATTCCACCAATCGATTTCAATCTCACGCGATAATAGTTAAGGTTTAACAATAGTGACATCTAAGACCCGGCATGACTTGTCATGTATATATTCTTTTGTTATTATATTCATGTTCATATGTGCATGCCGGCATTTCACGTCACTTATACTGTCATGATATTCCACACTTTACATTTGAGTACTCGTTGGATATTCTGACACCCATGAGACTTGCCACCTCAGGTTTATATGCAGACACATCGGCGAAAGCAGGACCAGAGCAATTCTTAGAAGTTTGCCGAAAATTAGTAGTTTGGTGTAAGTTTTCGTTTACTTTTATTTTATTCAGTCGCAATTAGAATGTAAGTCCCTTGTGGGACGTTAAGGATTATGTAGCTCTTTTTGGATTATGTACTTCTTTATTGGAACTTATTGTTATTCCGTGAATTTTATTTGAATCTATTATTTTTCTGTGGACCCATTTTGGATATTCATTGTTATATGGGCAACATGATTACTAGTGTTACCTCTTTAGTACTTTGGTGTATATATATTGGATATTATCGTTACAGGTTTAGTTAGAAACTGTAGCGTGACTATGAAAGGATCTTTCCTTACAGTGAGAGCGTGGCTCGCCTCAGTTACTTTCTGTATTCCCGTATTTTAGAAAGGCATGACAAGGTTTTGTTAGTATTAGAGCCAGGCCGACTTAAACTTGACTTGGTTTTGACCGATCGTTTAGGTTAAAATCGCGTGTCTAAAGTACCCTTAGTGTGTCATACTGCATATTTCATCAACTCTGATTGTAGAATTCAGATAACTTAGATAGAATTATGTTATTGTATCCATGTACGGCTGTATGGTTATAATGCAGTACTCTGTTTGAGTAACTAAGAGTTCTATCCTTGATTTATTTTTCTTTGATTACATCGTACAAATTGCTTTTCCTTTCCGTTCAATTATTTTCGACTATATTTTATCTTGAGCTTTGAATTTAACGTCTTCAAAATCTCGTTTCAGATCCATATGGCTTGACGAGTTGCAAGTGCTACCCCCGATTCCCCGGCCAACATAGCAGAACTACTAGGCCTTATACGGGATATGGTGTAAAACCAACAACAACAGACATGCATACTTCAAGAGAGTCTGCTTGCTTCTCAGCAAATTGCTACTGCCGTCTTGGATAGGGTGGCTGAGGTCCGTAATGGTCGGCGTCCGAACAGTGTCGCAGACTTCAAGAGACTGCAGCCGGCAGTTTTTACTGGATTGGGCGGTCCACTGTATGTGGAACAGTGGATTATCGATATGGAGAACTTGTTATCAGTTGCCAGAATTTTGGAGGATTGAATGGACATAGTCAAGATTCAGTTGCAAGATGTAGCTAGAATCTGGTGGCTCGCAGAGAACAAATTGGAGAAACCTATTGCTTGGGCAGATTTCTCGACCATTTTTCTCAAGATGTTCTTTTCCAAATCGGCCCGCATAGAGATGGAGCGGCAGTTTATTAATCTTCGACAAGGACACTGTGGATGAGGTAGCGACCGAGTTTATCCGACTTAGTCGTTTCTCTCTCTCGATGGTAGCTCAGGAAGAAGACCGGGCTAAGAGATTTATGCAGTGCCTTAACTTGGAAATACAGGAGAGGTTAGCATCACTTAATTTGGGGACATACTCTGAGGTATTAAACGCGGCCCGCAGGATTAAGGCTGTTATGGATAAGAAAAAATTCCAGTCGGGAGGATTTAGGCAGCCAGTTGGTCAGAATTCATAAGGGAACCCAGTTCCGTCAGGTGGAGGAATTCCAGTCATGCGACACGGTTGCGTTCAAATGAAGCGTATCGCGTCTCACCTCAAAAGCCAGCCCTGATTTGCAACCTTTGTCAGAGACCGGGACATAATCAGAAAGATTGCCTCAAAGCTAATGGGTTATGTTTGATTTGTGGGGCTAGCGATCATCAGGTTGGAAGTTGCCCTATGAGGTTGGAGCTCAGCGGATCGAACCAACAACAGAAAACACTCGTTCTCCAGAAGCAACTGTTCGATCAGAGAAGAGGCAATACGGGTCGTGGTCAAGGGCGAGCATTTACATTGACAGCTGAGCAGATGGAGGCATCGGAGGATGTCGGGACTTCCCGGGCTCTTAAGGCTCCATGAATCTTGAAGTCCCGTTATGGGACTTCCCGGCGAGTTTTCGGCAAGAGAGCGAAGCGAACGATCCAAGGACGGACCGGGTGGCGCGTCACAGGTACCCTTTTAGTTTATTCAATTCCTACTAAAGCACTGATTCCGGAGCATCGCACCATTTCATGTCCACCACTTTTTCCATGACGCATTCAATACCACACGAAGCGTTGACCCGAGGCTGGGACATACATACCGACAATGGAGTGGTTGTATCCAGCCGCGAGTGTAAGCTTTGTTCAGTAGTGATTTGCAGCAGAGAACTTTTTGTCGATTTCCTGCTAATCGGGACCGGGAATTATGACCGTTTTAGGGAGGGATTAGTCGCACAGATTGATTGTCGGGCCAAGACGGTAACCTTTCGTATCCCTAGCCATCAAGAGTTCATGTTTATTGGAGGCAGTGGGTACTTAAGACCTATAGAGTTTAGAGCAAAGCCGACGAGCAACACCCTGGCGTCGATGGAGGTAGATAAAAACATAGCACCGACTGCAGTTCAGGAATTTTTGGATTTCCCGAGGATTTACCCGGCCTATTCGTGTTTTAAGGTTTCGATTGAATTAATTTCAAGCACGACGCCGATTTCTAAAGCCCCATACATGATGGCGCTGAAAGTAGTCCTAGATGGGAGGTGAATTGGACTAAGCTACCGATATGCCCAAATTAAAAATTCTACACTTGCAAATATCGAATACAATTCCAAAGCTTAACAAATGATATACCAATATAATAAATGGATAAACAAACTACAATTGTAAAACAATGAATATATAGCAAAAGCAATATTAAGATCAAGCAATGAGCATATAGAGCAAGAGATATTGAGCATGCAAGTTCTAAACTAATAAACAAATAAGAAATTGGAAACTCAAACACGGAAGATTTATAGTGGTTCGGGAGATCCCCTATTCCACTTTCTTTAGGCACACGAGCCCGTTCCTCTAAACACGTCTCCACCGAGACAACACGTTGCGCACCAGCAACTTCTTACACCCACGTCTCCACCGAGACAACAAGTTACTCGACACACGAGCAACTCTTCACTTTACCAAATGCTTCTCTCTTACAAAGACACCCTTGCACTCAAGGATGCTCACACAAAGAAAAGGAAAACTTCATTCTTCTCTTATAAAGACACTCTTGTACTCGAGAGTTCTCACACAAAGAAGAGGAGGATTACAATGAAACACAATTACTCACAAAGGAGTTTCTCTCAATGCTCTCTCATACTCTTACAAATTATGAATAATCAAATTTGAGCTCTTGATTGTACGTGAGAGAACATAGAAATGCAAATAAGAATTTTACTCTCACAAGATGTGGGATGATCACTTGGATATTCAAGTTTTAGATTTTAGAAGTGACAACCGTCAAAAATCCCAACCAAAACCTATTTATAGCCCCAAAGAAAAAACTCAAAACAAGTAGGGACAGCAATTTTAAAACATGACAGACGTCTGAAGGAAAATCGAACAAACATCTAAAGGCAAATTGAAAACGCAACGGCTATAAACGGCTAGTTTTTCAAATCAAAACAACTGCAGACGTTTGTCGAGTAAAAGTTCAGCCGTTTGTCGATATTTTTCAAAAATGGCCAATGAAAGCACAGAGACCAAATAGACGTTAGAAGTATAGGACAAACGTCTCAAGAAGAAAATATTTTCAAACCGAGGCTTTGGTACAGACGTTTGTCAAGTATGTAGACGTTTGTTCTAGAATACTTCAGACATTTGTTCTGAAGTGAGAACTAATATTCGAAACTGATATTTGATTTTCAATAGTAGACGGACGTCTGAAGACTCTGAACCAATAATGGACAAACGTCTAAATACGGAAAACACTGGAAACTTTGCTTTTCAAAATAAGAGATCGTTTTGAATGAAAATCTTCACAAAGTTAAAACCAAATGTTTCATTGCATGATAAAGAGCGTCCAAGAGCTCTAATTGATATTTTTCATAAATCATAGAGTACTTGTATAGAATCTTATGTCGACATCGCATTTCTTCGAAAACTAGAATCTTCGACATTTCGGCATGAGCTCTTGACTTTGGCGAATCGCTTGCTCTTCAATTGATCTTCAACTGGACTTCCATTGATCATCACCACTCACTAACAACTTGAATCTTGTTTCACTTATCTCTCGAGCGACTCGAAGTCTATATTTGATCTTCAAATCTTGAACTATCTTTGACTTCGACTTTGACGCTTCACTTTTGGACTTGGCTTCTGTAACGACCGTGTTTTCTAATAAAATATCTTTTATTTAACTTTCTAGTATCAAGTGGTTGTTTACGTATTTCGTTAATAGAAAATATATTTTAAAGTGACGTTAGTAATATTCAAAGCATTGAAAATAATTAAAGGAAATTTCTAAAATCTATTTATATTTTTCTAGGCTTAAAATGTTTTAATAAAATCTTATAATGCCTTAAAATAATCTGCATATTTTTATTATCAATTAAAATAATTATTTCGTAATTAAAATATTTCCAAGGATAAATAGGTTTTTAAATAATTATGCTAACTAACAAATTTCATATATATGGAAATATTATTTAGTTTTAGCCCAAAATTATTTTTAAACTAAAGGTAACAATAAAATATATTTTCTGGAATTTTCTCATATTTTTCCCGTATTTTACAATTTTTTTAACAATTTTTTTAAAACCAAATTCAATTTTTAAATAATAAACAGTTAGATTTTATTTTTAAAAAAATATTAAATCCCCTTAACTTGGATCGTTGGATGCAAAGATCCAACGGCTCAGAACACTCGTCGGCGCCCACGTGGTAGGGACCACGCGAAAACGCGTGATTCCCACACGCGGACGCATGGGCGTGGCGGCGCGACTCAAGGTCATTGGATCAAGATCCAACGGCCACAAATCCCTGGCGGCGGCGACAATCATTCAGAAATCATCAGCAGAACATTGAGCGCGGATTTTGGTCGTGATTTTGACAGATTTTGGATTTTTTGTTGGGAAAAAGACCCTATAAATAGGGACCTTCAATCAGTGATTCTCACACCTCAAAACTCGAAAAATTCTGAAAAAATACTCACGCCTTCATATCGACGACGCCGACGCTGTGGCTTCACCCAAGTATCGAGAAAAATTCCGAGCACGGAGCTATTGAGGATTTAGTAGGAGCCTACATTTTCGACCCATCGGTATCCAGCTCTAACAAAATATAGGATTCGTCTCTCTCCACTCATTTGTCGCCTTCCTTCTTTCAACGATCTTAGTTTCAACTTCTAATCATCAACCTCATATTAAAATAATGTAAAAATATTTTCGCATGCCATTTGGTACCTCTTAATAATAAGAATTGGACCTCATGTTTAAAATGGTTTAATTAATTTCCTCTATATGCGTGAATGGTGTACCCTGCATGGAATATGATATGCTTAATGTTATAACTCACGGGATATCAATTCACCCCTTGCATACACACTTACACATGCTACCTATGAGATCTTGAAATAGGTTACTTCCACAAAATACCCTCATTTTATTAAAATGTCGTATATGTTTAAAATACCCATATGAGATAAGATATTTGGAATAAATGTTTTAGATACTAAAACGATATATTTTTATTTACATTTTTATCCACCAACTACTTTAGTTTTGTTAAATCCCTTTACCATTTGAAAGAGGGTAATACTAAATCTAAATAATGGTGATATGGTTTTTTAACTTGGCCCCTTTCACTCGAGAGGATATTTTTATATCAATTGTTCTTAGCATGTTAACTAAAGTTTAATAAGATACCATAATAGGGGAATGTTTTACCTGAATCACACCGTGGTTACTAGATAATCATCCCTGAAAAGGACACAAATCATGTTGTCCATGTGCAGAGGTTGTCAACACGGAGTTGTTGTAAAATAGCACCTCTAATAGAATACCTTAATAATAGGGTAATGTTTTACGTAAATATCTCGTGGTTGATAGGCAATCCCTAAAAATGACAAATTCTGCCGCTCATGTGGAGCGGTTTCCAACAGAACGTATTTTCTAAAATGTTACCTTGAACTTAGAACACCATAATTTTATAAAATTATTAATTACAATAAAATATCTCAATCCATCCTAAAAAGATATAAATTCATTTAAACACCTTGATCTTTACTAAAAGGCTATTTTCAACAAAGACCTTAACCCGTATAACGATATTTTTCAAAAGAATATCTAAAACCTTATTAAAAGATAATTTTCAAATAAATACCCTAACCTTTTATTAAAAGGATATTTTCTTCGTAAAATACTATGGGTCTCCAAAATGATAAATATTCCAAATATCATGGTTTTCTTATAAACAATAAATATCATTAAAAGTTATTATCCTTTATTAACTAAGCATTCTATAAAATAATACGAAGCACCTTACAAATTTAAGAAGATAACAAGATAAAATGAGTGGTTGTGTAAGGCCATATTAAATGAGGTCAACTGTTTGATTACAAGTTTAAGACATACATGACACATGATACGGTTAGGGTTAGAATGCGCGGACCTGGGTATGAAATACTTATATATGAGAATCCCTGCAGGCAGGGTGAACAGTCCAATGTGTGGACGACTACTAACCCGATATTCGGACGAATACTAACCCTATTTGAGGACGAATGATCCAATATGTGAATGACATACAATGTGGAAATTTCATGCCGAGATGTATACGCACCAACTCTAATTCACCAAAACCTTTACAATGAATAAAGGGGATGGGTAGTTTGATTAGGTAAGGAGATGCGGAACTCGGATTCCCCTACCACTCGATCATGATCCCGGGAAGTGAAACGGTACATTTCACTTCTCCAGTTGTTGTTCCGTAGCCACAACGGAATAATCGCGAATGTCATGACCCTTGTTTAACAAACTAATATGAACTTTTACCTTCACGTATACTTCCTAGCACATACCTTCATACAACATACAACATACTCATGTTCACGTATATCCCCGTCAACATGTCTTAATTTTGTACATTTCATACCTTTACACCCTTTTATTTCATGTCGGCATGCATACATCATACTCTTATATACACATGTTCGTTTCTATACTCTTACTTTCTTATGAGACAATCATATCCGAGTATAACTCACTGACGGACCTTCCTTTTCCCTTTTTTGGACTGTCCGTTATATGAGAATGAGTTTTATGATGAGGATCTAAATGCGGAGCCAACTAACGAAGATTATGCAGACTTGATGTCGGAGGATTAACTGGTTTCTTTGTTGCCCACCTGTTTAAGGCTTTACTTCTTTTTGATATAATTAAACTATTTAGTTTACTTACTCTTTCCCTTGGGATGAAATAAAGTTTAGTTAATGGAAATAAATGCATTTCGCTTTTATTGTTTTATTTTGGTACACACTCTGCATACTATAGATATTCTTACGCTTAACGTAACCGTATTGAATAGACCATCTTCAATACAGTCAGGTTGCGGACCGTGCCACGTCACTCTTCAGCTTCTTTTAGGAAGTGGGGCGTGACAACTTCTAACTTTTTAGCCATAAGTAGCATGAACCTTTGAACCCTTGCACTTTGGCTACTTGGCTTTATCAAGCTTGAATAAGCAAGATAATAAACACTATATATGAACATTTATTGTTTCGATATCCCAACTATGAATAGTATATCAATATCAAGATATAAATCAAAAGCAAAGCATGAGATATTAATATACCAACATGTTATATGAAAACCAAGATATATAACATATGTATATACGTATTCATATTCCGAACCATCAAAACAATGAATGTGAGTAAATATCGATATCAAAGAATATAACAAAAGTAAAGCATATCGATATTGATGTATTACTCGATATACACAACATATACGATAAGCAAGCTAATCATCAAGCGTATACAAGTTTAGTGTCGATAAAAAAAGCAAGATAAGCATGTGACACTAAACACTTATTCATGTTTTGAATCACATCATCAAAACCATAAAACCATAAGTCATTAATCTCCCCCTTTTCCATGATGTCAAAACATGAATAGGAGACAGTATATTGATATCAATCATAACCAAATATATGATATTGATATACTATCACAACCCTATTACTCTCTTTTTGACATAATCAAAAAGGGTGTGTAAAGAGTTTAAATCGTTTGAACTACTTCCCTTAAACATATGCGTACACCTAGAGCGAATCAAACGTTTGAATCAATCCCCTTAAATGTATGTATAGGAAACTAATACGAGATGGACATGAACACAAGTAAAAAATGCAAAATTTTAAAGAACCTCATATCCACAAGCATGTGTGGAAATGATATACAAATCAAAGCAAGTATACATGCACAAAACCACATGAAATATATATAAGCAAGTTTTAATACCATGTAGATGCTAGCATGAGTCATCAAAGAAGTACACAAATGGGAAGTGCAAACTCATGCAAGAGTATGTGTGCACCAAAGGTTATCCAAAACTAAGCAAGCACACAAAATAAGGTAGTAACCATAAAAATTTTACCTCAATACCGCACGATATACTTACCCTAAACGCTTGAATCTCCAAAGAATGAGAAGCAAGCCCAAATTGATCCGTTCATAAGTCATATCTCATAACCACTTGTATACCAAACCATTAGAGCTCAAACATAATATATAATGGAATACAAGTGATAGAAATTTTAAAGATACTAAACTCATGAACAGATCAAAATATGCACATGTAAACAAGATGATATCAATGAAAAGTATAAATGTGCATCCTACTCGCATAAAAAAAAGATACCAATTGAAAACAATATGAAACCAATTGGAAATCATTAAAATTCGCATGTGAGTGCAAGCATGAATAATCCTCTCATCTTAAGAATCGACTCTCCGGTGAAGGATCTCTAATTCTCTTCGATATACCCGTAGAATTCGTTGTAATTAACATAATCTACAAGTGGGTCCCTTAAAAGGGTTGCAAAAGCCATTTGGCAAGATGAGCTAAGAATTAAATACCAATGAATAATTCTAATCATGCAAGAAGGTGTGTAATAGATAAGCAAATTTAAGCACTGGCATACCTAAACCAAGGCACAACTATGGATGCCAATTGAAAGATTGGTTCAAATTTAAAACATGTGCCAATAGTATCTATTGAAAAAGATTTAAACAAATTTAAAACTATATGGATACAAACTCACTTACAGGAATAAAACAAAATACGAAGTGAAAAGAGTCATGGCATGAAAAACATGTAAATGCAAGTTTGAAGCACGTTTTCATACCAAGTTGTGCTCAAGGTTTAAAAAGATCACAAGCTTAAAGCAATTGAGCACAAGAATTCATATATGAGTAAAAGAATTGTTAGTGTATATGCCCTAGAGGCCATTATTGTATCATACTGGTTTGTATATTACTTGATGGAAACTTGGGATATTCACAGTTGTATTGACAGTCTTGTTCAAAATGGTAGTATGCTGCCTGGTTTGTTTCTACTTCAATATGTGCGTATGTTTCTTTTAACATATCGCTTATACATATTAGTAGAGCCCTTAGGATTTTTACTTGATTACCAGCGTTGTGATGGCAGTCACACTAGTGGGGGCTGGATAGTCTGTAAGCACATCCTTATACAGATCCCTAGTCGTAGGACTGTCGAGACAGGGCCTCGATACTCCAGAGTAGACTAGTGTATGCGCTTCTCATCTCGGCAGGGAAAATGGTCTGTCTCACAGCCATTAGTACGGCGTACTGGAGATAGTATGCAGGTGCTCATTAGGTTATGAGTATACCGGACAGGACTCGTTGAGAACTGCTGGTTGGTAATATACCTATCGTCAGATAGCAGTTTCCAGGTGACATTAGTACAGCTTAGTCTGGCGACTTGACACTGCCACTTCGCCTCGAGTGTGTTCCCACTTTACTTTGATTCTACCCCTACCACGGCTCAAAGGAGTTGTGCAAACAGGTAGTAGTTGGGTGCAGTCCCGAAGCACTTGGAGGCGGTGGCGGTTAGATAGGATTCGTCTCTCCCGGTATTGGGGTTTGATATCGCGTTGTGTTGGAGAGTCATTACACAAAGTCCCTGGCCAGGACAAGCGAGATTTACTGGTAGATACTCCAGTAGTTTCCCAGGATGTAATGGGCTACACTCCGACACGACTTATACCGATATTAGGGGTCTAACGTTTACCGCCCCCTAGGCTCGATATGCAAAACTCTTAGACGAACAGACCGGACTGTACGGAGATTGTCACAGATAGTCTCGGTTGGAGTTCGGATGAGTTATTCTCATTGGCCTTCTCATCGACATATACCTGGGGGTCGTTACGTACAGCTAGTGCCGCTTGCGACCTGTGGTTAAACCCACTGCCAGCGTAGTGTCGAGTCTTTAGAGTCCTACACAGAGGGTTTCCCTGCATCAGACAAAAGATGTAGAGGTCGTATGGTTTTACGACAGGGTTCGATCACGTGCATGTACTCGTGCGCGCATGATGATTCGGACGGACAATACTAGCGGGCTTTGGTTTAAGCCGGATCCTAGTATTGTACTGATGGATTGCTTTCGTCTTTTTGTATCCGCATTTTTCGGAATACGGATATGGGTACGTATGTACGGACGAAGGGCATTTTTGTAAATGGTCAAAGATGCTTCTAGAAGGTGACATGTCATATTGTTATTATTCATTTTGGTTTAAATAAAAAATGCATTATGACATAGGAGAATGAGGTGGAAATTGCATGAAAATGGACTTAGCTTCTTATGACACATGGTGAGTTTTTGGCCCATGAGTCATTTTTTGTTACTTGAACCATATATGTGATAATTCATATTGATTTATCAAGGGAATTATCAATATGGTTCAGATGAGAAAATGTATGAGAGCTATCTTCATTCTCATTCTCTTTCCTCACTAGCATTTCCTAAAAGGCCATCTTCTTCCTCAAAGCTCTAGTGAACTCATGTGTTGAGTGATCTAGGGCAAGAATAGATATTACAATCCATCCACACATCTCTATATCTCCTACGAGATCATGAGTAGCGATCTTGATGCCCTAGTTGCCTCCGTTGAGGTAGGAGTTCGATGCGCATCTCCTCGGGTGGATCATCTTGGATTTGAGGAGTCCGATGAGGGACCGGCGATCCAAACGATCCACGAAGTCAACAACAAGAAGGACGAGGAATGAAGACCCGAAGGACCAGAATCATGAGATATAAACTTCTGTTCATTTAGTTTACCTCATTTCTAGTTAGCTAGTTAAGGTTTAGTACCGATCCTGGAGTCCAAATCCGTGCCGCGATCTTTTGAAAATTGTTTTTCACCTATTCCGCCTCCCCGCGATCCCACGGGTTGCGCGACATGGACTTACAGTGGTATCAGAGCCTACTAAACCCAAACTAGTTCGTTAGCAAGCTTTAGAACTTCAATCGTCGGAAAAACCGGAAAACAAAACACCGAAAACCCTACATTCTGTCGATTTTTAAAAGTGCTGTAAAAATTATTTCAGGTGTACTAAAAATATGTGCAGGGTTTTTTAAGATGGCTGAAGAAAAATGGTTCCCTGAATCGTCAAGACGACCGCGGAACCGCGGCGGATCCGAGCGATCCACCGCGGAGTCGCGGCCGAGTCAAGGCCGATTCAGGCCATTCTTCTTCTATTATTTTTTTCTTTGGGTGTTTCGTTCTCTGGAATATTTGGTTTCTACCCAGTATATTTTGAATGCTGGTTTGCATTTTGGGTGGTTACTAAAATATATTTCAATCGAAATTCTAAATGTGCTTGACTAACTGGTTCTTTTGTAATGTTTATATGTGTTTTAAACTTCATCTAATTGCTATATGTTGGTTAGTTTGAAGTTGCACATATCTGTTGGTTTGTATATATGAATTGTATTGGATCATCAATGATGAATAGCCGGGGATGTGAGATGAGCGTTTGTTTTATCTTTCATTCGATGTAAATTGTAAATTTGATATAATATTATTTTGCGGGGCACATCCGAGTTGAGATTGTAGCCACCATTGTATTATTTGTTTCTACTGTTTTCTGCTCCTAAGATAGACCCAAGGTGGGGTGCACAAACTACCGGATTCTTTGAAGTGCCGAGTGGCCTACTCACTTTGTTGAGGGAGGTTGTTTCACTTCTAGAATTTGGCGGGTAGTTTGTCATACCCGTAGGGGTCTGGGGTGGGGTTTGGCTATTCATCACGACCGTGGAATCCGTCTTTCGTTACAGGCTTAAACGAAATGCGATATTCCTAGCATATCCAATATGTTCATCTGTGACTGGAATGCCTATTATTGCATCAGACGAATGTTATTGTTATATATGGTATATAATAGACGCTATTTATGTTTTGCATCCGTGCTAGTCCAGCCCCCGCTCTGGCGTTAGTTAAGTAACCTAACGGCGTTAGACGGGGCCCAGTGGTGAATGCGGATGGCATAAATAGACGTATTTTCGTCTTTTTCTGTGATGCTAGGTGTAATTGATGGGACGCATTATATTAATGCAAAGAAAAAAACCAAAGCTGAATCGTTGGAACAAATTTTAAAAACCGCTCGGTTATTTTAGAAATAGCAAATTTTTAAATGCGGAGCTTAAACCACTCCTTTTTAAAACTATCAAGTTCCTTCGATTATATCAAGTTCACTACGTTCACGGTTTTACTAAAACCATTCGTAGCCCTCCGTCATTTCATATGAATAGTCAATAGTATTTAAGCTATGTTTATTGGCCAAAGTCAAGGCATAATGATTGGTAGCTGCTGGATATTCATATGAAGCATAGATAGATGCGTTGGTTTGGGACAGTCGTACTGCTTTGTTGGCCAAAGTCAAGGGTATGTACGGGTGGGTTCAAACTAACCTGGAGAATGACGGGTAGAACTTGACATGTGACTTATGATTTGATGGACAAAATCAAGGTCATAAGAGCATGGGGCAAAAATCCACATCGGGAGTTTCTAAAGAAACTGAAACTTGCTAGTGCTGTATATCATTTGGAGTGATAATTTTGGTAGGATTTCTTCAGCTTTATCACACAATGATATTTGGATCCCGATCCTACTGTGAGTATATACTACTCCTCGGGAGTTTTCTTCATTAAACACAATCAATGCTATAAACCAAGTGTCTAGAAAGGTGTTAGTGGGGCTATGCCTCCAGGGAAAAGAGGTTTTTGTAATTAAGGAACTTCGCGAAAGTGTTGGAAAACCTCCCTCGACGTACCAACACCAGCCTGGCTGAACGGTTAAGCAAGTATTGTAAGGTAGGATTAATCCTGACTAATTCCTCTTTTATGGTTTGAGGAGGGATTGGAGAAACAGTGGGAGCCATCCTGTTTAGATAAACTAAAAAAACAATCTGAACTTGCAAGAGTATCATGCTGAGAGTATTCTTCTTTCTCTCCTAATTGCAGCAACCAGGTGACCAGATTAGGTTACAGTTAGATAAAAATATGACTGAGTTTTACTATAAAACTGGCAAAGATTTGTTCAGATGTTCATTGCCTATGACAAGCTGGACCACCTAATTACTACTCAAGCCACTGCCGTCCCAGGTCCAGTTTCCAAAGTCACGGATGATATCCGTAAGACAAAAGGAAAAGACTATGCGAATGCCAAGTGCCTCGTGTTGCCCTCAGTTAATGGTGAATACCAGCGGGAACACGAGAAGATAGACTTTGCTTCTATCTTCCTCCATACCAAAATTTTATATGGACATCAATCTCGTACCGCAAGATATGAGACCGCGAAGGAATTGCTTCAAGCGAGGTTGGTTGTCGGATCATCTGTAGGAGACCACATCCCTACAATGATTAGCTATATTAGACAGCTCACGGACCTGGAGACCACGTTTGAGAACAAGTCGAGTGATGACTTAATTCTACAGTCCTAACCTTCTACTTACTCCCAGGGGAAGAAAGTTATACTTCCAGTTAAGGGCACCCTGAAGAAAACCAGGGAGACACCCGCTCTGCTTACTGGGGAATCTTCCTCTTCTAGATCCAAGGTAAAAGCCAAGGGTTTGAAGTAGAAGGCCTCCACAAAGCCGATAGGCGGTGTCTGTAAAGTAAAAGAAAAGGGAAGGGCAAAAGTTTTAGGGCTAACAGTAGTGAAGGAGGAATGTTCCTATCGTCACGGGAAAGGGCATTGGCAGAAAGGATACAGGGCTTGGAAAGCCAGAATCCAGGATCCGAAGCATGTTGTGGCTTCGGCTTCGGGTATGTTAGTGTTTGAAAACAGTTTGTCAATTAACTCTACTTCCTGAGTACATGATACCAAATCAGGATCTCATTCTTCACAGACTTTGAGAAATCGTAGAGTTATCAGGGCTGGTGATATGACTCTCTGAGGTGCTAACGGAATGAGCAAGGATGCTGTATCCGTAGAGAAATATTATCTAGAATTGACAAGTGAGCAGTTATTGACTTTACGTAACTATTTTGTTTTTTGTACCTAGTCCAGATTGTAAAGTCATATCTGTACCTTTACATTCTAAAGAAGGATATGATTTACATATGTAAGCGATGTAATCCACATCCACCTAAATCAAAGTATGATTGGATCAGGTATATTAGATAACGGTATGTACGTATTAGATCAAGCTCAGGTTTTCAAACGTCCAGAACACACTCATAAGAAAGTCTCCAGAATCAAATAGGGCTTTCTTATGGCATTATAGACAGGGTCACATCATTGAGACAAGGTTGACGTGGTTACATAAAGAGGGATATTTGGATCCATTCAAATATAAGTCTTATGCAACTAGTCAATCATGTCTCATATGAAAGATGACAAAGTCTCCGTTCACTGGACACGGAGTAAAAGCGAGCAAGCTCTTAGGACTTATACACAGCATTGTGTAGGTCCAATGTCCATATATACATGAAGTGGTTATTCCTATTTCATTACTTTTTCGGATCATTTCTCTGGGTTAGAACATGTAATCGTATTAAAGCATTAATCCGAAGCTTTTGAGAAATTCCGGGAATACAAGAATGAAGAGGAAAAACAAACAGGCATAAGTATCAACTCATTAAAGATCTGATCGAGGTAGTGATACTTAAATACCGAGTTCCTGGATTACATAAAAGAGAAAGGAATTCTCTTTCAGCTTACTCCTCCATACGTATCCCAACATTTTGATGTATCGGAGAGACGGAACACAACCCTATTGGATATGGTTCGTTCCATGATGAGTAAGGCTGGGTTACCGTCATCCTTCTGAGACTATGCACTAGGATAAGCTGCATATCTTTTGAAAAAGGGTTCATACCAAGACTGTGCCTACCACACCATATCAGATATGGAATGGGAAGAAACCCTATCTTCAGTACCTGAAGATTAAGGGATGTCCGGCTTTTGTAAAAAGCAGTATGTGGACAAGTTCGAGACACGCTCATTACTGTTTAAGTTTGTGGGATGCCCAAATGACTCCAAGGGGTATATTTTCTATTTTCGCGGAGGAACAAAAGATTGTTGTTTCTCAGAATACCCATTTTTTGGAAAATTAATCTTTTAAAAAGAAATAGTGGGAACGCAATAGAACTGGAAGAAATTCCAGAGAACCACAAACTATTACTGAAAGTAAGGTAGAACCAGAAGTTTCAAAAGAATCGGACATACTTACGCCACTTCGAGGAAAAAGTAGGCAGTCTCATCCGCCCGAGAGAAACTGAGGTTTTCTCATAGACGGGGATAGAGAGGATTGCATCATTGACAATGATGTGCTAACTAGCTTCCAGTATACCATTTAGAGTAGAGACTCGGTAAAATGGCTAGATGCAAAATGGAGCAAAATGGAGTCCATATACACCTACAAAGTATAGACTTTGAACTTTGCTCCAGAAGGAGTAAAACCCATAGGCTGCAAATGGATCTTCAGAAAGGAGATTGGTGTAAATGGACATGTTGAAACCTATAAGGCTAGACATGTTGTAAAGGGTCTTTTCATCAAAGATCTGGTTTGGACTATGATGAAACATTTTTCTTCGGTGGCTATGCACAAATCCATTCAGATCCTTCTTGACATTGCCGTCTTCCATGATTGTAAGTTCTGGCAGATGAACGTATATATGGCTTTTCAGTATTTAGAAGAGTGCATCTATGGGGTTCAGCCAGAGGGTTTTCAATCAGAGTGGGAGCAACAGGTAAGTGTGAAAGATGCTTAAAGTCTATGGACTAAAGCAGGCATCACGAAGTTGGAACATCTGTTTTGATGAGACGGTCAAAGAATTCGACTTTATCAAAAATCCGGATGAACTAGACATCTATAGTAAGATTGTAGGGAGAACTGAGGGATTCCTCGTTGAAAACGAGGATGACATTCTCTTAATGGGATATGAAATTCCTATACTACTATCAGTCAAAGGATTCTTGTCACAGAGATTCTCCATGATATACCTGGGTGATACCAACTACATTCTGGGGATCCAGATCTATCGTAATAGATCAGAGTGGATAGTGGGACTTTTTAAAGTCAAGGTACACCAACGCCATACTGAAAACATTTTAGTATGGAAGATTCTAAGCACGGTAGTCTACCGGTTTGTCACGGAATCGCCTGCTCCAAAGAGATGTCTACCAAGACTGATTTGGAAAAGGCTCGCATATCGATTATACCCTACGCTACTGTGGTAGGCTCTATAATGTATGCGATATTGTATACCAGACCAGACGTTGCTTACACAGCGAAAGTATGGTAAGCTAGTATCAGTCAAACTCAGGAGAGAAGTACTGGGAAGCAATATTGAACATTCTCTAGTACCTGAGAAAGACTAAGAAGGTGTTCATGGTGTACGGCGGTTTGGATCTCCAGATCGAGGCCTTTTGCTGACTCCAGCTTCCAGAGTGATAAGAATGACTCCAAATCCATATCGAGTTATAGCTTTATCCTCAGTAGAGGGACGAACTGTTGGAAGAGCTCCAAGCAGAACACCGTTGCTGACTTAACAATGGAAACGGAGTAGATCGCTGCTTGTGACACCGTAAAAGAGACAATCTGGATAAGGAAGTTCTTAATTGAACTGCAGGTGGTTCTTTGCATTGTTGGCCCTATACTTTTGTATTGCAACAACAATCGGCGCTATAGCTTTAGGGAAAGAACCCAAGTCCCATCAGTGGTCCAGACACATTTTAAGACAGTAACACCTAATCAGGGAGATATTTTTTTCTCCAGGAGATCGAGGTAAGGAAAGTAAATACGAATAACAACACTGCAGATCCACTCACCATGGCCATCCTTCAGACAGTGTTCAAGAGGCTATTCGAGACCTTCGGTCTGCAATATGCCAGTATATGGCCTTAGTGCAAGTAGGAGATTGTTAGTGTATATGCCCTAGAGGGCATTATTGTATCATATTGGTTTGTATATTACTTGATGGAAGCTTGGGATATTCACAGTTGTATTAACAGTCTTGCTAAAAAGGGCAGTATGCTACCCGGTTTGTTTCTATTTCAATATGTGTGTGTTTCTTTTAACATATCGCTTATACATATTAGTAGAGCCCTTAAGATTTTTGCTTGATTACCAGCGTTGTGATGGCAGTCACACTAGTGGGGGCTGGGTAGTCTATAAGCACATCCTTATACAGGTCCCTAGTCGTAAGACTGTCGAGACAAGGCCTCGATACTCCAGAGTAGACTAGTGTATGCGCTTCTCATCCCAGCAGGGAAAATGGTCTGTCCCACAGCTATTAGTACGGCGTACTGGAGATAGTATGCAGATGCTCATTAGGTTATGAGTACACTGGACAGGACCCGTTAGGAACTGTTGGTTGGTAATATACCTATCGTCAGATAGCAGTTCCCAGGTGACATTAGTACAACTTACTCCGTCGACTTGACACTGCCATTTCGTCTTGAGTGTGTTCCTACTATACTTTGATTACTACCCTATCACGGCTCAAAAGAGTTGTGCAAACAGGTAGTAGTTGGGTGCAATTCCGAAGCACTTGGAGGCAGTGGCGGTTAGATAGGATTCGTCTCTCCCGGTATTGGGGGTTGATATCGCGCTGTGTTGGAGAGCCATTACACAAAGTCTCTGGCCAGGACAAGCGAGATTTACTGGTAGGTACTCCAGTAGTATCTCAGAGTGTAATAGGCTACACTCCAACATGACTTATATCGACATTAGGGGTCTGACGTTTACCGCCCCCTAGGCCCGATATGCGATACTCTTAGACGAACAGACCGGACTGTACGGAGATTGTCACAGATAGGCTCGGTTGGAGTTCGGAAGAGTTATTTTCATCGGCCTTCTCATCGACATGCCTGGGGATCGTTACGTACAGCTAGTGCCGCTTGCGACCTGTGGTTAAACCCACTGCCAGCGTAGTGTCGAGTCTTTAGAGTCCGACACAGAGGGTTTCCCTGCATCAGACAAAAGATGTAGAGGTCGTATGGTTTTACGACAGGGTTCGATCACGTGCGTGATCTCCTGCGCGCATGATGATTCGGACGGAAAATATTAGCGGGTTTTGGTTTAAGCCGGATCCTAGTATTGAACTGATGGATTGTTTTCGTCTTTTTGTATCCGCATTTTTGGGAATACGGGTACGGGTATGTATGTACAGACGAGGGACATTTTTGTAAATGGTCAAAGATGCTTCTAGAAGGTGACATGTCATATTGTTATTATTCATTTTGGTTTAAATGAAAAATGCATTATGACATAGGAGAATGAGGTGGAAATTGCATGAAAATGGACTTAGCTTCTTATGACACATGGTGAGTTTTTGGCCCATGAGTCATTTTTTGTTACTTGAACCATATATGTAATAATTCATATTGATTTATCAAGGGAATTATCAATATGGTTCAGATGAGAAAATGTATGAGAGTCATCTTCATTCTCATTCTCTTTCCTCACTAGCATTTCCTAAAAGGCCATCTTTTTCCTCAAAGCTCTAGCGAACTCATGTGTTGAGTGATCTAAGGCGAGAATAGATATTACAATCCATCCACATATCTCTATATCTCCTACGACATCATGAGTAGCGATCTTGATGCCCTAGTTGCCTCCGTTGAGATAGGAGTTCGGTGCACATCTCCTCGGGTGGATCATCTTGGATTTGAGGAGTCCGATGAGGGACTGGCGAATCAAACGATCCACGGAGTCAACAAGAAGGACAGCGAGGAATGAAAACCCGAAGGACCAGAATCATGAGGTATAAACTTCTGTACATTTAGTTTACCTCATTTCTAGTTAACTAGTTAGGGTTTAGTACCGATCCTGGAGTCCAAGTCCGTGCCGCGATCTTTTGAAAATTGTTTTTCATTTATTCCGCCTCCCCGCGATCCCGCGGGTTGCGCGACATGGACTTACAAGAATGACGTGATATAAAGCATCTAATATATGAAACAAGCACAAAAGGATATAAGCAATAGCAAAACATTGTGCAACCTACCCAAAATATAAAGCATGTGTAAAGCATGAGTATAAAGAAAAATCTCATAAAAAACCAAGGATCGAATGGGGTAAAAAACGATTATCCTCTTCTAAAATATCAAACTAAACACAAGTTAATAATCTATATCTTAAAAGAGAACACCAATGAAAATTTTACCCCACAAAGCAAATGAGCAAAGCAAGTTTTCCCCATTTAAGCTCTCTTGCTCATTGTGATCCCGAATTCCTCATCTCTTCAAGTTGTACCTACAAAAGAAGGTATGGATGGAGATTTCGGTATCCAAGTCTTCTTGGATCCGTATGGATTAGACTTGGGAACCCAAACCAATTTGGCATTCAAAGAAATATATTTCTTTAAAGTACATGCAAATACCAGTTGTCCATGTGCACCACAAGAATTGCTAGTATGAGTGTGCATGCATGGATCTGGAAGTGTCAACTAAGGTATGAGATGAAACAAGTTTATGATGCGCATGCTTTTTAAAAGTTTGCCTTGAACTATAAAAATATGCACGAGAATGTGTATGAGATTTAGTGTGATGAGAAACATGCTTGACAAATCTAGATAAAGAGGGTTTTTTAATATGCAAAATTTTAAAACCAACGCCTCTTCGATTTAAAACTTTTACCTTGCTAGGCAAAGGGTCGGCTTTAGAAAATTTAGCAAGGGAAGCAACCAAATCATCATTTTGAGCTTCCAGAGAAGTATTTTCCAAAACAAACGATTCTTGAGATAAAATAGACGATTTCAAAAGATCGATCTCGGTTTTAAAACTTGAAATCGTATCATGTTTTCTTTTCTCAAAATCTCGCAAGTTAAAAGCAAGTTTTCGTTTTCCTTTCTAAGAGACGTAAAACCACACGCCGGTGCATCATGAAAATCAAGAGAAGATTTCAATAAATCAATCACATTTAAAACTAGAAATCATATCATCATTTTCCTTTCTCAAAGCATTGCAAAGTAAAACCAAATTTTCATTTTCTACTTTCAAAGAATCAATAGAAACACGTTGTAAATCAAGTTTTGAAAGTAGCTCATTCTTCTCAACTTCTAATTTATCAATTAAAGCTGTTTGAGAATCATGAGTGAAAGCTAAAACGCTACATTTGGCAATCAAGTTTTTGTTCAAAATCTCAAAGGAATCGCAAAACAAAATCAAATCTCTTTTCTCGTTTTCTAAGATAGAAATACGATTTCAAGTAAAATATTTTTAGATGCTAATGAAATATGACTATCATGCAAAGTATTGAAATCATTTAATAATTGATCATGAGTAAGTTTGCGAAAATCATAAAAAGGATTACTTACAACATCATGATCAAATCATCCCTTTATCGATTCTATCGAGTTGGATTGTCCCTTGAGATATGAACTTTGTGGAGGCACATCCAATGCGGCGATAGAAGTCGTTCTCTTGGCATTCTCTTCTTTATTGCAAACGGCTTACTCTCCATAAATATTCTTCAGGGAGCACCACAAATCATGAGCCGTCTTGCAAGAAGAAACATTGCTAAGAACATCACAATTTAAAGCACGATGTAAAATTTTAAGAGCTTTAATATTCAAAACAAATAAGTCTTTATCATGAATACTTCACATAGATTTGGGAATAGAGGGAATAGGGTATTCATTATCAACTATTTTCCATATATCCCCACCCGAAATTTAAGAAAACATTGCATCATAACTTTCCAAAAATCAAATTTAGAACCATCAAAAAATGGAGGGTTATGAATAGATGGTTCATCACGATAAGAGCAACATGGTAAAGAAGATGCCATGAGATCTACTCTAGGATGTCAAGCCTAATAAGAGAGCACCAAGCTCTGATACCAACTGAAATCAGTCCTAAAGAAGTGGTGAATAAGACAAAGCTACCAATATGCCCAAATTAAAAATTCCACACGTGCAAATATAGCACACAATTGCAAAGCTTAACAAATGATATACCAATATGATAAGTGGGCAAGTAAACTACCATTGTAAAACAATGAACATATAGCAAGAGCAAGCAATGACCATATAAAGTAAGAGATATTGAGCATGCAAGTTCTAAACTAATAAGCAAATAAGAGATAAGAAATTGTAAACTCAAACACGGGAGATTAATAGTAGTTCAGAAGATCCCCTAGTCCACTTTCTTTAGACACACGAGACCGTTCCACTAAATACATCTCCACCGAGACAACACGTTGTGCACCCGCAACTTCTTACACCCACATCTCGACCGAGACAACAAATTGCTCGACACACGAGCAACTCTTCACTTTACGAGCTCTCCTCTCTTATAAAAGCACTCTTGCACTCAAGGATTTTCACACAAAGAAAAGAAAAACTCCTCACTATTCTCTTTTACAAAGACACTTGCATTCAAAAGTTCTCACACAGAAGAAAAGAGGGTTAAATGAAGCACAATTACTCGCAAAAAAATCTCTCAAAGCTCTCTCTAATACCCTTACAAAATATGGATAATCAAATTTGAGCTCTTTGATTGTGTGATAGAGAAGATAGAAATGCAAATAAGAATTTTGCTATCACAAGATGTAGAATGATCACTTGGATATTCAAGTTTCAGAATTAAGATGTGATAACCATCAAAAATCCCAACAAAAACCTATTTATAGCCCCCCAAAGAAAAAACAACTCAAAACAAGTGGGGACAACGGTTTTAAAACACGACAGACATCTGAAGGCAAATCGGATAGACGTCTGAAGGCAAATTGAAAACACCCAAACGGCTATAAACGGCTAGTTTTTCAAATCAAAACTGCAGACGTTCATCGATATTTTTCAAAGATGGCCAACGAAAATACAGAGAACAAACAGACGTATGAAGAAGCATAAGACAAACGTCTGAAGAAGAAAAGATTTTCAACCCGAGACTTTGGCATAGAAATTTTCCAAGTATGCAGACGTTTGTTCTAAAGTGAAAACTGATATTTGAAACTGATATTTGATTTTCAATAGTAGACAAACGTCTGAACCAACAATGGACAAACGTCTGAATAAGGAAAACACCAAAAACTTTGCTTTTCAAAGTAAGAAATCGTTTTGAATGAAAATCTTCGCAAAGGTAAAATCAAATGTTTCATTGCATGATAAAGAGCGTGTAAGAGCTCTAATTGATATTTTCCATAAATCATAGAGTACTTATATAGAATCCTGTGTCGATGTCGTATTTCTTCGAAAACTTGAATCTTCGACATTTCGACACGAGCTCTTGAACTTCGGCGAATCGCTTGCTCTCCAATTGATCTTCAACTAGACTTCTATTGATCATCGCCACTCACTAACATCTTGAATCTTGTTTCACTCATCTCTCGAGCGACTCGAAGTCTATACTTGATCTTCAAATCTTGAACTATCTTAGACTTCGACTTTGATGCTTCGCTTTCGGACTTGGTTTCTAACTTCTTAGCCATACGTAGTATGAACCCTTGAACCCTTGTACTTTGGCTACTTGGCTTCACGAAACTTGAATAAGCAATTTGGGAAGCTCTTGTCCGTAGCCTCCAACCTCCAATTGAATATGTCGGTTAAGCTTAATTTTCTCCATCCTCCTTCATAAAGCTTCGTCTCGAGATATCCTAAAATGCAAGCTTATAAACCAAGCTCAGCATATTCAGTGTTATGAAATAAACAAGATAATCAACACTGTATATGAACATTCATTGTTTCGATATCACAGCTATGAATAGTATATCAATATCAAGATATAAATCAAAAGCAAAGCATGAGATATTGATATACCATATATATACATGTTATATGAAAACCAAAATATAGAACACATGTATATACATATTCATATTGCAAATCATCAAAACAATGAATGTGAGTAAAATATCGATATCAAAGAATATAACATAAGTAAAACATATCGATATTGAAATATTACTCGATATACACAAGATATAGGATAAGCAAGCTAAACATCAAATGTATATAGATTTAGTGTCGATAAGGAAGGCAAGATAAGCATGTGACACTAAACACTTATTCATGTTTTGAATCACATCATCAAAACCATAAAATCATGAGTCATCGGGCGCCAGTCGAGTTGGCCGAGTTGAAGAATCAGATAGTGAACCTTCAGAGCAAGGGATTTACACGCCCAAGTACTTCTCTTTGGGGCGTCCAGTTTTACTAATGAAGAAGAAAGGCGATTCCTTATGCATGTGTATTGATTACCGTGAGTTGAATCTAGTTACGATAAAAAAAACAAATATCATATTCCCCGTATTGATGATTTGTTTGATCAGCTCTGTGGTGCCCAAGTTTTCTCAAAGTTGGACCCTTGATCAGGGTACCACCAATTCGGGTTAAGGCAGGGGATATTTGTAAAACAACCTTTAGAACCCGATACAGTCATTATGAGTTTCTAGTGATGTCATTCGGCGTTACCAATGCTCCGGCCGTATTCATGGATTTGATGAATCGTGTTTTCTCGCAGTATCTCAATCAATTTGTCGTGGTCTTTATCGACGACATTCACGTGTACTCGAAAAGCAATGTGGAGCATGCCGAACATTTGAGGATCATATTGCAGATATTGAGACAGGAGAAGTTATATGCTAAACTTAGTAAATGAGTGTTCTGGCTTGGACGAGTTCAATTTTTAGGCCACATTATTTCCGGAGATGGTATATTCGTAGACTAAACGAAGATTGAATCAGTCCAAGATTGGCCATCACCGAAATCAGCAGCAGAGATCGGAAGTTTTTTGGGACTCGCAGGTTACTATTGAAGATTTGTCAAAGATTTTGCACGAACGGCTCAGCCCTTGACAAGGTTTACTCGAAAGAGAGAACCGTTCGTTTGGTCAAAAGAATGCACCCGATCGTTTGAATTGTTGAAGGAGAAGCTTACCATGGCACCGATACAAACCGTACCGGATGGTACAGGAAGATTGGTGATTCACGGCGATGCTTTCAAGAAAGATTTAGGTTGTGTTTTGATGCAGCACGGTCGAGTAGTGGCGTACATCTCGCGTCAATTGATAACACACGAGAAGAATTACCCGACTCATGATCTGGAGTTGGCCGCAGTTATTTTCGCCTTGAAGATTTAGAGGCTGTGCCTCTTGGGAGAATGGGTTAAGGTCTATACAGACCATAAGAATTTGAAGTACGTGTTAATGCAGAATGAGCTAAATATGAGACAACGTAGATGGTTGGAGTTTATGGCCGATTACGACCTTGATTTGCAGTATCACCCTGGTAAAGTAAATGTAGTACCCGACACACTCAGCTGGAGACCCGCGGCTATGATGTTGACTTGTTTTGAAGGCTTGCATGCTGGACTTTAAAGGGTCGTGGAAGGACCATTATACTCGGTGGAATTCTCCTACAATAACAGCTATCAAGCGAGTATACTGATGGCACTGTTCGAGACACTTTATGAACAGAAGTGTCGCTCCCCACTTTGCTGGGATGATGTAGGGGAGCGAAGATTGTTAGGATCCGAGCTTATAGTACAGACAGTCGACAAGGTCCAATTGATCAGAAACCGTATCAAGCCTACTCAAGATCGCCAGAAAAGTTAGGCAGATGCTAGTAGAAGACCGCTTGAGTTCGAAGTTGTGGAGCATGTTGGTGAGGTGGCCTACCGATTGGCTTTACCTTCTTCCTTGATAGGCATGCACGACGTGTTCAACGTTTCCCAACTACGTCGGTACATTCGAGACGGTAGCCACTTGATCACTCTGAATTGACTTTGAGCACTCATCTCTCGTACGAAGAGCAACCTACGATCATCATCGACCGTAGAGAGAAAATGTTGAAGAACAAAGTCATACCCTTAGTTCTTGTGTCTTAGGATGGATGCTTGCACGGAGAATCCACTTGGGAGCATGACGACGAGATACGTCAAAAATATCGCCATTTGTTTCTTTAATTTTTTGTATTTTTGTTCTTTTAATATCTTGGACAAAATTTCTTGTAAGATGGATAGGATGTAACACCCTGTGTATCTAGAAATACCAATAAAACAAGTATTTTTAGTATTTTCTTTGAATCAATGTCCAAAGAACATGTTAAGTATCATATCAGATCTGATATCAGTTTGAGTCGGCTCGTCTTTACTTGAGCCGACTCAAGATTAATCCCAATTGTTATTTCTTCTCTGGATGCATAAGACGACTCATGACTATCTTGAGCCGGCTCATGAGTCCAGAGAATTTCCTTTCCCCTTTGTGTATATGAGACGGCTCAAAACCTTCTTAAGACGGCTCAAGTTTACTTTGAGACGGCTCAACTTGTGCCTGGAACAATTATTTTCCTCACTGTTTCGTGGAGCCGCTCAACACTTTGAGCCGGCACAACGTCGATCTGATCGAGATCCTGATATCTTGCGCGGATATTTCTTCACGTAACCGACCCGACATCTATATAAACTCACATCTAAAACGTCTAAACCCTAATTCTATAGCATCCAAACCCTGGATCTTTTCTTCAAAACCCCTAGCTTTCTCTCTCCCGTCGACTCATCATCTTCTTCTTCCTCGCCGAGCAACCAGGAACCCAACTCCATCTTCATCGCCGCGGATCATGATCGTTCTCTTTTTCTTTCTTTTATGTGGCTACACGAGATTGAAGCACACCGAACAAGATCGTTGTAATACTCGACGTTCAATCCCACGAATCCTTCAATAACAGGAAAATACTCTTGCTCCCTTGTATTTTGCCGATGCGACATCGGTGAAATCCTTAATTTAAATTCATTAATTTAAAGAAAGGGACGGTATCGTGATATCGTGAATTTCAATTATGTGTGAAACTCATGCTTTGTGTAATTAACGGAACCCTAGTTTTGCTAGCACACCCATTAAATCAACTTCTAAAATCATGCATAACACCTGTTCGATTAAATGCCACGCCCAATTGCCATGCTTGAATGTTTCATGCACATTCTTATTAGGGATATTATTGCAATCATGTTATTAAGTGTTATCTGTGACATGTACAAAATCCCTATCTCATGTCATACATACATATCGTGACCATTATGACTTGAATAATAGAACGAGATCACCGACTTGAATATCGAGCCATATATGCATGTTGATTCGTGCCACCAGCACTAATTCGTGATTTCGTGTTTATTGCCGTGACTTCGTGTTATTATCGTGATTTCGTGTTTATTCGTGACGTGTGCCAAAAAATCGTGTTAGTCAATATTCAACCCTACTGATCGGGTTTTATTGTCGTGACTATACTTAGAAAACACGGGGGATTGAGAAAATTGAAAAGTGAAAATTGGACCCGTATTTTGGGGAATTTTAGTGTTAAAGATTGGCCAATCGAACGCGCCGATGGCGTAGGTGTGATGTGCTAGACATCCACCGTGATCGTGGTTTGTGTAGGATTTTCCTAACGGTAAGCTTGGGACCAAGTCCGGGCAACAGTAGGCCATGGTCTTGGGTATGTACGGGATATCTCTCAAGGTTCGAGAATACTTTTCACCAATCAACTTCAAACTCACGCGATAATAGTTAAGGTTTATCGATAATGACATTTAGGATCCGGCATGACTTGTCATATATATATATATATATTCATTTGTTATTATATTCATGTTCATATATGCACGCGGGCATTTCACGACACTTATACTATCATAATATTCCACACTTTACATTTGCGTACTTGTTAGGTGTTCTGACACCACTGGGACTTGCCACATCAGATTTAGAGGCAGATCCATCGGCAGTGCAGGGGCGGATATATTTTCAGGAGTTTGCCGAAAATCAGTAGTTTAGTGTCGGTTTTCGTTTACTTTTATTTTATTCAGTCGCAATTAGAATGTGAGCTCCTCATGGGACGTTAGGAATTATGTAGCTCTTTTGGATTATGTACTTCCTTATTGAAACCTACTGTTATTCCGTAAATTTTATTCGAATCTATTATTTTTCTGTAGACCCATTTTAGATATTCATTGTTATATATGCAGCATGGTTACAAGTGTTGCCTCTTTAGTGTTTTGGTGTATGTATGTTGGATATTATCGTTCAGGTTTAGTTAGAAGTCGTAACGTGACTATGGAAGGATCTTTTCTTACCATAGGAGCGTGGCTGGCTTTGGTTACTTTCCGTATTCCCGTATTTTAAGAAGCGGGGCATGACATGCTCACTTCAAATTATGGATAAAATTAACCAAAAAAAAAAGGCAAACTCTAAAATATTTGAATGTTTCATCGGTTTACACTTTAAATACACTATTCCTTTCTGCACTTAATATACCTGATAACATTTTGAAGTAGCACTCTATTTATTGCATTGGGACACCAAGCCTACACATAGCAAGCGAGAGGCTTACGCTCAAACCAACTTATCTTGACATTAGTAAGGAAGTGGCTTACGCTCACAAGCATTAGCATTCCTATGTATAAATCAATTGTAATGACTTTACCAGGAGATTGAGGTTTGCGTCTTCAGTTTAGTGATTTGAAGCCAATTTTAACCTTCATTGGTATAAATTATCGATATAAAATAAATTTCACGAGTATGAAGAGAGAATAAAAACCTGGATGCTAAGTGTCGATTTCTAAGAGATGGTCATACAATAAACTTGCGCAATGCCAATGAGGAGAATTGACCGTCTTGAGAGAGAAGGGACGACTTAGGCACTTCCTCCAACTTTCCTCCATCCAAGAGCAAAACCCTATCAGCCATTAGAACCGTTTCCAACCGATGCGCAATCACAATCACCTGCAATACTTCTTCCCCTTAGTCACCAGTAAAGCAAAGCTGGAAACAATATAGTTTTCATGGTCCACAATGAGCAAGAATTTGGACAATGGGTGGGTTGGGCTGGGGGAGTTTTTTCTTTTCTTTTCTTTTCTTTTCTTTTCTTTTCTTTTTTTTGGAGCGGGGGTGCTATAAAGAGGTTGCCCTGGAGCTTCTGGTCATTTTTTTAATGAAATAATAAAATATGCATGTTCAGTAAAGGGTTGGGTAAATGTTGCATGAGCAGGTGAGTTAACCTCAAGGATCTAAGACATAAATATCTATGCAGGTAACTTTGGCATTATAGAGGCATTAGGAGTGTTATTGGCGTTTGTGTATGTGCATGTTCAGGTCATTATAATTATTTTTACCAAGTGTAAGTGGAGATCAACAATATTAACTTCTAATTCTAGATATATTAAAGCACAGACAATGAGTGATAACGATTTGATCCTATTTGGAAAAATAATCATGTCCTTGACTCCTTATTGTATATCTGGTTATTTGAGAAGAGTTGCTATTCTTCTAGGGTTTTTAATTGTATGTGATTGACCAGTCAACCAATATTCGATGAGTTTTCTACATGGGGTGTGTGTGAGTGAGTGACACACACACACACACACACACACACACACAGTAACATGAGGAATTTGATTCCTTTGAGGTGAAGGTTAAAATGAGGAATTTGATTCCTTTGGGGTGAAGGTTTATATTTGTTTTTATAGGTGGTGAGAATTCAGTATATATGTGTGGCTCAGTACAGAATTGCTTTAGATTTTTCAGCTGAATTCCACTCTTCCTTTAATTTGCATTCTCAGATAAAATATTGTTTTTAAGTTCACTATTTGATCCATTCAACAAATAAAGTACATATCTAAACCTAAATTTTCCCAAGTACAGCAATCATATCCCAACTGATTATTCTTCCAATCTAACTCAATAATGTTAGGACTGAAAATTAATAGATCCAATATTATCTTTTGCATCCACTACATCAACCTTCCATATGATACATAAGTTCAGGACTTGGTTGACAGCATCATTACAATACATGAGACAGGAGATATAAACCTTCAGTTGTCACCATTGTCACAAAAATATACAAGGTCTTTTCAGAAATATCCTGGGCTCGTGTTAAAATCACGAAAGCAAGAGATGGTTTGTTCAACCACATTTTTTTTCCTTTTCTGCATCCAGGATTTCCCATTCTTTCATTTCCCTTTCGATAACCATAATTTAAGCACTATCATTATAAACGGTCCTTATGGTTTGACTATGGTAGCGGTGTAACATCAAAGTTGTATTTTAAGGGGAAATGGTTGGCAATACATTTGATAGCCATGGCATAGGCTTATTACCTGGATTGGTTAATATGCTGATGTCAGAAATGGATAGTTACCTATATAGGTACATTCAAAGGTTCTTTTGGATTCTTCAGAACGAAAGAATCCTAGATTTTTTTTAGGGAAAAAACTCCAATTGCAGATCTAAAGAATCCTAAATTTACTTTTTAACTGTTACAGGTAAACCACTAACTTAAAAAGATAATGAATATATACTTGATGAACAATTGCATTGCTCCATTGATGCACTGATCATCTTTTAGGAAAACTTATTCATACCGAATTTTGTTTATGAAATTCCTTTTTGAACACTAAAATAATCCACCACTATTCCCCTTTGAACATTCATAGGAACTTCCGTATGAAATGCAGCATTAATCAGAGAAAAGAGAGATCCAAAAGAGCGATCATAAGATTAACAATATATTTATACTTACTGTATGATTTGACATTAAATGCTCCAATGCTTCTCTAACCAATTGCTCAGACCTGCTATCCAAAGCAGAAGTTGCTTCATCCAAAATCAGTATTGAGGACTTGTGATAGAGTGCTCTTGCTATAGCCACTCTGATTAAAGGGGAGAAAATAACAATAATCAAGCAATGTAATAAAGTACTCTCCAAGAAGCCCTTCATATAAGGGAACATCAGCTACGCTTACCTCTGCTTTTGGCCTCCGCTCAAAAGAGAACCCCTTTGTCCTATTTTTGTCTCATATCCTTCTGGGAGCGATCTAATAAATTTGTCAGCATTTGCAATTCTGGCAGCGTTTTCAACACACACCATATTGATTTTGCCTACAGAATCCCTATAGCTGATATTTTCAGCAACTGTACCTGAAAATAGATTCTAAATCATAGAGAATGTTACCGCGAATGGACAATAGACTTGATATTGAAGAATAGATTACTATATTATGATATGTATTTGGGGAGGAAAAAACAATAAAGTGTCCGTTCATAAGATACATACATACATATCTTTCCCAACTTTTTCTAATAAAATCATTTCTTTCCCAACCTTTGAATCATCTCATCTCTATCTGGTAACTTGCTCTCTTTGCTCAACAGCAAGCATGGTGTGCCAACTTTCTGCTTCGAAGAAAAAGACAACCAAGAAGAAGACCCAAACCCAAACGACCGAGGTGAAGAAAAAGGAAAATGATGTACAGTCGTGGTCCGAACTCCCTAATGACTTATTGATCATCATCGCTCAGAGTCAGTCAAATCGCCGTCTACTTTGTAAGGTTCGGTGCCGTGTGCAAATCATGGAAATCAATCACTTCCATAGAGAACCACCTGCCTGCATACAAGCTGCCATGGTTGATGCTCCCTGAAGACGACCTAAATTGCAGCTTCAGACGATTCTTCAGCCCATCGGACAACAAGATATACAAGCTTCCATTGCCAGAAGCCCGTGAAAAGATGCGTTTCACCTTGTCTAGCGGCTATGTGGCCACGATTGGTACGGATCTGGAGATTCATCTTCTGGATCCCTTGTCAAGAGACCGAATCAAACTCCCATCAGTGTATACAACTGAGAATCCTACATGCTCCATGACAGATATGTCTCACAAGAGCGCAAGCGAAACTTGTTCATACATAAATTGTTTCTTTCCTCCAGTCCTTTGATGAAGGATAAGAGGTGCATCGTTTTGATATTGTACAGGCTCATTCAAGCAGCCGGCATTTGCAACACTAGGAGATACAGAATGGACCAGCATATGCTGGGGTGGCTGGGGCCGATGGAAGTTGTGTTGCGATGCTGTATTCTATAAGAGGCAATTCTATGTTGTCAATATCTATGGAGGGGTCGCAAAGCTGGATCTGGTGCAGCACGGAGCCATGACAGTAGCACATACACCAGACCATAAAGTTATTTCCAGCAGGTACGTTGTGGAATCGTCAGGAGATCTGTTGCAAGTAACACGGTACATATTGAAATTTCAATGGACCAAGAGGATGTTTTGAGTACAAGACAACCGATTTTCGAGTTTACAAGTTGGTGGAGCGAGGGAACTGGGAGCAAGTGAAAAGTCTGCAAGGTATAAAGGAGGAGGATGCAAAGTATCGAAGGATGCAAAGAAAACTACATTTATTTCACCGACAACTATAAAGGAGGAGGATGATCCTACGGTGATATTTATAGCGGAGATCATGACATGGGCATCTTCAACATGGAGGATGGAAGCATCGAGCCCCATTTCACTGGACAATCAGTTACTCCATATTCACCTACTCTATGGATTGCACCCTTCATACTGTGGGAAAAAACACAAGATGATAATCGCATTGGAGTTCATTAGATGAATCAACCCATGTCCTTAGAATTTACTATCAATTTAATATTTTTTATTATTATAGTATCATTATTGTTTTATGTTTCAGACTTTCATGGGGTGCTCCAACTTATTTTTCAAGTTAATTCTTTTTCTTTCTTTAGAATGCCTTGTAAAAAGCGTAAATTAAGGTTTTATTTCTTCCTAATTTTATAGGTCCGGTTAACACTGATATGCTCAGTAATTGGTTAAAAGTGTTCATCTGGTGATTGCAGTATTGGTTATTCCTTTAACTTTGTACACTGCAGGAAGCATATAAAAAGCATTACACTTGATAAATTGCAAATTTCACAGGAGCTTCTGTATCGCCTTGGCTTTAAATAAATAAATGAATAGCCTATAACTGGCATCAAATATACAAAAAAATCGTAAAATTTGTGGAAGTCGCCGTTCGATATATTGAACCCTCAAACAGGTACGAGGACGCTGGTTGATTGCACTGCAGATTGCACTGCATCATATCAACTTGCTACTGTATATGGATCCTTTTGGCTAAGAGCTGAACTTTGTTGCAGTATTTTGTTAATTAATCCACACAAAATAGATGTCTAAATACATTCGAACCCTGATAACTTTGATACTGTCTTGAATTCCCTGTATACAAAAGAAGTGGTAGGAACTACAGTAATTAAGACCCAAACAATTACTAATTATTGTTTGATTTTCTGAGATATAAAAGATTACCGCATAGCATTTTTCAAAATCTAAAGCGCAGAGAAGACATTCGAATCAGGAAAATATGAAAAATTGTAACAAAAAATTCTACTAGTTACAGAATAATTAAGGTCCAATTATAAGGAGGTCAAGTTTTAGTTGCTCGACTTATGTTTTCAGAACTGAATGATTTAAGACACTTGAAAAGTAAATCGATTGACCAAGTATGATGGATTAGCTAGTGACATGCAAATCCCAACGACTGCTCAAGATTATATTGTTTAATTTCCAAAATAGATGCATATTATTGGCTGGATAAAACAATTTATGCAACTGCAAATCTGCAATCCAAAGATTAAAGTAACAAAAAATACTTGTTGGGTGTTCTGATACCCCTTGGACTTTGCCACCTCAGGTTTAGAGGCAGACCCATCGGCAGAGCAGGTGCAGAGATATATTTTCAGGAGTTTGCCGAAGATCGGTAGTTTAGTATCGGTTTTCGTTTACTTTTATTTTATTCAGTCGCAATTAGAATGTGAGCTCCTCGTAGGACGTTAGGAATTATGTAGGTCTTTTGGGATTATGTACTTCTTTATTGAAACCTATTGTTATTCCGTAAATTTTATTCGAATCTATTATTTTCCTGTGGACCCATTTTGGATATTCATTGTTATATATGCAGCATGATTACTAGTGTTGCCTCTTTAGTGTTTTGGTGTATGTATGTTGGATATTATCGTTCAGATTTAGTTAGAAGTCGTAACGTGATTATGGAAGGATCTTTTCTTACCATAGGAGCGTGGCTGGCTTTGGTTACTTTCCGTATTCCCGTATTTTAAGAAGCGGGGCATGACATGCTCACTTCAAATTATGGATAAAATTAACCAAAGAAAAAAAAAAGCAAACTCTAAAATATTTGAATGTTTCACCGGTTTACACTTTAAATACCCTATTCCTTTCTGCACTTAATATACCCTGATAACATTTTGAAGTAGCACTCTATTTATTGCATTGGGACACCAAGCCAACACATAGCAAGCGAGAGGCTTACGCTCAAACCGACTTATCTTGACACTAGTAAGGAAGTGGCTTACGCTCACAAGCATTAGCATTCCCATGTATAAATCAATTGTAATGACTTTACCAGGAGATTGAGGTTTGCCTCTTCAGTTTAGTGATTTGAAGCCAATTTTAACCTTCATTAGTATAAATTATCAATATAAAATAAATTTCACGAGTATGAAGAGAGAATAAAAACCTGGATGCTAAGTGTCGATTTCTAAGAGATGATCATTCGATAAACTTGCGCAATGCCAATGAGGAGTATTGACCGTCTTGAGAGAGAAGGGACGACTTAGGCACTTCCTCCAACTTTCCTCCATCCAAGAGCAAAACCCTATCAGCCATTAGAACCGTTTCCAACCGATGTGCAATCACAATCACCTGCAATACTTCTTCCCCTTAGTCACCAGTAAAGCAAAGCATATGCATGTTCAGCAAAGGGTTGGGTAAATGTTGCATGAGCAGGTGAGTTAACCTCAAGGATCTAAGACATAAATATCTATGCGGGTAACTTTGGTATTATAGAGGCATTAGGAGTGTTATTGGCGTTTGTGTATGTGCATGTTCAGGTCATTATAATTATTTTTACCCTAAGTGTATGTGGGGATCAACAATATTAACTTCTAATTCTAGATATATTAAAGCACAGACAATGAGTGAGAACGATTTGATCCTATTTGGAAAAATAATCATGTCCTTAACTCCTTATTGTATATCTGGTTATTTGAGAAGAGTTGCTATTCTTCTAGGGTTTTTAATTGTATGTGATTGACCAGTCAACCAATATTCGATGAGTTTTCTACATGGGGTGTGTGTGAGTGAGTGAGTGACACACACACACACACAGAGTAACATGAGGAATTTGATTCCTTTGAGGTGAAGGTTAAAATGAGGAATTTGATTCCTTTGAGGTGAAGGTTTATGTTTGTTTTTATAGGTGGTGAGAATTCAGTATATATGTGTGGCTCAGTACAGAATTGATTTAGATTTTTCAGCTGAATTCCACTCTTCCTTTAATTTGCATTCTCAGACAAAATATTGTTTTTAAGTTCACTATTGATCCATTCAACAAATAAAGTACATATCTAAACCTAAATTTTCCCAAGTACAGCAATCATATCCCAACTGATTATTCTTCCAATCTAACTCAATAATGTTAGGACTGAAAATTAATAGATCCAATATTATCTTTTGCATCCACTACATCAACCTTCCATATGATACATAAGTTCAGGACTTGGTTGACAGCATCATTACAATACATGAGACAGGAGATATAAACCTTCAGTTGTCACCATTGTCACAAAAATATACAAGGTCTTTTCAGAAATATCCTGGGCTCGTGTTAAAATCACGAAAGCAAGAGATGGTTTGTTCAACCACATTTTTTTTCCTTTTCTGCATCCAGGATTTCCCTTTCGATAACCATAATTTAAGCACTATCATTATAAACGGTCCTTATGGTTTGACTATGGTGGTGGTTTAACATCAAAGTTGTATTTTAAGGGGAAATGGTTGGCAATACATTTGATAGCCATGGCATAGGCTTATTACCTGGATTGGTTAATATGCTGATGTCAGAAATGGATAGTTACCTATATAGGTACATTCAAAGGTTCTTTTGGATTCTTCAGAATGAAAGAATCCTAGATTTTTTTTAGGGAAAAAACTCCAATTGCAGATCTAAAGAATCCTAAATTTACTTTTTAACTGTTACAGGTAAACCACTAACTTAAAAAGATAATGAATATATACTTGATGAACAATTGCATTGCTCCATTGATGCACTGATCATGTTTTAGGAAAACTTATTCATACCGAATTTTGTTTATGAAATTCCTTTTCCACACTAAAATAATCCACCACTATTCCCTTTGAACATTCATAGGAACTTCCGTATGAAATGCAGCATTAATCAGAGAAAAGAGAGATCCAAAAGAGCGATCATAAGATTAACAATATATTTATACTTACTGTATGATTTGACATTAAATGCTCCAATGCTTCTCTAACCAATTGCTCAGACCTGCTATCCAAAGCAGAAGTTGCTTCATCCAAAATCAGTATTGAGGACTTGTGATAGAGTGCTCTTGCTATAGCCACTCTGATTAAAGGGGGAAAAATAACAATAATCAAGCAATGTAATAAAGTACTCTCCAAGAAGCCCTTCATATAAGGGAACATCAGCATACGCTTACCTCTGCTTTTGGCCTCCACTCAAAAGAGTACCCCTTTGTCCTATTTTTGTCTCATATCCTTCTGGGAGCAATCTAATAAATTTGTCAGCATTTGCAATTCTGGCAGCGTTTTCAACACACACCATATTGATTTTGCCTACAGAATCCCTATAGCTGATATTTTCAGCAACTGTACCTGAAAATAGATTCTAAATCATAGAGAATGTTACCGCGAATGGACAATAGACTTGATATTGAAGAATAGATTACTATATTATGATATGTATTTGGGGAGAAAAAAACAATAAAGTGTCCGTTCATAAGATACATACATACATACATATGTGTGTGTGCACAACACAAAAAAACTAGAAATAATACCATATTTAGTACTTACCACTGTACCTGAAAATAGATTCTAAATCATAGAGAATGATTGCCGTGAATGGACAATAGACTTATATTGAAGAATAGATTACTATATTATGATATGTATTTGGGGAGAAAATAATAATAAAGTGTCCGTTCATAAGATACATACATACATACATACATACATACATACATATGTGTGTGTGCACAGCACAAAAAACAAAGAAAACTAGAAATAATACCAAATTTAGTACTTACCATGTCCTGCGGAACCAAAATTACATGCTCCCTGAGACTTCTCAATTGAATCTCCTTAACATCATGATCATCTACGAGAATGGATCCTATAAAGAGAAAAACAGAAAGAGTGTTAGGGACATCAAAATATCTTGGTTGGAAATACCAACATTTTCATCTGTCACACGAATTTTGTCGTATCCATATCAGATTCGTATCAATTTCATTTCCATGTTGGTTTCAATTGGATTCGTAAAGGGTACTTGTTGGATTCCTAGAATCTATATCGTATTTAGATGTAGCTAACTTGTATCAAAGAACAAGACACTAACAAAGTAACAATCCATGCATCACCCCTGATAAATTATTTGTACGCTTAGTTTAGATTGACTAATATGATATTTTTTATTATTATGCGCATATATTTAAACAATAAATAAAAGCGTATATCAACAAATTGTATCCTCATTTTTTTTAAATTAGGAATCGGCATATCCCATCTGTATCATGTCCAGTTTACGTATCTGGATCCTTCCTACTTAGATTGTCAGTATGCAATTAATAAAAAGTGAACAATGTGCATCACTCACCAGATAAAGGATCATAGAGTCGAAGAAGCAATTTTGTGAGAGTTGTCTTTCCTCCTCCAGAAGGCCCAATAAGAGCAACCCTTTCCCCTGACTTTACATGAAGATTTAATCCATTCATAACAAGAGGCATATTATCCCCATACTTAAATGTAACATCACAAAATTTTATGTCCCCTCTAACATAGCCCAAGTCTACTGCATCTGGTTTCTCATACACCTGTGATATAAAAGGGGGGAAACCCAATATTACATGCAGGTATAAGCCACCCAAGATGACTAATATTATAGAGCCTTGGTAGGAGAAACAACATATTATTATCAACAAAAATTCCATGGAAAACAATTTATTAAATCCTTCAGAGTACAACTAGACGATCCAACAATTTAAACTTGGTTAAAACGATGGGCAAGGTGATCAGTGATAATTTTTGCATAGTATATGGTACCATTATTCCATATCAAGGGGGCATACCTTTGTCCTAAACATATACAATGTTTCTATCCACTATAATCTCCTTTTTGATTTTTCATCAAATAAAGGTTAAGTCCACTATCAACTTTAGTTTACTCAAATACTTGATCAAATTTTGCGTTCTTCATATATTTAGGAATCCATCACTTTTTGGACACAAAAAGGAAAACTTGCATACTTTGCAAATTTTCCTTACCACTTCAATCCTTCTCATGATACGCATCATGTGCTTTATCCTGGGAACTTAACTAGGGTTCTGAGTGCTCCGTAAATGCTAAGATATTGTTTAGTCTACAACCACAAGCAGCATATAATTTTTTGTCTCAGTTAGTCAGTTATGATAAGTACCTTTGAGTTGAACCTTGTTAGTTCAAGCAAGCGCTCTATAGCCGGCTCCCCTTCTTTCAACTCATTGTATGCTTTTCCCACATCCTACATTTTTTTACAAGTGCAAAATTAAAGGATACATGATGCGAATTTACAAATAAAGTGACTGGAAGTAGAGAGCTGCCAAGTTTTGACATAAGTTTTTATATGCCTTCATTCAGAGTGCAGATAGTAATAGACTTGGTTCTAGGATATGTAAAAGTGAGCTTTCTTCAAAAGCTCAAAATGCGGAGAACAAGGAAGAACGAGTACTATGAACAGAAACCTGAAACAACCTAATTCACTGGTTCTGACACTTTTTACTCCTTTTCCTAGAACTTGTTTTTCACTTTTAAGGTAACATTATTTCCATTCTCTCATTCTGTAAGCATTCCTACAGATCTTCATTGGACAAGCTAAAACTCAAATAGATAGGAGATAAGAAGGAAACAAAATAGACAGATATTTATATTATTATAAAATGGCCATTGAAAGATTGATACAGTGAAAGAAGAATAAAATGTGCCGGGATTATGCAAACCACATAATCAAGTTACTGCATTTCAAAATATGGCCAGAGACTTGGAGATTATAGACGGCTTACCCGAAGAGGCTCGACCACAAGGGCTAAGGACATTACGAATGATAACAACTTTGAAATGTCAAAAGAATTTCTTGAGACCATCAATGAACCAGCACAAAGCACTACTAATCCACCTATGCATATGAATTGGACAATCTGGGGAATGAGCGCCTTCATTTTCCTCTTTTTCAACTTGTGTACCATATTATCCCAAGCAAGCTGTCGGAATCTCAAGCTTTCATTCAACTCCCCATTATTAGCCTTTACAACTAGCATAGCTGGGAGTACCTAAACATTAAACTATAGACCAGCTCATTAGTGCCCCTTACGCAAGACTTAATACATGGATCAGATAGTGCATATATAGTATACATTTCCTCCAATTATAACATAAAGGCTTAATTTCACAAAACTATCAAAAACTATACCTGTCTTCAACTAAACTACCAAAAACTACATCCATTTTTCATTAAATTACCAAAAACTTACATAATAACGATACATGTTATCAGTAAATTACGAAAATAGCATCTAAAATGTTCCGTCAGCACCATTATGTTAATTAAACTAAATACAGGTATGTTTCACTAAAATTATGTTAATTAAGTTAAATACAGGCATGTTTCACTAAAAATGAGTGTCATTGATATTAAAGTTTTTGGTAGTTTTTGAACTTAATAAAGTTTTTTGCTAGATTAGTGAAAACAAGGACAGTTTTTGATAGTTTAGTGAAATTACGCTTAAAGTATTTACTGAACTCACCTCATTTAGGTAGGCTGATAGCCTAGCAGCACTTAATTGTGCTCTCCTGGATATCTTGCAGAGCCTTTCGCCAAGATAAGCGACAGCTAGTGACATGCATGGAATGATCTATAATCACATATTGAAGATAGTGTTCAACCCAATCAACACTTAATTATTTAAAGAACAAAATGTTTTAATTTAAAAATTACCAGCGCTGACATTAATGAAAGAACAGGACTAAGCGCAACCATCTGAGCCGCCATTGCAAACAACTGCAGGGAATTTGGTACTACAGTCTGCGCCCAAAGTTGAAAGGAAATAAATGTGGGAGAAATCTTACCTACAAGTTCTAATTTTACTTCCTTTACTGTTAATCCCTGTTTTATTTATTGGATTAGAATTAGCATTGTTATTCCTCTATTCTTTTATTCTTGTTTTGGCATTTATGTGGCATTTTTAAGACTATGAAATGTGAGCATTCAACCAAAACATGCATTAACTGCTGATAATTACCAAGGAATGAACTTTCCATTGGAATCAACTGAAAGAGCTGAAGAAACCATAAATTTAACAAAACTAATTGCGTAAGAAATTTTTCGATATAAGACTATCCGACTAAACTTCAGAAAAAACACAAGAATGCTTACATTCAAGAGAGCATAGAGAGTATCCGCGACATCCGAGGCCTCGGCGGTGATCCGATGCGCAACATCCCCAGCTAAAACACCATCCTTCCCTTCAAAAAACCCTAAGTCTCTTTTGAGCACTCTCTCAAACACATAGGCTCTAATCTCATACGCGGACCCCAGCGCCGCCTCCCAAAGCAGCGCTTGCTGCAAGTAGCTCGTAATGGATCGGACGCAGGCTAGGGCTGCGAGGATTAGGCCCTCCTTGACCATGTTATCGGATCCGGGTTGGGTGAGGAGAGAAGGGAGGCGCCCGATTCGAGGGACGGAGAATGAGAGGCAGGAGATGGAGATGGCGCTAAAGACCCAGGCTTTGACGATGGGCTGCCATTGGGATTGGACGAAGGGCTTGATTTCGAGAAGAGGCGATGACGACGACGAGGGTTTTTTGAGGGAGGAGGAGATTGTGAGAGAGGGGAAGGGTTTTGCTCTGATTGGGAGAGCTAGGGTTAGGGTTTTCGGAGCGAGACGATGACGATGACGATAGAGACGAGAAGGGGGGATTGGAACTGCGATTGTTACTCGGATCATGGCGTGTCTCGGGGGTGACAAGCTCAAGATGAAGATGAAATGCGTTTGTTTTGGGGTTTTTTAAAAATCATACCACCCCGAATACTTTCTTTATTTTTAAACTTCACCCTCCATGTTCTGAGAATTTCAAATCACACCCTTAATCTTCGGATCTGATTGGACGACCACACAGGAAACCTCTTTCACTCTGAAAGTATCTTTGTATTCGTTCTCTGGCCGTTTGGATGCAAGATTTCGCTAATTTGAAAAGCCAAATTGATGATTCTCAATATTGACGGACTCCAAGATGAGGACGCGTGACAGATGACGTGTTCCAGAACTCAGAAGAAAGGGCCACAGGGGCCGACCAGGCCACCCTGTATCCGACCTGCAAACACAAGCTGGCTCACCTCAGGGCCCCTGAAATTTGGCCTCCTCGGCCTCTCAGCTCACCCCGAGCTGCCTCAGCACCAAGACTTCTCGGCCCTCTCGCTCGTTCCCGAGCCCCTCAGCCGAGGCCATCTTCCTCGGTTCTCCGACCGACCAATTCCACCACTCACAGGCGTAACCGCCGCTCCGTAAATCCCGCCACGCGCAGATTCTCCGTCAGCAACATCCCACGTTCCACGCCATCACGATCCCCATTAATGGGTGATCCGCTCTTTACGCGGGCGTGACGTCGGGAGCATAACTGCCGGCGAGATTCTCACGTCTACTGCTGTGTGCTGCCGCCACTATATAAACCCCCATCACAGAGGGGTCAAGTAAGCCATTTTTTATTCCACTTAGCCATTACTCTGCTCGGATCTCGTGCTGAGTTGATCGTCGGAGGGTTCTCGGTGGTACCAAACCATCCCGGGATTTCTTTGCAGGTATCCGGCGCTAAACCCCTCAAATCAACAACCTCCTCAAAACTCATTGAGACCCACACGCAACAAGTGATCACCTCCAAAATCCATCGGGAGATCGACAGAATACAATATCTGACGGAGACCCGAAAAGGACCGCCATCACAAATCCATATGGATTTATCATTTTTGTGTTTGATTGGCCGAACTTAGAAGTGGAGTTGATTAGTGTCACATCAGCTTTTTGGACTCATTTCAAATCCAAGAAGAAAGCATGGATTCATCGAGAGTTCTCATCCATGTATTCATGTAGTCTTGGATAATAATAATCAAACGATAGAGAAAAAGGGTGCCTCCTTCATTGTTGACTTTACCCCTCTCTTTGAGTATTTGTCCTATGCGTAGGCAACCAATGCTATGCTCATCTTCCTCGTATCTATATATGGATTCCATGATCAATTTAAGTCCTGCCAAACAATGGAATGGACAGTGGGACAATGAATTTTGTTATTTTTCACCAATCAAACAAAAAACTTGCAAATCCATGAGATTTACCTTCCATGGAAAGGGGATTCCATTTTTTGGAGTTTAACAACGGAATAGACCCTATGAATCTATAAAGCAATCACTAGGAGCTAATTAGAAGAAAAGGCTTGAATTAATGAAAAGGTTTCAAAGGCTTCATTTTTTTCACCTTTCGGGAATAACTAGTAGATTTAAAGATGAAAAAGAACATTTAGGAGTTGATGTTAGTAGGATGACATATGTTTTCTCTGTTCCTTTTCACTCATCGTTTTAGAGAAAAGCATTATCGCTTTCTTAATATCAGCAATTAATCTACCGCCACATCATCACTAAAAAAATCATACATTTTCTGCTTTCAACTATTACTGAAAGTATTATTTTAATATCAGAAATTAATTTTTGATGGAGCTCCTTTCGGGCCTCCGTCAGATGTTGTCTTCCGTTGATCTCGCAGTGGACTTAGTTGATTATCTTCCTTCGCGTGTGGGTCTCAATGGGTTTTTGGAGGAAGAGATGAGGTGAGAGAGCGGCTGCCGAGTTCCAGCAAAGAAGTCCCGGGACGGTTTGGTACCACCAAGAACCCTCCGACGCTCAAGTTAGTGATAAGATCCGAGCAGAGTAACGGCATAAAAGTGTAAAAGATGGCTTCCCTGACCCCTCTGTGATGGGGGTTTATATAGCAGTGGAGCGCGCAGCAGCGGACGCGAGAATCTCGCCGGCGGTTACGCCCCCCGACGTCACGCCCGCATAGAAAGCGGATCGCCCATTGATGGGGATTGATAGCGTGGAACGTGGGATGCTGATGGCGTAAAATCTGCGCATGGCGAGATTCGCGGAGCGGCGGTTACGCCTGTGAGCGGTGGAGTTGGTCGGAGGGCCGAGGAAGACAGCCTCGGCCGGGGGCTCGGGGACGAGCGAGGAGGCCGAGGGGTCTTGGTCTGGTGGCAGTTCAGGGCGAGCTGAGAGGCCGAGGAGGTCAATTTGCGGGGGCCCCGAGGAGGGCCAGCTTGTGCTTGCAGATTGGGCACGGGGTGGCATGGTCGGCCCCTGTGGGCCCTTTCTTCTGAGTTCCGGGACACGTCACCTGCCACGTGTCATGATCTTGGGAATCGCCAATGTCGAGCACTGTCATTAGCCCCCCACTCTTGTCCCGACCAGCCAGTGGTCGGGTCAGGAGTGGACTGTCGGGCCTCCTGAGGCGAGATCCCTTCTTGGGTTTCGTCGGGACGAGTCCTCGGGCTGTCGGTTGTCTTTCCTGCTTGTGAATCGAGGCGAGATCTCCGCACCTTAAAAGGGGTGTGCCGGTTCGTGCACTATATAACTGAAGCAATAGTCCACGTGTCAAAGGATAATTGGCTGGTATGACATATGCGGGCCTACAGCGCCCGACTGGATGCGGTTTAGTGAAGGACCGACACGTGGAGTGATCGGAGCCGCTGGGCGTAAGGAGTCGTTTCGGCGGGAGGTGACAGGCGCTGTTGGATGCGGCCGTATGCGGTGATAAAACGGGGGCGGGGCCCGCCTCAGGGCCCCCAACCTTTCATTTCCCTTCTTCCTTGAGTCGCTGCCGCTCGGCGTTCTTCTTCCTTTGGGATACATGGTTCACTCCCACTCTTCGGGCGGCCCGCACCGGGAGGAAGCTAGCGGCGTAGCCGAGCCCCCGGCCAGCTCGCGCCCTCTGCCGGATTCTCTGCCGGCGGCAGGGCCGTCCATTTCGTCGACGGCATCTGGTGGTTTCTTTGGCGGCGGCCAGAGTCGTCAGCAGTTGCCCGAGTCCCAAACTCGGGGCGGGGGGAAGGGTGAAAGCAGGCCCCTTCTCAAGAGGAAGAGGACGGTTTCTCGCGCGCCGTCGTCGAAGGCCCCTGAAGGGATTCCCATACAGGAAGGGGGCTCCGTCTTCACGGTCCCGTCTGGACTTTCTGTCGCCGCTGGCCTGCTCGCCGGGATGGAGGAGTCGGCTGGGGGAAAGCTTCCGTGTGGCTCCTTGAGGGATCAATTGGAGGCCATGGCCCAAGGGGCGGTCCAGGTACGAATCCCTCCACATGTATTTGTCTTGGTATGCCTTCCCTTGGTTAGGGTGCCTCCTGGTTTCTCATCGGCTTTCTGTCAGGTTCTTCAACACTGCGTCCTTGCCACTCGTATGGAGGCCGAGGGAGCAATCCACGCCCCGAGGCCAGTGGAGGTGTTCCCTTCGGAGGTCGAGATTTTGCAACGCGACCTGCGCCAGGAGAGGGAAAAGGCTGACGTTGTGGCGGGCCGGGCGGAGGCTGCGAAGCTTGCCAACTCGGCGACTCGGGGTGCCCTTCGTCGTCTGAACGCGTCTCTCCGGGCTGCCGATAGGAAGCTGGCGGACATGGCCGAACACTTTGCGGCACTGGAAAAAGAAATGGACGCCGACAGGGGAGATGCCGAGGGGGAGATGCTGAAGGCCCAAGTTGCCGAGGCTCATGCTAAGAAATCTGTGGCCGAGTATAAGGCATCAGAGCAGTTTTACGCCGAGCTCGGGGAGTATTCTGCCGTCACGTGGAACAAGGCTCTGGATGCCGTGAAGGAACAGCTTCCCGAGTTCGACGATGGTGAACTCCGTGCTCAGGTTCCGCTTCGGGCGGCGAGGCCTCCGGTGAGAGATGGCGAGGGAAGCGGGGCACGCCCTTGGTGGAAAAGTCTCCGGTGGTAGGGCCTTGGGCCATGATGCAGACGATGAAGTAGCCGAAGTAAGCCTCCGGGCAGTTTGTAGGGCTGGGGGCCCCAAAATACCCTTTGTAAAGATCTTGATTTTGGCAATAAAAGAAAAATCCTCGATTCGTAAGTTTGCATTTTGTCTTTTGTGTGTGAAGGACGTTCGTAGGATATCCTCGCTTATATTGTCGTGTTTCCGTGTCAGGTTGTCCATTTGTCTGGCGATCTCCTATCGAGTTGATTCCAATCACCAACCGGCGAGTGTGTCGAGCGCTGCCGCGGAGGTATCCTCATGTATGGCCCCCGAGGTCGATGGGAGATCGTTCAGACTTGGATGAACCTGACATCCTTCCGGGTGTCTTGGATCCTCATGCATGGCCACAGGGCACCTTTGAGCATCGATTCCAAGATGTGGGGGGTTGGGCAGGGTAGTTTTGCAGGTTTTTTTGCGCGGTCTTACCGATCGCCGGCGTTGGGGTAGGGAGCTACCGGCCGGGCTTGACCGAGTAGGGTCGCTGTTTGGTTGCCTCTTGTGAGGGCTTTGATCTTTGTCGGTTGTAGTAGGAAGCTACCATCCGGGGATAGCCGAGCAAGGGCTCGACCGTCTTTGGGAGGACTTTGAGCCTTAGCGTGGGAAGGGCCGCGGAAGGCCATTAAGAATGACCGGGCAGTGAGGATGCACGGTTGCCTCTTGGTGAGGGCTTTGGTCTCTGGCGTCATGGGTAGGCAACTACCAGCCTGGGATGAATGACCGGGGTAGCCGCTCTGGTGCCTCTTATGAGGGCCTTTGATCCCTGGCGTCGAGGGTAGGGAGCTACCAGCCGGAGTAGACCGAGCAGGGTAGCTGCTCGGTTGCCTCTTGCGAGGGCTTTGATCCTTCAGGACGGGGACCGGGCAGGGTTCCTGCCCAGTGCCTCTTGGCGAGGACTTTGATCCCTGTCGGTTATGGTAGGAAGCTACCAGCCGGGGATAGCCGAGCAAGGACCCGACTGTCTCTGGGAGGACTTTGGTCCTTGGCGCGGGAAGAGCTATAAGGCTGTAAGAAGCCTACCAAGGACCCTTGGCCGGATGGGGTTACCACCCGGTGCCTCTTGGCGAGGGCTTTTGTCCTGAAAAGATAGCCGAGCGAGGGAACCTCGGGCTCGACTGCCTCTGGGAGGGCTTCTTGATCCACGGCGTTGCGACAGGGAAGCTGCCCGCCGGGGATAGCCGAGCGAGGGAGCCTCGGGCTCGACTGCCTCTGGGAAGGCTTCTTGATCCTCGGCGTTGCGGCAGGGAAGCTGCCCGCAGGGGATAGCAGAGCGAGGGAACCTCGGGTTCGACCGCCTCTGGGAGGGCTTTTTCGTTGTACAGGGGGAACTCTACCGGGGAAAAAGATTCGAAGTTTATTTATTCGTATGGGTAGGAATTTCAGACAACACTTTACACCATCTTGTTAAAGGGAAATCTCGAGTAGTGGCTGGGGTGCGATGTGTTAGTTATGTATATGCCCTAGAGGCCATTGTTGTACATATGATGTATATTATAATGGATGCTTGGATATATATAGAGATGACTTTCTTGCTCGTCATGATAGTATGCTATTTGGTTTCACTTTATCTTAACATGTTGACTTGTATTGGTTTACTGTTTTACTCTCACATGTTGATAAAGCCCTTAGGATCTGTACTCGGCTACTGGGACTATGATGAGATCATACTAGTGGGGCCACGGTAGTCGATGAGTACATCCTATAACTGTTCCTAGTCGAGGGTATATCGAGACAGGGCATCGATACACCAGAGTAGACTAGCGTATACGCATCTTGACCCATATGATGGGCGATGGATGATCCCATATCCATCGGTGTTTGACATCAGAGATGGTGTACGGGTGCTCAGTGGAGACTGGGTACACTGGACGGACTCGCCGAGAACTCCCAGATGGTGATATACCACACGTCAGATGGCAGTTCCCCGGTGACACTGGTACAGGGTAGTCTGTAGACCCGAGATCGTCATGAAGTCTTGTGTGATTCCCACTGTGCTTTGATTTCCACCTTACCACGTCCAAGAGAGCGTGCAAAACGGTGGCTTTTGGGTACAGTCCCGAATCACATGGAGGCAATGAGCGATAGGAGGGGATTCGTCTCTCCCGGTATAGGGAGTTGATGTTGTGCTGTGTTCGATTGGCTATAACTGGAAGTCCCTGGCCAGGGCTGATATAGAGATTTACTGGTAAGTGTTACTAGTAGTTTCTCGACCCGTTATGAGCCACACATCGACACGACTTATCGGTTACTGGGGTCTGACGTATACCACCCCTAAACTTGATATGCGACATATCAGACGAACAGACCGGACTGTACGGGAGTGTTACTGATTGGATTCACAGGAGAACGCACAGGCTAGCTTGTTGATCTTCTGATCGCTCAATACCTGGGTGGCTGTTACGTTTAGCTGACCGCTTGCAGCTTGTGGGTGTTTGATATGATCATCACCTGCTACCGGCGTATTGACGATTCTTTAGAGTCCTACACAGAGGTTTCTTGGCTCAGGCGAAACGGAGTAGAGGCGCATATGTGATATGTGTAGGACCGAGGATAATGCGATATGAGATACCGTATTATATTCTCGCGATATTTAGATATGAACTGGGACATCGGATCAAGTGTTGATTCGATGAATCGGTACATCATATATTAGTCGGTAATATTCGATATAGCCGGATCATCGAATCAAGTGTTGGTTCGATAATTTAATGTATAATAATATATATGATATATTGTATTACATTATCTAATATTGGCTCGCTTTATTATTTCATTTTCTCACTGGATGATACATTGATATATATGCGATATATGTTAATTGTATTATTTTCTTTTGTTGCAAATATATAATATATATGTGATATATATTATTGTGACATGATATGATTTATTGTTAAACATGTTTAAGGATGATTAAATGAGGTTAGGGTTTGATTAGGGTTAGTTGCTTCTTGAACCTTCTAGAAGCAATTTCTTTTGTCATGGTTAAGATATTTTTGGATGACACATTTCTAAACCTAACCAAACCCTAACTCTAGTTTATTCTCTACACATTATTAGCCACTCATCCTTGACCATGGTTGATATATCAATCATATAGTTTTATTTTCTATTCATCACAAAAGGATTATTATCATTGTTATTTTCCATTATCATCCTCTTCTCTCTTGAAAAAGCTCACTAGAAATTCTTTGTGTGATGAATAAATATGAGAAAATGATTTAAAAAGAAAGCAAAAATACTACTCTCTCATCCTCATCTCATCTAGCCCATGAGATTAGTGTGTTCATCTCTTTAGAGTGAGAAAGCTTGAGTCTTTGCAACTTCGACGTAGATCATCGGAGATTTGGAACACTTCAAGCTAGCATGGATCGTTCGAGTCGTGGAGCCTCTCATGAGTCCGGGAGATCGTGGATCGCGGCAAAGGGACTTCTACTCGGAGCTTGTGAAGCGAAGGAGCGGACTACAAAGGTTGTAATCCCTCACACTTAGATAAAAGTTATCATCTTGCATGTTAAACCCTAATAATCTAGCAAAGATCCCGGCTTTGGGTTGTTCGGCACGTCTAAATTTTTATCCGGGCATGTTTGATGCCTTATGAACCTTCACAAGAGTGCCTAGGAACCCTACACGACGCTTCGCTAGCTTTGACCTTATTGGTATAGCTTGAGCTTCTCGGCGTTGTAAGGCCGAGGGAGCTTCCATCCGTCCGTGTTCTGTAGGCGGTAGGCTCCGCCGGGGAGCGCTTCAGAGACGAGAAAAGGACCTTCCCACTTTGGGGAGAGCTTGTGAAGCCTGCCTTGGTCGATGAATTCGTTCCGCCGCAGGACTAGGTCCCCGGTCTTGAAGGACCGGTGTTTTACCCGGGCATTGTAGTATCGGGCCATCTGCTGTTGATAAGCGGCGGCTCTGATCTGGGCCAGGTCCCTTTTCTCCAACAGTATGTCGAAGTTGGTTCGTAGTGCCATGGTGTTTGCGTCATCGTCGAAGTGATCGACCCGGTGACTGGGTAACCCGATCTCCGCTGGGACCATCGCTTCGGTCCCGTAGCAGAGGCTGAAAGGGGTCTTCCCGGTGGGAGTCTTTTTTGACGTGCGCAGGGCCCATAAGACCCGGGGTAGCTCCTCGACCTAACTACCTTGTCTCCCTTCCAGGCGGGTTCGGAGACCCCGGAGGACGTCCCGGTTAGCGACCTCGGCCTGCCCGTTACATTGGGGATGCACGCCCGCGGCGAACTTCATGAGGATATGGTATTCTTTGCAGAAGTCCCTTACTTTCTCGTTCTCGAAGTTCGTCCCATGGTCGGTGATGATGCACCTCGGGATCCCGAACCGGTGTATCAGGTTGTTTTGGGGGAACTTGATGGTTGTGGCGGCGTCCGGTTTCCTGATGGGAACGGTCTCGATACACTTGGTGAAGTAGTCTACCGTGACAAGGACGTATTTATGCCCACCAATTCCGGTGGGGAACTGGCCGATCATATCCAATCCCCACTGGGTGAATGGCCACGGGGACGTCAGGGTAGTTAGCTCGGTAGCCGGGAGGCGGGGAATACTGCCTTGAAGTTGGCAGCTCTTGCACCTCCTGACCAGCTTCTGGGCGTCCTCGTGCATGGTGGGCCAGTAGTAACTCTGGAGTAGTGCCTTTTGGATCAAGGTTCGAGCCCCCTGGTGTGCGCCGCCCACCCCTTCATGGATTTCCCGCAGGACGTAGTCGGCTTCGTAGGGGTCAACGCACCGGAGCAGGGGCTGGGTGAAGGCCTTCTTGTAGAGGTTCCCGTTGCTCCAGACAAAGTGGGTGGCTCTGGCCCGGAGGCGGCGAGTGTTCAGACCATAATATTGCATTTTTCATTCCCCTATTCTTATCCGTTTTATAAATAAACAAGTACTCTTGACGCACGTTTGTTGCATATTACAGGATACAGGTTTCTGGAGCAAATACAGTGAAAAAGACACAAAACAACAGAAAAGGGACTTTTGACCAACAATTAGACGGATCCTAGTCAAGTCTAGACGAAGAACAATGCAAGGTCCAAAATGTCAAGACAAACAGTTAAAAGATCCTTACAAGTTTTCACTGAAGATCTGAAAAAGACCAAGAACCCAAATAGAGAAAAGTACTGAAGAAACAGAGAGGAAAAGACACCCTAAAGCATACCCTGAAGTTTGGTGAGCTAAGCTCACCAAAGGGCCGCGGAACTGCGGCCCAAGCGCCCAATTGCCGCAGTTCCACGGCCATTTAATGCCCGTGTCGGCGCCGACTTCTTGTGTCGGTGCGGGTGTTGGGATTTTTCAAGGGCAAGTCCATAATTGCACATCTGCGAGAGTCTGTAACCCTAGTTTCCTTGTTTGCTTATAAATTGTAATAAAAAATTGTAAAACCCTATGCCTCTTTTCAATCAATAAATTTCAGAATTTCTGGGAGATAAATTCAGATCTGTTCTATATTGTTTGGGGGGAGCCGTTAACTTAGGAAGGTAAATTATGTCTTTCTTTCTTTTAATTAGTATGCCTTATCATACCCTAATGAGCGAGTAATCTCCTCGCTTGTTAGGGTTAGCCTTAGGGAAAAGGTTGAGAGATGAGATCTCTCACCCCTTTCAATGCCACCTTCACCTAATAAATTAGAACTCCATGCATACGCGCACAACCGCTCCCTGCGGCATCCTACCCCTCGAGGTAATGATGAACCGTAGTATAAAGGGCCGGTTGCGTGCGTTTTCCATGAGGGTTAGGGTAATTATCAACAAAGGAAGGATACGAATCTAGAGGAAGAACATTTTCCCAAAAGATTCGGATCCACTTTATTGATAACTACCGTAACATCTAATAGATCTAAAAAAAGAAGGCATTGAAAGCGGTGAGGAAAACGTTAATCTCCAAAACTTCCCCTGAGCCTAACCCTAGAAAGACTCTTAATTAGATTAATTAGATCCAGTTTTTATAGATTTTTATAAACCAACCAAAACGACATTTTGAATCAACTCGTTAAAACACATAAAAGAAATTTACCCGTCTCTGTGGATCGACCCGTACTCACCGGCTAGCTACGAAGCGACGCCGTTTCTGATTGCGGTAAACTTATATTTTTGAACCAAATCAAATGGCGCCGTTGCCGGGGATGGCGTAATTTTTCTTTTTGTGAATTTTCGGGTTGATATAAATTTTAAAAATTATAAAAATCTGAAAATATAAAAAAATACAAAAATTATCAACTTTGATCTGTTTGAAGGGTGTATCTTTTGAATCTTGCAGGAACAGCGAAGAATCGCAGATCTGAAAATTTTACAGAAGGCTGATCAGAAAAGTGCATATCAGAACAGAGGAGAAATATCACAACAGAGGGATAGAAATTTTCTGGAGCTACGATCCCACCAGGAGACCGCGGAACCGCCGCATCTACCCCATCAAGACCGCGTTTCCACGGCCATTTGGCCACGTCAGCACCCAAAATTTGCTTTGTTTGTTTTCTAATCCCCCCTCTGCAACCTCCATATCTCTGTCTGTGAAAATTTTCTACAGGAATTCTTTGCGTAAAAAGTCTTTCTCCCCCTTCTAAATAACAGATTTTCTGCAGGTTTCTTTGCGCTGCACTAAAAATTGATTGCAAGTGAAATTGTATTGTTTTGCATAATTTAATCGGACTTTAAGGGGCTAATTGACCAAACTCGGATTGGGTGGGGATTTCATCACCCTTCCCAGGACCCCAGAAAACACCTAAAGTATTTTGCATCGACCACAATTAATTAAAAAAGATTAGAATCAGACCTAAGGACATCGAGCTCAATAGGAAAAGGACTAGTATAGGCATCGGCCGTTTATCCTAACCGACTTTGCGGTGTCTAGGCTAGTGGTTATTAATTAGGCCCATTGTAGTGGTGGTTCCTTCCCACTTACCTGGCCGTACTTGTCCGTGAAGAGGCGGTTTGAGGTCCTATTTCTAGCCCTAGTTAGGAGCTGTCTAGCAGACCTAGGCGACCCTAGATCTAGGCCTGATTGTGCATGTGTGGTTGATACATTTGTGTCACGAGTCCCTTTCCAAAAACCTATTTGCAAAACTCTCACATAACAAAAAAGGGAAAATCTTTTCAAAACTTGCAACTTGTCGCTAAAGGAACTTGCAACTCACTTCCACTCACTTCTTCTCATTGACGTTATCTTACCCCTACATTCTGTTTTTCTATTTTTCTGGCTACACTACCCCTTTAGTGTATGTCACTTTGGACTAGGGATACTAACGCCCGATTAGTCCGTGTTTCGTTGGTACCGACCAACGAACCCTTCGACGAACCCTTCGTCGACATTCCGTCCATTTCCTTACCTCCACCTTCAAATTCTTTCACCGAAGGTATGTCGGGATTCAACCCCAACGATACCTTACCGACGGGAATGATTCCACCTCCGCCAGGTGCGAATAACCCGAATCTTCCGCCTGTTGTAGCGCCCGCACGAGTCGCGCTCCAGGATCTCTTCTACCCCGTCCGCACTTCTTTACCTACATGTCTTTCACCCCACCGGCAAATGGGGACAACTTTGAAATAAAACCACACTTCATCAATATGCTGCCAAAATTTCATGGTTTGGAATCTGAAGATGCATATATCTTTATCAATAAATTCCAAAATGTGTGCGCTATGATGAAGACGACCCAATTAAGTGATGACGCTATAAGGCTAAGGGTCATTCCTTTTACCTTATGTGACCTAGCCGAGAAGTGGCTATACAGCACCGCATCACATTCCATTAGAAATTGGGACGAGTTTGTGAGAGCTTTTCTGAAAAAGTTCTATCCTCATCACAAAACTGCTAGAATCCGAAACGAGATTATACAATTTTCACAGCTTCCTTCCGAACCATTTTGGAAATGTTTCGAGAGATTTAAAGACCTACTTGTTCAATGCCCGCATCATGGGATCGAAAGTTGGCAACTTTGCCAAACATTATACGAGGGATTGAACGCAGCAACGAAGCAGTTGCTAGAAACAATATGTCAAGGTCATTTTCTCTCCAAGTCTAGCGACGAAGCATGGCAGTTTCTTGAAGACCTTAGTGAGCAAACAATTCAGTGGGAGAGTACCAAGACCACATCATCTTCTTCAGTTGGTCAATCTAGGGCAGGCATACATCAAATAGATATGTCGATTGCTATGAAGGCCGAGATGGCCTCACTTATGAAAAAGCTAGAAGCCATTGAGACCAAAATCTCATCGTCTTCTCCTGCCCCTACTCTACCCACACGAACTGTTTGTGCTTGTTGTTCGAATTCATCGCATCTAACCGAAGAGTGTCCTTATAATGTACTTATTCAAGGACAGGATCAAGTCAATGCTGCATTTCAGCAGCGACAAAGAAACGATCTGTACTCTTCGACATACAATCAGGGGTGGAGGAGTCACCCAAATCAACAGTTCCAAGGGAATAACAATTTTCAAAGACCTCCTTCACAACAACAACAAGCACCCTCACAAACTCAAAACCAGCAACCTTTCCAACAACAACCTTATACAAATCAAACGAACAATTTTGGTCAACCAAATGATGATAAGGTTATCTCGCTAAAAAAAAGTCTAGATGCATTTCTCAAGCAATCTACTGAATCCGCAGCAAGATTTGAAAATTATGTTCAGTCTTTGATGAATAACAATGCCTCACACGATCAAAGTATCAAATCTATTGAGGCACAAATTGCACAATTAACTGCTGCGTTAAGCGAGAGAGAAAAGGGAAAGCTTCCATCTCAACCATTGCCCAATCCCGGTCACACACAAAACGCATATCACAATCACAATGTAAATGCGGTGACCACGTTGAGATCCGGAAGAGAGTTGCAAAATGATATGGGAACCAGTGATGACATCCCCGCCGGTGGTTCTTCTTCTTCTTCTCCATCGTCATCTTCCCCTTCTTCATTTTCTTCACTTCCTTCTTCACCTTTTTCTTTAGAGCCTATTCTCCACCCTTCATACGGGTCTAATTCTTCTAACTCGAATGGACCCAATTCTCACGACATGAACACATCTACACCGGGATCCGTTCCTTCTCCATATTCTAATCCACAGACATTTGACTCAACGAATTTTCAAAATGCTCCATTCCCAAATAGGTTGAGTCCTAATAAACCAAATGCACAAGTGGAAAAGATTGTGGAGATATTTAAGCAGGTTAGCATAAATATACCTCTCTTGGATACTATCCAACAAGTCCCTTCATACGCGAAAATCTTAAAGGGCTTATGCACCTCGAAGAGAAAGGCATCTCAAGTACCCAAGAAAGTGCTAGTGGCTAGTGCAGTGAGCAATTCTATTAACCACCATCAAACCTTACCCCAAAAACGAAAGGACCCCGGCTGTCCTACTATTTCAATCACAATTGGGGATAAGAAAATTAATTGAGCACTTTTAGATCTTGGGTCTAGTGTTAACCTGATTCCCTACTCCGTGTACGAACAATTAGGGGTTGGAGAGTTGAAACCCACTCGTTGCACTCTCCAAATGGCTGATCGATCAATCACCCATCCAAGGGGTCAACTAGAGGATGTGTTGATCAAAGTCGGGGAGTTCATATTCCCAGTTGATTTTATCGTTATGGATACACAACCTGTTGCTAACCCAAGAAACCAAATTCCGGTGATTCTTGGTCGACCATTTTTGGCCACTTCCAATGCCGTAATAAATTGTCGCAATGGCTCCATGACTCTATCCTTCGGAAAGATGTCTAGGGAGTTCAATATTTATAAGATGGGAAGTCTGCCCCCCGTGCCTAAAACTAGTACACGAGAGGTTTGCTCTATTCACGAAATCATGCAGGAGGACTGCGAGCTTGAAAAATTTCTATTTGATGAAAACAGTTTTGACGCCACTAGTGCGTCCCTCCTTGAGCCTACCACCGTTGACACAACCGAAATTGATTATGAATGTTTCACTTTTTCGGATGACGACGACTCACAGCCCGAATATGAGCCTTTTGAATTTTTGGATGAGTTAGTCGAACCATCCGAATCGGTTGTTTGCAGTGATTTCGAACCTGTGTTGGAGTCCTTTGAGTTCGAGGTAGATTCCGCAATGATTCTTTCGCCTCCGAAACTCGAACTCATGTCCTTACCGCCTCACCTTAAATATGCTTACATAGGTGAGAATGAGACTTTTCCCATTATAATATCAGCCTCTCTAGCCTTCGAGCAAGAGAACGCTATTTTAAAAGTCTTACAAGATAGGCGGCAAGTTTTCAGTTGGACTATGACGGACATCGAGAAAATCAGTTCCCTTATAATTGAATATCATATGCAATTGATGGATGATGCCAAGTCAATAGAGGACCCACAGGAACATCTTGGGGATATTGTGGTTAGTCAACCTCTTCCTTTAGAAGTTGAACCACCCCCATTTCTTTTGAGAAGCTACGAGAATGCCAACATTCCACTGATTGCTGATCATTCACATTCTCGTTTAGATGCATCACCACCTCCTGTATATTCACCTCCACACCCTCCATACCACCACTTCTATCTTCCCCAATTCTTTGTGAATCGCTACAACTTATTCTTCCACCAACTCATACTCTTTACTGATAAATTTTTCAACTGGTTGGTGTTGACATTTGGTCTATGCAAAGTTTGGCAGTAATGTCTAACATAGTTTAAATGAAGTTTGGGGGAGGGCCTTTTTGTATATATTTTTGTTTTTCTTAACAATAAAAAATTATAAATAAATAAACAGGGAGTATCGGCATTCTGAACCTCTTGGTTTAGCATGACAGTGAGGACACTATCAAGTTCAAGTTTGGGGGTATGCTCGGTAGGCCTTCTTCCTTCGCATTCATTTCATTTGTACATATTTTTGCATTTGCATACTTATTTGAAAACCCATAAAAAATTGAAAAATTTCAAAATTATAAAAATTAATGTATTCAATTTTGGCTAATTGACTTGAGTTTGACAAATAGGTTAACTGGTTAGGAACAACTAGATCTTAGACTTAGTGAATTAAAAACCCTAAAGATAACATTCCTTAAAGTTTAACGGTAGAAAGTATATGCCTTGTAGTTTATTTAGAAATAGGCAAATTTTGGGTTCACTTCTTGGGCTAAGTCGAAACGAAGGAAAGATATTGAAGTTTTTATTAGAGTATAAATTTGAAAAATAATTCCTAGCTTAAGTCTAGATTCTGAAAATGTATACCCTACAACTTGCACAATCACGCATCTTGAAACTTGGAATAGTAGAAGAGACCTTGAAATGCTCTTGTCTAAAGTCCTTAGTACGATGAAAATAAAAGAAAAAAATGTGAATGAAGAATAAAAAAAAATGGACACTGGTTTTTTGTGATTACTTAAGGCTGCAAAAATAGAAAAATATTTAGCGAGGGTGCTTCATCACCTAGTTCCTTAGACCAACTGGTTTGGGAGTCACTGCTAAAGCCTTGGGTGTTGCAAAACTAGGAAGTACGCTTTAAAGTGCTAACGCATCTTGTAATCGGTTGTTGGTACCTCAAGAAGTATTAACGGTCGCATGAAGGATGTGTAAGCAAATTTCATTTAAAAATTCACTAATTAATAAGTGCTTTGGACAATGGACGAGAGTATGATTGCTTGATTTGAATTTTCAAGTATATGGGTGATATATACACACACGTAGGGATATGTGATTGGAATTTAGATAAGAGAAAGGAATGAAGAATAGAACTTGTATCTTTAGTAGAGTTGATAAAAATTCCTAAGTGGAGATGGAACCCTAGAAGGAAAACATAGGAAATGCCGAATGCTAAGTAAGTCTATAGGATATATATAATCTTAAGTTAAATGATGAGGAAGTGTGAAGAATGTGGGTGGATAATTTACAAGTATAAGATAATAGAATTCCGTGTTGGAAAACTTAATTGGAGAACAAAAGTCAATGGGCCAAATTGATAGGATTTTGTGGGTGTAATCTGCTGAAAACCCTCAGGAGACAACACTCCTCCTACTAGGGACACCTAGAGGTTTAACGGCTTGTTGCACGTGCTCAGTGCAATCGCGTTCCCCTGCGAAAGTGTGGTTAGGATTTTAGTGAATAAAAATAAGTTTGCTCGAGGACGAGCAAAAGATAAGTTTGGGGGTATTTGTTCAGATCATAATATTGCATTTTTCATTCCCCTATTCTTATCCCTTTTATAAATAAACAGGTACTCTTGACGCACGTTTGTTGCATATTACAGGATACAGGTTTCTGGAGCAAATACAGTGAAAAAGACACAAAACAACAGAAAAAGGGACTTTTGACCAATAATTAGACGGATCCTGGTCAAGCTTAGACGAAGAACAATGCAAGGTCCAAAATGTCAAGACAAACAGTTAAAAGATCCTTACAAGTTTTCACTGAAGATCTGGAAAAGGCCAAGAACCCAAATAGAGAAAAGTACTGAAGAAACAGAGAGGAAAAGACACCCTAAAGCATACCCTGAAGTTTGGTGAGCTAAGCTCACCAAAGGGCCGCGGAACTGCGGCCCAAGTGCCCAATTGCCGCAGTTCCGCGGCCATTTAATGCCCATGTCGGTGCCGACTTCTTGTGTCGGTGCAGGTGTTGGGATTTTTCAAGGGCAAATCCGTAATTGCACATCTGCGAGAGTCTGTAACCCTAGTTTCCTTGTTTGCTTATAAATTGTAATAAAAAATTGTAAAACCCTATGCCTCTTTTCAATCAATAAATTTCAGAATTTCTGGGAGATAAATTTAGATCTGTTCTATATTGTTTGGGGGGAGCCGTCAACTTAGGAAGGTAAATTATGTCTTTCTTTCTTTTAATTAGTATGCCTTATCATACCCTAATGAGCGAGTAATCTCCTCGTTTGTTAGGGTTAGCCTTAGGGAAAGGGTTGAGAGATGAGATCTCTCACCCCTTTCAATGCCACCTTCACCTAATGAATTAGAACTCCATGCATACGCGCACAACCGCTCCCTGCGGCATCCTACCCCTCGAGGTAACGATGAACCGTAGTATAAAGGGCCGGTTGCGTGCGTTTTCCATGGGGGTTAGGGTAATTATCAACAAAGGAAGGATACGAATGTAGAGGAAGAACATCTTCCCAAAAGATTCGGATCCACTTTATTGATAACTACCGTAACATCTAATAGATCTAAAAAAAGAAGGCATTGAAAGCGGTGAGGAAAACGTTAATCTCCAAAACTTCCCCTAAGCCTAACCCTAGCAAGACTCTTAATTAGATTAATTAGATCCAGTTTTTATAGATTTTTATAAACCAACCAAAACGACATTTTGAATCAACTCGTTAAAACACATAAAAGAAATTTACCCGTCTCTGTGGATCGACCCGTACTCACCGGCTAGCTGCGAAGCGACGCCGTTTCTGATTGCGGTAAACTTATATTTTTGAACCAAATCAGCGAGCGGCCGCTCTGTCCTTCGGGAGCATGCCGTCCTTCAGGAATTCCACGAGGGGCTTCCTCCAATCCTGGTCGTTCTCCTACGCCGTGTACACTTGGAGTGCCGCCGCCTCGTCTCCTACGCTGGGTCGGGAAGGTTTCAAAGAGTATCGACCGCCTATTGTTGGCCGAGTACGATGAAGCCAGCTTGCTCAGGGCGTCTTCTTGAGTGTTCATTTGCCTGGGTATTTGTTCCACCTGGACTTCGTCGAAGTTTTTTCGGAGCTTCCTCACCTCGTCTAAGTACTTCATCATTAGGGGATCCCGAGCCTCGAAGCGGCCAGTCACTTGGTCGACAACAGGGGCCGAGTTGCTGCGGACTCGGATGATCTTCAACCCCAGCCCGACGGCCATGCGCAGTCCGGCTAGGAGGGCTTCATACTCCGCCGCGTTGTTCGATGCTTTGAAACCGAGCCTCAAGGAATACTCCATCTCGGCTTCGTTTGGGCCCCGGATAATGAGGCCGACACCGCAGCCTTCCTCGGTAGAAGACCCGTTGACGTAGATGACCCACTCCGGAGCTGAGCTAGGGCCTTCCTGGACGGGATGCCGAGCTGTGAGGGGCGGCGCGGAATCCGGCTTCCTACTAGGGATGGTGCATTCAACGATGAAATCGGCCAGGGCCTGCGCCTTGATGGCTTGCCTCGGGCGATACCTTATGTCGAATTGTGATAGCTCCCATCTCCATTTCTCTAGACGGCCTGAGGATTCCGGTAATGCCAGGATAGCCCCCAATGGGCGCTCAGTGAGGACGATGATTATGTGTGCTTGGAAGTAGTACCGCAGTTTCCGCGAGGTTACTACGAGGGCCAGGACAATCTTCTCTATGGCGGAGTACCTCGTCTCCGCGTCCTTGAACACATGGATCACATAGTATACTGGCTTCTGTGCCCCCTCGGCCTCTCGGATGAGCACCGAGCCTGCTGCTTGGTCGGATACTGCCAGGTACAGCGACAGCTCGTCCCCTTCCACGGGCCGGATGAGCAGGGGCGGTGTTGCGAGGTGCCTCTTCAGTTGGTCGAAGGCGGCTTGGCAATCTTCCGACCACTCGAACCTCGGGATTTTCCTCAGCGCTTTGAAGAACGGGAGGCACTTCTCCCCCGACCTGGACATGAAACGGCTTAGAGCGGCGACCCGCTCTGTGAGCCGCATGATCTCAACGATGGTCTTGGGTGCGGTCATGCTCAGGATGGCGTCGATCTTCTCTGGGTTAGCTTCAATTCCGCGGTGAGTGACCATGAACCCGAGGAATTTCCCTCCGGTGACTCCGAATGCACACTTGGCGGGGTTCAACTTCATGTTGAATTTGCGGAGCACCCCAAACGCCTCTCCCAGGTCCTTGACATGGTCGGCCGACGAGACGGACTTGGCGAGCATGTCGTCAACGTAAACTTCCATGTTCCTGCCGATCTGTGGCTTGAACATGCGGTTGACCAGCCTCTGGTATGTGGCCCCGGCATTCTTGAGGCCGAAGGGCATCACTCTGTAGCAGTACACCCCTGGTCCATTGTGAATGCGGTCATATCTTCGTCATCATGATTCATGCGGATTTGGTTATAGCCGAAGAAAGCGTCCATGAAGCTCAGAAGCTCGTGCCCGGCCGAGCTGTCGACGAGCTGGTCTATGCGGGGGAGCGGGAAGTTGTCCTTGGGGCAGGCCTTATTGAGGTCGGTGAAGTTGACGCACATACGCCACTTCCCACTCGACTTCTTGACCAGGACTACATTTGCCAGCCACTCCGAGTAGGGCACATTCCTGATGAAGTTGGCGGCGAGGAGCCGGTCAACTTCCTCTTCGATAGCCTTCTGTTTGACTGGGGTGAAGCTTCTTTTCTTCTGTCTGAAGGGTCGGGCCGTAGGATCAACTCCGAGCTTGTGGGAGATGATTTTGGGGTTGATCCCAAGCATGTCTGCCGGTGCCTAGGCGAAGACGTCGGAATTGCTTCGGAGGAACTCGATCAGGTCATCCCGCTGAATTCCCGTCAGGAGTGACCCGACTTGGACGGTCTTTCCTGGGTCTCCTTCCGCTAAGGGCACCTCAGTCAGAGGCTCGACCGGTGCTCCACGGACTTCCTTCCGCTCGTCCCGGGTGTCCAGGGACCCTTTAATGGCGCCGCATGCATCGGCGCTATCAGCGTGCTGCTCGGGGGAAGATGCCTCTGTCAGGCCTACCTCCGCGACCTGCTGGCTCCCGTATGCCCGGCCTACCCTACCCTGATCGAAGGGGAATTTTATCGCCAGGTGGTATGTCGAGATCTGGGCCTGGAGGGAGTTCAGCGTCGGCCGGCCGAGGCGTATGTTGTTGGCCGATGGGACCCTAGCCACAATGAAGTCCACGGGTAGTGTGCGCGTGCGAACGTGCTCCCCGATCGTGAACTGCAGGGTGACCACCCCTTATGCCGGGATGGAGTGGTTGGTGAACCCCGAGAGGATGTGGGAGGTCGGTCTCAAGTTTGCTGGGGCAAGCCCCATACGCAAAAAGCAGTCGTGGAAGAGGACGTCCGCCGAGCTGCCCGAATCGATGAGTATTCGGTGGACCTCGTATCGGTGAATTTGTGCTACGATCACCAGCGGGTCGCTATGGGGCACAGATATACCGTGGAGATCCTCATCGCCAAAGGTGATGGGCTCTTGGCCCCTAGTCCTTTTGCTCGAGCGGCCGCCGGAGCCTGTGAGACGGCAGCCAGCGGGGAAACCGACGACTTTAGGCGAGGGTTCGCCCGCGTCTCCGTCACGAGGGAGGCAACAACGAGCATTTGGATCTTTAGGGAAATCGGTTGTCATGTGGACGGAGATCGGAAGGCCAACTTTGTATTTTGTGTAGGGTTCCTAGGCACTCTTGTGAAGGTTCTTAAGGCATCAAACATGCTCGGATTAAATTTTAGACGTGCCGAACAACCCAAAGCCGGGATCTTTGCTAGATTATTAGGGTTTAACATGTAAATAGATAACATTTATCTAAGTGTGAGGGATTACAACCTTTGTAGTCCGCTCCTTCACTTCACAAGCTCCGAGTAGAAGTCCCTTTGCCGCGATCCACGATCTCCCGGACTCATGAGAGGCTCCATGACTCGAACGATCCATTCTAGCTCGTCGTAATCCAAATCTCCGATGATCTACGTCGAGGTTTCGAAGAACTCAAGCTATCTCACTCTAAAGAGAAGAACACCCTAATCCCAAGGGCTAGATGAGATGAGGATGAGAGAGTAGTGATTTTGCTTTCTTTCTATATCATTTTCTCATATTTTATCATCACTTAAGAAAATCAAGAGAGCTTCTTCTTTCAAGAGAGAAGAAGAAGAAGATAATGGAAAAGGAATAATGATAATCATTTTCTTTTGTGATGAATAGAATAAAAACATATGATTGAATTATTAACCATGGTTAAGGATGATTGGATGAGAACAAGTAGAGAACAAACTATAGTTAGGGTTTGGTTTGGTTAACAAATGTGTCATCCATAAATATCTCCACAATGACAAAAGAAATTGCTTCTAGAAGCAACTTGAAGCAACTAACCCTAATCAAACCCTAACCTCAATTAATCATCCTTAAACATGTTTAATAATTAATCATATCATGTCACAATAATATATATCACATATATATTATATATTTGCAACAAAAGAAAATAATACAATTAACATATATCGCATATATATCAATGTATCATCCCGTGAGAAAATGAAATATTAAAGCAAGCCAATATTAGATAATGTAATAATATATCATATATATTATTATACATTAAATCATCGAATCAACACTTGAATCGATGATCCGGCTATATCGAATATTACCGACTAATATATCCTGTACCGATTCATCGAATCAACACTTGATCCGATGACCCGGTTCATATCCATATATCGCGAGAATCTAATACGGTATCCCATATCGCATTATTCTCGCTCCTGCGCATATCACATATGTGCCACTACTCTGTTTCGCCTGAGCCAAGAAACCTCTGTGTAGGACTCTAAAGAATCGTCAATACGCCGGTAGCAGGTGATGATCATATCAAACACCCACAAGCTGCAAGCGGTCAGCTAAACGTAACAGCCACCCAGGTATTGAGCGATCAGAAGATCAACAAGCTAGCCTGTGCGTTCTTCTGTGAATCCGATCAGTAACACTCCCGTACAGTCCGGTCTGTTCGTCTGATATGTCGCATATCAAGTCTAGGGGTGGTATACGTCAGACCCTAGTAACCGATAAGTCGTGTCGATGTATGGCTCATAACGGGTCGAGAAACTACTAGTAAACCTTACCAGTAAATCTCTATATCAGCCCTGGCCAGGGACTTCCAGTTATAGCCAATCGAACACAGCACAACATCAACTCCCTATACCGGGAGAGACGAATCCCCTCCTATCGCTCATTGCCTCCATGTGATTCGGGACTGTACCCAAAAGCCACCGTTTTGCACGCCCTCTTGGACGTGGTAAGGTGGAAATCAAAGCACAGTGGGAATCACACAAGACTCTATGACGATCTCGGGTCTTCAGACTACCCTGTACTTGTGTCACCGGAGAACTGCCATCTGACGTGTGGTATATCACCATCTGGGAGTTCTCGGCGAGTCCGTCCAGTGTACCCAGTCTCTACTGAGCACCCGTACACCATCTCTGATGTCTAACACCGATGGATATGGGATCATCCATCGCCCATCATATGGGTCAAGATGCGTATACGCTAGTCTACCCTGGTGTATCGATGCCCTGTCTCGATATACCCTCGACTAGGAACAGTTATAGGATGTACTCATCGACTACCGCGGCCCCACTAGTATGATCTCATCATAGTCCCAGTAGTCGAGTACAAGTCCTAAGGGCTTTATCAACATGTGAGAGTAAAACAGTAAACCAATACAAGTCAACATGTTAAGATAAAGTAAAACCAAATAGCATACTATCATGACGAGCAAGAAAGTCTTCTCTATATATAACCAAGCATCCATTATAATATACATCATATGTACAACAATGGCCTCTAGCGCATATACATAACTAACAATCTCCCACTTGCACTAAGGCCAGCTGCTGTAGTATCTCATACCTAGCATCCCGAATAATCTCTCAAACTGTATCTGGGGAATAGCCTTCGTGAATGGATCCGCAGTGTTGTCCTTTGTATCTACTCTCCTGACCTCGATCTCCCGGCGATCAACTATCTCCCTGATCTGGTGATACCGCCTCAGAATATGTCTGGACTTCTGATGGGACCTGGGTTCCTTGGCCAAAGCCACAGCTCCATTGTTATCGCAATACAGAGGTATTGGATGCTCAATGGATGGAACCACACCAAGTTCACTAATGAACTTCTTGATCCAGACAGCCTCTTTGGCAGCATCTTTGGCAGCGATGTATTCAGCCTCCATCGTTGAGTCTGCAACGGTATCCTGTTTGGAACTCTTCCAACATACCGCCCCTCCATTGAGGATGAAGACAAAACCCGAATGCGACTTAGAGTCGTCCTTATCACTTTGGAAGCTGGAATCGGTAAAGGACTCCACCTGGAGTTCTCCGTTACCATACACCAAGAACATCTCCTTAGTCCTTCGCAAGTACTTGAGAATGTTCTTCACTGCTGTCCAATGACTCTCTCCAGGATCTGCTTGATACCGACTCACTACACTTAGTGAGTATGCTACATCGGGTCTGGTACATAGCATCGCATACATGATAGAGCCTACTGCCGAAGCATAGGGTATCCCTTGCATGCGAGCTCTCTCCAAATCAGTCTTGGGAGACATCTCTTTGGAGAGAGTGAGTCCAGATATCGTGGGCTGATTCCCACGTTTGGATTCTTCCATACTAAACCTCTTTAGTATGGTGTCAATGTACCTGGATTGGGACAATCCCAGTATCCGTTTAGATCTATCTCTATAGATCATGATTCCCAATATGCAGGAGGCATCACCTAGATCTTTCATTGAGAATCTCTGTGATAAGAAGAGCTTGACTGATTGCAGCATAGGAATATCATTTCCTATCAAGAGTATGTCATCCACATACAATACGAGGAAGACAACCTTACCCCCTGCTACCTTCTTATAGATACAAGGTTCATCTATATTTTTGATGAAGTCAAACTCTTTGACTACAACATCAAAACAGATGTTCCAACTCCGCGATGCTTGCTTTAATCCATAAATGGATTTAAGCAGCTTGCACACCTTTCCGCTGCTCCCACTATCTACGAAGCCCTCTGGCTGAGTCATGTACACGCACTCTTCTAAATCACCGTTTAGAAAGGCGGTCTTAACATCCATTTGCCAGATTTCGTAGTCATGGTATGCAGCAATGGCAAGCAAGATCCGGATGGACTTAAGCATAGCTACTGGAGAAAAGGTTTCGTCATAGTCCACACCTGGTCGTTGACGAAATCCCTTTGCTACCAGTCTAGCTTTGAAAGTCTCAACTTTTCCATCTACACCAAATTTCTTTTTAAAAATCCACTTGCTCCCAATGGGTTTTACCCCTTCAGGAGCATTTTCTAAAATCCATACTTTATTGGTGTACATGGATTCCATCTCAGATCGCATTGCATCCAGCCATTTCACAGAGTCACCACTCGTGATGGCCTGCTCGAAACTAGTCGGTTCATCATCATCCATGATGCAATCCTCGCTTCCACCATCAATGAGAAAACCGTAGTATCTCTCAGGTGGACGAGAAACCCTACTAGATCGGCGGAGAGGCTGGGGTTCGTCGGGTACTACTGAATCCTCTGGTTCTACCAAGTCTTCTGTTATAGTTTGTGTTGCTGGAACCTCTTCCAGTTCTACCTCATTGCCATTAATTTCTTTTGCAAGAAATTCCTTTTCCAAAAAGATGGCATGTTTAGAAACAAACACCTTTTGTTCCTCAGTGTGGTAGAAGATATACCCTTGTGAGTTCTTGGGATATCCTACAAACTTACATAAGACAGATCTTGCCTCGAGTTTGTCCGGATTTTGTCTTTTGACATAGGCTGGACAACCCCATATCTTAACATACTTAAGAGATGGTCTCTTCCCTTTCCATATCTCATATGGAGTGGTAGGCACTGATTTGGTAGGAACCATATTCAATAGATGTATCGCTGTCTCAAGCGCATACCCCCAGAAGGAAATAGGTAACTCAGCCTCGCTCATCATAGATCGTACCATATCTAATAGGGTCCGATTCCTTCGTTCCGATACACCGTTGTGCTGTGGTGTAAAAGGAGGAGTAAGCTGAGAGAGAATCCCATTCTCTTTTAGATAATCTAGGAACTCACCGCTCAAGTATTCACCTCCTCGATCAGATCGAAGAATCTTAATACTTTTGCCCGTTTGGTTCTCTACTTCGTGCTTATATTCTCTGAATTTCTCAAAAGCTTCAGACTTGTGTTTCATCAGGAACACATATCCGAATCTTGAGAGATCGTCAGTGAATGTAATAAAGTAGGAAGAACCGTTCCTGGCATGCGTAGACATGGGACCGCATACATCACTATGTACCAGTCCTAAGAGTTCAGCAACTCTTTCTCCGTGTCCACTAAACGGAGCTTTGGTCATTTTTCCTTTGAGACATGAATGGCAAGTATCATAAGATGATAATTCGAACGGATTCAAATAACCATCCTTATGTAACTTAGCCAGTCGTGTTGCATTGATATGACCAAGTCTACAATGCCACAAGTAGGATTCGTTCATATCTGAACTTTTCCTCTTGTGTGTGTTTTGTATATTCAGGACTGTATTCTGATTTAGAATGAATATGCCATTATGTAACGAGCCTGATGCAATCAACTTTTGATCTAGGAATATGTTCATAACATTATCCTGTACTACAAAATTATATCCCTCTTTACTCAATAAAGAAACTGATATAATGTTGCACATCATGTTTGGTATATAATAGCACTCATTTAGAATCAGTGTATTACGACTTGGTAATACAAGGTGATATTCGCCAACTGCTTTGGCTACAATACTTGCACCGTTCCCTACTTGAACGGAATGATCACCTTTTCCCAGTTCTCTACCTTTACGTAGCCCATGTAACTGTTTACATATGTGGGATCCTGATCCGGTATCTAATACCCAGGACGTAGGGTGAACTGAGAAACAGTTCTCAATAACAAACACACCTGAAGAAGATGCATCAACATGCATGTTCTTTTGGGCGGCGTGAGAATCCAGATATTCTCCTGTTTCCTGTTCAGTCTTATAACTCTTATAAGAAAGAATGGGTCTGACGTTCCCTTGCTCAGTACAATAATCAGGTTCAGTCAATACATCCATATTATTATCTTGATTATGGCCTGAAATGGTCGCTACCTGGAGAGAGAGAGAAGAAAACACTTTAGCGTATGCTCTTGCAAGATTAGATTGGTTATTATCTTATCTAATCAGGATGTCTCCCACTGTTTTTATCAAATCTACCTTCAAACCATAAAAGGTAAGATTAGCCGGGATTAATTACACCCTACAACTTCGTCAATCTTTCAGCCAGATCAGTGTCGGTACTTTGAGGGAGGTTCCCCGTGCTTTCGCACGGACCTAATTAAAGTAAACTTTGTTTTCCCAGAGGCGTAACCCCGTTAACACTTTTCTAGACACCTACTTGAATGACTAATTGTCCTGTGTAAAACTCTCCCAGGAGTAACTCTTACTCGCAGTGGGTATCAGGATCCAACTATCTCATAGGAGGTATGCAATCTCATTGCAAATTTCAACACTTGAAATTCCCGATAATGCTTTTGCCCCTAACCCCTATGACCTTGACAAAGACCAACAAACCATAGGAAGCTAGTCAAGTTCAACCTGTCATTTCTTGATCGAAATCAAACCCACCCGCACGACCCTTGACAAAGGCCAACAAGGTCGTACGAATACCCTAATCCAATCACATCATATGTTTAAACAGATAAGTACCAGTTAGCTACCGCACACTACGCCTTGACAAAGGCCAACAAACGCAGCACGAATACTAAACAGTCTTTATCTGAAATGACGGAGGGCTACGCAGGTTTTTCTGAAAACCCTGAGCGTAATGAACTTGATATCGTCGTAGAATCATATGTTTTTGAAAAAGAGTGTTTTTGAGGCTTTTCTTAGTTTCGCTAAAGGGGTCACTCCCGGTGAAGGGATCGTCGGCCCTTTCCTCATCGAATAAGGTGCAGGATATATCATATATACCGCTGTGCAAAGCAAAACACTTAAAGCAATCAAAAGACAAACCGCGTTTTGTAGCATCTGCCAGTTTCGCTAAAGGAGTCACTCCCGGTGAAGGGATCTCGGTCCTTTCCTCATCGAATAAGGTGCAGGATATATCGTATATATCACTGTGCAAAGCAAAACTGTAGCTACCCTTTTTATAAAGTTTTTGATTCTACAACATCTTTAGGTTTCTTTTCTTTTATTAATCTCATTAATAAAAATCCCATCAGCTTATGCTTCCTAAGCATCACAGAAGAAACGAAAGCAGTAATATTTATATATCAGCATATATATATAGTATAAGCATTCGTCTCAGGCAGTAATATGATCTCATCACAGAACATTGCAGCAGAAGAACATATATGAAATATTGGATATACTAGGACGTCCGTGTTTTTAATACGAGCCTGTATAAAACTCGGATTCCACGGTCGCGACGAATAGCCAAACCCACATCCCAAGACCCCTACGAGAGCGGCAAGTAACACTGCCAATTCTAGGGTTAGGAGACCCAGTCTCGACTCCTCGAGATGGCCTCCCACTGGACCCTAGAACCCGGTTACTTGTGCTCCCCTCCTTGGGTCTACCTAATGCGGAAAAGTAAATAATATACACTGGTGACAGCAACCGCATCCTGGAAGTGCCCCAAATAAAAGAATATTACATTACAAATGAATTTTACATGAATGAAAATAAGAACCCTCATCTCACATAAAACCCCCGGCTATTCTGATCGCGACGATCCAATATAACATATCACAGCAACACATAATATCTCATATCATCAACGTAAGCAAGTATGCGTATCCTGATTGTCGTTGATGTATAGCAACGAAGCCGGCGATACACCACATACTACGCTTACGGTCACAGAAAAGAAAGTGTAAAACTACAATATTTGGAATCCACAATCACTTTAGACATCGTAAATCCGAAATATCACATACTTCGTATTTCATGCCTAACTCTATGAATTCCACATATTGTATCACATTCCAGATAAATATACGGTATTAAACTATTTGAACAGATAATCAAACACCCAAAATTTCCCGAAGTGCTCAACTCTTGAGCGGAGTTCAAATAATCCCAGAATATGTCACAGTACCAGTGATCCAGCCGTAGAAGGGCCAAGCCAACGCCTCACATGTGGCACGCCGTACTGCCTCAAACCCGAAGGTTCAAAAGGCAGTTCAAGACGGTCACATAATCGAGTTAAGGTTTGTTGTCTTCTAGAGGGTCCACCGCTTAACTTGTACAATTTTCCGAAAGATTTAAACCCAATAAAAATTCAACGCTTGAAAGTTTGCCGTGCCGGAATAAAGTGGGTTAATGATATCCGTTCAACCAGTTTAACAGTTTCTAAATATCCGGAAAGAAATACGAATTTAAATATTCCGATCGAATCTACGATTACAAAATAAACCCCAGATTTTATAAACACCTGAGACAGATTAAAAATATCCAGAACCATCAGCAAGTACCTACGGGAATTACCATCAAAGCCACGTGTCAAGTTTTCACTGTTCCGCCGCGGAAGCGCCGCGCAAGCCATGCTTGAGCCGCCCTTCCGCCGCCGTTTGGTCGAATTAGGTGCTCGGGTTTTATGGTAATTCTTAGATTTCCCTGCTGATTTTTTTACACATTTTTAATTCTGAAAAATCTCAAAATTTAAAAAATTTCCAGAGAGGGGTCAAGTTTCGTCGTTTCGGGTTCGATCGGAGTTTTAACTTCGTAAACACATCGCCTAATGCTCTAGCTAGGCTCTGATACCACTGTAGGGTTCCTAGGCACTCTTGTGAAGGTTCTTAAGGCATCAAACATGCCCGGATTAAATTTTAGACGTGCCGAACAACCCAAAGCCGGGATCTTTGCTAGATTATTAGGGTTTAACATGTAAATAGATAACATTTATCTAAGTGTGAGGGATTACAACCTTTGTAGTCCGCTCCTTCACTTCACAAGCTCCGAGTAGAAGTCCCTTTGCCGCGATCCACGATCTCCCGGACTCATGAGAGGCTCCACGACTCGAACGATCCATTCTAGCTCGTCGTAATCCAAATCTCCGATGATCTACGTCGAGGTTTCGAAGAACTCAAGCTATCTCACTCTAAAGAGAAGAACACCCTAATCCCAAGGGCTAGATGAGATGAGGATGAGAGAGTAGTGATTTTGCTTTCTTTCTATATCATTTTCTCATATTTTATCATCACTTAAGAAAATCAAGAGAGCTTCTTCTTTCAAGAGAGAAGAAGAAGAAGATAATGGAAAAGGAATAATGATAATCATTTTCTTTTGTGATGAATAGAATAAAAACATATGATTGAATTATTAACCATGGTTAAGGATGATTGGATGAGAACAAGTAGAGAACAAACTATAGTTAGGGTTTGGTTTGGTTAACAAATGTGTCATCCATAAATATCTCCACAATGACAAAAGAAATTGCTTCTAGAAGCAACTTGAAGCAACTAACCCTAATCAAACCCTAACCTCAATTAATCATCCTTAAACATGTTTAATAATTAATCATATCATGTCACAATAATATATATCACATATATATTATATATTTGCAACAAAAGAAAATAATACAATTAACATATATCGCATATATATCAATGTATCATCCCGTGAGAAAATGAAATATTAAAGCAAGCTAATATTAGATAATGTAATAATATATGATATATATTATTATACATTAAATCATCGAATCAACACTTGAATCGATGATCCGGCTATATCGAATATTACCGACTAATATATCATGTACCGATTCATCGAATCAACACTTGATCCGATGACCCGGTTCATATCCATATATCGCGAGAATCTAATACGGTATCCCATATCGCATTATTCTCGCTCCTGCGCATATCACATATGTGCCACTACTCTGTTTCGCCTGAGCCAAGAAACCTCTGTGTAGGACTCTAAAGAATCGTCAATACGCCGGTAGCAGGTGATGATCATATCAAACACCCACAAGCTGCAAGCGGTCAGCTAAATGTAACAGCCACCCAGGTATTGAGCGATCAGAAGATCAACAAGCTAGCCTGTGCGTTCTCCTGTGAATCCGATCAGTAACACTCCCGTACAGTCCGGTCTGTTCGTCTGATATGTCGCATATCAAGTCTAGGGGTGGTATACGTCAGACCCCAGTAACCGATAAGTCGTGTCGATGTATGGCTCATAACGGGTCGAGAAACTACTAGTAACACTTACCAGTAAATCTCTATATCAGCCATGGCCAGGGACTTCCAGTTATAGCCAATCGAACACAGCACAACATCAACTCCCTATACCGGGAGAGACGAATCCCCTCCTATCGCTCATTGCCTCCATGTGATTCGGGACTGTACCCAAAAGCCACCGTTTTGCACGCCCTCTTGGACGTGGTAAGGTGGAAATCAAAGCACAGTGGGAATCACACAAGACTCTATGACGATCTCGGGTCTTCAGACTACCCTGTACCTGTGTCACCGGAGAACTGCCATCTGACGTGTGGTATATCACCATCTGGGAGTTCTCGGCGAGTCCGTCCAGTGTACCCAGTCTCTACTGAGCACCCGTACACCATCTCTGATGTCTAACACCGATGGATATGGGATCATCCATCGCCCATCATATGGGTCAAGATGCGTATACGCTAGTCTACCCTGGTGTATCGATGCCCTGTCTCGATATACCCTCGACTAGGAACAGTTATAGGATGTACTCATCGACTACCGCGGCCCCACTAGTATGATCTCATCATAGTCCCAGTAGTCGAGTACAAGTCCTAAGGGCTTTATCAACATGTGAGAGTAAAACAGTAAACCAATACAAGTCAACATGTTAAGATAAAGTGAAACCAAATAGCATACTATCATGACGAGCAAGAAAGTCTTCTCTATATATAACCAAGCATCCATTATAATATACATCATATGTACAACAATGGCCTCTAGGGCATATACATAACTAACATTTTGTGGAGTTAGGTTCCCACAGATGGCGCCAACTGATGGAGCTCCTTTTCGGGTCTTCATCAGATGTTGTCTTCCGTTGATCTCGCAGTGGACTTAGTTGATTATCTTCCTTCGCGTGTGGGTCTCAATGGGTTTTTGGAGGAAGAGGTGAGGTGAGGGAGCGGCTGCCGAGTACCTGCAAAGAAGTCCCTGAGCGGTTTGGTACCACCAAGGACCCTTCGACGCTCAAGTTAGTGATGAGATCCGAGCAGAGTAACGACATAAAAGTGTAAAAGATCGCTTCCCTGACCCCTCTGTGATGGGGGTTTATATAGCAGTGGAGCGCACAGCAGCGGGCGTGAGAATCTCGCCGGCGGTTACGCCCCCCGACGTCACACCCGTGTAGAAAGCGGATCGCCCATTAATGGGGATTGATAGCGTGGAACGTGGGATGCTGATGGCGTAAAATTTGCGCATGGCGAGATTCGCGGAGTGGCGGTTACGCCTGTGAGCGGTGGAGTTGGTCGGAGGGCCGAGGAAGACGGCCTCGGCTGGGGGCTCGGGGACGAGCGAGGAGGCCGAGGGGTCTTGGTCTGGTGGCAGTTCGGGGCGAGCTGAGGGGCTGAGGAGGTCAATTTGCGGGGGCCCCGAGGAGGGTCAACTTGTGCTTGCAGATCGGGCACGGGCTGGCCTGATCGGCCCATGTGGGCTCTTTCTTCTGAGTTCCGGGACACGTCACCTGCCACGTGTCATGATCTTGGGAATCGCCAATGTCGAGCATTGTCAATTTTCAAAGCTATTTTTGGCACTGTATCATTTATTGATATCTTTATCATTAATGATTTTCTCGTATTCTAAAAACGTCTAGTAAAGCAGCACATTTTCCCCCCTTCAAAATGACAAGTAAAAAGGATCGGACGGAGTAATATAATAATATCAAGCAGCACTTTATTAAAATTTTAAAAAATGAAACATCTTTACTGTAGAATTATCATTTGGAAAAGATTAATAATAGAGATAGATAATTGTATTAGAAATTGATATGTTCGTTTTGGGGGTTCACATTCATGACAATCCTATGGATTGTAGGCACAGCAGAATACTTTCTTTGAGAAGAAATTACATTGAATGATTATTACATTGTGGTTGCTGTTATTATTTCCAGTTTTTTGTCCCCAGGCATATTCAAAAGTAAGTAATATAAGCCTTATCTATTATCCAGAAAAATTGACCTCATACAGTTCTCTTTTGAATACACTTTCAAAGACAGCAACAATAGTGTTGCTGCTAGCAAGTGCCTCCCATGCATGCACGAGCCTGGAGAGTTGACAAAAAAGCATGCTATCATGACCGAATCATAACCAAGTTTTATTGCACGTAAATCTTTCATGCTTAACCTAAATTACCTTAAAACAATTCAGAAAACTTCCTTATTTTCTCTCAAAGCAATTCCACAAAAGAATACCTCTTTACACATTTCTACTGATTGCACATATTCAACTCATGATAAATTGCATTCAAAAATCCTTGCCATCATCACTGATTACATTTGAAATTTGAAAATACGTTCTTCGGAATTTTCGTGCTATCATCACCGATTGTTGTCGACCTCCGTCCTCCTTCAGACGATTATTTTCACATTATCACGTACTCACTTCTTTCTAATTTTTATATTACATAATTCAACTCACTGCTTTTAATATATATTTCACTGCCTCATAGCCTTATTGGTAGTCGATTTATAATATACGGATTTTCATTTCTTATTACCATCTATATCCATATTTGCATCCGCAAACCACCACATGATACGAATACGGTAACATCCACAACAGATCCGTATCCGATCGATGAGAGCTTATACAAAAGCAACAGTAAAAGCGTTCATATAATTTTCCCTGCATGTATGTATGTAAAGTAATAGTGGACGGACGTGTCCGATCAATGAGAATGTATATAAAGTAATAAAGTATTGGCCGTAATTGTTCAAAATACATCTGAGCCTCTCATCTAATTTTCCATGCATGTACATATACAAATTAATAGTGGACGACTGATTGCAATTTTCAAAAGATATCAAAGACGACATATAATTTTCCATCCACATATATCCATGGAGAAGATACTTTCCATAGATGTTACTCTATACTCTAAATTGAATAGTGATAACTCGTATGAATAAAAATACAGATATTTCATCCGAAAAATATCTTGTGTGGATCTAAAGATAAGCTTAGAATGTGCCAAATGCATATTAAATTAAATTATAGGGGGCATAGGATTAGTTTCTTGCAATAAATGCAAAATGTAGCACCTTAAACTTAAGGGGTGAAGTCAAATTTTTCATGAATGAAGACAAAAGAGAAGCCTGATGAGCAAATATTTGAAGAACATTACCTCATATGGCTTTATTGACAGAAGATAGATAGATAGAGTATTCTGTCAAAGCATCACAGGAATGGAGCAAGCACAAAGCTGGTTAATAAAAGCAAGCACCAAAAACTGGAGGAAAAATCATATATTAGAACCCCAATCACCAGTATGGTAAATTGTCAAAAGCCCCCGGCCCGTTAGGGAGTTGTCTAGAAAACCCTGGTATTTTCAAAATCTTTGGGAATCACCGACCTCTGTAATAATATTAATGTCAAAAGCGTTTGCTGTATATCCGAACTACTGCAGAATACTAATGCTAAATAGAAAGCATACAAATATTTTACCAACTTACTAGTGAAAATATTTTCAGCAATAGATAATCAAGCCAGCAATATATCATTAAGTTTCTAAAGTGAAAAATTACCCATCATGCCTAAAATACTAGCTCATAAACATAGCAAAATTCTCTTAACATAACTTGAGATCATAATACATTATTATGATTTAGAAGTCAATACTACTCACAAGAAACAAGAAAAATATTGGCTTGAAGCTGAAGCCTCTTCAATTGTTGGTGGCTCTAGTATAAATTTTCTGGGAAGCATGAACTGATATTATCCTGATGGCACCCCTGGCCATTAAATCTTTTATCGCCCTTCTTGCTAGCGATCCATTTATCTGACAAGATAAAATAACTTCAGAACAAAGTAATAAGGTTATAAACTGTTGTGTTCACAAATAGAAAATCACGCAACTAAGATGATGCTTCATGCAACTGTAAAGAATTCATTCATGTTTAAATGTTTAAGCCTCTAAAAAGGTAGTTCATGTCAAGTAATCGCTTAACCTAATTAACATTAATTATCTACAAGAATAAGCCACGAATACGCTATTAGCAACATATGCTAAAACATGAGAATGTGTTTGGTATGCACCTTTCTCGGCTACGCGCGCGCACGGGCAAAGTGTCCCAATTGACCATGGTTGAAAACCGTCTTATCATTCTTGAAGTTCAGCTGCATGCCCCTTTGGCTTCGCCTCGCTCTTGGAGTTCCTCTTAGGCTTGGATCCCTGGCCCTTGCACCTAGAACCTTCTGCGGCTGGAGCAGAGCAATTAGATTTCAACGCCGCCAAGCGGGAAGCGCCTAGCTCAAGTATATTCCTCATGTCTTAGAATATTTTATGCTCTCAGAATGGATTAGGAACTGCTTTAAGATGTCCCAAGAATTTGGGAGTATTTGCTGCTCGTCACTCAAGACGTTGCCAGCAATTTTGTGATCCATGATCATCGAGGACATCACCCTAAGGCGATGTTTCATGTCATGGCCAGACTTCATTTCATATGTGTTCCAGCTTATTTGCAAGGGCCAACAACCTTCCACGAGAGGCATGCCCAAACTTATCCTTAGGAGCATCCCAAAGGCGCTTCACGGTAGGATACTGCTCGAACTAAAAAATGAAGACATTTCGCATGGCAGCGAGCAAGCGGAAGCGTGCGGAAGGATCCTTACGGCACCAAGCCTTATACAATTCCGCATCGTGTTGATGCTGAGCAGTGGAACCCTGTTCCGGCTCGGTCATCACGCTCTCAGTCATCTCAGGCGTGCCCTGCTCATTGAGCAAGAATTGCATCTTATGATGCCATGGGTAATAGTCGTCGGCATTCAATTTCCCGCCCTTGGTGAGATCGGCTATGACGTTCTCATAAGTCATCAGCAAATATTGTAGACAAAAGGATCCATGGATACATTAAGGCTAGCATTATACATAGAGACTCATAAAAAATTCAAATATTTCATTCATTCAGACCTGTTAAGGAATCAAGCGCTTTCTCTTACGCATAGTCTGAGCCAAAGTTTAAACATACAAAAATTGAAATTGTGAAAATTGAAGAAGAAACAGAGCATGCATGACACGTGTGGAGCCTCTCTTTATCGACATCACCTCATTGCAAGATCCTTGATGCGGAATTAAGGCTTCAATATTTTGGTATGGACTTTCACAAGATGCGCATCAACAAAGAAGGAGCATTATACTGATATTTTCTTTTTGGGACCTATGTAATTGTAAAATTTGAGTGATTATATCGACTAATTTTTGATATTTTCCGGAGCACATGTTGTATAATATTACCATCTTGACATGCAGACGGTGAACATTTATTACATGTTCCATACCTAAATTGTTCATCACAATGCATCACAATGAAAGATATTGCATATATCAATCTTATTTTTACATAAATCCTTTCAAAGATCTAAAAGAAAAAATTGTTATATCATAATACACTGGCTTAAACCGTGTCACCACCCGCTTTTCAAAGCTAAAGCTATTAGGTTACGAATTAACAATGTATATCTATCTGATTTAGAACCTAACATTCCTTGTCATGTAGGCTTGGAATGCCTCCGGCTTTATTATTTGCAAAATAAAAAGGTGATATGGAAAATATATCTGTCAATAAAGAAATCTCTTGAATGCATTTTTTTTAGAGGTGTTAAGATCAAAGCGGGGAGAGGGAGGGAGGGAGGGAGAGAGAGCAGTACAATATTCGAAGATGAAGATTAAAGAGGAACGAGATGAGGCGATTTGGTTTATGAACAAGAAGCTCTGGGTTTTTGGTAGGGATGTAAATGGATACGAAAAAGCCGACCAAAATCGGTGTCTGTATTTGATTTTTATCGATATTGATTTTCATATCTAATGGCTATCGGTATCGGTGTTCGTATTGGTCAACAATAATCCGACAGTAACGATATTCCTTCCATATTCATATCGATTTGATATGACTTTTTATATTAAGTATGAATATAATTTTTACGATATTCCTTATATTTTTGTATCAAAAAATTTTCAAATTCTATATTCATATATGTCAATGGCTACCGGATGCGGATATGATTATACATCTGTTTACATCCTTAGATTTTGGAATTAGAGTCAACAAAATCGCAAATTTAGTGCTTATATGTGAATTTAGTGTTCTTTTAATATAATTCACCCACCAAATCTTTACTATTTGGGAAATCCCTCCATGGCTGAAAATAATTTAGCTCATGCGATGTAACTTATTACCGGTTCCAATTGGATAAAAAACTAAAGTCCCCTGCATATGGATATAGAAATTTCTTATCTTTAAATGAATAATTGGGTTAATAGAAACTTTTTAACAGTAAATAAATAATCAGGTTAACTGCACAAATTACCAAGTAACATACCTCGTATAATACATACAGTTAAACATTTGTGTGTGTGTGTATATAATTATAATTTTCTGACAAATCGTCGGTTATTAATTTAAAGCTAAATCTAATAAATGGATTGCTATTCTTTTAAAGCAAAAATGAAAGAAATGCTTCAAACCGAAATTTCCAATTTGATTTTCATGAAGAAATGCGAGGTGAAATTTTTTCATGAACTTAGAATACATATCTGATAAAACCATAACTAGCTTTTAAAATCTTCTCAAATTTTAAACATCTACTAGAAGTCTTTAAAAATCTATATTAGTTTGAAGGACACTCCATGAAATCTTGTCAAATCTCCTTCCATGATTTCAACATACATACATGTGCATAGCATGACAAACTCTACTGTCAAATTGAAACACATGAGAGAGAACAAGGCATTCAAAAGAAATTTCTCAACATGTGGGAGGACATTCTACACCATTGACTACAAAAAGAATTGCAGCAAGAACAAAACCAACAGCAGATTATCTCAAAAGCTGCATTATATATAGTTTTAGATTCTTTCATTTTCCCGAAATTAAAATACATTCTTTCATTCAATTTTTGCTTCCAAAACCACGAGGGCTCGGTCTTGCTGCTGAAGACTCCGCAAACTGCCTCCGAGACTCTGCTCTCCTCTTCCTCCTCGCAGTACCAGGAGGAGCCTGATAAATAAAATGAGGTTAAAAGATATCAACCGGGTAAAAAGGCATTATGGATTCACGAGTAACAAACTAACTTTCAGAGCAACCTAGTTTTGATTCCCACCGGACATGTATTAAATGCAGATTTATTAAAAATAAAAACACCGTTGCCCAAGAGCCTACTTTTCGGCCCAAAGGGCGTGTTAGAATATAAAAATGAACCCATCGATTCTTATCATAACTTCGAGTTTTTGGAGCAGTGGAAGGAGCATTGACATCAAAAACAACTCCATCTAGATAAATTTTGTTCTAACAAGAAATATTGATCCGCTGAGAAAACTTTGAAGTAAATGGATGTTCTATTATATTTTCACCGTTTGAAGTTAGGTAACAGCCAACGAGCATAAATCCTGGTCGTATACCCGCCTCTTTGCTTCGGGCTAGAATTAATGGCTTAGTGCCTCATCCCAGAGCTAATCATCAAAATGCATTTTACGTAATTATGTTATAAGCGCCGATAATATAAGTTTTCCGGTTGCAAGATCTAATCTCTAGTATTTGTGATCGGCTCTCTCTAATGAAAACCGGGGTCAGATTTCTTGTTTCCCGAGTAATCTCCTAATCTCTCTCTGCTGGTGGATGTAGGAGTTGTAACCATGTAGTCTGTGTGCCTTGTTTTCTCTTGTGCAATTTTTTTCAATTCATTTTACAGTTAATTAGACATTTTGCATTCGAGTTTTCAAACAATGAGAAAATTTCACAATGACAAATTAATCAAGGGACATTTGTTACATATTAAAAGAAAAAAACTACCTTTTCTTCAGCTTTTAGGGATTCTTCGAGATTACTCAATGCAGGAATGGAGCCTCCTTCCATAACCCCCATTAGGTTCTTCATGCGCACACGCATCTGAAATAGCTGTGCCACGAGCTGGCTCACCTGAAACAATCAAAACATACTTAATTTAGTTGATATGTGCAAAACGACGGGTCTCTTAATGTCCAAAACTACAAAGTTATGGTATTGTTGGTAAACGGATATTTTTTTAATATTTTAAACTCTTCTATTTTCTTATGTAGGTTGAGCGTCTTTTTTTGGGCTGGAATCTCAAAAGTTGCACAATGATATTTTCTATTTATTTATCCTTTCATATTTATTTAATCTGAGATTTTGAACTGGATTGCTCTAATACCAACTCAAATCTTGCATCTGCACCACAACAAAACTCTGAAGTTAAAACCCTGAAGTTATGATGAGATTTAAAGGACACGTTTTTATATTTTAAAATCCTAAAGAACATAAAGGTACAACCTGCTGCTCGGTTTTTCCTGACTCTGTAGCGATTCTCTTCCTCCTAGCCGGTGATTCAGCTAGCAACTCGGGTTTCTCCCTCTCCTCTGTCCAAAGTAATAAAGTTAAGAAGACTGGATATTGCAGGCGGTGGGACATTAAAATGAGTTATATTGGCAGTGCAAATTTTAGGCAAACGTAGTTTACAGACCAGCTAAGCATAATAAGCCGAAATCAAGGAGACGATTGGCAAGGGCAGGAAAAAAACATTTTGAAGCTAAGATAAATTACCTGGGGTCATAACATTAATCATCGATTCCATAATTATTAAACTCTTCTCTGCTTCACGGATTTGGGCTGGAGTCACCTGTTCCAAACAATAAATAAGGAATTCTTTTCTTCAAATAAATAAATAAGCAAAATTAATTCCTGTTTCTTGACTTGCAAAAAAAATTTCAATACAAACGAGGATGATTTCCCATGATTCAAACATCATAATAAATTTGGATAAAACGAAACCTAGTGCCTTGTTTTTCGCATTTTATACACGTTAGGATAGGATTTGACATTAGATGTTGTGCGTCAAATTTAAACTTCAACCATTTAGATATGATCATTAATATTTAAATAGGCAGGTATAAAAAAGCAAGTGATTGTCTCACCTTAATTCTCAAAAAAAAAGCAAGTGGTTGAATAGCTTCTATGCATTGATCAACTTAAGAAATAAAAATGGAAACTACAAAATGCGACACTTTTTGCCGCTCATTCTTCAATTTGTTTTGTTGATCAACGCATAGAAATTCTTCAAATCACTATTTTTGTATTTGGATTATTTCTTAACATAAATTATAGCTAAATAACCATATTTTAAAATTTGATTCGCCAACATGTATTTTAATATTGAGAGTTATTAATAGTATTCTTAAAATTAGAGAAGATACATACCTTCCCCATTCCGGGGATCATTCCAATTACACGGCTCATAGAACCCATTTGAGCAACAGCGCGTGTTTGCTTTAAGAAGTCATTGAAGTCAAATTTTGCGCTCATAATCTTCTTTTGCAACTCCTCAGCATCTTCTTGTTTCATCTACTTGCCCAATTAAAACCTTCAAACATGATAACACAAATTGGCAAAAAAAGGTTCCAGAGAAATGTAGGACACTCACAACTTCTTGTGCCTTTTCAACAAATGAAAGAACGTCTCCCATTCCCAAGATTCGACCTGCCATGCGATCAGGGTAGAAAGGTTCGAGGTCTTCCATTCGCTCCCCCCGACCGACAAGCTTTATTGGCTTTCCTGATACCTGCAAGAATGGAAAGGTATAAAGGTTCATTCTTTATGTAGAATGAGAGTAAAATGGCAGTTTAAGAAAATTGGCATTGTTTTTCTTAGTCTCTATTGCTGCACCAAAACCCCAAGGATAGCTGTGCGGAAATACTTTTATAATCTAACACGAAACTGCAGGTCAAGGGTCCTTTTTTGGGTCCGAATCCCGAGCTTAATGCATCATATATTAAGGCTTAACTCCGGAAAAATACCAAAAACATACTCATCTTTTTAATGAACTGCCAAAACTTTGTAAATGACTAAAATTTTACATAACCAGTTCCTTTTTTAGTGAATTATACTCATATTTTATTAGAATAGAATAATGACATCAACGAAATTTTTAATATGCAAATATGGTTGTTTAGTGAAAATGGGTAGTGTTAGTACGGCAGTATTTGGCAGCTGCTTACAATTTATAAATTTTTGGCTTATTTACTAAAAACTCCTAACAGTTTTGGGCCATTTTAACAAAATTACCATTACTTTTAAAACTATCAAAAAACTACCAAAGTTAACGGTGCCACGTCAGCACCGTTTGTGCCTCGTCAGCATTTTAAAAAAAAACCCAAATCCCCCTATTCTAACCCAAACTAATTACAAAAATAAAAATAAAAAAATACACAAGTAAAAAAGCCCTCATTTGCTCATCCTTCCTAGCCATCACCGTCGGCGATGAAGGCATCTGGCCGCCGCCGCCGTCATCATCAACAATGCTGCCGCTACAACCACCACCATCAACACCACCGCCACTACCTCCTTCCTCCTCTTCCTGCCATCGCCGCCATCATCACCACCATCATCAACAACACCACCATCACCGTCTACCTTCTGTTCTTCAACCCATCACCATCATCATCCACACCATCACCATCTTCTTCTTCCTCATCTTATTCACACTACCATCATCATATCCTGTCGGCATCCTCCCCCTTCCTCCTCTCCTCGCCTGTAAATCCCCAGTTCCGTGGTACATCTTGTATTTAAAATTTTGGTCCCAATAGATTTTCTGTTTAATTCCCAATTTAAATTCCTAAATATTTTTTTTCAAAATTTTCAAATTCTTTCTTTAAACCTTAACCTAATTTTTCCAAAATTTTCTATTTCTACATTTTTACCTAAACCCTAACCCCCAGCCTAAACCCACACACCAACTCGAACCGACCCGACCCTAACCCTTCTTCCCCCCAACACCAACTCGAACCCGACCCCGACTCGTCTCCCCCTCCTTCTCTTCCTCTCTTTTCTTCTTCTCATTCCTTTCTCCATTTTTTGAACGAGCCCCATGTTCCCCTCCTTCCTCGCAACCGCCTCCTCATGACCTGCGCTCGCCCACGTCTCCACCTCGTCGCCAACCAACGCGAGATCCCCTCTTCTGTCCCTTTCGTTCTCTCTTTCTCTCTCTCAACCAACGAACACCTCTTCTTCCTCGCAACGAGCGCTCGCGAGACCCGCTCCATCCATGACGAATCCCCGTCCCAATTGACCCCGAGATCTCAGCGCCGCCTCCTCTCTCCCCTCAACGTCTCTTAATCTCTTTCGATATCTCTTACTTTCTCACTCTCCCAAAAAAACCCACCGAGCTCCCCTCTGACTCCTCTCACCGCAAACTCCCGCCGGCATCCTATTCAGCGCCGATGAGCCTCTCGTCAGCGCCACCAACTTCTCCATTCACCATCTTCTTTATCTTCAAACACCCCGAGCTCCTCTGCAATCCAGAGCACCCCCATGAGGCCAACTCACCATTGCCACCGCCGGCGACCTCTACCCACCACCGTGGCCACCTCCATAGATCACGACAAGCCCAGCTACCCTTCATCACCCTCACTCCTCACCATCACCGTTTCCCCCTCTCCAAACCCATCACCACAGCCTCGTCCATTGCCGAGGCTACCGCTGCTGTGACTACCTCCGACGACCACCCGCTGTCGCCTCTCATCGTCGCCGCCGCACTGCACCACCCCCTCTCCAACACCCACCCGAGCCGAGCTGCCACCCATCGCCGTCTGCGCCATCTTCGAAGCCGAGTCTTCTGCTGCCCGTGTCGTGTGCTGCACCACCATCGTGCCCACTTTGTGCCATCACTGTTCCCACTTACGCACCACGACCGTACCCACCACCACTCCAGCACTGTGCCCACTTACACACCACGACCGTACCCACCACCACTCCAGCACCGTGCCCGGTAGTGCCTAGCACCACGACCAGTACCGTGTCATGCCGTTCCACATCCGCACCATGCACCGAGTCAAGACCGTGCCCAGTTCCGTGTCACGTACGCGTCATCATCATGCTCACTACCATATCATGCCTGCGTCGCCACCGCGTCCAGTACCAAGTCACCATGTATCGCGCGCGCCACGCACCGTGTCCAGCATTGCGCCGTCTCGTGTGTCTAGACGAATTCTGCACGTTGTGTCGCTTCTGTATCAGCGACCGAAAACAAGTGAAATCTCTACTTGCTTATCATGCTACTTCAAACCTTAGTTATAAAATTTACTGTAACTAGATTTATCTATAGCTATAATTCGATAATAGTTCATTATTGAAATTGTATAGCGTACCATAATACCATCTTGTTGATTGAAGCCCGATTAGGGCTTATTATTATTATTGTGTAGGTATCATGTAAGAGTTATATGGTCCTTTTCTACATTCGTTTGGCTAAATGTAACGGGAGTTGCGATCGATAACCGAACGTTACCTAGATGTTCGATAGGTTAACCGAATGAAAATCCTATTTTAACGTGTCTATGTTTTATGAAAGTTGAATTCCGTTCCTGTTGATGATATTGTGTAGTGATTTAAGTCTAAAATATTGAGAATATCGTCACGAAATATCGCCCCAAAGAGGCGATGCCAAATCTGGGTTTTACTGTACATGTTGTGGTGTTAAATTAATATAAAATTAGATACATATCGGAATGTAATGTTCTACGGCTCATATCGAAGCCGACTCAAAAAGCTAGAACCCCCTATAGTTTATCCTTCGATACTGATAGATCACAGCAACGAGAACTGACTTGGAATGCGGCTCTGAACTGCAGTCAAGAGCAGCATTCCACATTGATACCTAACTTTATATGAATGTGTAGCACTATATGAACATGGAATTATGCGTAACCCTATACCGTTGTAAAGATAATCCTGTTAGCTAACTATAGGTTTTGGTTTTGTTTGATTCCGTTTGATATTTTAATTGCAATTTAAACTGTCGAAATGTACTGCAGTCCCAAACAGGGACGGAACGTATGCCGTGACCTTGAACAGAACGCATCTCCCAGCACACAGCGGATATTGTCGATCCGTCTGGTGCGTTGAAAATAAAAGATATAAATTTCACTTAACTGTAGCGTCGTCTAATTATGATCCCAACATGATGAAAAATGTGCTACGAATTGGACTTTTAGTTCAGGGACTGAATTTCCAGCGATGAAAACTTACAATGAAACGACCGCATCTCGCAAACCTAAAACCCGATTGATCTGGAACCAATTTTGCTGGATCGCTGTTTGAATTTACTTACTGCCTCTTTTGTAGCATTTTGTCTAATTACGATCGTATGGATTAATATGTTTTTCTGAACTCGTAATGCACATTGTGTTTCACATCATACATGACTTGCTATATTGCATCATACCCGTATTTTTACTCGACCGTGATACCTTTAGCGATGGTGAACGTTCATCGTGATTTATAGCGAACTTTGCATTATCGAACGTGAGAGGTATTGGATTAGTTGTGTCAAGTATGCCAGTGATAACCGATTGATTCGGGAAAGTGAACAGTGCAGTGAAAAGCGAACAAGACCGTGATTTGACGCGCGCTTGTATACAACTAGTCATATACATATAGTTATTGTAACCTGGGAAAAATGGGGAAATCAAGGTGGAATCGAACTCGTATTTAGCGATGTATAGTGACTTAGAGGATGATCATTCGATATTAGCGATATGTATATATACATTAGGTTGTGGGCCTAGCGGCACAGCTGCAGGGTTATGTCCAGGGCAACAGTGGACCGTAGTCTCAGGCACGCACGAGACGCTTGTTAAACACGAGCATCCTTTTCCACCGATTGATTTCAATTGACTTAGTGACCGATAAATAATGACATACACATTGCCTAGTTTGTTGACATAATATGTATACCGCATAGTTCATTTCACTTGATATTTCTTATTCTCATATTACTGTATTCTGCCGTGGATTTCATGTTTAATAACATAGTACACATTATATATTTATTGCTATATGTGTCGTCCTGACGATCTGAGTGTGCATGCTCAGAGGACGAAATGAACCCAGCTCAGGAGTAGGACCTGTCATTCGAGATCGCGAAGGTTTAGACCGCGGCATCAACGCTATCGCTTTCTGCGTGCTATAAGAACACTGTTATTTCTTTGGTTAGTTATTTCCTTCGTACAAATAAATATATGCTGAACTCTGTTATTTTAATGTAATAAAGTTGTGTCTGTGATTTCCTTTACTCTAGTGTTGTGTTTACTGATTACCATGTAATGCTAGAAACTGAAGTGTGACAACGGCGGAATTATTCCTTGACCGTAAGAGCATGGTCGGTCTAGTCACCTCTCGCATTCCGTATTTTAGGAAGCTGAGCGTGACACCGCCCTTCCCTCCACCCCCTCCCCTACCCCGACCTCGTCCCCTCCCTCCAGCCCCCGATCTTCGATCCTCCCCTGGCCCCCAAAAAACCCTAATCTATTTAATTAATAACATAAAAAAATTATTAATATAATTAATAATTAATAATTTGTTTTATGATAAGGGCAAAATGGTCTTTTACTGCGAAATTTAACACCATTAACTTGAACTGTTAACTCATTGTAGTTTCTTGATAGTTTTCAGGATAATTATAGTTTTGTTAAAATGGCCCAAACATGCTGTGAGTTTTTAGTAAATAAGCCTAAATTTTTTGGTAGTTTAGTGATAACGAGTTTAGTTTTCGGTAGATTAGTGAAACTAAACCTTTTATTTAAACCATTCTTTACTCCATGCAACTCGAGCGGTATTTGAATCCGGTGACTCCAACATCATCGTAAAGTACTACCACTGAGTTGTGAGGCGGGTACAAAGATAATTTTTCATGAATATGCCACTTTTTCTTCCATATGTCATGTTTAGTATCTGAACTTTTGGTGATATATATATATATATATATATATTTGAGAATAATGTAAAAAAGAGGCCCTGGGAGGGAATTTCATTAGGTGGCGTCGAAAAACTACACTCTACCATTTTGTTCGATGATCGGCACACATTATCTTTATCATCTAAGATGTGGATACACCAAATTTCATGTGATCTTACCACTTTTTCACTGTTGAATTAGCAATGTAAAAAGTTCTATTGTCTGTAACCATTAATTTTGCACCCACTAAATCAATGGTAAAAACATGTTGGAATCATATGAAATTTAGTATATATACATCTTAGTAAATAAAAATAAGAATGGTGTGTGCCGGCTTATAAATATAAGAAGGTAGATGTAGAGAACTTCTCTACATCTCAAGGCCAAATCACATGAGAAACCATGTGTGTAATACCCAGTTCTTTTATTTGTATCCGTATTCAAAAAATATAATTCCAATTTTTTTTTCTATTTTTCCCAAATACTTTCTTTTCCCTAATCTCTTATAATTATTTTCCAAGCAAAGCCCCTGGCCGAAGCTCCCAACTCCTCTTTTCTTTTCTCTTTTCGTGATGGACTCAAGCCCAAGCCAACCGAACCCTCCACCCTCTCTTCTTTTCTACACGAGGCCACGACTACGCCCATAAGCCTCAGCCTCCTCCGTGATTGCCGCACCTGCCACCGGATATTGCGCCCGCCGAAATCTCAACCTCCCCCTCTTCCACTCACATATCTTCCTCTCGCACACACTCAATCTCTCTTGCAATCTCTCATTCTCTTCCCAAAACCCACCGAGCTCACCGCAACCAACCCCGACAAGCCCCTGCACCCACCGCCGACCTCACCACCGTCGAGCTCTTTCCCCTCCACCAGCCACAATCACCACACCACCACCTCATCTCACACAACCCAACTCTAAAAACCACAACCGAACACCTCCATCTCCACCATCTTCTCCTTCGACCACCGTCGGCTCACCCATCGTCTCGCCGACCACGTCACTGTCACCACCTCCAAGCCAGGCCTTTCCTCTGTCCTACTGAGCCTCCACAGCATCAACAAGCACAAGCCAAGCCCCTCCTGCATAACGTCGAGCACTTGTTGCCGTTGTTGCCTTCGTCGCCTTCGCCGTCCAAGCTGCCGCTGCCGCAGCGGTCATGTCGTCGTAGCCGTCGCCGCTGCCGTCGTCGCCAGCACCACAACGTACCATGACCAGGTCACTAGCGTACCCCGCCCGCAATGCACACGCACCACGCACACACAACGCCGCTTCATTGTCGTCTCGTGTGTTGAGGCGATCACTGCGTTCCCATTGCTTCTATTTCAGCAACTTAAGGCAAGTGATCCCTCACTTGCTGTCATGCTAAATATTTAGACTAGTATTATAATTGGAACGTAATTATAGATATATATCGTGTTTGTGATTGATTAGAATTTAATTGTGAACCGTAATGGTGTGAACCATAATGAACTGACCATATGATGGGTCTAAAACCCCGTGTTAGACATATCGAAAACATAGGGATCAAATCCCGTCCGAATCGGATAGATAAAACGATAATCCCGGTATTTACAGCTTTGTACGTCAGGTGTTCGATCGCATGTCCTGAACCAAATGCTTAATTTAAAACACTCAAATTTGTGATCACTAGATTTATTTACTGTTAATTAGTATTGTGTAGAAAGTTGGGTTTAGAATATCGAAGTTTCCCCTGTAAGCGACGACAAAATCTGAATATTACTATATATGTTACCTTGTGAAATTCATAATAAATCAAATAAAAATCGTATTGTGACGTTCTTGGGCTCGTAACGAAGCTAACTTGATAACCTGAACACTATAACTTTTTACTGAAAATTGTATGGTTACAATGCCGTAAACTAGGAAGAAACTTGGCTTTGAACTACAGTTCAGAGGAGCGTTCTTCATTATCGTCTGTTTTGAAAGCCTGATAAAGCCCTGTATAAACATACTGATATGTCGAGACCTATATCGATGCGTAGATAAATGAGTGAGCTATCATTTGGCACTGGTTTCATTCATTTTCATTGTTTGATATTTTTAATGCATTTTATACTACCGAGATGTTCTGTTGTTTTTCTGCTGTGAAGATTATACCTATCGACATTACAATGACCATAATTCTCTGTACCCACGTGATAATAATGTCTCGTCTGCTACGTTGGAAAGTTAACTGTAAAATCTAGAATTCATTAAACTGTAGCGACCTTAAATTCAGAACATAACTTATAGTAAATTTCACATGAAGTTCCAGTTCTGAAACTGGAATTCCAGCAGTGTTCACCTGATTTAAAATGAGTATATCTCCCTAACCAGAATACGTATAAGGATGAAACCAATTTTATTGATTAGCTGAATGGGTTTACTTTCTGTGTATTTTATATTGTCCTACCTGCTTCTGAACGTATGTATTTTAATAAATTTCGCAAAATGAATGGTATTGGTTGTCCATTAATTATTGAAGTTTATTTAATGTATTTTTACCATGTTGTATGATTGCTTTATACTCATATTTAGTACCCATCCATATTGATATCCCGGTGATTGTATTGCATTGTCGAGTCAAAATGTGTTAATGAATTGGGTTGTGGCAAGTACGTTAGTGCATAAGTGATTGAAAGTAAGACTATTATACATGAAAGTGAGTGAATAAAGGAAGTAACACGTACTTGTACACCATTTGAGTTATGAATGTATTCTTTAACCCAGGGTAAATGGGGAAATCGAGAGTGGAATCGAACTTGTATTTAGCAAGGTTTACTTGTTTAGAGAATGATCATTTGATATTGGTGAGATTAATATATTTTGGTAGTTCTGCCTAGCGGCACGACTGCAGGGTTATGTTCCTGATGGAGCTCTTTCTCGGGCCTCCGTCAGATGTTGTCTTCCGTTGATCTCGAGGTGAACTTGACCGATTATCCTTCGTTGCGTGTGGGTCTCAATGGGTTTTAAGAGGAGAAGGTGGGGTGAGGAGGCTGTCGCCGAGTACCTGCAAAGAAGTCCCGGGGTGGTTTGGTACCACCGAGGACCCTCCGACGCTCAAGTTAGTGATGAGATCCGAGCAGAATAACGGCGTAAGTGTAAAGAATGGCTTACTTGACCCCTCTGTGATGGAGGTTTATATAGCGGTGGTGGCACGCACCAGTAGGCGCGAGAATCTCGCCGGCAGTTACGCTCCCGACGTCACGCTCGCGCAGAGAGCGGATCGCCCATTAATGGGGATCGTGATAGCGGGGAACATGGGATGTTGTTGGCGTAGAATCTGCGCATGGCGAGATTCGCGGAGCGGCGGTTACGCCTGTGAGTGGTGGAGTTGGTTGGAGGGCCGAGGAAGGCGGCCTCGGCTGGAGGCTCGGGGACGAGCGAGGAGGCCTAGGAGTCTTGGTCTTGTGGCAGCTCGGGGCGAGTTGAGGGGCCGAAAAGGCTAATTCGCAGGGGGTCCCGAGGTGGGCCAGTTTGCGCTTGCAGGTCGGGCACAGGATGGCCTGGTCGACCCCTGTGGGCCCTTTCTTCTGAGTCTTGGGACACGTCATCTGCAACGTGTCCTGATCTTGGAGGTCGCCAATATCGAGCACTATCATTAGCCCCCCACTCTTGTCCCGACAGCTAGTGGTCGGGTCAGGAGTGGACTGCCGGGCCTCCTGAGGTAAGATCCCTTCTATGGTTTCGTCGGGGCGAGCCCTCGGTCTATTGGTTGTCTTTTCTGCTAGCGAACCAAGGCGAGGTCTCCGCATCTTAAAGAGGGTGTGCCGGTTCGTGCACTATGTAACTGAAGCAATGGTCCACGTGTCAAAGGACAACTGGCCGGTGCGACGTACGCGGGCCTACAGCGCCAGATTGGATGCAGTCCAGTGCAGGACCGACACATGGAGCGATCGGAGCCGCTGGGCGTGAGGAGCCGTTTCGGCGGGAGTTGACGGACGCCGTTGGATGCGGTGATAAAACGGGGACGGGGCCCACCCCAGGGCCCCCAACCTTTCATCTCCCGTCTTCCTCGAGTCGCTGTCGCTCGGCGTTCTTCCTCCTTCGTGATACATGGTTCGCTCCCACTTTTCGGGCGGCTCGCGCCGGGAGAAAGCTAGTGGCGTGGCCGAGCCCTCGGCCAACTTGCGCCTTCCGCCGGATTCTCCGCCGACGGCACGGCCGTCCATTTCGTCGGCGGCATCTGGGAGTTTCTCTGGCGGCGGACGGAGTCGTCAGCCGTTACCCGAGTCCCAGACTGGTGACGGGAGAAAGGGAGAGGGCCGGCCCCTTCCTAAGAGGAAAAGGACGGTTTCGCGTGCGTCGCCGTCGAAGGCCCCCGAAAGGATTCCCGTGCGGGAAGGGGGCTCCGTCTTCACTGTTCCGTCTGGGCTTTCCGTTGCCACTGGTCTGCTCGCCGGGATGGAGGAATCGGCTGGGGGAAAGCTCCCGTGTGGCTGCTTGAGGGATCAATTGGAGGCCATGGCCCAAGGGGCGGTCCAGGTACGAATCCCCTACACGCATTTGCCTTGGTATGCCTTTCATTGGTTCGGATGCTTCCTGGTTTCTCATCGGCTTTCTGTTGGGTTCTTCAACACTGCGCCCTTGCCATTCGCATGGAGGCCGAGGGGGCGTTCCACGCCCCGAGGCCAGTGGAGGCGTTTTCTTCGGAGGTCAAGATCTTGCAACGTGACCTGTGCCGGGAGAGGGATAAGGCCGACGTCGTGGCAGGCCGGGCGGAGGCTGCGGAGCTCGCCAACTCGACGACTCGGGGTGCCCTTCACCGTCTGAACGCGTCTCTCCGGGTTGCCGATAGGAAGCTGGCGGACATGGCCGTACGCTTTGCGGCACTGGAAAAGGAGAGGGACGCAAGCAGGGGGGATGCTGAGGCGGCGCTGCGGAAAGCCCAGGTTGCCGAGGCTCGGGCTAAGAAAGCTGTGGCCGAGTATAAGGGATCGGAGCAGTTTTACGCCGAGCTCGGGCAGTATTCTGCCGTTGCGTGGAATAAGGCTTTGGACGCCGTGAAGGAACAGCTTCCCGAGTTCGACGATGGTGAACTCCGCGCTCGGGTTCCGCTTCCGGCGACGAGGTCTCCGGCGAGGGATGATGAGGGAAGCCGGGCGTGCCCTTGGTGGCAAAGTCTTCGGTGGTAGGGCCTTGGGCCGTGACGCCAACGATGAAGTGGTCAAAGTAAGCCTCCGGGCAGTTTGTAGGGCTGGGGGGGCCTAGAGTACCCTTTGTAAAGATCTTGATTTTGGCAATAAAAGAAAAAAGAACCCTTGATTCGTCGGTTTGTATTTTCTCTTTTTTTTGTGAAGGACGTTCGTAGGATGTCCTCGCTTGCATTGTTGTGTTTCCGTGTAAGGTTGGCCATATGTCCGGCGATCTCTTGTCGAGTTTGCCAGCCGGCGAGGGTGCCAAGCGCTGCCGCGGAGGTATCCTCATGAATGCCTCGGAGGTATCCTCACGTACCCCCTAGGTCGATGGGAGATCGTTCAGATTTGGATGAACCAGCCGTCCTTCCGGGTGTCTCGGATCCTTAAGCACGGCCACAGGGCAACCGACCGGGCTTGGCCGAGCAGGGTGGCCGTTTGGTTGCCGCTGTGAGGGCTTTGGGCTGCTGAGGGCCACTAAGAATGACCGGGTCATGAGGATGCGTGGTTGCCTCTTGGTGAGGGATCTGATCTCTGACGTCGTGGGCAGGCAACTACCAGCCGGAGTTTTTGACGAGCAGGGTAGCTGCTCGGTTGCCTCTCGTGAGGGCTTTTGATCCTTCAGGACGGGGACCGAGCAGGGTTACTGCCCAGTGCCTTTTGGCGAGGACTTTGATCCCTGTCGGTTGTGGTAGGAAGCTACCAGCCGGGGATAGCCGAGCGAGGACCCGACTGTCTCTGGGAGGACTTTGGTCCTTGGCGCGGGAAGAGCTATAAGGCTGTAAGAAGCCCACCAAGGACCCTTGGCCGGGCAGGGTCACTGCCCGGTGCCTCTTGGCGAGGGCTTTTGTCCTGAAAGATAGCCGAGCGAGGGAACCTCGGGCTCGACTGCCTCTGAGAGGGCTTTTGATCCTTGGCGTTGTGGCAGGGAAGCTGCCCGCCGGGGATAGCCGAGCGAGGGAAGCTCGGGCTCGACTGCCTCTGAAAGGGCTTTGATCCCTGGCATTGTGGCAGGGAAGCTGCCCGCTGGGGATAGCCGAGTGAGGGAACCTCGGGCTCGACCGTCTCTGAGAGGACTTTTTGATCCCCGGCGTTGTGGCAGGGAAGCTGCCCGCCGAGGATAACCGAGCGAGGGAACCTCGGGCTCGACTGCCTCTGAGAGGGCTTTTGATTCCTAGCGCTGTGGCAGGGAAGCTGCCTGCGGGTGATAGCCGAGCAAGGGAACCTCTGGCTCGACCATCTCCGGGGGGGACTTTGTGATCCCCGGCATTGTGGCAGGGAAGCTGCAAGCTGGGGATAGCCGAGCGAGGGAACCTCGGGCCCGACCGTCTCTGGGAGACCCTTCTCGTTGTACAGGGGGAACCCTACCGGGAAAGAAGGTTCGAAAGTTTCTTTATTTGTATGGATAGGAATCCTAGACAACGCTATACACCATCATTTCAAAGGGAGATCTCGAGCGGTAGCCGGGGTGCGGTGCTTTGCTAGTTTTGACTTCATAGGTATAGCTTGAGCTTCTCCGCGTTGTAAGGCCGAGGGAGCTTCCGTCCGTCCGCGTCTTGTAGGCGGTAGGCGCCTCCGGGGAGCGCTTCGAAGACGAGAAAGGGACCTTCCCACTTTGGAGAGAACTTATGAAGCCCGCCTTGGTCGACAAACTCGTTCCGCCGCAGGACCAGATCCCCGGCCTTGAAGGATCGATGTTTTACCCGAGCATTGTAGTACCGGGTCGTCTGCTGTTGGTAGGCGGCGGCTCTGATCTGGGCCCGATCCCTTTTCTCCAACAATACGTCGAGGTTGGTTCGTAGTGCCATGGTGTTTGCTTCATCGTCAAAGTGCTTGACTCGGTGGCTGGGTAGCCCGATCTCCGCTAGGACCATTGCTTCGGTCCCATAGTAGAGGCTGAAAGGGGTCTGCCCAGTTGGGGTCTTTTTTGACGTGCGCAGGGCCATAAGACCCGGGGTAGTTCCTCGACCCAACCGCCTTGCCTCCTTTCCAGGCGGGTTCGGAGGCCCCTGAGGACGTCCCGGTTAGCGACCTCGGTCTGCCCGTTACATTGGGGGTGCGCGACCGCGGCAAACTTCATGAGGTTGTGGTATTCTTTGCAGAAGTCCCTTACTTTCTCGTTCTCGAAGTTCGTCCCGTGGTCGGTGATGATGCACCTTGGGATCCCGAACCGGTGAATCAGGTTGTTTTGGAGGAACTTGATGATTGTGGCGGCGGCTGGTTTCCTGATGGGAACGGCCTCGATCCATTTGGTGAAATAGTCCACCGCGACGAGGACGTATTTATGTCCGCCAGTTCGCCACAGGAACTGGCCGATCATATCCAATCCCCATTGGACGAATGGCCACGGGGACGTCAGGGCCGTTAGCTCGGTAGCCGGGAGGCGGGGGATACTGCCGTGGAGTTGGCAGCTCTTACACCTCTTGACCAGCTTCAGGGCGTCTTCGTGCATGTGGGCCAATAGTACCCCTGAAGTAGTGCCTTTTGGATCAAAGTCCGAGCCCCCGGTGTGCGTCGCCCACCCCTTCATGGATTTCCCACAGGACGTAGTCGGCCTCGTGGGGGTCAACGCACCGGAGCAGGGGCTGAGTGAAGGCCTTCTTGTAGAGGTTCCCGTTGCTCCAGACGAAGTGGGTGGCTCTGGCCCGGAGGCGGCGAGCGGCTGCTCTGTCTTCCGGGAGCGTGCCGTCTTTCAGGAATTCCATGAGGGGCTTCCTCCAATCTGGGTCATTCTCCTGTGTCGTGTACACTTGGAGTGTCGCCGCCTCATCTCCAACGCTGGGTCGGGCCAAGGTTTCGAAGAGTATCGACCGTCTGTTGCTGGCCGAGTATGATGAAGCCAACTTGCTCTGGGCGTCTGCTTAAGCATTCATTTGTCTGGGTATTTGTTCCACCAGGACTTCGTCGAAGTTTTTTCGGAGCTTCCTCACCTCGTCTAGGTATTTCATAATTAGGGGCTCCCGAGCCTCGAAGCGGCCGGTTACTTGGCCGACGACTAGGGCCGAGTCGCTGCGGACCCGGACGACCTTCAGTCCCAGCCCGACGACCATGCGCAGTCCGGCTAGGAGGGCTTCGTACTCCGCCGCGTTGTTCAATGCTTTGAAACCGAGCCTCAAGGAATACTCCATCTCGGCTTCGTTCGGGTCCCGGATAATGAGGCCGGCACCGCAGCCTTCCTCGGTGGAAGACCCGTCGACGTAGATGACCCACTCCGGGGCCGAGCTAGGGCCTTCCTGGTCGGGATGCCGGGCTGCGAGGGATGGCGCGGGATCCTGCTTCCTGCTAGGAATGGTGCATTCAACGACGAAATCGGCCAGGGCCTGCGCCTTGATGGCTTGCCTCGGGCGATACCTTATGTCGAATTGAGACATCTCCCATCTCCATTTCTCTAGACGGCCAGAGGATTCTGGCGATGCCAGGATAGCCCCCAAGGGGCGCTCAGTGAGGACGATGATGGTGTGTGCTTGGAAGTAGTGCCGCAGCTTCCGCGAGGTTACTACGAGGGCCAGGACGATCTTCTCTATGGCGGGGTATCTCGTCTCCGCGTCTTCGAATACATGGCTCACATAGTACACTGGCCTCTGCACCCCCTCGGCCTCTCGGACGAGCACCGACCCTGCTGCTTGGTCGGATACTGCCAGGTACAGCGACAGCTCGTCCCCTTCCACGGGCCTGGTGAGTAGGGGCGGTGTTGCGAGGTGCCTCTTCAGTTGGTCGAAGGCGGCTTGGCAATCTTCCGACCACTCGAACCTTAGAATTTTCCTCAGCGCCTTGAAGAACGGGAGGCACTTCTCCCCCGACCTGGACATGAAACGGCTCAGAGCGGCGATCCGCCCTGTAAGCCGCATGATTTCGACGTTGGTCCTGGGTGTGGTCATGTTCAGGATGGCGTCGATCTTCTCCGGGTTAGCTTCAATCCCGCGGTGAGTGACCATGAACCCGAGGAATTTCCCTCCGGTAACTCCGAACGCACACTTGGCGGGGTTCAGCTTCATGTTGAACTTGCGGAGCACCTTAAACGCCTCGTCCAGGTCCTTGACATGGTCGGCCGACGAGACAGACTTGACGAGCATATCGTCGACGTAGACCTCCATGTTTCTGCCGATCTGCGGCTTGAACATGCGGTTGACCAGCCTCTGGTATGTGGCCTCGGCATTCTTGAGGCCGAAGGGCATCACCCTGTAGCAGTACACCCCTCGATCCGTCGTGAATGCGGTCATGTCTTCGTCGCCAAAGGTGATGGGATCCCGGCCCCTAGCCCTTTTGGCCGGGCGGCCGCCGGAGCCTATGAGGCGGCAGCCTGCGGGGAGACCGATGACCTTGGGCGAGGGTCCGCCTGCGTCCCCGTTGCGAGGGAGGCGGTAGCGGACGTTTGGATCCTTAGGGGAGTCGGTTGCCATGCAGGCGAAGATCGGAAGGCCAACTTTGTATTTTGTGGAGTTATTCTTCCTACAGACGGCGCCAACTGATGGAGCTTCTTCTCGGGCCTCCGTCAGATGTTGTCTTCCGTTGATCTCGAGGTGAACTTGACCGATTATCCTTCGTTACGTATGGGTCTCAATGGGTTTTGAGAGGAGAAGGTGGGGGTGAGGAAGCTGTCGCCGAGTACCTGCAAAGAAGTCCCGGGATGGTTTGGTACCATCGAGGACCCTCCGACACTCAAGTTAGTGATGAGATCCGAGCAGAGTAACGGCGTAAGTGTAAAGAATGGCTTACTTGACCCATCTGTGATGGAGGTTTATATAGCGGTGGTGGCACACAGCAGCAGGCGCGAGAATCTCGTCGGTAGTTACGCTCTCGACGTCACGCTCGCGCAGAGAGCGGATCGCCCATTAATGGGGATCGTGATAGCGTGGAACGTGGGATGTTGTTGGCGTAGAATCTGTGCATGGCGAGATTCGCGGAGCGGCGGTAACGCCTGTGAGTGGTGTTGGTCGGAGGGCCGAGGAAGGCGGCCTCGGCCGGGGGCTCGGGGACGAGCGAGGAGGCCGAGGAGTCTTGGTCTTGTGGCAGCTCGGGGCGAGCTGAGGGGCCGAGGAGGCTAATTCGCAGGGCCCCCGAGGTGGGCCATTTTGTGCCTGCAGGTCGGCCCCTGTGGACCCTTTCTTCTGAGTCTTGGGACACGTCATCTTCCACGTGTCCTGATCTTGGAGGTCGCCAATATCGAGCACTATCAGTTCCGGACACATTTAATCATAATCTATGATATGCACGAGACCCTTATTAAACACGAGGACTCTTTTCCACCATTCGATTTCAAATGAAATAAAGATTGTTAGATTTAGTAACATGCATATTTCCTTTGTCATGATTCACATGTTATACTACCTACCTGTTCATGTTATTCCACTCTCATGTTATTTCTTTATAATTTCTAGTTCATGTTATTGTTTTGGCCACGTATTATATTTTATATTATTATATTGCGTCGCTCTGACGACCTGAGTATGCATGCTCGGGAAAGAAATGAACCCAGCCCCAGATCAGGGCCTGCCCTATTTCGATGAGCTCGCGAAAATCTAGACCAGCTTGTTATATTTAGTTTTGCTTTCGCAAAAAAAAAAACCATGTGCAGTCCTTTAAATTGTTGTAGTTATGTTCCAGTTGTTTAAGACCTTGTATCCGTGGAGCTCTTATTTCATTTGAATATAATAAATTAGCGACTGTTATTTCTCTTTATTTGTGCTGATTTACTGCTTGCCATGTAACGCTAGAAACCAAAGTGTGACTACGACGAGATTATTCTTTAGCTGTAGGAGTATGGCTGGCCTAGTCACCTCTCGTATTCCGTATTTTAGAAAGCGGGGCGTGACAATGTAGGTCCAATGCACATGTGGTGGGTACCACACGTTTTCCCATGTGATTTGTACTAGAGTCGTAGAGAATTCTCTATGGCTAGATGTAGATACATTTTCCTCTGTGTGTGTGTGTCAGCATAATACAATGTTACATAATAATCAATATAATACTTTCTAAAATGGACATAGAGGCGACCTGAAGTCCGGAATAATTAACAAAATTCCTATGATATAGCATAAGTCTAGTAGTCTACTTTGAACCATAACTTCTGATATCAAGTTGTACAGCTAACTTCCTGACTGAATTGTGCGTAAGAAGAATGTAGATGATACTTTGCTCTCAGGTAAACTACAAGTCCAACAGCATACAATGTAATGAATTCATCACATATGATGGAACTGCCATTTTCTGTTCTTTCCCTTCTGTGTTTGAGAAAATTACGGGGCATCGATAAAGCGGTATATTATGAAAGTATATGTGGAGTTATGGTTTATATATGTAAGAAATACCTCTCTGACACTTAAAGCTGCTCCCCCTCTAGAGTCACCATCCAACTTAGTCAATATAGCACCAGTAATACCAATCTCAATATTGAATGTCGTGACCAAAGCTGAGAAGAACTAAAAATCATATCAATAGAAATTACAGGAATGCCTCACAAGTGAAGAGAAAACAATATACGGAGCACAACAATCAAGCCTCTTTCTGATAAGCGCATATATCGATATATTTCTCTAATAGCAAAAAAATGTTGGCCCGTCTTCAAAGGACACAAGGGAAAAATGGAACGCGGCTGAGCTTAGTATCACTGACTTGTTGAAATTGTGTAAAATGCAAGTGATAACTACCTGCAGCTTCTTGTCCAGTCATTGCATCCACCACCAGCAACACTTCTGTTGGGTTTATTGCCTGCTTTACCTCCTTCAACTCATCCATCATCGATTTATCTATCTGATAAAAATAATTTTGGCAAAAAGTAATCAGTTATATTAAAAGAGATAACAGACATATCACATGTTTGCAGAACTTACTCTGATAAGACATGCTCGAATTCAGATTGAAAACAATATAATCTCATGGTAACTTTATTTATACAAAATTTCTCTTCATCTAATATGTTTTCACTTCAAATGGCTCTACATCGGAACTCTATATTATTATATTGTTTTGATTAGATGAAAAAAGTTAGTATGTTTTCTAGCTAGACCATCTTAAAATGCAGAGAGCTAGTTGGTTAAACATGCTTTTTTCAACATCAGATCAAATAGGGAAAAAAAAAGATACAAGAGGAAAGTTCTAAGAAAACCTGAAGTCTTCCAGCAGTATCAACAACGACAACATCAATATTTTTCCTTTTGGCTTCATTCAAACCATTTTTAGCAATTACTGACGGCTTTACATCAGTTCCTTCTTTATAAACAGGCACACCAACCTGTCATCCCGAAAAAAACGAAAGAAAGAAAGGAGTATGAGAAAGAAAACCAGATGATCCAAACAATATAACGATAATTGAAGATAGATTAATCATACAAAATCAAATAAAATGCACGATAGATCTCAATCATCTTAAGATTAAATCTGCACGACGTTAATCTTGAGACCAAAAAGTTAATAAATGCGCTTTTATGATCCAAAGCAACGAAAGGAGAAATAAATTAAAAGATAAAATGGAATACATCGTGCTTTCAAAAGTATCATTAAATGAAAAACTACAAACATATACAAAATGAGAATACCTGCTCGCCCAGAATTGAGAGTTGGTCAATAGCTGCAGGCCTATATACATCTCCGGCAACTAGCATGCAGCTCTTCCCCTGTAATCTGTGATATATCTATTAGTATAAATAAATAATGCACGTAGAGTTTCGAAATGAGGATGATTTATAAGAGGGGCGTTGAACTTAACCAGCTTTTTTAAGTAAAAGGCTAGCTTTGCGCAAACAGTGGTCTTTCCAACACCTTGCAACCCTGCAAGTAATATCACCGTCGGTCCTGATTTTGCAAAGACGAGATCGGACACTTCTCCACCCATCAATTTCACAAGCTCATCATTTACAATCTGCAATATGCATGTATGGTTATTAATCTCTGCAATAAACTCACTCAAACGTATATGCTATCCACTCAAAATAGGGTAATTGACTAAAATACCTCTAATTATCGCACTTTACCACTTTTCACTAAACTTACCTTAAAGTTTTTATTGCAATAAACTCTCTTAAACTTTGGTTTTAAGTGAGTTATTTTCACTAAAATACCTTAAATTTAGTGCTTTTAGGCAGTTTACTATAATAAAAACTTCAAGGTACTTTAGCAAAAAGCAGTGATAGTTTAGGGTATTTTTGTGAAGATTACCCACAAAGCAAATGTGCAACTGGTTTGAGGCCATATTGGCCTTAATCGGGAAAATAAAAAATAAAAAAATAAAAATCCCTAAATATGTTGATCTCTAACTTTTTACCCCAAAAAAATTGAAGGTTATATATCCTACTCAAACACTCCAAACTAAAATGAGTATAGTTGGCTGCCTGAACTTGTATTAGAGCTTTTGTGTTTCATTAGTGATCTTTAATAAGTGTTGGTGTGGTAAACACCAGTTTTTATCCCAAAAAAAAAAAAAACTAAACTAAAATAGGTATAGTCATGAATCGCTAGTTAACATATTTTTTTGTATGGAAACAATTTTTTCATGCCAAGATTCCATATTTGAGCTCAACATAAAGAACAAATTGTGATTAAAAGTACAGAACCCAAAATCCGAACATCAAAACAAGTCGCTTAGCTTCACCATAAGCCATCAATATTTTGGTCCTAATAGGATTTTAAAACATTGATTTGCATAGTTTATTACTGTAGTACTACCCTTCATAAGTCTCCAAACATTATATAAATGATTACCACTTCAACAAAATGGAAAAAGGAAAGGGGGAAAAAACCATACTACTGCTGAAGTGGTTTTCAAATGTTTGTTCCTACCTTCACCAGTTGTTGATCTGGTCTCACCCCTCGAATTAAACCAACGCCGACAGCCTGTTCACTAACAGCCTGCACAAACCTTCGCACGACTGGCAAGCTAACCTGCACAAATGTGTGAATATTACAATAATCCTAGTTAAAGAAAAAAGGTTACCAGAACGAAACTAATAAATCAACTCACATCTGCTTCTAGAAGAGCCCTCCTAATGTCCCTCATAGGCTCAACGATGTTCTCCTTTGTCAAAACATCTGAAATCATGTAGCATACAGAACTAAATATATAACCAATACAAACGATAGATCTTTTAATGAAGCAGAGGTGGTGACACCGCTTATTTTATTTTATTTAAAAGGATAGATCTCCTGTTGGGTGAAATTGGAGTTGTCGACGCTTGACTTTCATGTTCAATGTTTCGTAAGCAAAATGAGAACGGATTGGATCGTTGAAATATGCCGTAGACCGAGAGTTCCCATTTTACGTGGACCGGTTGAAGTCCTCTAACCCATGCATCGATGGGTGGAAAAATGAACGTCATTCGATAATGCAACATAAACTTCATCCGATGCATGGGTTAGAAGTCTTCAAATCCTTAGATTTTTCATACACATACATTTGATGGTAGGGTGATCCACTTGAACGGATCGGATCATTGAATATGCCGGAGACCGAGAGTTCCCGTTCTTAAAAAAACGCAGTAGATCGGATCGTTGAAATATGCCATAGACCGACAGTTCCCATTCTACCGCATATTTCAACGATCCGATCCGTTCAAATTGATCACCCTACCATCAAATGTATGTGTATGAAAAATCTAAAGATTTGAAGACCTCTAACCCATGTATCGGATGAAGTTTATGTTGCATTACCGAATGACGTTCATTTTTCCACCTATCGATGCATGGGTTAGAGGACTTCAAATTCTTTGATTTTTCATACACATACATTCAAGAGTAGAGAGATCAACCTGAACGGATCCGATCGTTAAAATATGCCGTAGACTGAGAGTTCCCATTTTTAAAAAATACGAACCGGTTTGCAATGTATTACTCCCCTATATGTGTGTGTGGCTTAAATCCTGAAAACTATCAAATAGTTTTCCTATTTTGCAACTAACTACCAAAAAGTCCTAAAACTACATGAAACTGCCATACCTAACGGCGACACATTAGCATTAGCGGCGACACTGTTATCAAAATTTGCCACATCATCAAAAATATAAGAAAATCCCAAAACTACCCTCATCTTCAACCTTTAGCCCTAACCATAATTGTAACGTTTTGAAAATCGTTTCGGTGAAATTTCGAAAAAATCGGTAAAATAAGGGGGTTTTCTGTAAAAATTCAAAATACAAATATCTTATTATAAAAATTAAATATACATATTCTAGCTATGTAATTGCTATTATTTGGTGTTTATTGAGCCGCTGGTGAAATTTCAAATTTTCTGAAAAAAATATTATTTTATTATTATTTTAAGCCGTCACTAATACATTTAATTAGGGAAAATTACAAATTGGAATGAGTTGAAACAAATTTTGTGCATCATAAAACATTAAATAAAATTTTATCATGTGGTTTTTGGAACGAAATCATTTGCCAAAACGGTTTAGAAATTATTGAAGAAAAAAGGCTTATTTTTAGCGTAAATGGATGCTTGGGGTGTTGTATTTATCATTTTTCATCACCCCACACCCGTACCCACACCCACACACCCTCACTTACTCCTCCCCATGGCTGAATTCAGCATCCACCATATTTTTCCCCACTTGATTTTTAAAGGAAAAGATATGAATGAAAAGAAAAGAAAATGGGTGAATTAGGTGGACTTTTGACCTTACCTTGACTTTGATTTCTTCCCCCACTTTCTCTACCTCCCTCTCTCTCCTCTCCCACTCCCATTCCAGCAGCCCCCCAATTCCCTTCTCTTTTCTCTTCAAACTTCATCAAAAATTGCCTCAAATCCATCAAAAAAAATCCCAAAACCCAAATCCGACTCATACCCATTTTAGCTTAGCCCGTATAGCATGGATCTTTGTGAAAAGAGAGCATTTTGGGAGGCCATGGATGCTTGTGGATCTTCAAATGTTTTGGGTATAATTCTAAACATTTTTGTTGCTTAATTGGTTACTAATTGCTTAAGCTAATTTAATTAAGTGTTAATTTGGATATGTGAGTTTAATTGCAAGTTTTGGAATTCAAGTTATGAATTTGAATGCAAGTTAGGGTTTTGTAAAATTGGTGTATGGTTGTGTGTTATATTTAGGCTTTTTGTCATGTTAATACAAGATTAGTAGCTAGTGCTAATGGTTAGTTTAAAAAAAATTGTGTTAATGTGCTAATTTGCCTACTAGATTTTTGAATTTGGTTAAATACTTGGGATTAAAAATGTGTTTAGGTTTTTCATGACTTCATTAACTTTATTAAGTGTGGTTTAATGCTTTCGATCATGCAAATCTAAGCTAGATTGTAGTTTGTGTATTTTTGCTTTGAAATTGTTAAAAAGGGTATTTTTGTAAACTAGAATATTAGGATTTTTGGAATTTAATGAGATTAAATTCCAGAAATTGTTTCTATGACTTATTTAAGATATTTAATAAGTATATTGGCCGCTACATTCATTTAAACATCATGTTTTGTACAAAAACGGCGAATTGTGCTCGCTAGATTTTCGGAAAAATGACTTTTTAAGTGAAATTGGGGTTTTTGTGAGTTTTAACCTAGTTTATATTAAAATTAGTGTTCGTGAATGTGCAAATGAGTGTGATTGGATTTTTCTCGATGGTTTGACGTTTGTACATCGACATCGAGGGTTGGTTTGACTATTCTTGCATGCGTAGGCGATAGGTTTAGACCTATGCGTGATACGCGTGCCGATTTGATTTTCGTGCCGTTTCGATTTCGAATTTAGTTTTAATGCGATATGGTGCGTTATGATATGTAGGTAACCCCATGCGGACTTCGAGACGATAAGCAAGCGCGTGGCGACGTCGGCACCGGCTAGCGAGGACCAGGTGAGTAGATTTATATCTACGGGGAGAAGTCGGGTGGATGGCGTATAGCACCCCCGCAGTCCGTGGTGGTGTATACGGATACGTATACACACCAACAATTATTATATGTTATTTGGGATTAATAACGATGCTTAGGATGGATATTGGTGTGTTGGATTATTTTAGTGTTGCGAACCCTAGGGAAGTGTTGCACTACACATACACACATACATACTTGCATACATTCCTATTAATATGTGCTCATGGGATTCTTTATAGTATGTGTTCACATGGGTATGGGACTATGTGTTCACATACGGATTTGAGGATGATACTTGGGATTGAGCTGAGTCGATGAGATTCGATTTGAGGCCGTGAGATCGGTGATATAGCAGGGTTCGTATCTTAGATACGACATGACGTTGTAGCGGGTCCTTGACGTAGTGTTTCACACACGTCCATGCATACGTAGGCGGTATCAGTATGGTACTAGACGTAGATCAGTACCCCGATCATGATAATTGATAAAGAGGATACCAGGTGAATAGTATGATGAATGTGATATTGACCCGTACCCAGATTGGGATGCCGTACGACGGATTTACGTACGAGCTATATTGATGATTGATCCGCACTCTTGACTTGGGATGCCTGATTATAGATATGGTATCGGATATGATATTATTGAGGCGGGATCACCGACTATACATATACAGGTATGTATATGTATCGACTCAGATGATAGGCGGTTCCCTTACCTGTAGTTCAGCCGTATAGTTTAGTGTAGTTATTAGATTAGAATAGACTTCTTACCTATTTCAAAAACTAACGAATCGTGGGTATTTTAAAAGACAGCCCAAGGGATCCTACGGATATTTCAAAAGACGTATCTTTTCATAAAAACACCGTAGCCCCTATTTTCAAAACCCCATGATTCGTGTTATTTCAAAAGGCACCATTTGTAGGACTTATATTAGTTTAATATTGATTAGTTATCGTTGTGTCTAGTATTCTGCTTCCGCACATTATTGCTGTTCGCTCTGCCCCGCATACTTATTTTGCTGCATACTCCATTATTGATATCATGCTGTTAGGACACCAGCACCATTACCGATGATGCGTATGTACCACGTACACTTACTTGCCGGCTCACACACATCTTCATCGGTAATTGCCATGTCACGTACACTTAGAAAATACTATTGCTTGGCTTAGCTTGTTAGTTAGTAGTTGATACGATATTAGTGTACCTGGGTTATATGCTAGTTTAGACATTGTAGTTATTACTTGTCACTTCATGCATACTGTTATTCCATTGTTCATGCCTAGTTATTAATCATACATTGCAACTTGGTTATTCATACCATATACATTCATTAGCATTGACATATGCACTTGTGATGACTTCTTGAGATTTATGATATTTCTGGATTTCGGGGGAAAGCCGCAAAATTTCTAAACTTATTAACCTTTTAAAATATGTAAATTGCGGTTTTCTAGTGATGTAAGTGTCGTCCACCATGAGTTTGCTGTGGTTTTCGAGATCCGTGTCGAGGAGTGGAGGAACTGTCACGGGTACATGGTGGGCCCGGTATGGTACCCCGGGGCAAGATGAATGTGGTGTTGACGTTGAGCCTGGCAGGGGACAGATTACCTACCGGTGATATTACCCGACGCGTCGGATATCCGGAGGATACCGTCGTGGTCTTGAGATGGATGGTAGGGGCCGGTCTGGACTGACGGCGTCCTAGATATTGAGATTGAGACATTGATATTTCGAGACAGTGAGATTTATGTTTCGTGTCGATGCTAGACACTGTTGATACTGATTTCATTATGATACCTCAGTTTAAAAATACGAAGGAAATCTCACTAATTTATGAAAACAGTTCTTCATTTACATGTATTCTGTTTTCATGCATTCATACCTCATTCATATGATATATTGCTACCTGAGGCACAGACACGGCCACATGAGATTACACTTGGGTTAGATATTTACCCTAGCCTTGTTATAGGCTGCATGTTATATACATTTTTGAGGATATATTATGATCATTGACCTAGGATTGCGTTATTTATGCAATTTCTGTGCGTAGATGTTTTTCTATTCACGAGTTGGCAACTCACCCCGTTGTGCCCCAGTTTCTTGCAGGTTTGCCGTACAGGTTTCATTACGGCGTTGCGGGCTCAGTTTCATTCGGGTGACTTGCTAGTAGGTGGGTTTTTCTTGTATCGTACCCATCATATTACCTTGTATAATATTATTCCGTTGTATCTAGTAAATTCCATCAACCAAACATGTATTTATTGAGATAGAGACCATTGTTGTTTATTCTTTGGACCTTAGAGTCGCTCGTTATATTTCTGGTGGTTTTGAGTTTCCTTTTGAGTTTTGATCCTCGCCGTTGGCGTTGTATATTATATTGCTTGTGTGGTTGTGACCGTCGATTGATGAAGAGCTAGCTCCCGCTTGGGGATGCCTTTTTATTAATTTCGTATACTATTCATGTTGTATCCCGTTTGGGAGCCAGTTTTTACAAAGGAGACTCTGCCGAAATTTTCAGTAAATTTTGATGTTCTTAAAAACCGCATAATTCGGCTTATGCTATTAAAACTACTTGTTTTAAATTGGTTTTCCTGCACTCTACTACTTTTCTTGGTTTGGATTTCTGGGTTTTCGGTTTACTTAGATTACTTACGCCTCGAGACGTTCGTAGTTTAAGTGCCGGTCATGTTCCGTACTTTCGGGTCGTGACAATAATTCAAGCCGCCTTCCTCTACACCTCAGCGGTCACCCTTAGCTGTCCCCGTGGTCGTCTTCAACCGGAGACGACGCCGGTGTCCTCCAGTTTAGCCACCTCCGGCGCCGTCCTTTCCCTCTCCTCCAGTACGGCCACCTCCTTTAACCCTTAGCTTAGCTATCTAAGTCCTAGCCGCCCCCATGAAACTTCCACCGCCTCGTCCACCTCTACGCCGCCGCCGACAACCTCCACCATCGCCTCGAGCAGCTTCCACCATCGGGTTGTAATTTGGATTTAATTAAATATTAAATATTTTAAGAAAATAATTAATTAACTAAATTATTTTAATGAACTTATTGAAAGGGTAAAAATGTCATTTAACATCACAATTAAGAGTTGACCATGTTGAGTGTTAATCGTGGTGGTTTCTCGTAGTTTTGGAACTTTTTGGTAGTTAGTAGCAGAACCAGAAAACTATTTGGTAGTTTTCTCGATTCAAACCTATATATAGGGAGAGAATAATGGAGGAAAAAGGCCCCAGGAGGCTTTTTGCGTTAGGTGGCGGCAAAAAGCACGCCCTCCACCTTTTTGTTCGATGATCGACGTCTTTCATCTTGATATCCATTCAGCTAGTAAAGGCATCAAGGCCTATGAGCTCTCTAATTTATCGATACACCAAATTTCATATAATTACAACACCATTTTACCGTTGATTTAGTGGGTGCAAAATTAACAATTTACTGACAATAGAACTTTTTACATTGCTAAATTAACGGTGAAATGGTGTTGTAATCATATGAAATGTGGTGTATCGACAAATTAAAGTTTGGATATCAAGTTGGAAGATACTGATCGTCGAATAAAATACATTTTGCTGCCACTTAACGCAAAAAGCCTCCTAGGGCCTCTTTCTTCCACTATTCTAATATATTTAGTGTTTTTTGTCACCCCATTGAGGTAGGATGCGCATGTGTTTCAGGCGTGTGCAGATTCTCCCGGCTCCATAGTGGGCTGGGGTTTATTGATCGTGAGGATTCTAATCTCCTACAGCCGCAGACAAATTTACCGTTAATCACCCCTCGCTTTGAGACGAGAAAACTTCCGATTAACGGGTTATGCGGATCATGCGAACTCAATGTGAAATATACGTTGTGTGTGGAGTTGTGTTTGAAAATGATTTTTGAGGTTACTTGAACAAATCGGGAGCCATCACACGGAGGTCCTATTGCCTGAGGCTTAAGGGGGCTAGCAACCCCTTTGTGGGGTGCGGGACAGCATCCCGTGGAAAAAAATTTGAAAGGAAAAGTGTTTTGAGCATATCGAACGGCTTCTGAAATGGGAAAAAGGATTTTAGTGGTCTCCCGAGTTCGGGAGGCCACCCGAGGCAGTGGGACCCCCCTAAAGGGGGTCCAGACAGCGGGACCCCCTCCTTATGGGGGTTCCGAAGGCAGGACCCCTCTTTTCGGAGGGTCCCGAAAATGAAACCCGTTTCCAAAGGCGGGACCCCTGAAAGAGGGTCTCGAAAGCGGAAACTCCCTTTGGGAAAGTTCCGAAGGTGGGAACCCCCTTGGGGAGGGTTCCAAGAGCGGAACTCCCTTCTTGGGGGAGTTCTGACGAGGAATATGGACCCATATTCCTTTGGATCCCATGAGAGATCTGGCGCCGAAGGGGGGTCATGGGGTGAAAGCTAATAGTTTTCACCCTAAAGACATCGATTTTATGTATTTTGATGGTGGGTTTCACCAAGGTTCTTCGTCCATGATGCTTGGGCTTTCACCCTAGTTCTTCCCTTTTTCTTTGATTTGATGGGAAAAAACGGTCGTTTCTCTTGTTTTGGGTCTTGATGTAGTTTAATTTTGGTTTTTAAGAAGAAATGAACTCTTTCTATGAGTTTTTAGAGGTTGAAGATGAAGTGAGAGATGAGAGAAAATCACCTCAAAAGAGGTTAAGGCTCAAAACCCTAAAAACAATAGAATGAGATGAAGTTCATTTCTGTTTTGGGTTGGGTTTAAATATCTTACATTTTGCACTTGAGCCCTTGGGCTTTACAAATTGGCTTTTGCCTATTTTCCTAATATATGTACCTACTTTTACACCTTAGCCCTTAGGCTTTAAAAATTGGCTTTTTGGCCATTTCTCGTACATTTATTTTTACTGAATTATATAATAAATCTATTTATTACATTTCTTCCTTGGCATGGGGCCGGCCCCAATGCTTGAGCTTGGACCTGGCTTGGGCCCACTTGACTTGAGTTTGGTCTTGGGCCCACTTGTTGAAGGTATGACTTTGACTTTGATTTTGACATTTGGTCAATGGGGTGTGGTTTTGACCCTATATATATATTTATATATATAAAGAGAGAATAATGGAGGAAAGGTGTCGGAGGGAATTTCCTCAAATGGCGTCGAAAAAATACACCCTCCATAATTTTTTCGGACGATCGGCACCCATCATCTTCATCTTTATCCTAAAAGATATGGATGCAAAAAATTTATGTGAATTTACCACCTTTTCACCGTTGAGTTGTTGGGTGCAAAATTAACGGTTTACCAACAATATTACTTTTTATATTGCTAATTCAACGGTGAAAAAGTAGTAGAATCACATGAAATTTAGTGTATCCACATCTTAGATGATAAAAATGATAATGATGGGTGTCGATCGTTGAATAAAATGTTGGAAGGTGTTTTTTCGACGCCGTCTAACGAAAAACCATCCTAGAGCCTCTTTTCTTCATTATTCTCATATATTATTCTCATATGTATATATATAGAGAGGAAACAGGTTATCAACTAGCTAGCTGATATTAAACCGTCATCCAGTCTATTACAAAGCTCAATCCGACCGTCAAATCGACGATCCGCTCCGACCATCTTGTTCTACACATAAAGTGATCTATATGTGAAATTTTGATCACTTTGACACTATCTATGTCTTTGATCAAGTGTCCCCAATATATGACATTTTTATTGTGTTTGACAGCCATTCATTTTTTAAATGCTTGATCCATCACTTATAATGCATCATATCGATCAAAATTTCATATACATGGATCACTCTATGTGTGGAACAAGGTGGCCGGAGTGGATCGTCGATTTGACGGTCAGATTGAGCTATGTAATAGGCTGGCTGACGGTTTAATATCAGCTAGCTAGCTGATAATCCGTTTCCTCATATATATAAGAATACTAGAGGAAAGAGATACTGGGAGGCTTTTTTCATTAGGCGGCGTCGAAATCTACATCCTCCACCATTTTATTCGACAATCGGCACCGCCCATCTTTATCTTCATCGTCTAAAATGCCGATACACCAAATTTCATGTGATTTTAATACTTTTTCACCGTTGATTAGTGGGTGCAAAATTTACGGTTTACCGACAATAGAACTTTTTACATTGCTAAATCAAAGGTGAAAAAGTGTTAAAATCATATGAAATTTGGTGTATTGACATATTAGACGATGAAGATCAAGATAGGCGGTGACGACCGTCGAATAAAAATGTGGAGGATGTAGGTTTCGATGCCACCTAACGAAAAAAGACTCTCAGGGCCTCTTTCCTCCATTATTCTCTTTATATATATACACCTAACGAAAAAAGACTCTCAGGGCCTCTTTCCTCTATTATTCTCTTTATTTTATATATATATATGAAACTGGTCCTATGAGGTCTAACCTCATTTCTAATTTTTAGATCCACTTTTCAAACATACAATACGTCGTGTTTTTCACCGATCCGCGCCAATCATTACGATCTACACATGTTAGATAGGTTATGTATCAAATTTTACGAGATTTGGAGACATCTAACTAATCCATCATATAGACTAAAAGATTGACGACTTTACGATGCATGGAAAACAAGATCGCTTGATGGATGTGTTAGAGGTCTCTGAATCTAATGAAACTTTATGCACAACCAATTTAATACAAGTAGATCAAAATGACCGGTACGGATCGGTGAAAACCACGGGTTGTGTATTCAAAAGTTTAGACTCAAAATAAGAAATGAAAACCCGCCTCGTATGATCATCTTCATATATATATATATATATATATATATATATATATATATATATATATATAGGTGTGTGTGTGTGTGTGTGTGTGTGTGTAAACACTATCATGGTACATGCTGCCAAAAATTACTAACAAAAATGCTGTAAAAAGAAAAAAGCATAGAAGAAGTAAAGACCTTCTCCTTTGAGTTTGCTCCATGCTGCTTCAAGTCCACTCGTCAACTGCCCAAACATCTCAGCCCTCACTATCAAACCCCTCTCTCTACTCACATTTCGAGATTTCGAATTGACCCAACTCCAAATTTCCCTCTAAAATCACAATCATACAAAATTCTATCAAAAAATTTGAGCAATTTTCCAAACTTGAAGGTGAAGCTGAGTTTTAACTTACAGAGAAGAGATTATTTCGAGAGGACCCAATGGAGAGGGCTGAGCCACCCCAAGGAGAAGAGAAATTGGCGGGAAAGTTCGATCTTGGCTTGACCCTCGAACCACAAAGGGACACGTGGCAGGTCGAGATTTGGCGGGAAACAACAGCCGAGAAGCGAACTGCTTCCATGGTGAAAATGGAAGCAAAGGAGGAGGAGGAAGAGGGAAAGTGAGATAAGATATTTGGAAAGAAAGATGTGAATTTGGGATTATATTTACGAAAATGACCTCCCTAACTTAAATATTATTTATTCAGTAGCTAACAATTAAATGCTAAACTCAAGAGACAAATATCGTGCGCTTGCTTATTTAGCATTGGTATCTAGGTGTTGTCGGTTCCACCATTTTGTAGGAATTCAAGCTGGTAGATAAAATATTGCTCCCATCTCCAATCTCTACTCTGTCGCCATCATTGACATGTTTTGCCGCCCATGAAACTTACGGCCCCCTCGAATCTTCCTCTCTCACTAGGAAGAGGTTTTGTACTAAAACCTTATATTTAGGGCCTGTTTGGGTACGGAGTAAGGATATTTAGAGTTTTTTGTGAGTCTCAAATTCCATTTAAGAATAAACTCTAACTTGTAACTTGTTATAAGAGACTGTCCGGTAAAAATGGAGATTGAAAAACTTAGATTATATTGGAGTTTAGATAACTGTGGTTATCTCAACTTTAGACCAAAATGAATGCCAAATAAGGCAAATATTTGCACTTTGGAAAACTTATCCCATTTCCAAACTGTGCTCAACAACCAATATGGGAGGTCTAGGACTTCGAACAAGTGCAAATTCTAATGAACTTCCGGCGGCAAAACCGGCAACCTGATAAGACACAATATGATCGCAGCCGGTGATTGCCAAATATAGGACTTCGAACGGATGAAAGAACCCAAGTGTCCGCCACATAGAGATGAGTTCATTCTAAAATACAAGGTGGAATAAACAGTTCACAGGAAATTGGCAATATGAAAACGGTAAAGATATAGAAGGAGACAAACGTTTGAAAGACCAGTGGCTCACTATCTTTGGTGCATAAAAAGAGAAGAAATGTATTCGGATGCTACAGTTGATGAATCATTCACTAGCTAGGGAGAATGGGATCAACAAAAGTTGAGCGCATTTCCATTTTGTATCGAGGAAAAAGTAAGGGCTTTTATATTTTAGGCACTAACTAAGCAGACAAAATGATTTGGTGGAATAACCAACCGTATCTTTCTATGCAACAACGCATCTCCTACCAAGAAAAAGTAGAGAGGATGATATCCATAGAAGAGCATGGCAGAGCCAATAAGATGGAAGCCAACAAGTCACCAAGTGGGAGTCGGGATGCGACTATTATCATGTGATATCCTTGATGGAAGCCAACAAGTCACCACACTACAAAAGGTATGCATACATCTGGCAAGTTTCCTCTATATTTTAAACTTCTGATATAGTTTTTGCTTCTAACGGCTTATGACCTTAACTGAGCCAATATATCATAAACCGACAGTCAAGTTCAACCCATCATTATCTTGATTAATTTAGGCCCACCAACATAAGCCCTTGAATGAGCCAATATGGCTATGCGAATGTCCTAGATAATCGCATCTCTATGCAGCAGACAAGTATTACTTAGCCATCGTTCACTACGTCTTGACTGAGCCAATATACATAACACGAACACAAAGCACTATTTGTTCGAAATGACGGAAGGCTACGGCTGGTTTTTAAGAAAACCCTTAACGTAATGAACTTGATCGTTGAAAGAACCGAGTGGTTTTGAAAAGCAGTAGTTTATGTTCCTTTTTTAAAACGAGTGGTTTTGAATAAAAACCATAGTAACATAAATTTTTGCTTAAGAGCGAATTTCCCGTGAAGAGATCAAGGCACTTTCCTCATCGAATGAGATGCAGGATATTCCTAACCGAATATCTCTATGCAAAGAAAAAAAATACAGTTATAAATTCTTTCAAAAAAATTGGTTCCTACAACATCAGTTTTGGATTTATTTCTTTGCATTAATCATATAATACAGTCCCATCATTTAAGTTCCTAATCACACTAGAAACAACCAAAATAACATGCTTTATATGCCATCCGCATTTGCCACGGGACCTTGGGTCTTCACCTTAAGATTACTTAATTTACGACAGAGCGAAGACAGGGATAGCACGGATGCAAAACATATAGAAACATAATATATATATATATATATATATATATATATATATATATATATATATATATATATATATCATCGCATGCGGGTAATAATTATCACAGGCATGCGGTAAACAACAAGCAATATGGAATAACGGATAAATAAGGAGCCTCAAGTTAGAGCAAATACAACACAATGGCATCTATAAAATTATTTTCAGAGAATTTTAAAAATCCCAACAGAAACTTAGTGTTCTTGGAAATAAAATACGGAAAAAATTCGGTTTTGAAACTAGAGCATCATCTACTACTAGTTATAGTGTTTGGGTGGCTCTGATACCATGTTAGCAGTTCCTAGTGCTCATGGGTGTTTACCCCAATCAGAGCAAAGCTCTGTTCAAATTCCGAAGCGGGAGATGAAGCAACGCTTCATCTTCGCCCAATCAGAGCAAAGCTCTGCTTTGAAAATTTAAACTTTAATAAATGAAGCAACGCTTCAGATTATTTGCGATGTGCGCAACGCACCACGTGTCAGGCGCAGACACATCAGCGCAGCGTCCAAGGCAGCGCGTCCAATCAGAGCAAAGCTCTGCTTTGAAAATTTAAACTTTAATAAATGAAGCAACGCTTTAGATTATTTGCGCTGCGCGCAACGCGCCACGTGTCAGGCGCGGACACATCAGCGCAGCGCGCCCAATCAGAGCAAAGCTCTAATTAAATGAAGCAACGCTTCAGTTGCGCACGCGCCGCGCTGCGCGACACGTGTTAGCGCAGATGCGTGTCAGCGCAGTTGCGCCGCGCTGTGCGCTGCGCGACACGTGTCACGCGCTGGGGCATCTGCGCCAAACATAATTAAGATTTTAAAGAAATCTTTCTGTTCTTGTTAAAACAAGAAGATTTTCTTCTGTAAGACAGAGGCCTTTGGATCAAAGATCCAACGGTGGGGAAAATCCCCCAAATCACTCAGAGAAAAATCTCTTTAACAAACCTAACTAATTTATGGGCACTATAAAAAGGACCCTAGGCCTCAATTCAAAGGAATCAACATTTTTGTAAGAAATTAAACAGAGAGAACTCTGAAAAATTGGAGAGAAATTCTCAAGAACAAAAAAGGTAAAAAACCCTTAGAAAAAGAGAAAATTCTCTTATGAACAGATCATTGAGTTAAAAACAAGATCAATGATCTTTAATAAAAAACAAAATAAAAATAGTGCTTTGCACTTTTTATGAACCTCTGGTTCCTAAAATAAGAAAAAGCTTGTTTTTTCTTTGATCTAAATTAGATCAAGAAATCAATAGTGCTCTGTATTTCCTTTATGAACCATTGGTTCTTGAATCTAAAAGATTCTCAAATTAATAGTGCTTTGCACTTATAAATCTGCACTGTTGCGCTTTTGGGCTGGCGCAAGCCACCAGAGAGCGCCGCGTGTCAGCATCTGAACCAGTTGCGCAATGCGCTTTTGAAATAGAGCTTTGCTATCTGAAATTGACGCAACTCACCAGAGCGCACCACGTGTCGGCAGCGTAAGCGTAGCACACTAGCGCAGCGCACTGCGCTGCATGACACGTGTCATCATCAAAAGCGCTTGCGCTCTTTGATGGCGCAAAGCGCCTGAAAATACAATGCATTTCCTCTGCTAAAGGGCCAGGCCCAAGTCAAAATGACCTAACAGGCCAAAATAAATTGCAAGGCAATAAATGGGCAGAGCCCAAATAAATTGATACTTTGCATCCTTTATATAAGGGCAGAGCCCAAGTGAAATTGGTATTCTGCATCATTTATAAAATGAGCTGGGCCCAAAATAAATTGATGCTCTGCATCCTTTATGGGCAGAGCCCAAACAAAAAACAAATAAAGGTGTTGAACTTTTTAATTGGACTTAGCCCAGTCATGGCCATAAGTCCTCAAATTAAATTGACTGAGCACGGCTGCTCCCTAAATCAATTTACATCCGGTTCGAGGGTACATCTCCGAACTCCTTTGACACCTATCGTTGTAATTCCTCAACGACGTCAGAGAGGTGACGGGTCCCAACGACCACACATGAATATGGACTGCGGGGTCCTTAAACTCGTGGACCGAAACGTCCTTAAACTAATATTGGACCGCCACGTCCCTAAACTGGAGTATGGACCATCACGTCCTTAAACTGGAACATGGACCACCACGTCCCTAAACTGGAGTATGGACCGAAACGTTCTTAAACTAATATTGGACCACCACGTCCCTAAACTGGAGTATGGACCATCACGTCCTTAAACTGGAACATGGACCACCACGTCCCTAAACTGGAGTATGGACCACCACGTCCCTAAACTGGAGTATGGACCATCACGTCCCTAAACTGGAGTATGGACCACCACGTCCCTAAACTGGAGTATGGACCACCACGTCCCTAAACTGGAACATGGACCACCACGTCCCTAAACTGGAACATGGACCACCACGTCTCTAAACTGGAATACGGACCACCACATCTCTAAACTGGAACATGGACCACCACGTCTCTAAAACTGGAACAATAGAGCCCCCAAATGCTCTTTTGCCGGATCTAAACGATCCCGTTTAAGTTGATCTTAGCCCCAAACACGGCTAACGTATCCTTAAACATTCAAATGGACTATAAAACTCCAAATCAACTTTGGTTCAAGGGTACATCTCCGAACTCCTCCGACACCTGTCGTTGTAATCCTTCAACGTCGTCAGGGAGGTGACGGGTCTCGACGGCCATATATTAAACGGACCATTACGTCCTTAATTAGAGCCCTAAATGCTCTTTCCGTTAAGTCGATCTTAGTCTCAAACAAGACTAACGCATCCTTAATGAACGTTTAAGTTGATCTTAGCCTCAACATGGCTAACGTATCCTTAAACTAAAAACACCAAACCCAAATCTAAGTAAATACAGATTTGGACTAATCCACGTCCTACGGGCGACGACATCGCTTAGTCTCCGTATACAATCCATGGGCAACCACAAACAAAACAAACATACACGACACGAAGTGAAATTCTGGAGAAGGAGAAAGTTGTTACCGCGATGCGGTAGCGTAATTAACTGCAGGGGCTTGCGCCTGCAGGGAAGAGCGTCCCCACAATCAAAAACCCCTCAAGCGAGGGGGAATCTGACGAAGTCTGCTACATCGGCCGCATTCGTCTAAACCTCCGATACACGGTGCCATAAATCAACTTGGCATCTTCGGAGAGGTAGACAGATAAAACCAAATAGCATCTGCCCTGAATCTCAGGCAAGACGTCCTAGCGTCTCGGCCGCGTCTTTCGGAGGGGAACGGATTCTGGCATGCCCGGTGGGACCTTTTCCTCTTTCCACTCCACACTTCGTGTGTCGTGATTCGCGAACCAATTGCGGTTTGTTAAATGGTTGCCTTCGGATTTCAAATTACTAAGATTTGGTCTTTTTCCTGGCGTAGAACTCAAACATCAATAGCCTCTAACTGCACCAACTGCTCGAAGTGCCACTGCAACGGACGCTCCACCTCCCCCGGAGGTGTAGCATATGGGCCCCAAGCGGCTTCCTTCCTCGCTCTGCCGGTAGACCAGGTGACCCAAGCCACCACCGGCTTGTTTTTCGGGACCATGATCCCGCCTACAAGCTTCTCTATGCCAATACGTGCACCGGAAGTGAACAAGAAGTCGGTCTTTGACCGGCTCACTGCCATGACGGCCCCTGTCAACGGGTCGCCCACTACCAAACCGACAGCCTCTGTTTTCACCAGGCTAGATCAGAACTCTAAACTGGCTGTCCCAAGGAAGGCAATAACTGCTGCTCCAGAAGTCGTCAAGGCAGCTTCCCCTGTCAAAGAGTCAGTCTTTTCAAGACTGACGATTCCTGCTCCTGCCCCTGCTCGAGGATCTGTCTTCGACAGGTTGAATATCACCCCTCAAAAGACAACCTCAGTCTTTAAGAGGTTAACACCGGCGGCACCTCATTCAGACAGGGGGCAAAAAGAAGATGTCTCAATCTCCGAGCCAGTCCCAACGGCTCGTCATGCTCGACGTCGCCATTGGCAACGAGTGAGGAAGGCATGGGGCAACTCCCCCTCAGGACTAACTCCACCGGCTCCAGTGGTAGAAGTCAACGCTGCTGTTCCAACTGGGAACAACTTTGAACTGCTGAGAAGGGTACGAAAGAACTCTCCAACCGCTACACTGAAGAGATCTCCTCCACCTGCGGAGAGAGCTCCAGAAACGAAACAAGAACAGCCCCCTCAACGGCTGTCCTAAAAAATATACAAGGTTTGGCGAAGGGTTCAAGACTCCGTGATCGACCCAGATCACTCTCGTCAACAAAAGAAGACGAAAGTGCAAAAAGAAAAAGACCGTCCTATTAAACAGCAGGGGACAACAATCGCTAGGGTGCCAACTACAACGGCCCCTTCAACTTCAACGGCCCACAAAAGAAGAAGGCCGGAGAAAACCCCTGCGCCAACGACAAATATCAGAGGTGGTGCACCCAAATGCCCTAAGTCAAGGGGCATCGTAGTGCATACCGTCTACGTGGCATCTGGTAAAGAAGACAGCCGCATATCTACAGGTCATCGACCGCTCACCCGATCAGTGACCAAGGCATAGGAGCAACAGCAAAAGCTCCAAGAAATGATGAATGCTATGGCCGCACTTACAGGGCCAAAAGAAAACCCTGAAGCGTCCTCGGATGAACGCCAAGAGGAAGAAACCGACGCCGAATTCCTTCGCCGGATATTGGAGAAGAAGGACAAAGAGGCTGTTGAACAAGCAGCCAACATACAGCGTATGGGCCTCCTCTTCCAAGACATGATAGGGATGATGATACAACAAGATCCTCCGGCCGAAGATCCCCCGATCGTCCTTGGTGACGATAGGGGAGAGACATCAAATCCTCCGCCAGCCCTATCAACAGCTAAGGAGGATACAATCTCCAAAGCTGATTTGGATGAGTACATCGCCCAACAAATACGGGTTCATCATGCGACCGAAGCAGCTGGCCAGGTCGTAAAAACGGGGCGGCCATATCCAAGTTGGTACGATCAAATCAAGTACCCACCTGGTTACACAATTCCCAAGTTCCATGTCTACAAGGGGACGGGCAATCCTCACCAGCATGTTGCTCAGTTCAGGGCACTCTGCGGCAATACCAGTGGTGATGACAAGCTTTTACTTCGCCAGTTTGTTGGAAGTTTATCGGATACGGCGTTCGAGTGGTACTCTGAGCTCCCGAACGACTCTATCAAAACCTTCACGGAGATGGAGCTGTTATTTACTCAGCGTTTTGCAAGCGCCAGTGAACGTACCCCGATGACGGCACTGATTAACGCCAGGGTAAAGCCAGGCGAGACGTGGGTTCAGTATGCTATACTGTGGCGGAACTTATGGTCGAAGTGCGAGCAGCGCATTGAAGAAGCTCCTGCGGTGGGTATGTTTGTGGGAACCCTTGATCCGCAAGCAACCATCTCACAGTTTATGATGTTTTTCAAGCCGACTACCTTCCAGGCCTTGATTGACAAGCTAGCACAGATGGATCAGATGGGCCATAAACCTCCTCTTCCAAAGCCGGACTCCCGAAATGACAAAGGGAAGGGAAAAGCGATCGTCGTCGCTAATGCTCAACAACAACCGAGCAACTCGAAGCCGGTTGTGCGTCAAAATAATATGCGCCCATACGTGGACCTCGAGGAGAGACTAGGGCGTCCTTACTCTTTTCCCCGCGATAAAACGAGAAGGTTATTCGAGCTGGCATTGCGCAACAGACTCATAAATCTGCCGAAACCAAAACGTCCGTTGCAACCAAGTGATGTCAACGAGTCCAACTACTGTCCTTATCATCGAGTACTGGGTCATCCGATCGAGGACTGCTACGTTTTCAAAAATTGGCTTGAAAACCAGTACCGACAGGGCAAATTCGCGTTATCTGACAAATGGAAGGTGAATCCCCCACAGCCCCACACCTCTAAAGGGACGAATACGCCGGGGGCAACATGTTCCGTCGTTGAAGAAGCTCCTTGGGAGGTTGTATTGTCAGCCAAGACAAAGAGGATGCTAAACGATCTTCAGACATGTCCAGCGATCAAGTGGAAGAACCCGTTGGAACCGCAAGTCATCGAGGGGATGTTGAAGCCGCGTCCAACTCCAAAGACCGATGGTGGTGGCCTGAACGCTCACAACCAGCCGTCAAGATCTTCGAAGAAGAAGAAGAAGAAATCTGAGAAGCCCGTGAGGCCTGGTGACAAGCGCACGGACTTGCAAAAACAAATCGACGCGCTGGAGGAATACAACCAGAAGGCACGGACTCCCATTACATTCCAAGAGTTTCTCAACCACGTCTTTCAAGAGAAAGGTGAGGGAGAAAGTTCGTCAGATGAATCTGAAGAATGCGTGGCGAGCTGTCATATGATTTTCCATTCGTTCACGAACGGTGAGGAGACTTCTTGTACTGAAACGCTGGGGGCAGATCTTGAATCAAAAATTCTGGGGCCATCAGATGAAGTGATTGACGCATTCCTTAATGAAGCTCAGTTGAAGAGTAAAGCTGATCGAGAACGCGAGGCAGTCATATTTAAAAAGGCCAAGCGCCATCGACTTGACAAAAGAGCTGAGATGATCCCGCTGGAGCAAAACACCTCCACCGTTGACAAAAGCCAATTTAAGATAAAGAAAAGGTTTGCTAAGGCCATATCAATGGGCATGAAACTACCATCCTCTGAAGGAAATATCACCGGTGAATTGGAAATGCACCCCTCCTATTGCTTATATCATCAGAAGGTTTCGCACCCCACTCAAGAGTGCAAAGCTTTCGATAGATGGTGGCAAGGATACGTTGCTCATCGACAACACTTTAAACCGGAAAAGCGTAAAACTCGTCGGGAGCAAAGAAATGCGACCGAAGAGCTTGAAAGAACTACCGACGATTGTCGCATGGTTAACACCAGCGGGTCACAAGTGCCTACATTCGGGAGCGATTCTGAGGAGGAGCCGGAACTTGCCCCTCTCTTTAAAGAGTCCACTTCGGGAAAAGAAGAAGAGCCGAAGGTCTGCGAAAATATTCGGCTGCGGAATCGGACGCTGCCTGAAAAGAACCTCGGACCCTCAAACAGAAAAGATAAAGGGAAAGAAAAGGTCTCTGAAGATATCGTCTTAGATGACCAAGTTCTGGAAGAGCTAAACGCCAACAACCCGCCAAAGAAGAATAAGGTGGATTACAACGTCTTAGCACATCTGAGGAAGCTGCCCTCACAGCTCAGCATTCTTGACGCCCTTCTGCTATCAAAAGAGGCGAAAGATTCGTTGATTAAGGCACTACAAGATCCGGAACAATTCTAAGCTTGCCTGGCCGAGGAAAAGATGAAGGATGAATTGGAGGAAGTGCACACGGCCGATGTCGCTTTCAGTGACGAGGACCTTCTCCTTGGGACGTGCGAACACAATCGTCCCCTCTATGTCTCAGGATACTGCCACGATATAAAGATAGGCAAAATCCTGATCGACAATGGATCCTCCGTTAATCTCCTCAACGTGCGGGTGTTAAAAGAAATCTGCATGAGTGTCCAGCACCTTGCTCGTGACAAGATCACCATCTCCGGGTTCGATTCCCAGTCATCAAGAACTCTTGGGTCTGTGATACTGACGCTACGCTTCGGGCTACTCATCACGGACGTTAAGTTCCACGTCATAGACGCCAAGACATGCTACAACGCTTTGCTCGGCCGACCATGGTTACACGAGTACAACATCATCCCTTCTACACAACATCAGTGTATGAAGTATTCTAAGGATGGTTTCGAGTATACCGTGACGGGAGAACTGAACCCGTTCTCTGTGAACGAGGTCCGCAAATATGAAGATGCCAAATACTTCTTACCGGATTTCGAAGACATGGAGAGGTGTCACAAGCCGGAGAACAAAGCCAATGCCACCATCCCTGTCTTTGGCAGTGATACCGAAGAGGAAGAGGAGATAGTGTATTCGGGTCTGCCCCAACACAGCAAGCCAGGACCGTCCACTCCTACGTTGATCTTAGGTAGCTACTCGGAAGATGAGATCCGTGTTGTATTCTCTGCTCGACCTTCCATACGAACGTTCGCTGATGAAGAGCAAAGTCTACAAGTCGCCATGGTGCCGCTTAAACACCATAAAGAACTGGATGCACTTAATATTTACAATGTAGTAGAGCTGCAGACGTTCTATATCCCTCCCAGGAGAGAAAGCGAGAAAGCAATTCTGTTCTACCGCTCTGAAGAAACCAAGGTGGAAAAAGAAATCTGGCATGACGCAGATCCTACACTCGACAGGCTTCAGCCTATCCGTCTTCCCAGATATTATACGGAAGGTTTGAAAAAGCTGCTGAAACGCCAGGGGATATCCTTCAAGCAGACCGTTCGAAAAGCCAAGTTCTATGACAAAGTTTGGAACGTTCCCGGGACTCAACGCAAACTGCCTAATGGGAAAATGGAGACAATCGGGCTTGGATACATCCGGCCAAAGGAACGAGAGCTACTAAACAGCTGCTATGTCATGTATGACTTCGATGAAGAAGCAGACGCTCAATGGGAGGACGCTAATCCTGAAACAGTAAAAGTTCCAGATGCAAAAGAGCCCAGTCCGTCGTTCGAAGAACAAATGGACAAGCTTATAAGGGAAGCGGGTCAAAAAGTCCGAGACGACCATAACCGCGAAATGATCATCTACGAGAAAGCCAAGACGCAATGCCTTCTCCAACAGGCCGTGAAGGATGAAAATGCCGCTCCTTGTCAACCTGTTATAAAGAAGGCTCGGCGCAAAAGCAGAAATAAGTCGAAAGGCCAAAAAGGCGCTCAACAACAACAAGGCAGGGCTAAGAAGCCACGCAAATGGGAGTCGAGCGTTATTGATCTATCCCTTATGAAGAAAATGGGTCGAGCATACTCGTTTCCTCGGGACAAGACGAAGAAAATACTTGACCTAGCTTTAAAACATCAGATGCTTACATTGCCGGAGTCTAAACACCCCGAACAAGCAGGCGAAGTCTCACACCCAGACCATTGCTTTTACCACCGAGTGGTAGGGCATCCTCTCGAAGACTGCTTCACCTTCAAGAATTGGGTCGAAGATCGGTATCAGCTTGGCAAGTTCGCTCTGTCCGACAACTGGAGGGTAACGCCGCCGCAGAAGCACGAACCCAAGGCCACGAAAAAAGAACCAGTTCCGCATTGGGATTGGAAGCGAATTCGCACCTGTCACATGATTACAATATCAAAAGAAGAGCCCGAGGACATAGATGAGCTCCCTTGGTGCTTCGAAAACAGCAATGATGAGGTGATCTCAGAATTCCCACCAGCGCCAAAAAAGCTGGAAGATGGAATCCATACCACTGCGGATAACCTTAAGAAAATTGAGTTGAGAACGGCGAATGACCCACGACCGACATTCATCAGCGAGCTGCTATCTGAAGAAAGGGTGGCTGCGTTAAAGGACGTGCTTCTACAGCATAGAGATTGCTTTGCATGGAACTATTCCAAAATACCGGGACTAGATCCAGAAATTGCTGTACACAGATTGGCGATATCCCCGGACGTCAAGCCAGTCAAACAGGCGCCGAGAAAAATGCGGCTCGAACTTGAAATGAGTATCAATGCTGAAGTCAAAAAGCTGATCGACTCTGGCTTCATCCAGGAAGTTCAATATCCTGAATGGATCGCCAACATCGTCCCGGTGATGAAGAAAAATGGGACAATGCGCATATGCGTAGACTTCCGGAATCTCAATAAAGCCTTCCCGAAAGACGATTTCCCAGTGCCAGTCACCGAATTGATGATAGACAATACGTCCACTCATGAGGTTTTCTCCTTCATGGATGGCTCATCAGGGTATAACCAGATAAAGATGCATCCAGAAGACCAGAAGCATACCGCCTTCAGGACTCCTCTGGGTATATTCTGTTACAAGGTGATACCCTTTGGTCTAAAGAACGCCGGTGCCACCTACCAAAGGGCCATGACGAAGATCTTCGATGACCTTATACACGAAATCGTCGAATGCTATATCGACGATCTCATGGTTAAAAGCAAATCATACGAGGAACATCTCGAGCATTTGAAGACTGTATTTCAACGCCTTCGACAATATAACTTGAAAATGAACCCGCTCAAGTGTGCATTCGAAGTTTCCTCAGGCAAATTCCTAGGATTCATTGTTCGACATCGGGGTATCGAGATAGATCCGTCAAAGATCAAGGCGATCATGGAAATGCCTCCGCCAAGGACCCTCAGACAGTTGCGGTCTCTCCAAGGGAAGCTCGCATACATACGGCGGTTCATAGCCAATTTTTCAGGCAAGTGCCGTCCCTACAGCCACCTGATGAAGAAGGGAACCCCGTTCGTCTGGGAAAAAAAATGCACGAGATCAAGCAATACCTGCAGAACCCGCCGGTGTTGGCTGCTCCGGTCAAGGGAAAACCCCTCATTCTTTATACAACCGCCCTCGAAGGTTCCTTAGGCGCATTATGGGCACAAGAGAACGATCAAGGGAAAGAAAGAGCACTCTACTACTTAAGTCGAGTTCTGCTGGGGGCAGAAAGCAACTACTCTCCCATTGAAAAACACTGCCTGACGTTGATCTTCGCGATAACAAAGCTCAGGCACTATGCGTTGGCGCACGAGGTCCGTCTCATTTCAAAGGTGGATCCCCTTAAATACTTGATGTCAAAGGCCATATTGACGGGACGACTCGCTAAATGGGCCCTGCTCTTGATGGAGTTCTCGATAACATATCAACCTCTCAAGGCAGTGAAAGGCCAGGCCATCGCCGACTTCCTCGCTGAGCATCCGATACCGGCCGACTCTCCTTTAAACTGCGATCTTCCAGACGAATATGCGTTTGATGCGATCGACGGTGGTGATACCCAATGGGAGCTTTATTTCGATGGAGCATCTTCCATGAAGAAACGCAAACAAAGTGCCCCTATAATCAAATCGGGGGTAGGACTCATCTTTGTAACTCCACAAGGTGGGATAATGCGTTTTGCCTTCTCCCTAACAGAGCCAAGGACAAACAATGAAGCCGAATACGAAGCTCTGATAGCAGGCCTTGAGATCGCCATCGACATGGGGATTGAAAACCTCCTCATATATGGAGATTCCCAACTGGTCGTTAGTCAAGTAAACGACGACCACCAAACATGCAAACCAGAATTGGTGAAGTACGGCGAAAAAGTGCAACAATTGTTGACCCAAATTCCTTCCTATACTTTGGAAAACATACCGCGCGTAGAAAACAACAAAGCGGACGCGTTGGCCAAGCTCGCCAAGGAACTGGCCGATGAGAACCTTGATAACGTAAGAATCGTGGTACAAAGCCGTCGGGTGCTTGCCCCAGCAGAAATATCTCCGGAATCATCCGAAGAAAAGGGAGCGAGCGAGCAGACGACCCTGCAAGTAAAAGATTGGAAAAATACCGAGGATTGGAGAGAAGTCTTCATAGATTACTTCAAGTCCCACCGAATGCCTGAAGAAGCGTCCACAAGACATCAGCTCATGAAACGAGCTCTGTCTTTCGCCTTCGTCAATGATATTCTGTACAAGAGGTCGTTCGATTCTTTGTGGTTGAGATGCCTGGGACCTGACAAAGCGAAAAGAGTCGTCCAGGAAGTTCATGACGGACTCTGCGGTTCTCACCAAGCAGGCCCAAAGATGAAGTTGAAGATAAAAAGGATGGGCTACTACTGGCCCACGATGATTCAGGACCGCCTCGAATATGCGAAGCAATGCCACTCATGCCAAATTCATGGGGACTTCATCCATCAGCATCCGAATCCACTACATCCAACGGTGGCTAGCTGGCCATTCGAAATGTGGGGGACTGATATAGTCGGCCCCATCGAACCAGCATCATCCGGAGGACATCGTTTCATCCTAGCGACGACTGACTACTTCTCTAAGTGGGCAGAAGCGGTACCGCTGAGGGAAGTAAAGATGGAGAATATCCTCCATTTCTTCAAGATGCATGTCATATATCGGTTTGGAACGCCAAGACGAATCATCTCCGATAACGGGCCAGCCTACAGAAGCCACAAAATCAGTCGTTTCGCGCAACAGCATAATATAGACTGGAGATATTCCTCAGTTTATAATCCGCGAGCTAACGGTCTAGCTGGGGCCTTCAACAAGACCTTGACGAAGATCATGAAGAAAACGGTGTCACGAAATAAGAAAGACTGCCACGAAAGACTGCAAGAGGCTCTCTGGGCGTATCGAACTACGTTTAAAACGGCCACGAACGCAACACCATATGCGTTGGTATTCGGTACAGAAGCAGTACTCCCTCTCGAGATAGAATTACCCTCTCTACGAGTGGCAGTCCACTACGAGCTGACGGACGAAGAAAATGCTCACCTTCGGCTTGAGGAGCTTGACGCCCTTGATGAAACCCGGCTCATAGTACAACAAAATCTGGAAGCTTATAAAGCAAAGATGACGCGCTCATATGAAAGATTGACCCGACCGAGGACATTCCGCCAAGGCGAACTCGTGCTAGTGGTCAAAAGGCCTATGATCCCCAATCGCGCCAAGCGGGGAAAATTCGAGCCAAACTATGAAGGCCCATACATCATAGATAAGGTCTACCAGGGTGGGGCCTACCTACTCATGGACATGCACGGTGAAAGGCCTTTCAGGCCGATAAACGGTCGCTTCCTAAAGAGATACTACGCTTAATGAGCCACGGCCTAGGTCAATGATAGATGACGACGACTATGTCCGCTCGCTATCTTCCTAAGCTCAAGCTTTATAAGCAGTAGCCGGCCTTCTCCATGACGGACCGAAATGTCCTTAAACTAATAGCAGACCGAAACGTCTTTAAACTACTACCGCAGCATCCTCAGGCTGACGAGATATAAAAAAAACATATAAAAAAAAAAAAAAAAAACGGTATGTCCATAAGCAAAAAGGGCACGGATGAAAACCCGAAAGGGCTCCGTGAGTAAAAATAGCAAGGCTACCGGCGAGTGTTCGTGAAAACCCGAAAGGGCGCGACCTCGTAAAAAAAATATATATATATAAAAAAATAAAAGAATAAAAAAAGGGGTATGTCCATAAGCAAAAAAAAGGGCACGGATGAAAACCCGAAAGGGCTCTGTGAGTAAAAACAGCAGGGCTACCGGCGAGTGTTTGTGAAAACCCGAAAGGGCACAACCTCGTTAAAGGACACTTACAAGATCCTCTCGACCTTGTAAGGAGAAACCACCTGCGTGAGATCCTTACGACTCACAAGGGAGCAACACACTTAGGGATCCTCACAATTCCTAAGGAGAAAATACACTTGCGAGATCCTCACGACTCGTAAGGAGAACTCTCTTATGGGACCCTCATGGCTCATAAGATTTGAAAGTCTTAAGTTACAGAGACCTAAACCTGTGCTTAAGCAACCCCCACAACCTCTAATATTGCCCTATAAGTGGCTTAATACTGACTCTTGTATACAATCCACGGGCACGAATAAACATTTCCCTAACCAAGTCTCATCCGTGACTGGGGATATGTTCGCATGGTAAATAACCCTTGTAAATCCTCTCGATTTATGAGGAGAAAACCCTCCTGTAGGATCCTTACGACTTACAGAGGAAACGACCACTCAGGAATCTTCACGAGTCCTAAGGAGAAAATACACTACAAGATCCTCACGACTTGTAGGGAGAAATAACTTCGTGAAACCCTTACGGATCATGAAGTCAAAAGCCTTAGCCGACAGGACCTTAACCCTGGTCGCTAAGCCACCTTTGTTCGACATCGACAGAGGCAGATGATGATTCGCTCCTGGTAATATCCCAATTGTAGCGGTGCTGATGCCGAAATCGGTTTACAGCGAAAAGCCAATAGGCCGCACATGCATACGAAATAGCCGAAATGATAGGGCAACTTGCAATAAAAAGCAGCAAGTAAAAATGTATGCATGCAAAATAGCCGAAATGATTGGGCAATTCGCAATAAAAAGCAGCGAGTAAAAATAAAATAAATAGCCGAAATGATTGGGCAACTCGTAATAAAAAGCAGCGAGTAAGAATAAAATAAATAGCCGAAATGATTGGGCACCGCGAAAAATAGCCGAAATGATTGGGCAATCGCGACCTTCGCGATATAAAAGCTGAAATGATAGAGCATCGCGGAGATAAAACAAAAAAAATGATGATAAAACTTTGGCCCTACAGTTAAGATCACATCGATCCCTGTATACAATCCAAGGGCGTAAACAAAGAGGGAACCATACTTTCCCAACAGGCTCCGCCAGAAGACGAGGCCAAATCTCGACGGTTCAGTCCAATTCCGAAGAAACCAGTGTCTTCAGCAAATTCCTCGACTCACGGATACAAACACTCCTTGACGAGAGCCTCCTGATTCGCGTCGACTCGCAGAGCAACCAATGCCTCCGTGGGAAATTCTCGACTCGTTTCAAACCCCAAGGAAACAAATAATCCTTGGTGCTAGGGAAACAAACGATCCTTAGCAAATTCCTCAACTCACGGATACAAACACTCCTTGACGAGAGCCTCCTGATCCGCGTTGACTCGCAGAGTCACCAGTGCCTCCGTGGGAAATTCTCGACTCGTTTCAAACTCCAAGGAAACAAATAATCCTTGGCACTAGGGAAACAAATGATCCTTAGCAAATTCCTCGACTCACGGATACAAACACTCCTTGACGAGAGCCTCCTGATCCGCGTCGACTCGCAGAGCCACCAGTGCCTCCGTGGGAAATTCTCGACTCGTTTCAAACCCCAAGGAAACAAATAATCCTTGGCACTAGGGAAACAAATAATCCTTAGCAAATTCCTCGACTCACGGATACAAACACTCCTTGACGAGAGCCTCCTAATCCGCGTCGACTCGCAGAGCCACCAGTGCCTCCGTGGGAAATTCTCGACTCGTTTCAAACCCCAAGGAAACAAATAATCCTTGGCGCTAGGGAAACAAATAATCCTTAGCAAATTCCTCGACTCACGGATACAAACACTCCTTGACGAGAGCCTCCTGATTCGTATCGGCTCGTAGAGAAACCAGTGTCTCCGCGAGAAGATTCCCGATTCGTCTCAACTTACAAGATGAAGCCTCAGGCAGCAGGGACTAAAAAACTCGCTTCCTGAACAGTGGGACCCTGCAAGTCGATCTAAAAAGATTTCTTGCATACTATTCACGGGTCTCACTCTCCAAAGTCGAGTTTCGACAAGGATGGAAACAACCGCTTACAAATCCTCTCGACTCGTAAGAGGGAAAAATTCTCTTACAGGATCCTTACGACCTATAAGAGAAAACACACTTAGGAATCCTCACGACTCCTAAGGAGAAAAACCCACCTACGAGATCCCCTCGATCCGTAGGGAGAAAAATCTCTGTGAGACCCTCACGGCTCATAGAGTTGAAAAGTCTTAGACAGCAGATCTGAACCTGCGGCCTAAGCCATCGCTGTTTCTTGAGGGGGTCGGGATACTCGTCCTAATCATCCGTCAACCATGGTTACTAAGGTGGCATACTGATAATAAAAGAAAGAAAAGAAAGAAGAAAGCGACGGAAAGAGCATCTGATCTACATTTGATCAAGCGTTCGAGACACATTCATTCATGCAAAAGATCCAGAACAAAAGATAAGACAGGCTAGGAAAAACAAAAATTTTCATTAATATCGCCAGAAGTTCTTACAATCATAAAAGCAATAAACTAAAAACATTATTACAAGGGAATAACCTCGAACCCAGGGCATGGATTGAGGAACTCAAAAGCTACTCTATCTATGACTTTCCAGGCCTCGCGGACCATCCTAGTATGCTTTCTTTCGCGAGCACAAGCGTCAGGGTCCCCCCTGATGTCTTCCACCCTCCGATAAGCAGCGAGTATGGAGGACTGTTGAAAGACCTCGTGTAAGAGATCGATAAGACTGTCTCGCCGTCTCTTTGAGATAAAGTTCAAAAGGTACACCGAGTGCACCTTGTCCTCAGCAGCATCCAACGCCCTAAGTGGCATGCCAGAACAGAAGAGGGGAAGCGCTTCCCAGATGGCTTCCACGATAAGCTTAAGGAGGGAGGAACATCGGGGAAGCAGTGGACCATTGTATGCGTCGAAGCGGCTCATTATTTCAGCACACTCCGCGTTTGTGAACTCTCGATTTTGAGAGCGGCCAAGTCGGCGGATGTCCCCGTAAGAGATGATCTCGTTAAGAGCATACATGTGGGCGTCCATTGTTCCTGTGAAAGAATATCAACAGAATTAGCAGACCGACTGATTAAGCGAGTTCTTGTTAAAAAAACGAGCACAGAGAGTTAAACTCCTCGAGAGCAATGCTCTACGAACAGGAGTGACTATCAAAATCCTAATAAGGGAGATTTAAAGAAGTCCCCCAAAACTCTAAGATCAATGAAACACTCTTAAGAGTTCTTTTAGATCAAAGGGATCTATGTTTTGCCAAAAATGCAAGTTTCTGTTCATGGGTTGAGAAATCCTGAAACAAATTCATGAGAGCAAAGCTCTATTTGGTGAAACCCCAAAAGGATTTTCTTTAGATAAAAAGATCTATGAGAGCAAGGCTCTGTTAATTAAACTTAATTTGATTTAATTTAAAATTTTACCTAAAAGGGTGCTGGGTTCTGAACTTTGAAAGTTCTTAAAAAGAAACAAGAGCAGGGCTCTAAAAGTTCTTAAATAAGAGAAAAGCTCTGAAGTCTTTTGAAAATAAAAATCTTAAAGATGATAAGCATCTGTGGGGGACCAAAGGTGCTATTTATAGGCATCAAGTGCCTCTTCAACTTCTAAAAGTTGCCACGGCGGTTGGAATTCCGCCACCGTTGCGCTCACGTTTGGGGCCACGTAAGCGCGACGGTGGGGGGGCATTTGTTTACCCCAATCAGAGCAAAGCTCTGTTCAAATTCTGAAGCGGGAGATGAAGCAACGCTTCATCTTCCCCCAATCAGAGCAAAGCTCTGCTTTGAAAATTTAAACTTTAATAAATGAAGCAATGCTTCAGATTATTTGCGCTGCGCGCAACGCGCCACGTGTCAGGCGCAGACACATCAGCGCAGCGCCCAAGGCAGCGCGCCCAATCAGAGCAAAGCTCTAATTAAATGAAGCAACGCTTCAGTTGCACAAGCGCCGCGCTGCGCGACACGTGTCAGCGCAGATGCGCTAGCGCAGTGTTGGAGATAGTGCCCTCATAGTCAATTATTGGATCGCAGGTACGTGATTGCAATGATTGCGGAGGACCTATCCCGGTAGGACAGTCTTACTCGAAATGATAGTATGCTATCTGGTTTGCCTTTATCAGTCGTGTATATGTTCAGGTGACTGATTGCATGTTACACTTTGATAGAGCCCTTAGGATCTTGCTTTACTACCAACAGTATGATGGCGATCATATACGTGAGAGTTGGGTAGTTTATATGCATATCCTTAATTGTGGTCCCTAGTCGTGGGAGTTTCGAGACAGGGCATCGATACTCCGGAGTAGACTAGTGTGTACAGTCGAGACCCCGACGAGGGGCGGTGGCCGGTCTCACAAGCCACTGGTGTCAGTTGGATCACCTAAGATGTATACAGGTGCTCATTGGGTTATGAGTACACCGGACAGGACTCGCCGGGAATCTGCTAGTTAGTATTATATCTATCGTCAGATAGCAGTTCCCTGGTGACATGTGTATAGGTTAGTTCATCGACCTGAGGTCGTCATTTGTCTCGTGTGAGTTCCCACTGTGCTTTGATTTCTACCTTACCACGGCTCAAAGGAGTCGTGCAAACAGGTAGCTTTTGGGTACAGTCCCGAGCCATATGGAGGCACGTGAGCGGATCGGCAGGGGATTCGTCTCTCCCGGTATTGGGGGCGAGATCGTGCTGTGTTTAGGAGAGCCATTACACAAAGCCCACGGCCGTGGCAGGAGATTTACTGGTAGGTACTCCAGTAGTATCTCAGGGTGTTATTGGGCTTCACTCCGACACGACTTATACTGCTATTGGGGGTCTGACGTTGCTAGCCCCCTAGGCGGATATGCGATACTCATTGACGAACGGACCGGACTGTATATACATTGTCACTGTTAGGCTCAGTAGGGTTTTCGGAGGAGTTCGCTCATCGGTCTCCCTTGAGTTCGTTCCTCGGCCACCCTTGAGGTCAGTCCATGGGCAGCCGTTACGTATAGCTAGTGCCGCTGACGGTTTGTGGTTAAACCCACTGCCAGGGTACTGACGAGTCATTAGAGTCCCCCACAGACAGTTTCCCAAGTTCGGGCGAAACGTTGTAGAGGCCGTATGGTTTTATGGCAGGGTTCGGAAAATGCACGTGCGTTTACGCACGATTTTCGGACAGATGATACTGGTCGGCTTTGGTTTAAGCCGGATCCGAGTATTATATTGAGTAGGTATAATATTTTTGTCTCAGTTGCATTTGTATTCGGTCGTAATACAAATGCGGGTATATTTATACAGTTTCGGGGTTTTCCTGAAAGTCGTTTCAGGATCACTTTTGGAAGTTGCCAGTTTCCAGTTTTCTATCAGCCGTCTTTTAACATTCGGTTAAAGACGGATTTATCTTTTCTTCAGATATGATGAGTCAGTGTTCTAGAAGATTCTAGATGAGGTGACTAGGCTATTTGGTGTAGTGTTCTTATTGGATGCATTTAATGGTTAATTAATGCATGATGACTAGCCTAATGACTCATGCTTTGTTATTAATACCTTTTGTTTTCCTTAGGATATTTAGAAGTGAGAAGCTTTATCCTATGGTCACCTCCCTCCTCCTACGGTCACCTCCCTCCATCATATAAAGAGGCCGGCCTTCTCTCTCTCCTCCTCACTCCCACTTGATGTTTTCATTTTAGAGAGAAAAGATTATGATAGGTTTTATCGGTGTATGGATTTTCACAGTCCATTTCATTCCATCACCCGATTCCTTCGGCAACTTCATTAACCGATCGTCCACGGATTTGGACGAAGTGAGACAAAGTCATCTACTCATTCTCTACATCATTCTTGGTCGTCTCTTTTAGCAAACTTGACAATCGAGTTGCCTCGAGTCAGAGGCGGGAGCCCGTTTAAAGAACCGATCATGTGGTGCCACCTCGACGAGGAGATCGGCGATCGACGAGATCGGAGCAGCCGCAACGGAGCGTGGGATGATGGTTGAAGAACGAAGGACTCGAATCGTTCGGTATAACCATTCTACACTCTTTACAGTTTGTTAGTTTAGCAATAATGGCAGATCCGGGTTAAAGTATACGATAGCGCCAAGTTTAAAAGTTTTTGTTCCGCATTTGGCGTCTGTAGACGGCCGGGGCGCTAGCGTAGACTTACAGTGGTATCAGAGCCTAACCATTTTGTTATACTAACTTGTGCTAACGTGTTCAAAACATCGATCGAACCGAAACTCAAAAACGACAAAATCCTAAATTGACAGTTTCTGTTGTTTTTAAACGGTCTCAAAAATTATTTCTGGATGTCTTAAAAATCAGAGCAGGGTTTTCTAAGAACTACGACGAAATTTGGGGTCGCGATCCCTCCAACCCGCCGCGGAAGGGCGGCCAAACCCTTGGTTTGGCCGCGCAACCGCGGTCACGTTGGGAGCACGTGCTCCCAAATTTTGTCAGTTGGTTCTCTGTGGGATTTTGGGGTTTTTGATATATAAAGTTTTGGCCCAGATTTTGTTACTGTTCACCAGTAAGCAGTGGGGCCCACTTTTTGATATTTGGTCTTTGGTCGATCGTAATTTAAACACGTTAGTTTACAGTGCTTAAATTATATCTCCGACCGGGAATGTCATTTGATCGGTAAACCGCGTTTGATTGCTATAGTTCTTTTAGACGGGTTTGCGAACGTGACTTTCGCGTTGATGTTCTGTGTTGTGCTGTGATGTTGCGGATTTGTCGTGGTGGATGGCAGTGTGCAATGGTAGTACAGTTTGAGTTTATTTGTACATTTGATATTGCGGGGCGAGCGTCCAACTTGTGGACAGCCGTCACTGCCTGTTGTATAATATTCTTTTGGGACACGACCAGGTTGCGGTCGATGTACCTATTGTACTATTTTTCATTACTGTACTAGGTTTTACCCCGAGACGGAGTGCACGGATAGCCGGGTTCGGGAGGGCAACGGGTCCGCATCTCATGGCTTTGGGAGGCAGAGGGGCCCCACTCTAGAATTGGCAGACTATTCGCCGCACTCGTAGGGGGTACAGGTTGACCCAAGGAGGGGTGCTCAATTTACCGGATTCCGTGAAGTGCCGGGTGTTCCATTCACTATGCTGTGGGGGACTGCCTCGCTTCAGGTTTTGGCGGGTAACTTGCCGCACCCGTAAGGGTCTAGGTTTCATTGCACAGGCTATCCACACGACAGGGGAACGTCGAGTTTCAACAGCGGCTCTGTGAAACTCGGGGATCCCAGATATCTGTATTGTTCTGTGATGCTTATTACTTTTCTGTAATGTTGCATACTATCATGCCTGGAGCGATTATTGTATATTGGTTTATATACTATTAGATGTTGTATATGTTTTACACCCGCGCTAGTCCAGCCCCCGCTCTGTCGTTAGTTAAGTAACCTAACGAGTGATGACGGGACCCAGTGACGAATGCGGATGGCATATACGTACATTTTATTTTCGTTCTTTTCTGGTGTGATTGAATGATGGGACTGCGTTGATTCTGATCAATGCAAAGGAAAACAAACCTGTATACAGTTGTTGGAACAATTTAAAAAGGTGTTATTACAAAGACGTTTCCTTTTGTTATGCATAGCGGTATTCGGTGTGAATATCCAGCACCTCATTCGACGAGGCAAGGGCTGATATCCCTTCACCGGGACCGACCCCTTGGACAGAAGTTTGCGTCAGGGTAATAACTTCACTATAGTCGATTACATGTTGCTTTGCATAGCGGTATTCAGTGGAATATCCTGCACCTCATTCCACGAGGAAAGAGCCGAGATCCCTTTACCGGGAGTGACCTCTTTAGCAAAAGGTTTTCGCCACTATATTTAAAAAAAAAAAAAAAAGCTATCAGGTTCCTTCAGCAATATCAAGTTCACTACGTTAAAGGTTTTTCGCCAAAAACCAGTCGTAGCCCTCCGTCGTTTCTTATGGATGGTCAGTAGTATTCAAGCTATGTTTGTTGGCTTTCGTCAAGGCATAGTGTTTGGTAGCTGCTGGGTATTCATTTGTTGCATAGATAGATGAGTTGGTTTGGGACAGTCGTATTACCTTGTTGGCTTTCGTCAAGGGTATGTACGGGTGGATTCAAATTAACAAGATAATGACGGGCAGAACTTGACATGTGACTTATGATTTGTTGACTTTCGCCAAGATCATAAGAACATGGGGCAAAAATCATATCGGGAGTTTCTAAAGAAACTGAAACTTGCCAGGCATGCGCATACCTTCTGGAGTGTGATAACGCGAGTGGATTCCGTCACGTTATCATGCGATGAGAGTTGGATCCCGATTCCCACTGATGAGTTGGTTTACTCTTCGGGTAATCCCGATTGATTCTTCTTTATGTTTGGAGGAGAATTTGACAGGACAGTGGGAGGTTTCCGGATTAGATAAAGTAATGACCATTCTGATCTAGGTTAGAGTGCACACAGAGTGTTTCTTTTCTCTCTCTCTCTTTGGCAGCGACCTTTGACCGACCCTAGACTATGACTCTGTGACCAGGTTGACCGAACCTTCTTAAAATACTGGCTTTTGGATTGTCTATGTTGCATAAGTCATTGCCACTCCTTCTTCTACCCTTTGCATTTCTCAGAACACCCGTATTACTACGGATATCCACTTCCATTGGATAGATCCATTGTATGGTTATATACGAACTCGAAGGGATTTCTTCGGGGATGGATCCAGGTTCAGGAGAAATAGAATTGGTTTATTCAGTTGTCTTTTATTATCACCTTCTCTCAGGTTGCGAGAGCTCCTTGGTTTAGGAGAGTACACCTATTACGCTTATTGGATAGTCTTATTCCAAACCATAGGCTGGTGCCGAAAGGTAGGGAATGAAGAAAACCAATTAGCCTAAGTAGGGTGTGCAGAAGGTAATATGTAAAGACAAAATAAAGGGATTAGAAAGAGGGCAAAGTAAATTGCGACTGATATCATTCACGACCAAAACCGCGTACTTCATCGCCGCTCCTATTTCACCTTTAAAAAGAATAAGGTATTATTCAGTTGTCTTTTATCGTCACCTTCTCTCGAGATGCGAGTACTCCTTGGTTTAGGAGGGTACACCTATTATGCTTACTGGATAGTCTTCTTCCAAACCATAGGCTGGTGCCGAACGGTAGGGAAGGAAGAAAACCATTTAGCGTAACGATGGTGTACAGAAGGTAACGACTAAAGACAAATAAAGGGATTTGGAGAGACGGCAATAAAATATACGGTTGAAGTCATGAATTGGATTATGGAAGAGGCATTGCTATGAATACCAGGATACCCCTACGAAACATTTTTCATGTTTCAGTGCATTGTTAAAGGAAAAACTGTTTTCCCGATTAGACACTTACTCCAAGGGTATGTATTTACCAGGTTTCATTCTCATATCTGTATGGTTTTACAGATGATGAGTGGGAGTAAGATATTGGGAATTAGGTGATCATCCTCATTATATCAGAATTCGTTGTAATTGGTGATATTTGAGGAAATCGCCAGGGTACAGTTTTCAACCTACGACGCACAGGTTTTGAGTTGTTCAACTCAGCGGACTTATACAGAGTATTGTATGTTGTCCAGTGTCCATCAGGACAAAGGGGTAGGTCCTCGTACTATGTTCTGTTTACTTATAACTTCTCTAGTATTTAGACGAGTATTTCGTAGAAATACAAGGTCTAAGTTTTGAGAAGTTGTGGGTATAAGAATAAAGTAGAGAACCAGGTATCACAAGTATCGGGATTCTTCAAAGAGATCGAAGATGTAGATTCTTGTGATTGGTATTCAGATGATAGTGATGGTTTTGAGAAACGTGTTTCTCTTTCAGGTTACTCATAATTGGATGGATTCCTAAGTTGAGTAATGCTGATTAGCCTCTTTCCATTAAGTTGATATGCACTGGAGACAGCTGCATGATTTGAATATGGTTCCGATTAAATAAGTGCCAAAGTTTCTGTATTGGATATAGAATGGATCGTACCTTAAAAGAAATTAAGGTACGGGGAGTTGTCCAGCTTATGCTTAAAACCAGACACTGGATAACTCAGGGCACGTTTCTGTAGTGGCTGTTTGTGGGTTGACCCTGACTATGACGAGGGTTGATATTCTACCATTTGGAAGATCAATAGTGATATTGTTCTTGACTTGCCACAGTTTTAGTAAAAATGGATCTTTTTCAGAAAACAGTAGTGGGAGTATGGTAGAACTGGAAGAGATTCCAGAACCGCGAACGATTACGGAAAATTTAATAGGACCTATATATTCAATCAGGTTTGACATTCCAATAGCCACTCCGCAGGTATGGTAGGTAACCTCAGACACCCGAGAGGTACTTCGGTAGCCTCAGAGACGGTGACAGGGAGGTTCTTATTTACCAAGACTTGACACTACTGTTGTTCCAGGATATGAGACCCGGTAGGAGGGTTGTCGTAGTCAGTGGGAGCAGCGGAAGCATAGTGGGCAAGATGCTTATATCTATTTATAGACTTGAGCAGTTATAGCGGAGATAGATCATCTAATTTTGATGTGACAGTCATGGGTTTGACTTCAATCAGAATAGGGGATGGATCAATTAAGAAGGTAGTAGGGTGTGATGTCATGGTATCTGGATGACATACACAGAGTAGGAAGTAAAATTCCTATACTACGATCGGTTGTACTGTGGTCGTCACACAGTTGTTTCTCCAGACAGGATATGGATATAATATTTGACATTCTGGTTTCTAGATCTATGGTTTTAGATCTGGATTTGGGTAGTTTCCCAATGTGGGTACTTTGACAGATATTCTAATGGTTTTTGGAATAGTTGACTCCTAGCATGGTAGTGTACCTGCAGGTGATGGAGTCACCCTCTCTAAAGGTGTCGTATAGACTAAAGGGGAGAGGGATGTGCATGATTGGCAGATCACTTGCTTAGGCAATTGAGTCAATCATGAGATGTCAAGTACCACACCAAATGTTGGTTTTGCACTAGATGCAATAAGTTTGTATTAATCCAATCCTGGAGAAATATAAGGAAGCAGTTTTAGAACATAAGTACATGTTCTACGGATTTGATAACGGCAGCCTCTTTCGGGAGACGGTTATCATTCCAGGCTTCAAAGGTGACATGGATGACAGAGTGATTGTCAGAGTTTTAGTTTTCCTTCTGACGAAGGACAGTATTATGGACAGGTGGTCCAAGAGGATACTGTGGGAAGCAAGGTGCCCGATACTGATTAGGTTCAGTGATCGATTCAGTCTAAGAAGTTTGGATATGGAGTTCATTTATGAACTAAGGTCCCATCAGATATCCAGACATTCTAAGACAGGTACTACTCAATTCGGGAGATGGCTTTCTCCGCGAACTTGAGATTAAGAGAGATACAGAAAGAAACTTCTAGGCGGATCCACTCACCGAGGCTATTTCTCGAACACAATAGTTTTACAAACGGGCTTTGTGATACTGATTAGTAGAGGAGTTGGGTGTTGGTTTCACACGGGCTGTGAGTACGCAACATCGCAATAATTAGCCTTGAGTGCAAGTGGGAGATTGTTGGAGATAGTGCCCTCATAGTCAATTATTGGATCGCAGGTACGTGATTGCAATGATTGCGGAGGACCTATCCCGGTAGGACAGTCTTACTCGAAATGATAGTATGCTATCTGGTTTGCCTTTATCAGTCGTGTACATGTTCAGGTGACTGATTGCATGTTACACTTTGATAGAGCCCTTAGGATCTTGCTTTACTACCAACAGTATGATGGCGATCATATACGTGAGAGTTGGGTAGTTTATATGCATATCCTTAATTGTGGTCCCTAGTCGTGAGAGTTTCGAGACAGGGCATCGATACTCCGGAGTAGACTAGTGTGTACAGTCGAGACCCCGACGAGGGGCAGTGGCCGGTCTCACAAGCCACTGGTGTCAGTTGGATCACCTAAGATGTATACAGGTGCTCATTGGGTTATGAGTACACCGGACAGGACTCGCCGGGAATCTGCTAGTTAGTATTATATCTATCGTCAGATAGCAGTTCCCTGGTGACATGTGTACAGGTTAGTTCATCGACCTGAGGTCGTCATTTGTCTCGTGTGAGTTCCCACTGTGCTTTGATTTCTACCCTACCACGGCTCAAAGGAGTCGTGCAAACAGGTAGCTTTTGGGTACAGTCCCGAGCCATATGGAGGCACGTGAGCGGATCGGCAGGGGATTCGTCTCTCCCGGTATTGGGGGCGAGATCGTGCTGTGTTTAGGAGAGCCATTACACAAAGCCCACGGCCGTGGCAGGAGATTTACTGGTAGGTACTCCAGTAGTATCTCAGGGTGTTATTGGGCTTCACTCCGACACGACTTATACTGCTATTGGGGGTCTGACGTTGCTAGCCCCCTAGGCGGATATGCGATACTCATTGACGAACGGACCGGACTGTATATACATTGTCACTGTTAGGCTCAGTAGGGTTTTCGGAAGAGTTCGCTCATCGGTCTCCCTTGAGTTCGTTCCTCGGCCACCCTTGAGGTCAGTCCATGGGCAGCCGTTACGCATAGCTAGTGCCGCTGACGGTTTGTGGTTAAACCCACTGCCAGGGTACTGACGAGTTATTAGAGTCCCCCACAGACAGTTTCCCAAGTTCGGGCGAAACGTTGTAGAGGCCGTATGGTTTTATGGCAGGGTTCGGAAAATGCACGTGCGTTTACGCACGTGTCGATTTTCGGACAGATGATACTGGTCGGCTTTGGTTTAAGCCGGATCCGAGTATTATATTGAGTAGGTATAATATCTTTGTCTCAGTTGCATTTGTATTCGGTCGTAATACAAATGCGGGTATATTTATACAGTTTCGGGGTTTTCCTGAAAGTCGTTTCAGGATCACTTTTGGAAGTTGCCAGTTTCCAGTTTTCTATCAGCCGTCTTTTAACATTCGGTTAAAGACGGATTTATCTTTTCTTCAGATATGATGAGTCAGTGTTCTAGAAGATTCTAGATGAGGTGACTAGGCTATTTGGTGTAGTGTTCTTATTGGATGCATTTAATGGTTAATTAATGCATGATGACTAGCCTAATGACTCATGCTTTGTTATTAATACCTTTTGTTTTCCTTAGGATATTTAGAAGTGAGAAGCTTTATCCTATGGTCACCTCCCTCCATTATATAAAGAGGCCGGCCTTCTCTCTCTCCTCCTCACTCCCACTTGATGTTTTCATTTTAGAGAGAAAAGATTATGATAGGTTTTATCGGTGTATGGAATTTCACAGTCCATTTCATTCCATCACCCGATTCCTTCGGCAACTTCATTAACCGATCGTCCACGGATTTGGACGAAGTGAGACAAAGTCATCTACTCATTCTCTACATCATTCTTGGTCGTCTCTTTTAGCAAACTTGACGATCGAGTTGCCTCGAGTCAGAGGCGGGAGCCCGTTTAAAGAACCGATCATGTGGTGCCACCTCGACGAGGAGATCGGCGATCGACGAGATCGGAGCAGCCGCAACGGAGCGTGGGATGATGGTTGAAGAACGAAGGACTCGGATCGTTCGGTATAACCATTCTACACTCTTTACAGTTTGTTAGTTTAGCAATAATGGCAGATCCGGGTTAAAGTATACGATAGCGCCAAGTTTAAAAGTTTTTGTTCCGCATTTGGCGTCTGTAGACGGCCGGGGCGCTAGCGTAGACTTACACGCAGTTGCGCTGCGCTTTGCGCTGCGCGACACATGTCAGCGCAGATGCGCTAGCGCAGTTGCGCTGCGCGACACGTGTCTTGCGCTGCGCGACACGTGTCTTGCGCTGCGCGACACGTGTCACGCGCTGGGGCATCTGCGCCAAACAGAATTAGGATTTCAAAGAAATCTTTCTGTTCTTATTAAAACAAGAAGATTTTCTTCTGTAAGACAGAGGCCTTTGGATCAAAGATCCAACGGTGGGGAAAATTCCCCAAATCACTCAGAGAAAGATCTCTTTAACAAACTTAACTAATTTATGGGCACTATAAAAAGGACCCTAGGCCTCAATTCAAAGGAATCAACATTTTTGTGAGAAATTAAACAGAGAGAACTCTGAAGAATTGGAGAGAAATTCTCAAGAACAAAAAAGGTAAAAAGCCCTTAGAAAAAGAGAAAATTCTCTTATGAACAGATCATTGATCTAAAAACAAGATCAATGATCTTTAATAAAAAACAAAATAAAAATAGTGCTTTGCACTTTTTATGAACCTCTGGTTCCTGAAATAAGAAAAAGCTTGTTTTTTCTTTGATCTAAATTAGATCAAGAAATCAATAGTGCTCTGCACTTCCTTTATGAACCATTGGTTCTTGAATCTAAAAGATTCTCAAATTAATAGTGCTTTGCACTTATAAATCTGCACTATTGCGCTCTTGGGCTGGCGCAAGCCACCACAGAGCGCCGCGTGTCAGCATCTGAACCAGTTGCGCAACGCGCTTTTGAAATAGAGCTTTGCTCTCTGAAATTGGCGCAACTCACCAGAGCGCGCCACGTGTCGGCAACGCAAGCGTAGCACACTAGCGCAGCGCACTGCGCTGCATGACACGTGTCATCATCAAAAGCGCTTGCGCTCTTTGATTGGCGCAAAGCGCCTGAAAATGCAATGCATTTCCTCTGCTAAAGGGCCAGGCCCAAGTCAAAATGAACTAACAGGCCAAAATAAATTGCAAGGCAATAAATGGGCAGAGCCCAAATAAATTGATGCTTTGCATCCTTTATATAAGGGCAGAGCACAAGTGAAATTGGTATTCTGCATCATTTATAAAATGAGCAGGGCCCAAAATAAATTGATGCTCTGCATCCTTTATGGGCAGAGCCCAAACAAAAAACAAATAAAGGTGTTGAACTTTTTAATTGGACTTAGCCCAGTCATGGCTATAAGTCCTCAAATTAAATTGACTGAGCACGGCTGCTCCCTAAATCAATTTACATCCGGTTCGAGGGTACATCTCCGAACTCCTTTGACACCTATCGTTGTAATTCCTCAACGACGTCAGAGAGGTGACGGGTCCCAACGACCACACATGAATATGGACTGCGGGGTCCTTAAACTCGTGGACCGAAATGTCCTTAAACTAATATTGGACCACCACGTTCCTAAACTGGAGTATGGACCATCACGTCCTTAAACTGGAACATGGACCACCACGTCCCTAAACTGGAGTATGGACCGAAACGCCCTTAAACTAATATTGGACCACCACGTCCCTAAACTGGAGTATGGACCATCACGTCCTTAAACTGGAACATGGCTAAACTGGAGTATGGACCATCACGTCCTTAAACTGGAACATGGACCACCACGTCCCTAAACTGGAGTATGGACCATCACGTCCTTAAACTGGAACATAGACCACCACGTCCCTAAACTGGAACATGGACCACCACGTCCCTAAACTGGAGTATGGACCAGCACGTCCTTAAACTGGAACATGGACCACCACGTCCCTAAACTGGAGTATGGACCAGCACGTCCTTAAACTGGAACATGGACCACCACGTCTCTAAACTGGAACATGGACCACCACGTCTCTAAACTGGAATACGGACCACCACGTCTCTAAACTGGAACATGGAACACCATGTCTCTAAAACTGGAACAATAGAGCCCCCAAATGCTTTTTTGCCGGATCTAAACGATCCCGTTTAAGATGATCTTAGCCCCAAACATGGCTAACGTATCCTTAAACATTCAAATGGACTATAAAACTCCAAATCAACTTTGGTTCAAGGGTACATCTCCGAACTCCTCTGACACCTGTCGTTGTAATCCTTCAACGTCGTCTGAGAGGTGACGGGTCTCGACGGCCATATATTAAACGGACCATTACGTCTTTAATTAGAGCCCTAAATGCTCTTTCCGTTAAGTCGATCTTAGTCTCAAATAGGACTAACGTATCCTTAACGAACGTTTAAGTTGATCTTAGCCTCAACATGGCTAACGTATCCTTAAACTAAAAACACCAAACCCAAATCTAAGTAAATACGGATTTGGACTAATCCACGTCCTACGGGCGACGATATCGCTTAGTCTCCGTATACAATCTACGGGCAACCACAAACAAAACAAACATACACGACTCGAAGTAAAATTCCGGAGAAGGAGAAAGTTGTTACCGCGATGCGGTAGCGTAATTAACTGCAGGGGCTTGCGCCTGCAGGGAAGAGCGTCCCCACAATCAAAAACCCCTCAAGCGAGGGGGAATCTGACGAAGTCTGCTACATCGGCCGCATCCGTCTTGTAAGTCTACGTTAGCGCCCCGACCGTCTACAGACGCCAAATGCGGAACAAAAACTTTTAAACTGGCGCTATCGTATACTTTAACCCGGATCTGCCATTATTGCTAAACTAACAAACTGTAAAGAGTGTAGAAAGGTTATACCGAACGATCCGAGTCCTTCGTTCTTTAACCATCATCCCACGCTTCGTTGCGGCTGCTCTGATCTCTTCGATCTCCGATCTGCTCGTCCAGGTGGCACCACGTCACTGATTCTTTAAACGGGCTCCCGCCTCTGACTCGAGGCAACTCGGTCGTCAAGTTTGCTAAAAGAGACGACCAAGAATGATGTAGAGAATGAATAGATTACTTTGTCTCACTTCGTCCAAATCCGTGGACGATCGGTTAATGAAGCTGCCATTTTATCGGGTGATGGAGTGAAAGAGGTAATGAAATTTCCATGCACCCAAAACTTTAGTCTTTTCTTTTTAACAACCATAATCTTTTCAAGTGAGTGAGTGGAGGAGGAGAGAGAGGGGAGGGGCCGGCCATATAAAGAGAAGGAGGAGGGTGAGTGTAGGAGCAAAGAAGGAAGGTGATAATAAACCTAAAGCTTATCATAACCATTCATGAAAGCATGAGTCACAAAGAGCAATTAATGCAAACCAATGAACATAATACAACTCTCCCTTGCATTAAATGAATCATTAATGGCACTAATGAGTCACTTAACACCTCACCACTTCTAGAACCTTCTAGAAGAATCCACACTCATCTCAAGAAAAGACAAACCCGTCTTTAACCGAATGTTAAAAGACGGCTGATAGAAAACTGGAAACTGGCAACTTCCAAAAGTGATCTCGAAACGAATTTCAGGATAACCCCGTAACTGTATAAATATACCCGCATTTGTATTACGACCGAATACAAATGCAACTGAGACAAAGATATTATATCTACTCAATATAATACTCGGATCCGGCTTAAACCAAAGCAGACCAGTATCATCTGCCCGAAAAATAACACGTGCGTAAACGCACGTGCATTTCCGAACCCTGCCATAAAACCATACGGCCTCTACAACGTTTCGCCCGAACTTGGGAAACTGTCTGTGGGGGACTCTAATGACTCGTCAGTACCCTGGCAGTGGGTTTAACCACAAACCGTCAGCGGCACTAGCTATGCGTAACGGCTGCCCATGGACTGACCTCAAGGGAGGCCGATGAGCGAACTCATTCGGAAACCCTACTGAGCCTAACAGTGACAATGTATATACAGTCCGGTCCATTCGTCTATGAGTATCGTATATCTGCCTAGGGGGCTAGTAACGTCAGACCCCCAATAGCAGTATAAGTCGTGTCGGAGTGTAGCCCAATAACACCCTGAGATACTACTGGAGTACCTACCAGTAAATCTCCTGCCACGGCCGTGGGCTTTGTGTAATGGCTCTCCTAGACACAGCACGATCTCGCCCCCAATACCGGGAGAGACGAATCCCCTGCCGATCCGCTCACGTGCCTCCATATGGCTCGGGACTGTACCCAAAAACTACCTGTTTGCACGACTCCTTTGAGCCGTGGTAGGGTAGAAATCAAAGCACAGTGGGAACACACACGAGACAAATGACGACCTCAGGTCGATGAACTAACCTGTACACATGTCACCAGGGAACTGCTATCTGACGATATGTATAATACCAACTAGCAGGTTCCCGGCGAGTCCTGTCCGGTGCACTCATAACCCAATGAGCACCTGTATACATCTTAGGTGATCCAACTGACACCAGTGGCTTGTGAGACCGGCCACCGCCCCTCGTCGGGGTCTCGATTGTATACACTAGTCTACTCCGGAGTATCGATGCCCTGTCTCGAAACTCCCACGACTAGGGACTACAATTAAGGATATGCGTATAAACCACCCAACTCTCACGTATATGATTGCCATCAAACAGTTGGTGGTAAAGCAAGATCCTAAGGGCTCTATCAAAGTGTAACATGTAATCAGTCACCTGAACATGTACACGACTGATAAAGGCAAACCAGATAGCATACTATCATCTTGAGTAAGACTGTCCTACTGGTATAGGTCCTCCGCAATCATTGCAATCACGTACCTGCGATCCAATAATTGACTCTGAGGGCACTATCTCCAACAATCTCCCACTTGCACTTAAGGCTAATTATTGCGATGTCGACTACTCACAGCCCGTGTGAAACCGAACATCCAACTCCTCTACTAATCTGTTTCACAAAGCCCGTTTGTAAAACTATTGTGTTCGAGAAATAGCCTCAGTGAGTGGATCCGCCTAGATGTTTCTTTCTATATCTCTCTTAATCTCAAGTTCGCGGAGAAAGCCATCTCCCGAATTGAGTAATACCTGTCTTAGAATATATCTGGATATCTGATAGGACCTAGTTCATAAATGAACTCCAAATCCAAACTTCTTAGACTGTATTGATTACTGAAACCTAATCAGTATCCGGCACCATGCCACCCACAGTATCCTCTTGGACCACCTGTCCATAATACTACCCCCTTCGTCAGAGGGAAAACTATAACTCTGACAATCACTCTGTCAACCATGTCACCTTTGAAGTCTGGAATGATAATCGTCTTCCGAAAGAGGCTGCCGTCGTCAAATCCGTAGAACATGTACTTATGTTCTAAAACTGCTTCCTGATGTTTCTCCAGGATTGGATTAATACAAACTTATTACATCTAGTGAAAAAAAACAACATCTGGTGTGGTACTTGACATCTCATGATTGACTCAATTGCCTAAGCAAGTGATCTGCCAATCATGCACATCCCTCTCCCCTTTAGTCTGTAAGACACCTTTAGAGAGGGTGACTCCATCACCTGCAGGTACACCACCATGCTAGGAGTCATCTATTCTAAAAACCATTAGAATACTGTCAAGGTACCCACATTGGGAAACTACCCAAATCCAGATCTAAAACCATAGATCTAGAAACCAGAATGTCAAATATCATATCCATATCCTGTCTGGAGAAACAACTGTGTGACGACCACAGTACAACCGATCGTAGTATAGGAATTTTACTTCCTACTCTGTGTATGTCATCCAAATACCATGACATCACACCCTACTACCTTCTTAACAGATCCATCCCCTATTCTGATGAAGTCAAACCTATGACTGTCACATCAAAATTAGATGATCTATCTCCGCTATAATTGCTCAAGTCTATAAATAGACATAAGCTACTTGCCCACTATGCTTCTGCTGCTCCCACTGACTACGACAACCCTCCTACCGGGTCTCATAGCCTGGAACAATAGTAGTGTCAAGTCTGGGTAGATAAGAACCTCCCTGTCACCGTCCTTGAGGCTACCGGAGTACCTCTCGGGTGTCTGAGGTTACCCACCATATCTGCGGAGTGGCTATTGGAATGTCAAACCTGATTGAATATATAGGTCCTATTAAATTTTCCGTAATCGTTCGCGGTTCTGGAATCACTTCCAGTTCTACCATACTCCCACTACTGTTTTCTGAAAAAGATCCATTTTACTAAAACTGTGGCGAGTCAAGAACAATATCACTATTGATCTTTCAAATGGTAGAAAATCAACCCTCGTCATAGCCAGGGTCAACCCACAAACAGCCATTACAGAAACGTGCCCTGAGTTATCCAGAGTATGGTTTTAAGCATAAGCTGGACAACTCCCCGTACCTTAATATCTTTTAAGGTACGAACAATTCTATATCCAATATAGAAACTTTGACACTTATTTAATTGGAACCAGATTCAAATCATGCAACTGTCTCCAGTGCATATCAACTTAATGGAAAGAGGCTAATCAGCATTACTCAACTTAGGAATCCATCCAATTATGAGTAACCTGAAAGAGAAACACGTTTCTCAAAAACCATCACTATTATCTGAATACCAATCACAAGAATCTACATCTTCGATCTCTTTGAAGAATCCCGATACTTGTGGCACCTGGTTCTCTACTTTATTCTTATACCCACAACTTCTCAAAACTTAGACCTTGTATTTCTACGAAACACTTGTCTAAAAACTAGAGAAGTCATAAGTAAACAGAACATAGTACGAGGACCTACCCCTTTGTCCTGATGGACACTGGACAACATGCAATACTCTGTATAAGTCCGCTGAGTTAAACAACTCAAAACCTGTGCGTCGTAGGTTGAAAACTGTACCCTGGTGATTTCCTCAAATATCACCAATTACAACGAATTCCGATATAATGAGGATAATCACCTAATTCCCAATAACTTACTTCCACTCATCATCTGTAAAAACCATACAGATATGAGAATGAAACCTGGTGAATACACACCCTGGAGTAAGTATCTAATCGGGAAAACAGTTTTCATTTAACAATGCACTGAAACATGAAAATGTTTCTTAGGGGTATCCTGGTATTCATAGCAATGCCTCTTCCATAATCCAATTCATGACTATAACCGTATATCTCTTTGCCATCTCTCCAAATCTCTTTATTTGTCTTTAGTCGTTACCTCCTGCACACCATCGTTAGGCTAAATGGTTTTCTTCCTTCCCTACCGTTCGGCACCAGCCTATGGTTTGGAAGAAGACTATCCAGTAAGCATAATAGGTGTACCCTCCTAAACCAAGGAGTACTCATATCTTGAGAGAAAGTGATGCTAAAAGACAATTGAATAATACCTTATTCTTTTAAAGGTGAAATAGGAGTGGCGATGAAGTACGCGGTTTGGTCGTGAATGATATCAGTCGCAATTTACTTTGCCCTCTTTCTAATCCTTTTATTTTGTCTTTACATATTACCTTCTGCACACCCTACTTAGGCTAATTGGTTTTCTTCATTCCCTACCTTTCGGCACCAGCCTATGGTTAGGAATAAGACTATCCAATAAGCGTAATAGGTGCACTCTCCTAAACCAAGGAGCCCTCGCAACCTGAGAGAAGGTGATAATAAAAGACAACTGAATAAACCAATTCTATTTCTCCTGAACCTTGATCCATCCTCGAAGAAGTCCCTTTGAGTTTGTATATAACCATACGATGGATCTATCCAATGGAAGTGGATGTCCGTAGTAATACGGGTGTTCTGAGAAATACAAAGGGTAAAAGAAGGAGTGGCAATGACTTATGCAACTCAGACAATCCAAAAGCCAGTAATTTAAGAAGGTTCGGTCAACTTGGTCACTGAGTCATAGTCTAGGGCCGGTCAAAGGTCGCTGCCAAAGAGAGAGAGAAAAGAAACACTCTGCGTGCACTCTAACCTAGATCAGAATGGTTATCACTTTATCTAATCCGGAAACCTCCCACTGTCCTGTCAAATTCTCCTCCAAACCTAAAAGAAGAATCAATCGGGATCACCCGAAGAGTAAACCAACTCATCAGTGGGAATCGGGATCCAACTCTCATCGCATGATAACGTGATGGAATGCATCCACGTTACTCACACTCCAGAAGGTATGCGCATACTTGGCAAGTTTCAGTTTCTTTAGAAACTCCCGATATAATTTTTGCCCCATGCTCTTATAACCTTGGCTTTGGTCAAAATGTCATAAGTCACATGCCAAGTTCTACCCGTCACTATCTTATCAATTTGAACCCACCCGCACTTGCCCCTGACTTTGGCCAATCGGCAGAACGACTGTCCCAAACAAACTCATCTATCTATGCAAAAAATGAATACCCAGCAGCTACCAAACACTATGCCTTAACTTTGGCTAAAATGCATAGCTTGAATACTACTGAATACCCAAAAGAAGTGACGGAGGGCTACGGCTGGTTTTTGGCGAAAAACCTTTAACGTAACGAAATTGATATCGCTGAAGGAACCTGATAGCTTTTTTAAAATATAGTGGCGAAAACTTTTTGCTAAAGAGGTCACTCCCGGTAAAGGGATCTCGGCTCTTTCCTCGTGGAATGAGGTGCAGGATATTCCACTGAATACCGCCGTGCAAAGCAACTTGTAATCGACTATAGTGAAGTTATTACCCTGACGCAAACTTCTGCCCAAGGGGTCAGTCCCGGTGAAGGGATATCGGCCCTTGCCCCGTCGAATGAGGTGCAGGATATTCCACTGAATACCGCTATGCATAACAAAAGGAAACGTCTTTGCAATAACACTTTTTAAATTTGTTCCAACAACTGTAAACAGGTTTGCTTTACTTTGCATTGATCAGAATCAACGCAGTCCCATCAATCGATCACACCAGAAAAGAACGAAAATAAAATGTACGTATATGCCATCCGCATTCGTCACTGGGTCCCGTCATCACCCGTTAGGTTACTTAACTAACGACAGAGCGGGGACTGGACTAGCGCGGGTGTAAAACATATACAACATCTAATAGTATATAAACCAATATACAATAATCGCTCCAGGCGTGATAATATACAACATTACAGAAAAGTAATAAGCATTACAGAATAATACAGATAATCTGGGATCCCCGGGTTTCACAGAGCCGCTGCTGAAACCCGACGTTCCCCTGTCGTGTAGATAGCCTGTGCAATGAAACCTAGACCCCTATGGGTGCGGCAAGTTACCCGCCAAAACCTGAAGCGAGGCAGCCCCCTACAGCAAAGTGAATGGACCACCCTGCACTTCACGGAATCCGGTAAACTTGGGCACCCCTCCTTGGGTCAACCTGTACCCCCTACGAGTGCGGCGAATAGTCTGCCAATTCTAGAGTGAGGCCTCTCTGCCTCTCAAAGCCATGAGATGCGGACCCGTTGCCCTCCAGAACCCGGCTATCCGTGCACTCCGTCGCGGGATAAACCTAGTACAGAAATGAAAAATAGTACAACAGGTACATCGACCGCAACCTGGTCATGCCCCAAAAGAATATTATACAACAGGCAGTGACGGCAGTCCACATGTTGGACGCTCGCCCCGCAATATCATATGTACAAATAAACTCAAACTGTACTACCATTGCACACTGCTATCCACCACGACAAATCCGCAACATCACAGCACAACACAGAACATCAACGCGAATGTCACGTTCGCAAACCCGTCTAAAAGAACTATAGCAATCAGACGCGGTTTACCGATCAAATGACATTCCCGGTCGGAGATATAATGTAAGCACTGTAAACTAACGTTTTTAAATTTCGATCGACTAAATATCAAGAAGTGGGCCCCACGAACAACTGGTGAACAGTAACAAAATCTGGGCCCAAAAGATATATACCAAAAACCCCAAATTCCATCAGAGAAGACACTGTGCAAATTTGGTGCATTGATCCCATAGAATGGTCGCGGATGCGCGGCTAAACCATGGGTTTGGCCGTGACTCCGCGGCGCTTTGGTGGGATCACGTGCTCAAATTTGGTCGGTGTACTTCTGAAACCCTGCACAACTTTCTGTGATATGTAGAATATTTTTAGGACATCATTTAAAATCGACAGAAACTGTGAAATTGTAAAAATGCGGTTTTTGATTTCCGGTTCGATCGATGTTTTAAACACGTTAGCACAAGTTAGTAAAGCAAAATGGTAAAGCTCTGCCCGGCCGTCTACAGACGCCAAATGCGGAACAAAAACTTTTAAACTGGCGCTATCGTATACTTTAACCCGGATCTGCCATTATTGCTAAACTAACAAACTGTAAAGAGTGTAGAAAGGTTATACCGAACGATCCGAGTCCTTCGTTCTTTAACCATCATCCCACGCTCCGTTGCGGCTGCTCTGATCTCTTCGATCTCCGATCTGCTCGTCCAGGTGGCACCACGTCACTGATTCTTTAAACGGGCTCCCTCCTCTGACTCGAGGCAACTCGGTCGTCAAGTTTGCTAAAAGAGACGACCAAGAATGATGTAGAGAATGAATAGATTACTTTGTCTCACTTTGTCCAAATCCATGGACGATCGGTTAATGAAGCTGCCATTTTATCGGGTGATGGAGTGAAAGAGGTAATGAAATTTCCATGCACCCAAAACTTTAGTCTTTTCTTTTTAACAACCATAATCTTTTCAAGTGAGTGAGTGGAGGAGGAGAGAGAGGGGAGGGGCCGGCCATATAAAGAGAAGGAGGAGGGTGAGTGTAGGAGCAAAGAAGGAAGGTGATAATAAACCTAAAGCTTATCATAACCATTCATGAAAGCATGAGTCACAAAGAGCAATTAATGCAAACCAATGAACATAATACAACTCTCCCTTGCATTAAATGAATCATTAATGGCACTAATGAGTCACTTAACACCTCACCACTTCTAGAACCTTCTAGAAGAATCCACACTCATCTCAAGAAAGATAAACCCGTCTTTAACCGAATGTTAAAAGACGGCTGATAGAAAACTGGAAACTGGCAACTTCCAAAAGTGATCCCGAAACGAATTTCAGGATAACCCCGTAACTGTATAAATATACCCGCATTTGTATTACGACCGAATACAAATGCAACTGAGACAAAGATATTATATCTACTCAATATAATACTCGGATCCGGCTTAAACCAAAGCCGACCAGTATCATCTGCCCGAAAAATAACACGTGCGTAAACGCACGTGCATTTCCGAACCCTGCCATAAAACCATACGGCCTCTACAACGTTTCGCCCGAACTTGGGAAACTGTCTGTGGGGGACTCTAATGACTCGTCAGTACCCTGGCAGTAGGTTTAACCACAAACCGTCAGCGGCACTAGCTATGCGTAACGGCTGCCCATGGACTGACCTCAAGGGAGGCCGATGAGCGAACTCATCCGGAAACCCTACTGAGCCTAACAGTGACAATGTATATACAGTCTGGTCCGTTCGTCTATGAGTATCGCATATCTGCCTAGGGGGCTAGTAACGTCAGACCCCCAATAGCAGTATAAGTCGTGTCGGAGTGTAGCCCAATAACACCCTGAGATACTACTGGAGTACCTACCAGTAAATCTCCTGCCACGGCCGTGGGCTTTGTGTAATGGCTCTCCTAGACACAGCACGATCTCGCCCCCAATACCGGGAGAGACGAATTCCCTGCCGATCCGCTCACGTACCTCCATATGGCTCGGGACTGTACCCAAAAACTACCTGTTTGCACGACTCCTTTGAGCCGTGGTAGGGTAGAAATCAAAGCACAGTGGGAACACACACGAGACAAATGACGACCTCAGGTCGATGAACTAACCTGTACACATGTCACCAGGGAACTGCTATTTGACGATATGTATAATACCAACTAGCAGGTTCCCGGCGAGTCATGTCCGGTGCACTCATAACCCAATGAGCACCTGTATACATCTTAGGTGATCCAACCGACACCAGTGGCTTGTGAGACCGGCCACCGCCCCTCGTCGGGGTCTCGACTGTATACACTAGTCTACTCCGGAGTATCGATGCCCTGTCTCGAAACTCCTACGACTAGGGACTACAATTAAGGATATGCGTATAAACCACCCAACTCTCACGTATATGATCGCCATCATACAGTTGGTGGTAAAGCAAGATCCTAAGGGCTCTATCAAAGTGTAACATATAATCAGTCACCTGAACATGTACACGACTGATAAAGGCAAACCAGATAGCATACTATCATCTTGAGTAAGACTGTCCTACTGGTATAAGTCCTCCGCAATCATTGCAATCACGTACCTGCGATCCAATAATTGACTATGAGGGCACTATCTCCAACACGTCTAAACCTCCGATACACGGTGCCATAAATCAACTTGGCATCTTCGGAGAGGTAGACAGATAAAACCAAATAGCATCTGCCCCGAATCTCAGGCAAGACGTCCTAGCGTCTCGGCCGCGTCTTTCGGAGGGGAACAATGGGCTAAACCCGTAGCCAAAACGGAAGCGAAAACAAAAAAAATTAGAGTAAGCACAAGGAATCATAACCTAGAAATCATTCCAAACACTAAACTAGCAGGTATATAAGATATCTGGCTACTCGGATGCGAACATACAACCTTTGTATCGTGTTCATCCAATCGTGGAAGACCTCTTCTAGGCTCTTAGACCATCGAGAATGAACTTGAAAAACGATCGTCCTTTCCGAAGATGATCCACCCAAGAGAAACCGATCCAAGCTCCAGCTTCACCCCAATATGAACTTTGAAGAAGCAACTATACTCATTAGGAATAGAGTATGAAGGATGTAGAGATTTTACACTATCTTTTTCTCACTCCTTTTCAATCTCAAGAGAGCACAACTCATGAGCAAGAAGAAGGATATGAGAGGGGGGAGAGAGAGCATATCACAAAATGAGCTAAGTGTGTGAAAGAGATATTTTTCCAACCATAAAATGTCATACCATTTTTGTATTAAACAAATGAGCCCATCCCTCTCACCCATGCTCTCCTTTACACCTGACCATGCCACATCATTTATTGATTTTTCTGGAGAGGAAAATCCTAAATGAAGTGTCCTTCTTCTAGAAATATTTCGTATAAATACGAAATACAACCTCGGTATATGTATCGTCAACATATACACGTATCCATATAAAAATAAGAATAGTCTAGAGAGAGAAAATGAATAGTGAACATAAAACTAGAATATATATATTAATCGATAACTGATTTAATAACCCGGCTTAAACCTAAGCCGGCTAGTATTATCAAATGTCCGACTAATGTCTGTGTAGCCAGTACACGTATTTTGTAACACCCTAGTATATTTATACTATATATTTTGGTATTCTAAACCTTGCGGTAAAATTCTTTACTATTGTTGATTTTGGGTTGCGGATAGTGCAATTGGTAGTTGTGGTTATTATCCACCCCGACCCGCATGGTTGAACCTAACATGGCTCAAGATTACATTAAATATTTGCTGGTACAGAGTATCCGTGCAAAGCTAGATATTATAAACACATATAATATATTTTAGTATCCGCATATCCTTTATAATACAAAATAAAAATCAAATAACATATTTTGATATCTAGCCTTGCATGTCATCACACCCCATATCATGTGGTTGCACCTATATATCATGTTCATACCCTAACTGTTAAAACAGACTAGTTTTGTATCGCTACGTATAATTACGTAAATCCGTACTTGGGGTATACATTTTTATTGACAGGATATCGCATTATGGTTTAAACTTTTACATATTTAATTGGACCTCTGCACGTATCAACATACGGCCTCTACATCGTATCTTCTGAATCGGGAAAACCCTCTGATGGGACTCTAAAGACTCGATAATATGCTAGCAGTGAGTTACTGGATCAAATCCATAACCATAAGCACGTCAGCGGCACTAGCTGTATGTAACGGCTACCCAGTTATATGTCGAAAGGGAGGTCGAAAATCAAGTCCATCCGTACCTTACTGAGCCTGTAAGTGATAATTTTCGTACAATTCGGTCTCTTCATCTGAGAGTGTCACATACCAGGTCTCCAGGTCTAGGGGGTGGATAATGTCAAACCCCTAATAACCCGATAAGCCGTGCCAGTGTCAGGCTCATGACCAACCGAGAAACTACTGATCTCCTATCAGTAAATCTCATCTGCCCTAGCCAGGGACTTATGGTGATGGCCAACCGAACACAGCGCGGCATCAACTCTCTATAACGGGAGAGACGAATCCCTTCCGATCTCTTACTATCTCCATGTGGCTCGGGATTGTACCCAACTAAAACCTGTTTGCACGACTTCTTTGAGCCGTGGTAGGGTAGTAATCTAAAAATAGTGGGAACTCACACGAGAAAAATGATGATCTCAGGTCTAAAAACTATCATGTACTCATATCACCAGAGAACTGCTATCTAATGATGGGTATAATACCATCTCGGATTTCTCGGCGAGTCCGTTCGGTGTACTCACCTCCAGTGAGCACCCGTATACAATCTTAGGTGCTTACATACCAATGGCTGTGAGACTGGCCACCGCCCTCGTCGGGGTTTAGAAACGTATACACTAGTCTACTCCGAAATATCAATGCCCAGTTTCGATACCCCCACAACTAGAAACATTTAAGGATGTGCTTATGGACTACCCAGTTCCCACAAGTATGACCGCCATCATAATACTGGTAGTCAAGTAAGGATCTTACGGGTTTTATCATTATGTATTAGTGACACGTAATAGCAAGTAAAACGTATACACATGAATGATAAAGACAAACCAGATATCATACTATCATCTCGAGCATAACTGTTCTCCCTGTATAGGTCCTCCCTCAATTACCATAATTACATACCTGTAATTATAATAGTTGCCTTGAGGGCACTATATCCAACATGCTCTGGTCTATAAATAGACTTAACCAACTTGCACACCTTTCACTGCTCCCACTGACTATGAGATCCCTATGGCAGAGTCATATACACGTACACTTCTAAATTACTAATTAGAAAGACATTATAGTCATCCACCTGCCAGATCTCATAGTTACAAAAAGCAGCAGTAGCAAGTTATATCCATATGGATTTCGGCACAAACACTGAAGTAAAATTTTCATCACAATCCACACCGAGTATTTGATGAAAACCTTTTACTACAAGTCTAGCTTTATTAGGTTAATACCTTTCCATCTGTACTAATCTCGAAAGATCTACTTGGTCCCGATGGGGTTTACCCTTTTAAGAGTATCCAACAAAGTACATAATTTACTGGAGTGCGTGGAGTCCAACTTGAATATAATGCATCCAGCCATCAGTCGGAAGTCGCCACTTCCTATGACCCGTTGATAACTAGTAGGGCAATCATCACCATGATACAAACCTCCATGTCACCTTCTATAAGAAAACCGAAGTACCTCTAGGTGGCTGAGATTACCTACTAGATCTACGGAGTGGCAAATGCTTGTCAGGGACAATTGAATCTCTAGGTTCTACTAAATTTTCATTAATCGTTTGTGATTCTGGAATGACTTCCAGTTCTAACATACTCCCACAATTTCTTTTGCAGGAAATTCCTTTTCTAAAAAGGTGGCGAGTTAAGAACAAAACAACTTTTGGTCCTGAAAATGATAGAAATTAAACCCTTGCTAATACTTGGAATAATCCACAAACTGCTCATTACTGAAACGTGCCTTGAGTTTGTCCGGATTCTGCTTTCAAAATAATCTGGATAACTCCATATCTTAACAACATTAAAATATGTTCTCATTCTATATCTAAAATAGAATCACAGGCATAAATTTATATAGAACCACATTCAATTGATATGCAGCTACTTTCAGTGCATTTCCCTTAAACGAAAGAGGCCACTCAGCATTACTTATTATGGAGCACATCTTTGGAGGATTAATCTGAAAGAGAATCAAATTATCAATTTAGAAATCTACAGAATACCTAGCTTAAGTACCCACATCTTCCATCACTTCGAAGAATCTTGATACTTCCAATGTCTGGTTCTCTACTTTATTCTTATACCCTATGAACTTCTCAAAATCTTTGGATTTTGTATTTCAACAAAAATGTGTGTCTAAGATCAGAGAATTCATAGGTAAACGGAATGAAGTAAGAGTACCAACCCCTTATCCGTGTGGATATCGAACAAGATAAATCATTATGTATAAGTCCCATGAGTTCACCGACTCATACTCCATATGTTGTAAGTTGAAAACTGTATTTTAGTTAAGAATGTCTATACTGTTATCTTTATACACCTTTCCTAATCAACAATTGATAAAGTTAAATGTTCAGAACATAATTTTCAAAATTTATATCTTTCTTTATTAAATAAAGAGACAGATATATTAGTTTTAAAAGTTGGTGCATAACAACGGTTATTCAAAACCAAAAGTTTGCCACTGGGAAAAATCAGGCGATTTTCCCCAATAGAAACAATTGCTCCGATTTCCGACATTGAGGATCAAATCACCATTTCCCAATTCTCTACTTCTTCTCAGCATTTATAACGCCATACAGATGTGAGATTCTAATCCGGTATCCATATACTCAGGAGTCAGATTTAATTGAGAAACGGTTTCCAAATACAACCACATAGGAAAATTGAAATATAAAAAATGTTTTAAAAGGGTGGTCGGGTAATCCTAGTAATGCCTCTTTCACTGCCCAGGCTCATGACAGTAGTTGCAATTTCCTTTGCCCTCACCTCAACCCCTTTATTTGTCTTTACATCTTACCTTCTATACTTAGACTAGTTGGTTTTCTTCCTTCCCTACCTTTCGCTTAAGGTTTGGAAGAAGACTATCCAACAAGCATAACTAGTGTACTCTCCTAATGCAAGGAGCTCTCAACTTGAGAGAAGGTAGATGGGAGAGACAACAAAATTATACAATTCAATTTCTCTAGAACCAGTGGCCATCCTCGGACTGAAACTATTTTTTCGAGTTCGCATGTAACTATATGAGATGGTCTTTCCAAGCAATATGGATCATGTATGTAACACCTTAGAATGTGTTTTGTAGCTAATTATATTTTAATATATGGTTTTTAATAAAAAGTTTACCAAATTAAGTTTTAAATATTTTATCCTATTTAATGTGTAATTTATTAGAATTTTGTTAGGCACACACACACTTGTGCATGATAACTAGGGTTGTTTTTGGGGTTAAACATGATTAGCAATCATGGTTAGCTAACCATTTGTCTTAAGCTAGTTTTAAGATTAGTTTAAGAGTTATGGTTGTTAATAATATGGGTTTTAAGCATGATGGTTTTAAAATGAAAATGAATTTGGAAAAGGTTTTAAATATTTTGTTTTGGTTTGACTTTGTGTGAGAGAGAGGGCATGGGGAGCATGGGGTGAACCATACCTCATTAATGAGGGAAGAGTGAGAGAAGGGAGGGGTTTTGTGTTACTCTCATTTTCATTCCTCATTCCCTCACTCTCTCAAACACAAACACACACACACACTCACACTGAGGCAGCAAGCAGCAGGAACAACAACAACAACAACAACAACAACAGCATCATCATCAGCCTCTTCAGCAGCAGCAGCTCCAACACCATCTTCAGCAGCAGTAGTATCATCATCATCATCATCATCTTCAGCAGCAGTAGCATCATCATCATCATCATCATCTTCAGCAGCAGCATCATCATCATCCATCAGCAGCAGCAGCAGACATCATCTTCATCATCAGAAGCAGCAGCAACAGCAGCAACAGGAACCCCAGCACTTGCAGGAGCTCTTCTCCACTTCTTCACCTGCTCTCTAGGGTCCTTTTGGGTATATTTCCTTAACCCAATTTCCTAGTTTGCTAGCTTGTGCGTAGTTTGGTGTCGATTAGTGTTAATTAGCTAGTTTAGTGCTAATTATGATGTTTTGTGTGGACTTTTGGATAATTAGTGATTGTGTTAGATAACCCTACCTATTTTAGTGTTAATAGGGTCACTTCACTGAGAAATAGCCCAGATTACACTAAAATACCATAAGGTTTCTAAATTGTGCAAATTAGTGATTTTTAAGCGATATATTGGCAATCTGTGATCTGCTATTGACCCGGACCCTTCAGAGTAAAATTGATCAAACTGGAACATGCTACCTAGGTCTAGACACCACCACCAGAACACGAGCCCCTCATTCAAAATCCTGGCCGCCAATTTTCTCTTTTTGGCCGCAAATTGCGGCCAGGGTAGGGTGTTGGGTCTTGAGGTTTTGGGTAGGGTAGTCTGCAGTGTATTGTAGGGCTTTGGCATGTCTAGTTTTGTAATATGTGATATGTAGGAAAATCTGGGACTATATATCGTTTTTGGTGTCCGTTGTGTTTGCGCGATACGCGCGATACGTGAGTGGGTTCTGTGATCCAGCGTATCGCGGCGTGTCGCGATGGTTTTAGACGCGTACACACACGATTCAGTGTATCGTGCACACGCGCGTTTAGTTCGCGACGCGAGTTTCTCGTTTTGGTTCGATATCGCGTTTTGCGAGATATTTTGGCTTATATATGATTTTCATGTCGTATTTGCAGGTTTGCAGGCAGGAACTACGGACACGGCTACAGGGGGGAGCAGATAGTAGGATTCACCTAGCGTGGAGTGTAGGTGAGTAGATTTAACATCTACAGGGGAATCGCCCGCATGGCGTTATGCGTCTGGGCTAGGATTCAAATTCCTGTCGCACATTCTACGTCATTGTAGAATTGCGCCTCTACTTTATTTCCTTAGATATAGTTGTACTGTGACTAGTAGCCGTAGGGCACTGCACACATTATTGACGGTTCATGTTGCACGAGCACGGATTGTATGCTACACACACACCGTCAATAATTGCCATGTCACACACAACCCCTTATAGATTCTATTGTCTATCATACTTGACATCTAGATTACCGGTATACCTATAGTGTATCATACCTTTAGTGATAGGTACATTTACACCTTGCGATACAGCTACAGGTATACCATGCATATATCTTAGTTATACCGGGAGGGATTTTCTACATATGTTACTTATACCCATGGGGGTATACGACATCAGTTCCTATAGGTAGATACCTGTGCATTGCTACACCTGTATGTTACACACATATTCAGTTGCAGATACCTATTTACTTTTACTGATATCACTTAGCTGTATCATCTTGATTTCGCATACATCTGGTTCAGCTATATATACTTGTTTACCTGCTCGCATTCAGATATATCGCATATATTTATTCCTGGATTTGTACATTGTTTATCTGGATTTTATATGATGTTTTCGGGATTTGGGAACCGCGGGAGTTCATGAAATTATGCATACATGGCACAACCCGGTTTCCTTGATATGATATTTGAGCGTCCCCCATGAGTTTTATCGGTGCTGATTATATGCTCCATACGAGGTGTAGTTGCCGTATGAGAGTACATGGTGGGGCCCGGTATGGTTCCCCTCGGCAAGAAGATCGATGGGTTTACCGATTGAGCCTGGAGGCGGACGAGTACCTACCGGTGATTGGTTGGACCTGGCAGTTGTCCGGAGGATACTGGCCAGAGTCGAAAGATGGATGCGGGATGATCTGTACTGTCGGGGCCGAGGGCCGATACCGCAGACGGACCCCGTGGGTCGATCCGGACTGACGGAGCCCGATATACGAGGATTTCTGTGTCGATGCTTGGCACACTGCTTTCATGATATTTCTTTAACCCCTTTTTGTATATATAACAGGGGATTTAGCCGTTGTTATATATACCCTTACACCAATATTAGTGGAATGGGACGCTAATATATGTGTATTGCCCCCATCAAACTTATTTCTGTATATATTTACCTTTAGGATGTTAGATTCTTACTTGAGATTCGACTTGGGATATAGGTGATTCATTGACATTGGATATTGGATATGAAAGAGATTGTTGAATTGTAAATTCGAGATATAGGAGAGTTATTCGATATTGTACATTGAGGTGATGTGAGACTTATATGATTGTGAGGGCCCAATGTGGGGGCTGATTTTGGGATTTGAGTGTCTTGATGGATTGTGATCCTGCCACGATGTCAGGTTTCCGTGGAAATGACATATTCCACCCTATACCTCGCCCTTACCTATTTTTATGCACAGTTCATATAGTGGTAGTACCTGTTAGCGTACCCTTATGATAAGTTGCATATCTACATTCTCATATCCTTTTGCATAGTTATTGCATACTATTGTCATGTTACTATTGCTTCACATATTGATTGTACCTGTTAGTGTACTCTCCTTTATTCAGCATTTGCATGACATGTTATTACTGTAATCGCATATCTTAGATTCATGCTGTACGTGCATTCCTGCGATTACCTGCATATGTTTTATACTATTCACGAGTTGGCAACTCACCCCCGTTGTGCCACAGGTGTTTCAGGTTGTTCCCCAGAGTAGTCGAGGCAGGCTATTCTTCTATTCAGCTATCCAGCTACCATCCTTTGCTACAGATACCGCATCAGCTCACAGTACCTTTTGCTTAGGTGGGTTAGATGATTATCTGTATTTCCTATTGTACCTTCGTTGTATTTGTACTCTCCATCTACTATTGTATTGTGGACTTAGAGACTTGGTGAGGACGTATTTGTATATTATTGTGGATTTGATGTCTTTTATATACAGGTTTCTCTCTACTATCTTTATTTCTTCGCTACGGCGTCGTATATTTGTATTGTATTCATCTTGGCTAGTTTTTACAAAAAGGGGTGTTGCTAAAATTTTAAGGAAAGAAAGTAAGACTTTTAAAGAATTTGGGTTGCGATTTCAAATGTTTCAAAACTTATATTATCTTTTCCGTATTTTTATGGTTTAGACTTCTGGGTTTTGGCTTTCTTTTGCTACGTTACGTCTTAGGGCGTTGCGTAGTATTAGGGCCGTCACGGGCCAATTTTGGGTCGTGACAAAGTTGGTATCAGAGTGTTAGGTTTTACCTTTCGGAGTGTAGGATGACCTTAGTATGATGGAGTAGGTAGCTTAAGCAGAGTAACGTAGTGTGTGTATGTCTGCAGCATACCCACAGCGCGGTACTTTGCATTAAGTGGCCTAAGTACAATTTGTTTGATATTCCTTCCTTGATGATTCACATCTTTGAGATTCGATTTCCTTATTCTTATCGAATCTCATCTTATATCTATTTATAGCCTTGCTGCCGATGACTATGGGGATTCAGAGCGATGCAGCGAGGGCCGAGGTCAGAGTTAGCTCGGGTGAGACGAGTACTGACCAGGATGGCACTCTAGTTGCACAGGTGCAGACGGATCAGCCTACGACATATTCTATGGATAGACTTTTAGTAGAGATGCAGGAGTTCCGCCAGACGATGAGTTCTTTAGCTGACGTCGTTCGGGAGCTACGACAGGAGGTTGTCACCCCTGTCACTCAGTTGTCGCTTACGGTCAGCATGCAGCAGTCCGTCACCTACATAGCACCAGTGGTTGCAGCTCCAGTTGACGAGGCACATATTCCAGGACAGTGGAGGACTCATACCAGCGTACCAGCCCAGAGACAGAGGTTTGGTCATCGAGACAGATTTCGTGGCCGTTGCGGGAGTAGCAGAGGCTTAGGACGAGGGCAGTCGTTCAGCTCTCAGCCCCAGGATGGTCAGCAGTCAGCGCGTGGATGTTTTCGATGCGGGAGCCTTCAGCACTTCGTCAGGGATTGTTCCTTGGCACCTCGTCAGGATCGTTTTCAGAGAGGCCGTGGACGTGGAAGATTCGCTCAGAGGGCTCAGTCTACCAGAGGAGTTCATCCAGCTGCGAGTAGAGGGCAGACGCAGGAGTTTGCTTCTACTCATCGGGACGCGCAGACGTCCAATGTGGAGTTTTCAGGTACCCTTGATTTATATGTTCTTTTGATGTATTCGTTTGTTTTCTTGCTTGTACCGTGGTTGGGTAGATTAGTCATAGTGGTGTTAACTTCTGTCAGCGATTCTTTTGTTGCGCGACACGTATTTCAGTTTTGTGCCAATCGGATAGGAGATAGAGATTCGTCCGTCGTTTTGATCCTTCTAGAGATGTTGGATTTGACGTTCTCCTGGGCACGGATTGGTTAATTGCGTGCTAGGCGTCTGTGGACTACCGTGAGGAAACAAGTTAGGTTTTGTTTTCCCCGGCAAGTCAGTTCTTGTTGTACAGGTGGATAGTTGTGCCACCTCTCACAGCTTGAATTCAGCCTTTTTCGCTAGTCGGCTTCTGAGGAGATATCGTGGATTCTTGGCGTTCATTCGTGATACCGGAGCCACTGTGGGATTGTTGGACCGGGTTCCTTTCGTGCGAGAGTTTTTCCGACGTTGTTCAGGATGAGCCGGCGAAGCTTGGGAGCTAAAGGATCAGCTGCAGAGTTGTAGTTTGGGGAGTTTTGTGTGTCTGAGTGTTTCGCTTTTGGAAACTCCTATTTCTGTTCGTCCAGGAGGAAGACGGCAGTTGGAGGTTGTGTATCGACGGATCGTCAATTGAACCGGCTTACGGTGCGGATAGGTATCCTTCACCTCGCCGTGACGATTTCTTCGATCAGCTCCAGAGTGCGAGACATTTTTCTAAGTTTGTTTGGGATCAGGTCATCATTATTGCGGATTCAGAGTGATGGCATTCTGAAGACTGCCTTATGCGTGCGACGGGCTTTGTGTGTTTTTGTGAGTCGTTGGATTCACTGATGCCCTAGCAGCATTCGTAGGTGTGATGAACCAGATTTCTGCAGGCCGTTCCTCGACCAGTTTTTGTTGTCTTATTTACGACACTTTGGTCTACTTAATTTGTCCTGAGGGACAGGAGTAACACTTGGGGATTTGTTATGCAAATACTGGGAGAGCCCCAGCAATTTGCTAAATTCTCTGAGTATTTCTTCAGGCTTGTTTTGTGTTGACTCCCAGGTCTTGTAGTCACGGGAGACGGTTTCGTATGGTTCCGAGGGAGATCGTGGCCGTACAGCTTAGGCCCAGACTTGTGTGCCGGACAGAGATCCGCAGATTTTGGGCTTCGCAGGTTTTTACCGCCGTTTCATGCAGGATTGCTAGAGTAGTGCTGCACCGTCGAATGAATTGACCGGAAAGGAGGTTTCTGTTCTGTAGACTGAGGCATGTGTACGGAGTTTTCAGCAGTCGGAGATTCGGTTAACAACTGCATCAGTTCTTTCTTTGCTTTTGGTTCGGGCGACCTTGTTGTTTAACTGTAATGTTTCTTGAGTGGGCTCGAGTGTGTACTGAGGTGACACTATAGAGTTATCACTTTTACTTCCCTACATTTGGAGGAAGTACGAGGAGGATATTCCACTCATGATCTGGAGATGGCCGCGGTGGTTTTGCGTTGGAGATTTGGGGACACTACTTGTTTGAGAGTCGTGTCAGATTTTCCACGGACCACTAGAGCTTAATGAACATCTTCCTGCAGCGGATTTGGATTGTTGTGTTAGTCTTCTGCAGATCTACAGTTCTTGTGTGATCGTCGAGTATAGCTTAGTTCGTCTCTACGGAGGGGACAGCTTGCTCATGTCCGCGCCCGACCACTTTCCTTAAATCGTATTCGCGAGACACTGCCCGTCGATGCTCGTACGTCAGTGATACTTGAGCATACTCGGCTGGGTAATGATTCGGAGACCTTGACTTGTGACAATGGTGTGCTAAGTTAGGGACGCGTTTGTGTACCTGACATCATCGGGTAGAGACGTGTAATCCTAGAACATGTACATCCGTCAACTCTCTATATGCATTCAAGTTCCACCAGCTTTAACGTGACTTGTGAGATAGTTACGAGTGGACAAGGATGTAAAGAGAAGTTTCAGGTTTCGTTTCAAGGTGTCAGTCTTGTTGTGTGCTTGAGTCGAGCATCTGAGGCCGGCTGGAGAGTTGCAACCTTTTTCCGTTCCGAAGTAGGAATGGGAGTAGATCTCCATGAATCTCATTATGGTTTCTACCCAAGTTTAATCAGGGTGTGACTCCATTCGGATTCTTGTCGTCCGATTTTACTCAGTTTGCTCAGTTGTTCTTTGTTAAGTTGTGTGTTGTCTTGTTTGTTGTCAGCAGTTTGGGATCGTCACTCGCCATCGTTAGGATTCTCCTTCGATAGCTGTTATCAGGAGACACTCCAATTGGCCACCCTTAGGCTTAGGGGTTAGATCGTGTCGATCGCCAGCCTGTTGTTTTTCTGACTCTGCGTAAGTGGGATTTTTGGACCCCAGCTAGTCCAGAGCTTCGGAGATAGTCCAGTTGTGTTCAGGTCAGGATGAGAACTGTCCATTGCAAACAGATGTCTTATGCGACTGTGCTGGTCGCAGGCTTGGGTGCGCAGTGGCAAATCATGGATTTCTATGGACTTTCCGATGAATGACGTGTTGGATTTTGGGAAGCTTATCCCAGGATTTAGGTCCTTCTGAGATCCTATAAGCGAGTTAGTTTCGTTGCCTTTAATTTGGCACTTCCGCCCAGATTATTAGATTTCCACCCCGTATTCCTTGTGATGATACTTTACAATTACCTTCTTGATCTTTCTCACATGTTTTGGCATCAGACCTTTTAGCTTGACGCGATCTTTCGTTCACCGGCAGCCATTTGTGTTAATGGCTCGGCAGGTGGAAAAGACGTCGGTCAAGGGTCTTGCTATCTGTGAAGGGTTTTTCTTGGACGTAGCCGTATAGTGAGATAGTCACTTGAAAGGCTGCGAGCGAGATTTGAGGATTTTAATCTTCTTTTTGAAGGTACGCGTATTAGTATATTTTTAAATTCGGGGACGAATTTCTTTTAAGGGGGGGGAGATTGTAACACCTTAGAATGTGTTTTGTAGCTAATTATATTTTAATATATGGTTTTTAATAAAAAGTTTACCAAATTAGGTTTTAAATATTTTATCCTATTTAATGTGTATTTTATTAGAATTTTGTTAGGCGCACACACACGTGTGCATGATAACTAGGGTTGTTTTTGGGGTTAAACATGATTAGCAATCATGGTTAGCTAACCATTTGTCTTAAGCTAGTTTTAAGATTAGTTTAAGAGTTATGGTTGTTAATAATATGGGTTTTAAGCAAGATGGTTTTAAAATGAAAATGAATTTGGAAAAGGTTTTAAATATTTTGTTTTGGTTTGACTTTGTGTGAGAGAGAGGGCATGGGGAGCATGGGGTGAACCATACCTCATTAATGAGGGAAGAGTGAGAGAAGGGAGGGGTTTTGTGTTACTCTCATTTTCATTCCTCATTCCCTCACTCTCTCAAACATAAACACACACACACTCACACTGAGGCAGCAAGCAGCAGGAACAACAACAACAACAACAACAACAACAGCATCATCATCAGCCTCTTCAGCAGCAGCAGCTCCAACACCATCTTCAGCAGCAGTAATATCATCATCATCATCATCTTCAGCAGCAGTAGCATCATCATCATCATCATCTTCAGCAGCATCATCATCATCATCCATCAGCAGCAGCAGCAGACATCATCTTCATCATCAGAAGCAGCAGCAACAGCAGCAACAGGAACCCCAGCACTTGCAGGAGCTCTTCTCCACTTCTTCACCTGCTCTCTAGGGTCCTTTTGGGTATATTTCCTTAACCCAATTTCCTAGTTTGCTAGCTTGTGCGTAGTTTGGTGTCGATTAGTGTTAATTAGCTAGTTTAGTGCTAATTATGATGTTTTGTGTGGACTTTTGGATAATTAGTGATTGTGTTAGATAACCCTACCTATTTTAGTGTTAATAGGGTCACTTCACTGAGAAATAGCCCAGATTACACTAAAATACCATAAGGTTTCTAAATTGTGCAAATTAGTGATTTTAAGCGATATATTGGCAATCTGTGATTTGCTATTGACCCGGACCCTTCAGAGTAAAATTGAGCAAACTGGAACATGCTACCTAGGTCTAGACACCACCACCAGAACACGAGCCCCTCATTCAAAATCCTGGCCGCCAATTTCCTCTTTTTGGCCGCAAATTGCGGCCAGGGTAGGGTGTTGGGTCTTGAGGTTTTGGGTAGAGTAGTCTGCAGTGTATTGTAGGGCTTTGGCATGTCTAGTTTTGTAATATGTGATCTGTAGGAAAATCTGGGACTATATATCGTTTTTGGTGTCCGTTGTGTTTGCGCGATACGCGCGATACGTGAGTGGGTTCTGTGATCCAGCGTATCGTGGCGTGTCGCGATGGTTTTAGACGCGTACACACACGATTCAGCGTATCGTGCACACGCGCGTTTAGTTCGCGACGCGAGTTTCTCGTTTTGGTTCGATATCGCGTTTTGCGAGATATTTTGGCTTATATATGATTTTCATGTCGTATTTGCAGGTTTGCAGGCAGGAACTACGGACACGGCTACAAGAGGGAGCAGATAGTAGTATTCACCTAGCGTGGAGTGTAGGTGAGTAGATTTAACATCTACAGGGGAATCGCCCGCATGGCGTTATGCGTCTGGGCTAGGATTCAAATTCCTGTCGCACATTCTACGTCATTGTAGAATTGCGCCTCTACTTTATTTCCTTAGATATAGTTGTACTGTGACTAGTAGCCGTAGGGCACTGCACACATTATTGACGGTTCATGTTGCACGAGCACGGATTGTATGCTACACACACACCATCAATAATTGCCATGTCACACACAACCCCTTATAGATTCTATTGTCTATCATACTTGACATCTAGATTACCGGTATACCTATAGTGTATCATACCTTTAGTGATAGGTACATTTACACCTTGCGATACAGCTACAGGTATACCATGCATATATCTTAGTTATATCGGGAGGGATTTTCTACATATGTTACTTATACCCAGGGGGGTATACGACATCAGTTCCTATAGGTAGATACCTGTGCATTGCTACACCTGTATGTTACACACATATTCAGTTGCAGATACCTATTTACTTTTACTGATGTCACTTGGCTGTATCATCTTGATTTCGCATATATCTGGTTCAGCTATATATACTTGTTTACCTGCTCGCATTCAGATATATCGCATATATTTATTCCTGGATTTGTACATTGTTTATCTGGATTTTATATAATGTTTTCGGGATTTGGGAACCGCGGGAGTTCATGAAATTATGCATACATGGCACACCCGGTTTCCTTGATATGATATTTGAGCGTCCCCCATGAGTTTTATCGGTGCTGATTATATGCTCCATACAAGGTGTAGTTGCCGTATGAGAGTACATGGTGGGGCCCGGTATGGTTCCCCTCGGCAAGAAGATCGATGGGTTTGCCGATTGAGCCTGGAGGCGGACGAGTACCTACCGGTGATTGGTTGGACCTGGCAGTTGTCCGGAGGATACTGGCCAGAGTCGAGAGATGGATGCGGGATGATCTGTACTGTCGGGGCCGAGGGCCGATACCGCAGACGGACCCCGTGGGCCGATCCGGACTGACGGAGCCCGATATACGAGGATTTCTGTGTCGATGCTTGGCACACTGCTTTCATGATATTTCATTAACCCCTTTTTGTATATATAACAGGGGATTTAGCCGTTGTTATATATACCCTTACACCAATATTAGTGGAATGGGACGCTAATATATGTGTATTGCCCCCATCATACTTATTTCTGTATATATTTACCTTTAGGATGTTAGATTCTTACTTGAGATTCGACTTGGGATATAGGTGATTCATTGACATTGGATATTGGATATGAAAGAGATTGTTGAATTGTACATTCGAGATGTAGGAGAGCTATTCGATATTGTACATTGAGGTGATGTGAGACTTATATGATTGTGAGGGCCTAATGTGGGGGCTGATTTTGGGATTTGAGTGTCTTGATGGATTGTGATCCTGCCACGATGTCAGGTTTCCGTGGAAATGACATATTCCACCCTATACCTCACCCTTACCTATTTTTATGCACAGTTCATATAGTGGTAGTACCTGTTAGCGTACCCTTATGATAAGTTGCATATCTACATTCTCATATCCTTTTGCATAGTTATTGCATACTATTGTCATGTTACTATTGCTTCACATATTGATTGTACCTGTTAGTGTACTCTCCTTTATTCAGCATTTGCATGACATGTTATTACTGTAATCACATATCTTAGATTCATGCTGTACGTGCATTCCTGCGATTACCTGCATATGTTTTATACTATTCACGAGTTGGCAACTCACCCCCGTTGTGCCACAGGTGTTTCAGGTTGTTCCCCAGAGTAGTCGAGGCAGGCTATTCTTCTATTCAGCTATCCAGCTACCATCCTTTGCTACAGATACCGCATCAGCTCACAGTACCTTTTGCTTAGGTGGGTTAGATGATTATCTGTATTTCCTATTGTACCTTCGTTGTATTTGTACTCTCCATCTACTATTGTATTGTGGACTTAGAGACTTGGTGAGGACGTATTTGTATATTATTGTGGATTTGATGTCTTTTATATACAGGTTTCTCTCTACTGTCTTTATTTCTTCGCTACAGCGTCGTATATTTGTATTGTATTCATCTTGGCTAGTTTTTACAAAAAGGGGTGTTGCTAAAATTTTAAGGAAAGAAAGTAAGACTTTTAAAGAATTTGGGTTGCGATTTCAAATGTTTCAAAACTTATATTATCTTTTCCGTATTTTTATGGTTTAGACTTCTGGGTTTTGGCTTTCTTTTGCTACGTTACGTCTTAGGGCGTTGCATAGTATTAGGGCCGTCACGGGCCAATTTTTGGTCGTGACACTGTATCTGATACATAGTGTTTTGGAGAAGGCAAAGGGGAAGTAGGAGCGGTAATGACATATGCGACTTTGTCGTGATTATGGCAATCATGACATTCCAAAGCCAATCGATGTAAAAAACTTCGGTAAACTTGGTTTACGAGTTTTAGTTTAAGATCAGTCATGGTCGCTGCCAGAGAGAGAAAAGAAACACTCAGCGTGCGCTCTTACAAGATCAGATTGGTTTATTAATTTATTTAATCAGGATGACTCCCACTGTTTTGTCGAATCCTCCTTCAAACCCTAAAAGGAGAACTAGACGGGATCATGCACACCCATAAATTTGCTAACCGATCAGCTAGGGTAGTGAAAGTACTCTGAGGGAGGTTCCCCATGCTTTCGCACGGACCCAATTAAATAACCATGTTTCCTAATATACGTAATCTCGTAAACACCTTTCTATACACCTGATGGGTTAGCTAATTGTGACGTGAAAATCTCCAGAGAGTAACTATTACCCACGGTGGGAATCGGGACCCAAACTATCATAGAGAATGGTATGCAATCACATTACAAGTTTCAACACTTGAAACTCCCGATAGGGTTTTTATCCTTAGCGGCTTATGTTTGTTGACTAGGTCAACAAACATTATGTCACTAGTCAAGTTCAACCCGTCATTTTGTGATTTATTTAGACTCACCCGCACGAGTCCTTGACTAGGTCAATAAGGCTATGCTACTGTCTTAGCTAATCGTATCAACATGCAAGCAGGAAAGCATCGCTTAGCTACTGTTCACTACGCCTTGACTAAGTCAACAAACGCAGCACGAATACTAAGTACTTTACTTCCTGAAATGACAGAGGGTTACGAATAGTTTTGAAGAAAACCTTTAACGTGATAAACTTGATATCATTGAAGGAACTAAGTGGTTTTGTAAGTTTTAGTAACATAAAGTTTTGCTTAAGAGCCAATTCCCCATAAGGGATCAAGACTCTTTCCTCATCGAATAAGGTGCAGGATATTCCTAATTGAATACCTCTATGCAAAGCAAAAGAATACGGCTATATGTTCTTTTGAAAAATTGATTTCTACAACGTATTAGGTTTGTTTTCATTGCATTAATCCAATTAACGCAATCTTATCATTTAGATAATAACACATTATCTGGCATCTTCTCACACTAGAAAAACATGATATGAAAAGAAAATATAATGCATTTATATGCCATCCGCATTCGCCACAGAGCATCGGGTCTTCACCGTAAGATTATTTAACTTACGGCAGGGTGGACGTAGGGCTAGCGCAGATGCAAAACATATAGAAGCATTTATTTATATATCATATATATATATATCATCGCAGGCAGATAATTACATTACAGGCATGCGGTCAACATTATCAAAATAATGGAATAGTCAGATTTCCTAGGAATACCGCGTTTCGTTTGAGCCGCAAACGAAACACGACATTCTCCGGTCGTGTGAATAACCCATACAAGAGTCACGTGCATGACAACAAGTCCAAACCAAGACCCCTACGAGCGCGGTGAACCACCCGTCAATCCTAGAAATGAGGCAATCCGGCCTCAATGCCATAAGGGGCCACCCCGCGCTTTCTAGAATCTGGCGGCTCGAGTGTTTACCGCCGAAAGCCGGAAAGACAAACGTCTTGCCTAAATTTGGGGGCATATGCTATTTGGTTTTATCCGTCCACCTCTCCGATGATGCCAAGTTGATTTATGGCACCATGTATCAGAGGTTTAGACGGATGCAGCATTTGTAGCAGACTTCGTCAGATTGCTCCTCATTATGAGGGGTTTTTTGATTGTGGGGACGCTCTTCCCTGCAGGTGTAAGCCCCTGCAGTTAATTACGCTACCGCATCGCGGTAACCACTTTCTCCTTCTCCAGATGGTCACTTCGTGTCGTGTGTGTTTGTTTTGTTTTTGGTTGCCCGTGGATTGTATACGGAGACTAATTTATGTTGTCGCCCGTAGGGCGTGGCTTAGTCCAAATCCGTATTTTCTTAGATTTGGGTTTGGGTTGGGTTTAAGGATCGTTAATCTCATTTGAGACTAAGATCAACTTAAATATTTGTTAAGGATAAGTTAGTCTAATTTTAGACTAAGATCTACTTAACAGGATCATTTAGATCCAACAAAATAGTATTTGGGCTCTATTGTTTTAGTTTAGGGACATTGCGGTCCATAAGTTTAAGGACATCATAGTCCATGGAGTTTAAGGACATCATAGTCCATAGTTTAAAGACGTCATAGTCTATAGAGTTTAAAGACATCATAGTTTGTAAAGTGTAAAGACATCATAGTCTATGAGTTTAAGGACCTCACAATCCATGGTAGTTTAGAGACATCATAGTCTGTAAAGTTTAAGGACATCATAGTCCATGAATTTAAGGACCCCACAATCCGTAAAATTTAAGGACATCATAGTCCATGAGTTTAATGACCCCACAGTCCGTAAAGTTTAAGGACATCATAGTCCATGAGTTTAAGGACCCTACAGTCCGTGGAATGTCTGGTTGTCGGGACCCGTCACCTCTCTGAAGACGTTGAAGGATTACAACGACAAATATCAGAGGAGTGAAGAGATGTACCCTTGAACCAAATGCCAGATTGAGAATGAATGGGATGAACATTACTTTGAATGCCATCTGAGATCAATTTTGAAAGACCTGAACATAATTAGGGCTTAGTTAAAAACAAGGTTTTGGCTTTGGGAGACTTAGCTGACTTGGGCAAAGATTGGCCTATCATAATGTTAAACACTAGCATATGTTCGGCGCTCACGTGCTGCCACGTGAGGTCTTAAAGTATTGTTTAAGTACTGAAGATTTGAAGTGCTCACGTGGGGTCACATAAGGCGCTCGAAGTAGTGTTAACCACTGAAGATTTGAAGCGCTCACGTGGGGCGTTTGAAATAGTGTTAAACACTGAAGATTTGAAGCGCTCACGTGGAGTCACGTGAGGCGTTTGAAGTAGTGTTAAACACTGAAGATTTGAAGCGCTCACGTGGGGTTACGTGAGGCGTTTGAAGTAGTGTTAAACACTGAATATTTGAAGCGCTTACGTGGGGTCACGTGAGGCGCTTGAAGTAGTGTTAAACACTGAAGATTTGAAGCACTCACGTGGGGTCACGTGGGGCATTTGAAGTAGTGTTAAACACTGAAGATTTGAAGCGCTCATGTGGGGTCACGTGAGGCGTTTGAAATTTGAAGTAGTGTTAAACGCTGAAGATTTGAAGCGCTCATGTGGAGTCATGTGAGGCGTTTGAAGTAGTGTTAAACACTGAAGATTTGAAGCGCTCATGTGGGGTCACGTGAGGCGTTTGAAGTAGTGTTAAACACTGAAGATTTGAAGCGCTCACATGATGTCACGTGAGGCGTTTGAGATTTGGCATAGCTTCTTTGAATTTGTTCCCTTTTTTCTTTTCTGAGTGCTGAGCACTATTGGGTCACGTGGGATCACGTGAGGCGTCCCCAAAGACTGAAAGCTGCCTCTGTTTTATTCTCTTTTGAAAAGTGCTAAGCACTATTAAGGGGTCACGTGATGTCACGTGAGACGCCCTAAAATAGAAACTGTCTTGGGTTTATTCCCCCTTTTTCTTCTGAAGGGCTTGTTCAGGGGTCACGTGGGAGCATGTGATCTGATCTCATTTGTTTCTCTCGTTCAACAGTGGTGCTCACGTGGGAACACGTGATCATGTTTGGGTGCTAATCTCTTTTACGTGCATGGAGATTTTGAGTTAAATCCCATGTTTAATAAGAATTAAATTCTTATATAGGGTTGAACCCTAATTTTATTTAGAGGAATTAAATTCCTATATGTTGTAAGAATTAAATTCTTTGAACTCAATTCTCCCCCTAGGTTTTGAATCTGCATAACAAATCTCCCCGATGAGAATTAAATTCTCAACTTGTGGGGAGATCTGCTTCTGCAGATCTTCAACCAGAGAAAGAACTAAGTTCTTTTTAGAAGAGTTAAACTCTTATGAAGGTGAAGAAGAGATAAAATGTTCTCTGTGTTTTTCTTCCTTCCCTTACCTAGGGCTTCTTTTTCTCTGAGGGGATCTTCCTCTTTCTGGAGAATTCAATTCTTTTCTTTTGGCTTATGAAGGTTTTTTTTATCTCTCCTTTCTCCTCTATCTCCCTCTCTCTTTTCCTGTCCCTTTGCTCTTATTTATAAGAGAAAGAAAAGAATCAATTTGTTCAAAAAATCTCTCATTGAGAGATTTTGATCAACCAAAATGATCTTTTAGATCAATCGGCGAATTTTATGCACCGTTGGATTTTTAATCCAAGGACTTCTGTTTTATAGAAGATATTTCTTTTGTTGTTCTTAGAAGTTTAGGAAGATATTTCCTTGCACAGAATTTTTCTGTAAATTGGTGATTTTTAATCACCATTGGATTTTTAATCCAACAGCGCTCTGCTTTACAGAGTGCAATATTTCTTGTTTAGAAAGATCTAAGGAAATATTTTTCAAAATAGCGCTTTTGATCCCTTTGTTTAGAATTTAATTCTATCTGTTCAGAAGGCATATGAGCCATCACGTGTACCACGTGACCCCTCACAGAATTGATTTGGTTTGTTCGTATGAAGGAGTCCAAACAGAGGGAAGGCATCACGTGGTAACACGTGAGCTTCTTTGTTCTTTGTTTGTTTTATAACTGAGTCCCTACACGTTTTGTGTGAAAGACGATCACGTGCTTGCACGTGAGGCTTTAGCTGCCGCCTACTAAATGGATCCGCTTACTCTGCATACAGATGCATCACGTACTTGCACGTGATGCTCCACTAGCGGGAATTTTTTCTTTTCCTTCTCTGAGTCTCTTTATAAGGGATTGATGATCACGTGCTCACACGTGATGTTTCCATTAGTGGGGAATTTTCCTTTTCCTTCTTCTTCTGAATTTTTATGAGGGAACAAATGCCCCCACAGCGTTGTTCTCACGTGGCTCACACGTGAGTGCAGCGCTGTCATCTTTACAGCCGTTGGATCTGCTTAGGGAACGGGGAAGATGAACCGTTTCCCATCATGTCTTATAAATGCAGGGGTCTCGTCTCTGCAACGCCTCTGTTCCTTCATCTTCTTCCTTCTTTTTTATCTTATGAGAATTTAATTCTCCTCTTCAGAACTTAGTTCTCTGTCCATTGAAAATTTCCAGAGTTTAACTCTGCCAAAGGGAACCCCTTTTTAGGTAAAGCTCTAGAACACCAAAGAACCCTTTTCTTAAAGAAAGCCTCTGGATTTTAAATCCATCTTGAGCGCTTTGCTCTCCTCTAAAACCATCTCTTAGAGATCCAAGATGTGATTTTAGAGTAATAACTCTCAATATCTTGGGCATGACATTTGATTTCTCATTTCCTCTTTATGGGGTTTCTGGAATTTAATTCCATTGCAAAAAAGGAATTTAATTCCTCACCAAAGAGCTTAGCTCTGAAAGATCAAGAAAGCCCTTCGGGAATTTGATTACCCAGTGTTCTTGAAAAATCTTTTTAAGGGATTTTTCCCGGATTTGTAATGGGTGTTCTTTTGTGGGGATGTTCCAAGTCATTTAAACTCCAATATGCATTTATTGAGAATCTTTTTCTTTATTCTCTCAATGATATCCTTGCCTCATGATGGGCGAGCTGTCATACTGATTTTGTGGGGTCCATTGTTTTTGTAGTCAATGATCTCACGGAATAAGTTTCTTGTCGTTTTCTTCTGCTGTTTATATATATATATATATATATATATATATATATTTGCACGTATAGGTTGCACTAACAGTTTTTCCTCCCTTTATTTCAGGGACAATGGCTTTCCTTCCTTACTTTCCTTTTACTCGCTTAGACGCTGCTTTTCCACAATCGCCGTCGGACGAAGAAGCAATGGCGATGATCAGAGCTCATGATAAAGATCGAACAAATCTGCTCTTATGGGGCAATTGGTACGGCCACATCATCCGGGGTCGCCGAAGTTTTATTTGCGGGGAGCTGGTGGAACCTCTTCACCCTATACTGCCGATGGAACGCCCACAGACTTCTTACGCAGTGGAAGTGACCAATTGGAATCTTTCGGGCCGGCTGGAGTCCTCTACTACTGGGATACCTAACCAGCCCCTGCCTGCTATAGACATCTTAGGGCGTCGGATTTGCCAAGGTGAAGCTCGACCTTCGGGGCAGGTTTATAAAGTGGGTATTACCTCCCGGCACCTGGTGGGCTACTTTATTTGGGCTCGCTATATTCTTTATGCCTACCGCGCAAGGCTGCAGAAGGTCGGACTATATCAGGCAGTATATGCATCCCTCTTCTATTACCATGCTCCCCATGTCTGGTGGATCAAAGCCTTCTTAAACCAGTGGAATCTGCCCACTAATACCTTCCTGCTAGGGGATCGAGAGGTGTCTATCTCATTGGATGAATTCCGTGAGATTTCAGGACTGCTTATTAGGGGGAGCTTTACGAGGAACTGCTGCCTCCTGATGAATATGTTTTCTCCATCATGCCGGCTGTGCTTGATGGTCTGACAGCCGAAACCACTGTCCGTCATAAGTATCCTAGTCTGATCACGGCCCTGGGTATTTTTGACAGATTGTTTGCGAAGTCAGAAGGGCATGGTGTCACTTTCAAGATCTTTATCGCCTGTTTCATTCGGGGGGATATTTTATCCAAGGAAGCCCTGAAGTTTGCGAGTATTGATGACCCTTTTGGGTTTGGTTTGGATAAACGGCTGGTCAAAGAAGAAGATTTACCACAGTTTTACATCCCGATCTTGTCAGTCGTTCCTTTTGATTCGATTACGGCTCCCGGCATGGATGAAGAGACCTTCTTTGTCGGTTTTATCAGCCTTTGGCTCAGCTGGTTTGTGATACCGTCACACCGACGCTTCATGAGAGCTTCTGTCTTCTATCCCGCCCATCGTGTAGCTGAAGGGGCAAAGTTGGCCGTCGGCATCGCGGGACTATCGCATCTTTATCACGGGTTAAGTGTTGCGGCCAACACTTTGACTCCATGTGTAGATGTTGTGAATCTCCCTCTTCATTACTTCACATCTTGGATTGAAATGCATGTGCTGGGGGCATTCGCGGCACATCAACGGCCGAACTTCTATGACTCCTACACCTTCCCTCGAGTTATGAGATTGGTGGATGCCTCCGCTCCCGATCCGACTCAATTAGGGGCCCTTCGTGTTCTGCTCAATACATATACCCATGAGGGAGGAATGGTATTTATTGATCGCGTTCTTTCTGCTCCAGCGGGGCCTGTCCAGCAGTTATTCGACTTGTCGAAAGGGGGAGCACTTTCTTTAAAGCCTATGGAGATCATGCATTTGTACTCGATCAGGCCGGGCTATTTGGTGTTCCACCAGAATGATACGGCTCTCCTTATGCGGTATAATCCGCACCGCTTTGCCCGGAAACTGGGCTATGATCAAGGCGTCCCCTTCGAAGCGTTCTTGGTTGAGCCTACTTCATCGTTGGGAGTTATTCGCGACGTTATTCATCATTTTACGCGGCTGAATACTGACTCTGTGTTCATGATCCCAGAACCTGACTATCTCCCCAGGTCTGTAGGCTCCTTTGTGGGCTGGTATCGCCACCAGGTTGGTCCTATCATTGCTGAGGAAAGGCGGGCACTCTTCGAATATAAGACTCCTGTCCCGACCCAAGCTGCTAGCATTCCGTTGCGACCGCGGTCAGTCATTTGCCCTCTTTTGAGGGATGGTGGTGCGGTCCTCATCTCACAGGCCGCAGAAACCGGGTCGATTCCTCCCACTGCAGGGATGCCGATGCGTACTAGAGCTCGAGCAAAGGCTTCCGCCGAAGTGCCAGCGACCCCTCCATTAGTGGTGACATTATCAACAGGGGTATCGCCAAAAGGGGACAATGGAGGCGAAATAGGTCAACATCACGCCAAAGCACCGAAGGGAAAGAAGTGATCATCTTCCAGCGTTAGTTCTGGGTCGAAGAGGAGAAAGAAGACGGTCACCGGTCTGCTTAACCTTTTGGTGGAATCTGAGCCTATTGTTCAAGATGAACCAATATCCATGCAAGAGCCGGATGATGGTCTTCTTTTTCCGGGTTCATCTGCCGAGGAAGCCGCACAATTGGCCGAGGCTATAAGGCATTCCCAGGATGAGACCGAGAACGTGCGCGTCCCGAAGAGTTCTTATCCTGCCGTTATATTCTATGAAGATGCTCCATCAATACGGCGAATATTTATAGGTCCTCTGGAAGAGGGAGGCGAGATAGCCCTCAAACATCCTATCTCAGCCGTCTCTGAAGATGAGTTGTCGTTGTGGACCGGCGGCCATGAATCTATATTTGAACCCCGGCGAGCATACCTTCTCAGGAAGGAACGTCGGCTTGAAAATGTTATACTAGAGGCATCTTGGCGTATCGGTATGCATGTTTTCTGTATTTTTCCTTCGGCAAGTAATTTGTTTCGCTTTTTATGTCTTCTTATCTTTGTAAAACTTTGCAGGAACTTCGGCAATGGCAGGGAATTTGAGCTCGAGTCGCGTCCTGACCGTGGACTCTGTAAATATCCCCGATGAGACACCAGTAGGTGTGGAGGGGATCGATACAGCTGCTATTCCTGCTGCAGAGCTTCCATTGGTGGCTTCTGTTCTCCCGATGCTTGCTCTCCCAGAAGAGGCATCTTTATTGGCCGCAGATTTAATGGATCTTTCTGGTGATGGCCCGGAGATTGTGGAACAGGTAGTCGAGACCGCCGTTCCTGAAGTGGCGGCCGTTACCCCTCAACTTAAAGCCGTCACACCAGCGAATGTCTCTGATGACGTGCTTGAGGGTACGGAGGAGATTACCGAGGCTTCTATCCCTCCCGTTCAAAGCGGGAGGAGCATTGAAGGTAGTATTCTATATTTTGTTTTAATGATCTCTTTATTATCTGAATCTTTCTGTCTTTTCAGAATTACGAGGGTTGGCGGCGTCCATCGCGGATCTATCCCCCAGAAATTCTTTTCAGCGTCTGCTCGAGATGGCCGCCCCGCAGGCAATATCCCCGCAACGCATCGTCCTCTCTTCCGGGCAAGGTCAGTGTTATTTGACCCCCTCATTGCTTTATCATTATTTCGTATAACGATGATAATGTCTTCTGTAGTTCTGGAAGCTGACGACGAAGTTGAGATTCTCGACGGGCCTGGAGATCTTTTAAACCTTCCTTGCATGACTGTGGGTAAGCAAAGTTTTGACGTTGTTCCATCTATTCTTTGTTTGTAAATCTCGCTGATTGTTTATGAATCTTGACAGTTTTTCCCGTTCTTATCCCGCTGGAATCTCGCATCATTATGCCACCCGGCCCTTATGCCCGGCACGCATCTGAACGGATGGCAAAGCAGAGCTTTCACTCCTTGTCGGCTCTTATCGAAGATCTTCGTGCTGGTATTTCGATCACAGCCGAAGAATTTGCTGTCGAAGCCAACATTTCTTTGCCCTTTCTAGCCACTTACCACGATGAAACATTGGTGCATGTCTGGGTTGAGTTTTGTCATCGAGTGGAGGCTTGCTTACATGGTCTCGAGTGCACACGCCTTCCCTCAGAAGTCGTGGCTGCAAAGATGAGCTTGCGGGGGCTGATTGAACGGTGCGCCGCAAATATGCAGTCATGTGAGAAGATGCTTAACCGAAAATTTTCGGAGAGGGAGCTAGCTTCAAATGCTTTGGGGGAACTTCAAGCTGAACTCACGGCTAAGACTACTCGTGCGTATGAACTTTGGCGGGTGCTTTAAGAAGCTATCAGGGAGGTGGTAGCTATTGATAAAGCCGTTGTTTTTACTCGCGAGATGGTTGAAGCTCACAAAGTTGCTGAAAAGGAGCTTGAGAGTCGGCTCGCCTCGTATCAGGCTCAACAGTCTCAGACGAAGACCCGTCTCATAGCAATAACAAAACATGAAGCCGAGACCCAGCGGGAGAAAGATGAATTGACGAATTTATTATGTCGTCCGCCAGCTTAAAGGTTTTTTGTATACTCTCTTTTTTGTATTTACTTCTGAACGAGAGAATATTTTGTATTCTTTTATGACATGTATCTTGTATTCATTTTCAATTCATGAATAAAGGCCATATTTTTTTTCTATCTTGCACTATCACCTTCTTTTCTTTGCTGTGTTGTTGTCATATCACTGTAGTAAGTGTGGCCTGTAGATAACAGCTCATCTTGAACTCTTTGTAGGGTAGCGATGGCTTAGGAAACAGGTTCGGGTCTGTTGCCTAAGACTTTTCAACTTTATGAGCCGTGAGGGTCTCATAAAGATTTTTCTCCCTACGAGTCGAGAGGATCTCATAGGTGTATTTTCTCCCTAGGAATCGTAAGGATTCCTAAGTGTGCTCTCTCTTGAGAGTCGTAAGGATCTCGCAAGAGAATTTTCTCCCTTACCAGTCGAGAGGACTCGTAAGTGGTCGGTGAGTTGACTTGTTCTCGAGTCGAAGCTTTGCTTCGACGGGGAGGTCGAGGGTTGACTTTCGCCGTTACGGTGTCAGGGTTGACCTTCGCCGTTTCGGTGTCAGGGTTGACTTTCGCCGTTACGGTGTCAGGGTTGACTTTCACCGTTTCGGTATCAGGGCTGACTTCCACCTTCGTCGTTTCGGTGTCAGGGTTGACCTTCGCCGTTTCGGTGTCAGAGTTGACTTTCATCGTTTCAGTGTCAGGGTTGAATTTCGGTTGTCTGTGAACCGTGGAGTCTTGGAACTAGGGACTTTGCCGTGACTCCGATTGGTGATGTTGCGTCCGTGTCCTGCTGGAATGAGGGGGGACGTCGTTGCTGATCTCTAGGCGTTAGATGTAGCCATCGAGACCTGGCTTTCCTTCGACAGAATCTCGGGAAATGCGGTTCTCTTTTCGTTTATGCCTATGGATTGTATACAGGGGACAGTATGGACTCGCCTGCAGGGCAAAAGTTTCATTTCATATGTATCTTTTGTTTTCTTCCCGCGATGCTCTATCATTTCAGCTTTTTATATCGCGAAAGTCGCGATTGCCCAATCATTTCGGCTATTTTTCGCGGTGCCCAATCATTTCGGCTATTTTTCTTTTTTACTCGCTGCTTTTTATTGCGAGTTGCCCAATCATTTCGGCTGTTTTGTATGCATATATTTTACTTGCTGATTTCGTTGCAAGTTGCCCCATCATTTCGGCTATTTCATATGCATTTTTGGCTCGCTGATTTTTTCTCGCGAGTATGGGACTTGGGATCTGATACCGATTTAGGCATCAGCATCGCTACAACTGAGATATTGCCAGGAGCGAATCATCATTTGCCTTTGTCGGTTCGAACAAAGATGGCTTAGCAAACAGGGTTAAGATCCTGCCAACTAAGGCTTTTAACTTCATGAGCTGTAAGGGTCTTATAAAGGCATTTCTCCCTACGAGTCGTGAGGATCTTGTAGATGCGTTTTCTTCTTAGGGGTCATGAGGACTCCCAAGTGCGTTTTCTCTTGTAAGTCGTAAAGATCTTATAAGAGTGTTTTCTCCTTATAAGTCGAGAGGACTTATAAGTGTTTGTTCACCGAATAGGGGAATTTCACGCTATTGGTGGAACTTGGTGGGGGAGACGTTTATTTGTGCCCGTGGATTGTATATAAGGGCTAGTATTAAACCTCTTGTTGGGCAGCCTGTGGGTTGTGATGGCTTAAGAACAGGTTCGGATCCCTGTAACTTAAGGCTTTTGAATCCTATGCGCCGTGAGGGTCTCATAAGGGAATTCTCCTCACGAGTCATGAGGATCTCGTAAATGTAACTTCTTCTTAGGAATCAGGGGGATCCCTAAGTGTGTTTCTCCTTTGTGAGTCGTAAGGATCTCACGCAAATATTTTCTCCTTATAAGGTCGAGAGGATCTTGCAAGTGTCTTTTAACGAGATTGCGCCCTTTCGGGTTTTCATAAACTCGCCGGTAGCCCTGCTGTTTTTACCCACGGAGCCCTTTCGGGTTTTCATCCGTGCCCATTTACTTATGGACATAACGTTTTTTTTGCGTCAGCCCTAGGATGTGTTCCCGCCAAAATTTTGGCTCAATACCCACTCCTTTATAAAATAATAACAATAAAATAAAAAAATAAAATTAAAAAATATAATAATAATAAAATATAATAAAAGGAAAAACTCCACATGCCAAGAATGTAACAAATGCTTCAAAGCCAAGAGTTAAAAAATTGAAGCAACGCTTCAGATCCAGCGCTAGGCGCGCTGCGCGCCATGTGTCAAACACGGATGCGCTAGCGCCAGGTGCTCTGCGCCTTAGGCAGTGCACCATGTGTGTGCTAGCGCTAAACGCGCTGCGCGCCATGTTTCAAACACGGGTGCGCTAGCACAAGGCGCGCTGCGCTCTGAGCAGCGCACCACGTGTCAAACGTAGGTGCGCTAGCGCAAAGTGAGCTGCGCTCTGAGCAGCGCACCACGTGCAAAGCACGAGTGCGCCAGCGCTGGAATTATAAAATTCCCCACCGTTAGATCAAAAGATCTAATAATGATAAATCATTAAATTAATCAGAATTAAAATTCTATTATGGAAAGATCTTTCCAATCTTGTTAAAAACAAGAAGATTGCCTTCTGTAAAACAGAAGCCCTAGGATCAAAGATCCAATGGTGGGGAAACATCCCCAAATCAATCAGAGAAAGATCTATTTAACTGATTCAACAAATCAATTCGCCCTATATAAAGGCCCCAAGACTTCAAGTCTGAGATAGAGAGATCCCCCTACAAACTTTGGGAAAACTAAAAAGAAAGAAAAGCAAGCTTTTAGCAAGAGAAGATCATTTCTTCAAGGTAAAGAACATGATTCTTGAACACAGAGATGAAATCATCTCATGAAAAGAAGAACTACCTTCTAAAATAAAAAAAGAGATCATCGATCTACAAAAGACGAAGGTCTTTTATAAAAAAGAGAGATCAAAAGATCTCATCATAAAAGAAGTATTTACTTCATTCACAAATCATTGATCTACGAAGGCAAAGCCCTTTCAAAAATAAGAACTGTTGTTCTTGAATCTTGAGGCAAAGCCTCCTTTAAAAGAACATAAATTTGTTCTCTGATCATGAATTTGATCAAATGCGCTTTGCGCTACTGAAAAGTGCCCTGCACTCATGAACTGCGCTTCTGCGCTCCTTGGACCGGCACTCAGCGCCAAGACGTGCCACGTGTCAATCACAGATACAACTTGCGCTTTGCGCTTATGAAACAACGCACTGCGCTCATGGGCAGGCGCTCAGCGCCAAGCGCGCCACGTGTCACTCACTGGTGTGCCACTAAACTAGCGCAATGCGCTCATAAATTGAAAGTGCAATGCGCTCATCATCTGGCGCTTAGCGCTAAGCGCGACACGTGTCCTTTTCGTGTGCGCTATTTGGCAGAAGCGCAATGCGCTCTTTAATTGGCGCAAAGCGCCTGGCGCGCCACGTGGCACACTGTCAGAACATACATTGTTCTGATGAATGCCATGCATTCAATACAAGACAAAAAATGTCAGGATCTAATGCTCAGCATTATTAAAAGGGCCAAGCCCGAATAAAGGCTCAACAGCCCAGAAAGAAATGTTAAACATTTTAACCTGATTGGACTTAGCCCAATATTGGCCATAAGTCCTCAACTTATATTAATTGAGCCCATCTACTCACGAATATTTAACAGATCTCAGTCCCAAACTGGACTACAGATCTTTTAACCAACTTACACCAGTTCGAGGGTACATCTATTTACTCCTCTGATATCTGTCGTTGTAATCCTTCAACGTCTTCAGAGAGGTGACGGGTCCCGACAACCACACATTTCTACGGACTGTGGGGTCCTTAAACTCATGGACTATGATGTCCTTAACCTTGACTGTGAGGTCTTAAAACTCACGGACTATAATGTCCTTAACCTTGATGATTTGAGAGATTTTATAAATCAAAAATATATTTACCGCAATCAAGAACGGCGTCGCTTGGTAGCTAGCCGGTGAGTACGGGTCGGTCTACAGGGATTTTGTGTTTTCCTAATCGCTCAAACGAGTTAATTCCGATGGGTGTTGGATTGATTATTTCTAAAAAGCTAAATTAATTTATACTAAGATTATCTAGATCTAAGTCTTGCTAGGGTTAGGTTTAGGGGAAGTTGAGAGATTAAAGGTTTCCTCACCGCTTTCAATGCCCTATTATAGATCTATTAGGTGTTATGGTAATTATCAATAAAGTGGAATAGAATCATTTGGGAAGATGTTTCTTCCTCTAGGTTCTTGTCCTTCCTTTATCGATCCTTATCCTAACCTCCATAGAAAACACGCGCAACCGGTCTTTTATACTACGGTATCACCATTACCTCGAGGGGTAAGGTGCCACAGGGAGCGGTGTGTGTGTGTATGCAAGGAGTTCTAATTGTTATGTGTGAAGGGGCAAGAAAGGGGTGAGAGATCTCATCTCTCAAACCTTTCCCTAAAGCTAACCCTAACAAGCGAGAAGACTACTCGCTCATTAGGGAATTGAAAGACATTCTAAATTAAATTAAACTAAGACAAAGAAATAAAAGAACTTACTAATTTTTATTGATGGCTCTCTCCAAACATGAACACAGTACAGATCTGAATTTATGAAGTGAAAAGAGGCATGCCTCATACAGAATTTAGAGTTCCTATTTATAAAGGATAGGAAACCCTAGGGTTATAATGACTCGCACATCTGCTATTACAAAAATACCCTTTAAGAAAAGACCTAGTCAACGATCGCGCACCACCACAGAAGTTCGCACCGACACGTGCAATAGACGGCCGCGGAACCGCGACCCTAGGCCTGGTTTGGCCACGGTTCCGCGGCCAAAAGAGGGGGTTGGGCTTTGTAACTTCTGGGCCTGGCTTCTCTTGACTTGTGATTTCTCTTTCTATATGTCCTTTTTCAATTGGGCTTCTAGGTCTTCTCCAGATCTCCAGTGAAAATTGTAGCGGACTTTTACCGTTGCTTCGTGACGAAGTCCTGAACCTTGCCCTGTTTTGTACTGATTTCTGTGTAGGCTTGATCAAGATTCTCTGTTTGTTGGTCAAAGTCTCACTTTTGCATTATCTTTTATCTTTTTCACTGTTTTAGATCCAAGAACCTGTAACCTATAATATTTAGCAGACATGTGTCAAAAGCACCTGTTTATTTCTAAAATGAATAAGAATGGGAAATATAATAATGCAATATTATGGTATGAACAAATACCCCCAAACTTATCTTTTGCTCATCCTCGAGCAAATTTATTATTTTTTTATTCTTGACAAAAAACCTAACCGCACTTTCGCAGGGAAACGTGATTGCACTGAGCACGTGCAACAAGCCATTAAACCTCTAGGTGTCCCTAGTAGGAGGAGTGTTGTCTCATGAGGGTTTTCAGCGGATACTACCCACAAAATCCTATCAATTCGGCTTTTCGACTTTTGTTCTCCAATTAGGTTTTCTAACAAGGAATTCTATTATCGTCGACTCGTAAATTATCCACCCATATTCTTCATACTTCCTCATCATCTAACTTAAGATTATATATGTTCTACAAACCTACTTAGCTTTCGGCATCTCTTAAGTTTTCCTTCTAGGGTTCCATCTCCACTTAGGAATTTTTATCAACTCTACTAAAGATATAAGTTTTATTCTTCACTCCTTTCTCTCATCTAAACTCCAATCACATATCCCTACGTGTGTGTATAAATCACCCCTACACTTGGAAATTCAAGTCAAGCAATCATACTCTTGTCCGTTGTCCAAAGCACTTTTTAATTGGTGAATTTTTAATTGAATTTTGCTTACACATCCTTCATGCGACCGTTAATACTTCTTGAGGTACCAACGACCGATTACAAGATGCGTTTGCACTTTAAAGCGTAAATCCTAGTCTTGCAACACCTAAGGCTTTTAGCAGTGACTCCCAAACCAGTTGGTCTAAGGCACTAGGTGATGAAGCACCCTCGCTAAATATTTTTCTATTTTCACAGCCTTAAGTAATCACAAAAACCAGTGTTCATTTTTTTTCTCTTTATTCACACTTATATTATTTTTTATTGTCTTCGTACTATGGACTTTAGACAAAAGCATTTCAAGGTCTCTTCTACTATTCCAAGTTTCAAGGTGCGTGATTGTGCAAATTGTAGGGTATATATTTTCAGAATCTAGACTTAAGCTAGGAACTATTTTTCAAACTTATACTCTAATAAGAACATCAATACTTTTCCTTTGTTTCGACTTAGCCCAAGAATTAAACTCAAAATTTGCCTATTTCTAAATAAACTACAAAGACATATACTTTCTACCGTTAAACTTTAAGGAAGGTTATTTTTAGGGTTTCTAATTTACTAAGTCTAAGATCTAGTTGTTCCTAGCCAGTTAACCTATTTGTCAAACTCAAGTCAAATATGGCCAAAATTGAATACATTAATTTTTATAATTTTTGAAATTTTTCAATTTTTTATGGGTTTTAAAATAAGTATGCAAATGCAAAAATATGTACAAATGAATGCGAAGGGAAGAAAACGTACCGAGAATACCCCCAAACTTAAACTTGACAGTGTCCTCACTGTCATGCTACACCAAGAGGGTCAAAATGTCGGCACTCCCCTGTTTATTTATTTACAATTTTTTTTTGTTAAAAGAAAAACAAAAATATATATACAGAAAGGCCCCCCCAAACTTCATTGAAACAATGTTAAACGTCATTGCCAAACTTTACAAAGACCAAACGTCAACACCAACCATTCGAAAAATTTATCTGTATAGAGTATCGGTTGGTGGAAGAACATGTTGTACCGATCCAAAAAGAATTAGGGAAGATAGAAGTGGTGGGATGGAAAATGTGGAAGTGAATAGATATGATGTGGTGATGAATCAAAACGAGAATGTGAATGATCAGCAATCAGTGGAATATTGGCATTCTCGTAGCTTATTAAAAGAAATTGGGGTGGTTCAACTTCTAAAGGAGGAGGTTGACTAACCACACTATCCCCAAGATATTTCTGTGGATCCTTCATCGACTTGGCATCATCCATCATATGCATATGATATTCAATTATGAGGGAACTAATCTCCTCGATGTCCGCCATAGTCCAGCCGAAAGCTTGCCGCCTATCTTGTAAGACCATTAAAAGGGCGTTCTCTTGCTCGAGGGCTAGAGAGGCCGATATGATAACGGGAAAGGTCTCATTCGTATCTATGTAAGCATATTTAAAGTGAGACGGCAAGGGCGTGAGTTCGAGTTTCGGAGGCGAAACAATCATAAGCAAAATTGGGAAATCTACCTCGAACTCAAAGGACTCCAACACAGGTTCGAAATCACTGCAAACAACCGATTCAGATGGTTCAACTAACTCATCCAAAAATTCAAAAGACTCATATTCAGGCTGTGAGTCGTCAAAATCATCCGAAAAAGTGAAACTTTCATAATCAATATCGGTTGTGTCAACTGTGGTGGATTCAAGGAGGGACGCACTAGTGGCGTCAAAACTGTTTTCATCAAATAGAAATCTTTCAAGCTCGCAGTCCTCCTGCGTGATTTCGTGAATAGAGCAAACTTCTCGGGTACTGGTTTTAGGCACGGGAGGGAGGGGGCAGACTTCCTAACTTGTAAATATTGAACTCACTAGACGTCTTCCCGAAGGATAGAGTCATGAAGCCATTGCGACAATTTATTACGGCATTGGAAGTGGCCAAAAATGGTCGACCGAGGATCACCGGAATTTGGTTCCGTGGGTTAGCAACAGGTTGTGTGTCCATAACAATAAAATCAACGGGAAATATGAAATCCCCAACTTTGATCAACACATCCTCTAGCTCACACCTAAGATGGGTGATTGATCGATCAGCCATTTGGAGAGTACAACGAGTGAGTTTCAACTCTCCAACCCCTAATTGTTCGTACACGGAGTAGGGAAGCAGGTTAACACTAGACCCAAGATATAAAAGTTCTCGATTGATTTTCTTATCCCCAATTGTAATTGAAATTGTAGGACAGCCGGGGTCCTTTCGTTTTTGGGGTAAGGGTTGAGGTTGGTTAATAGCATTGCTCACTGCACTAGCCACTAGCACTTTCTTGGGTATTTGAGACGACTTTCTCTTTGAGGTGCATAAGCCCTTTAAGATTTTCGCGTATGAAGGGACTTGTTGGATTGCATCCAAGAGAGGTATATTTATGCTAACCTGTTTAAATAACTCTACAATCTTCTCCATTTGTGGAGTTGGTTTATTGGGACTCAACCTGTTTGGAAATGGAGCATTTTGAAAATCTGTTGAGTCCAAAGTCTGTGGAGTAGAATGTGGAGTTGGAACGGATCCCAGTATGGGTGTGTTCGTGAAGTGAGAAGTGGGTCCGTTCGGATTAGAAGAAGAAGAGCCTTTTAAAGAATGAAGAATAGGCTCTAGCGGAGGAGATGAGGGTGAATAAGAAGAAGAAGGAGAAGATGGAGAAGATGGAGAAGAATCACCGGCGGGGATGTCATCACTAATACCCACATTATTCTGCAACACTCTTCCGGATCTCAACGTGGTCACCACATTTACATTGTGATTTTGATATGCGTTTTGTGTGTGACCGGGATTTGGCAATGGTTGAGATGGAAGCTTTCCCTTTTCTCTCTCGCTCAACGCAGCAGTTAATTGTGCAATTTGTGCCTCAATAGATTTGATGCTTTGATCGTGTGAAACATTGTTGTGCACCAAAGACTGGACGCAATTTTCCAATCTTGCTGCGGATTTTGTTGATTGCTTGAGAAACGCATCTAGACTTTTTTCTAGCGAGACAACCTTATCATCATTTGGTTGAACCAAATTGTTCGTTTGATTTGGATAAGGTTGTGGTTGGAAAGGTTGCTGGTATTGAGTTTGTTGGGGCGCTTGTTGTTGTGGAGGAGGAGGCCTTTGAAAGTTGTTGTTTCCTTGGAGTTGCTGATTTTGATTCCAAGCAAAATTTGGGTGGCTCCTCCAACCCGGATTGTAGGTCGAAGAGTAAGGATCATTTCTTTATCGTTGCTGAAAGGTAGCATTGACTTGATCTTGTCCTTGAACATGTGGATTGTAAGGACACTCTTCGGTAAGGTGTGATGGATCCGAACAACAAGCAAAAACAGTTCGTGGGGGTAAAGCAGGGGCAGGAGAAGACGATGAGATTTTGGTCTCAATGGCTTCTAGCTTTTTCATAAGTGCGGCCATCTCAGCCTTCATAGCAATCGACATATCTATTTGATGTATGCCTGCCCTAGATTGACCAATAGAAGAAGATGAGGTGGTCTTTGTGCTCTCCCAGAATTGTTTGTTCACTAAGATCCTCGAGAAACTGCTATGCTTCTTCACTAGATTTGGTTAGAAAGTGACCTTGACAAATGGTTTCTAGCAACTGCTTCGTTGCCGGGTTCAATCCCTCGTATAATGTTTGGCAAAGTTGCCAATTTTCGATCCCATGGTGGGGGCATTGAATAAGTAGGTCCTTGAATCTTTCAAAACACTTCCAAAATGATTCGGAAGGAAGCTGGGAAAATTGTATTATCTCATTGTGAATTCTCGCGGTCTTGTGATGAGGATAAAACTTTTTAAGAAAAGCTTTAACAAACTCGTCCCAATTTCTAATTGAATGTGATGCTGTGCTGTATAGCCACTTCTCGGCTAAGTCACATAAGGTGAAAGGAATGACCGTTAGCCTTATAGTGTCATCACTTAATTGGGTTGTTTTCATCATGGCGCAAACGTTTTGGAATTTATTGATAAAGATATAGGCATCTTCGGATTCCAATCCATAAAATTTTGGCAGCATATTGATGAAGTGGGGTTTTATCTCAAAATTGTCCCCATTTGCCGGTGGGGGTGAAAGACAGGTAGGTAAGGAGGTGCGGACAGGGTAGAAGAGATCCTGGAGCGCGATTCGTTGGGGCGCTACAACAGGCGGGAGATTCGGGTTATTCGCACCTAACGGAGGTGGAATCAGTCCCGTCGGTAAGGTGTTGTTAGGATTGTATCCCGACATACCTTCGGAAGAAGAATTTGAAGGTGGAGGTAAGGAGGTGGACGGAATTTCGACTTCGGCGTCGAAAGGTTCGTCGGTCGGTACCAACGAAACATGGACTAATCGGGCGCTAGTATCCCTAGTCCAAAGTGACATACACTAAAGAGCTAGTGTAGTCAAAAAAAAATGAAAAACAGAATGTGGGGGTAAGAAAATGTCAATGAGAAGAAAGTGAGTGGTGGTGGGGTGCAAGGATTTTACGCGACAAGTTGCAAGTTTTTATAAAAGATTTTTTTTCCTTTTTCCCTTTTTTTTATTTGGAACTGTTTGCAAAAAAGATTTTTGATAAAGGGCTAAGACACACTTTCGATCAACCAGAAATGCACAATCAGGCCTAGATTTAGGGTCACCTAGGTCAGCTAGACAGCTCCTAACTGTTCCAAAGGGCTAGAAACAGGACCTCAAACCCCCTCTTCACCGCTAATTGCGGCTAGGTAAGTGCCAGGTAAGTGGGAGGCTCCCCGCTACAAGTAGCGGTCCTAATTAAGTAACCACTTGCCTTAGACAGACTTGCCTAGACACCGCAAAGTCAGGTTAGGATAAACGATCGATGCCTATAACTATTCCTCTGTCCTATTGAGCTCGAAATCCTTAGGGCTGAGTCTAGTATTTTTTAATTAAAGATTGGTCAATGCTGTTTCCTGATTTAAAATCAGGAAAGCCTACGGAAGAGGCTTCAGAAAAGGGTCACGTGGTTACACGTGACCAGCAATCACGTGTTGGCACGTGACATCTAAAAGTATCGGCAAGGCAGATCCAGCTAAAGAAAATGGCTTCAGAAAGGGTCACGTGCTCCCACATGACCAGGGTCACATGTCGGCACGTGACATTTAAAAGCAGCGGCAAAGGCACATTGGTTCCCTGATCAAATCAAGGAAAAGGCTTCAGAAGAGGTCACGTGTTCCCACGTGACCAGGGTCACGTGTTGGCACGTGACGCTCAAAACATCAGACTCATTCTACGGTTAAATCAAGAAAAAGGCTCCAGACGAGGGTCACGTGCTCACACGTGACCAGGGGTCACGTGGTGGCACGTGACGGCTAAGCAGCGACTAGAAAGCAGAGCGCAGAAAGAAAGAAGAAAGCTCGTTCCAAGGGGGTCACGTGCCCACACGTGACCAGGGGTCACGTGGCCACACGTGACCAGGGGTCACGTGGCCACACGTGACCGGTTTTCAAAGCCTATCTTTTAACAGAATCAAATTCTGAGGAGAGATCACTTAAATCTTTCCAAAGGAAAAAGATTATAAGCAACCGATTAAATTAAAGATTTAGAGGTGATTAAATATCATCTATCTATGGGAAAATCTCGAATTTGGAAAGATTTCACCTTTAAATCTAACCGAAATAACAAAGGAGAATCTCTGGATTTAAAATCCAATGGTGAATAAAATTCACCTAATAATCCAAGGGTCCAAAACGAATGATGGATGCAAATCAAATCTCTCAATGAAAGATTCATCAAAAACTAATTGACTCGGCTGCTTCTCCTATAAATAGGAGCCAAGAGACACACAAGAAATATATATGTGCAGAGGGAAGAGAAGAGAGAGAGCCTTGATACTTTAGAGGAATTTGGATCTTCTGCAAAAGAAAACCCTAGGTAAGAAAGGGAAGGTTTCATTGAAAGAAAAGAGAATTTAATTCTCAACAGAGTTTAACTCTGATATAAAACAGAAGGACATATTTCTTCTCTCTTTGATGGAGGATCTGTAAAGTGCACATCTTCCCTTGAAGTTGAGAATTTAATTCTCAATGGGTTGAGATCCTGCCATGCAGATCCAAAGCATAGAGAGGGAATGGAAGCACGAGAATTTAATTCTCATAGAACTATAGGAATTTAATTCCTTTAAAATAAAATTAGGGCTTGACCCTGTGTTATGGGAATTTAATTCCTTCAGAACAAAAAGAAACAGGGTTTAACCCTAGTTAAGAACTTAGTCCTGTTGAAACAACGGGAATTTAATTCCCTTAATCATAATTCTTTAACAGAGAGTGGGAGTTTAATTCCTTAAAGCTTTTATTAGGGTTTAACCCTATTCAGTTCTTCATATATATGAGGAATTTAATTCCTACAGAAAATTCAGAGTTCAACTCTTTAAAAGGAAGTAGGAATTTAATTCCTCTGAAATTATGTTTAGGGTTCAACCCTACGAGGAATTTAATTCCTGAAAGGGATTAACAGATCTTCTAAACAACATACAGAGAGGCAGGGTCACGTGTCACCACATGACCCCTAAAAAGATCTACAGAGAGCCCCTTTGAGGCAGTGCCTCACGTGACCCACGTGACTCTTCGCAGAGGCTTTAACATACTTCATTTAAACACCCGTCACGTGATGACACGTGATGCTCCAAAAGACGTGATCTTCTCAGCAGAACGAACGAAGGGAGGGCGCCCTCACGTGCTACCACGTGACCCCTCTTGCCTCAGTGTCTAACGCTAAATTGGAACCCCTGAATCCAATGTTAAAACATTGTTTGGCCTTAGTGTTCAACACTAAGCAAAGAACTTTATTTGCAGTGTTCAACACCGGTTACCGTAGTGTTCAACACTAATTTGGGATTTCTGTTGCCAGTGTTTAACACTGGTCTGTTTTAGTGTTCAACACTAATCTGAAAGCCTTGTTGCTGGTGTTTAACACCAACTATCTTTTAGTGTTAAAACACTAACTTATCAATCTCATTCCCAGTGTTCAACACTGATTGGTCTTTAGTGTTTAACACTAGGCATTGGTCCAATTGGCTAAATGGACAGAGGCAAAGCCTCTCCTTCAATGGACCAACAGGAAGCCAATATTCCAGACCTGATTGGACTTAGCCCAAGATGGCCATAAGTCCTCAATTCGTAATTAACTGGGCTAATGGGCTCATAACATAATTAATTGGTCTTGATCCCAAATTGGGCCAAAGACTATTTAATCCACTCCGGTTCCAGGGTACATCTCTTCACTCCTTTGATACTTGGCGTTGTAATCCCTCAACGTCTTCAAAGAGGTGACGGGTCCCGATGACCACGCATTGATACGGACTGTGGGGTCCTTAAACCCATGGACTACGACGTCCTTAACCTTGACCGAGATGTCTTAAAACTAACAATGGACTGTGGGGTCCTTAAACCCATGGACTACGACGTCCTTAACCTTGACCGAGATGTCTTAAAACTAACAATGGACCGTGGGGTCCTTAAACCCATGGACTACGACGTCCTTAACCTTGACCGAGATGTCTTAAAACTAACAATGGACTGTGGGGTCCTTAAACCCATGGACTACGACGTCCTTAACCTGGACCGCAATGTCCTTAACCTACCCATGGACCGCAATATCCTTAAACTACCCATGGACCGCAATGTCCTTAAACTAGCAATGGACCACCATGTCCCTAAACTGGAACAATAGATCCCACGTCTGCTCTTTTATCGGATCTAAACGATCCCGTTTAAGTTGATCTTAGCCTTAAATATGGCTAACGTATCCTTAAACCTTTCAAACAGACTTTAGTCCCAAACTGGACTATAGATCCCCCCAATAAACTCTGGTTCGAGGGTACATCTCTGAACTCCTCTGACATCTGTCGTTGTAATCCTTCAACGTCGTCAGAGAGGTGACGGGTCCCGACGGCCATACATGCAATGGACCACTATGTCCCTAAACTGGAACAATGGAGCCCAAATGCTCTTTTGTCGGATCTAAACGATCCCGTTAAGTTGATCTTAGTCGCAGGCTAGACTAACGTATCCTTAACAAACGTTTGAGTTGATCTTGGCCTCAAATATGGCTAACGTATCCTCAAACCAAACCCCCAAACCCAAATCTAAGATAATACGGATTTGGACTAGTCCACGCCCTACGGGCGACGACATAACTCGGTCTCCGTAAACAATCCACGGGAAACAAAACATAAAATAAACACACACGACACGAAGTGACCATTTGGAGAAGGAGAAAGTGGTTAACGCGATGCGGTAGCGTAATTAACTGCAGGGAAGAGCGTCCCCACAATCAAAAACCCCTCAAGCGAGGGGGAATCTGACGAAGTCTGCTACATCGGACGCATCCGTTCAAACCTCCGATGCACGGTGCCATAAATCAACTTGGCATCTTCGGAGAGGTGGACGGATAGCACCAATTAGCATCTGCCCCGAACCCCAGGCACAGACGTCCCCGCGTCTCGGTCGCCGTTCGGAGGGGAACAGATTCTGGCAAGTCCGGTGGGACATTTTCCTCTTTCCACTCCACACTTCGTGTGTCGTGATTCGCGAACCAATCGCGGTTCGTTAATGGTTGCCCTTGGGTTTCAAGATGCTAAGAATTGGCATCTTGCTTATTGCAGAAAGCAAAGGATCGATGGCTTCTACTTCTGCGAAATTCTCCAACTGCTCAGACTGCAATTGCGACCAACGCTTCGCCTCGCCAGGAGGTATAGCCTACGGACCCCAAGCTACTTCGTTATTCATAATGCCGGTGGACCAGGCGACTCAGGCCACTACCGGATTGTTCTTTGGGACTATGCTCCCACCAACAAGCTTCACGGCGCTGGTGCTGACAAAGGAAGCTCCCAAGAAGTCGGTCTTTGATCGTCTTACCTCTGCCGCGGCTCCTCTCAACGGGTCGCCCAACATCAGCGCCTCGGTCTTCTTTATATTGGGCCAGAAATCCTGTGGACCCATCATGGGGCCTACAATCCCACGGAAGGCTGCTTCTAAGAAAGTGGCCGCTCCTGCTCCCGAAATCGCCAAGGCGGCTTCCCTGGCCAAGAAGTCGGTCTTTACAAGATTGATGGCCCCAGCTCCCGCTCCTGCTACCCAAAGGACATCGGTCTTTGACAGGCTAACACCAGCAGCGACCCCCCACCTACACAGGGGGCAAGACGAAGCCATTCTCACCGCTGGACCAACGTCGTCCGCTCGACACGATCGACGTCGCCATTGGCGCCGAGTAAGGAAGGCTGGGGGCAACTCCCCCTCCGGGCTAACTCCATCAGCCCCGATGGCAGAAGTTAATGCTGCTGTTCCAACTGGGAACAACTTCGAGATGCTAAATAAGGTGCGAAGGAATTCTCCTACTGCAGTGCTAAAGAGGTCTCCTCCCCCACTAAAAAAGGTCGCGGAAATAAAGTCAGAACATCCCCGACCCCCTCAACGACTGTCTTCCAGAATCTATAAGGTTTGGCGGCAGGCCCGAGACTCGATGATCGATAACCTTCTCCCGCCAGCACAAGAAGCTGAAAATCCAACCGGAAGCCGGTCACCAGGCTAAACCACGAAAGGCTGTCTGGACGCCCACCTCAACGGCCCCCTCAACCTCCACTGCTCATAAAAGGAGGAAGCCAAAGAAGATCCCCCAGCCTGCAACGACAGCTAAAAGCACTGAGCCCAGACGCCCTAAGTTTGGGGGCATGATGGTCCACACCGTATACATGGCGTCAGGAAAAGAAGACAGCCGTACGTCTACAGGTCATAGACCGCTTACACGGTCGGAGACCAAAGCTCAGGAGCAACAACAAAAGCTCCAGGAAATGATGAATGCTATGGACGCACTTACCGGGCCAAAAGAAAACCCAGAAACGTCCTCAGACGCACGCCAGGAGGAAGAAACCGACGCTGATTTCCTTCGCCGGATACTGGAGAAGAAGGACAAAGAGGCTGCTGAACAAGCAGCCAACATACAGCGTATGGGCCTTCTCTTCCAAGATATGATAGGAATGATGATCCAGCAAGACCTACCCGCCGAGGATCCCCCAATCGTTCTTGAAGACGACCGAGGAGAAACGTCAAATCCACCACCGGCCCTCTCAACGACCAAAGAGGATACAATCTCTAAGGCTGATTTGGTCGACTATATAGCCCAGCAAATCCGGGTTCATCATGCGACTGAGGCAGCTGGTCAAGTCGTAAAGACGGGCCGGCCGTATCCAAGCTGGTACGACCAAATCAAATACCCGTCGGGCTATACAATACCAAAATTCCACGTGTATAAGGGGACCGGCAATCCCCATCAACATGTTGCCCAGTTCCGGGCCCTTTGCGGTAACACCGGCGGTGATGATAAACTGTTGCTTCGCCAGTTCGTGGGCAGCTTATCAGAAACAGCGTTCGAATGGTATTCGGAACTCCCGAATGATTCTATCAAGACGTTCGCTGAAATGGAGCTGCTATTCACTCAGCGATTCGCAAGCGCCAGCGAACGCACTCCAATAACAGCACTGATTAACGCCAGGGTAAACCAGGCGAAACCTGGGTCCAGTATGCTATACGCTGGCGGAATTTGTGGTCGAGATGCGAACAACGCATTGAGGAAGCACCCGCAGTGGGCATGTTCGTGGGAACCCTAGACCCTCACGCAACTATCTCCCAGTTTATGATGTTCTTTAAGCCAACCACATTCCAGGCTTTAATCGACAAGTTGGCTCAGATGGACCAGATGGGTCATAGACCACCTCCCCCGAAGTCGGAACCTCGGAATGACAAGGGTAAAGGAAAGGCAACCTTCGTCGCGAATGCCCAGCAGCAACCCAATGCCACAAAGCTGGCAGATCAATTGGAAGAAAGACGCCGGTATTATAATGAGAAGATGAAGCGTCCTTACTCGTTCCCACGGAACAAGATGAAACGGTTATTCGAGCTGGCAATACGCAACAGACTTATAAACCTACCAAATCCAAGGCGACCGCCACAACCCACTGAGGTGAATAACCCTAACTATTGCCCTTACCATCAAACGGTAAGTCATCCGATTGAAGATTGCTTCGTCTTCAAAGGATGGATTGAAGATCAATACCTTCAGGGGAAGTTTGTACTGTCCGAAAAGTGGAAGGTGAACCCACCACAGCCGCATACTCCTAAGAAAGCAGATACGCCGGGGGCAACCTGCTCCTTTATTGAAGAAGCTCCATGGGAGGTCGTGCTATCAACTAAAACCAAAAGAATGTTGAGAGACCTTCATGCATGCCCTGCGATCGAATGGAAGGACCCTCTTGAACCTCAAATTATCGAAGGGATGTTGAAGCCCCGCCCAACTACGAAGACTCGCGATAAGGGCCCAAATACTCACGCCCAACCATCAAAATCTTCGAAGAAAAAGAAGAAGAAATCCAAGAAGCCCGTGAAGCTTGGAGACGAGCACACGAACTTGCAGAAGTAAATCGACGCGCTGGAAGAGTACAATCAAAAGGCGCGAACTCCTGTCACGCTGCAAGAGTTCCTCAACCACATCTTTCAAGAGGAAGATGATGGAGAGAGCTCGTCGGATGAATCCGAGGGATATGTGGCGAGTTGTAACATAATCTCCCACTCGTTTACTGACGATGAAAAAACTCCTGGCACTAAGAGACTGGGGACAGAGCCTGAACCAGAGCGTGTGTGGCCAACAGATGAAATGATCGACGCCTTTCTAGACGAGATTCGTCTAAAGAGTAAAGCGGATCAGGAGCGTGAGATGGCCGCATCGGAAGGAGCCAAATGCAGGCGACTGAACGAAAGAGTTGAACTACCCCCGCCAGATCGAAAGGCATCCGAAGTAGACAAGAAGATATTCAAGACGAGAAAAAGGTTTGCCAAAGCCATATCAATGGGAATGAAGCTACCACCCTCGGAAGAAAACACGCTTAACGGTGTGGAGAGACACCCTGATTATTGCGCATATCATCGGAAAATTTCACACCCCACGGAGGAGTGCGACGCCTTTAAGATATGGTGGCAAGGATATGTTGCTCATCAGCAACATTTTAAGCGAATGAAACGCAAGATTCGTCGGGAGCGAAGAAGTACTGTCGACGGGCACAACAGAACTACTGGCAGCTGTTACATGGTTAGCGTCGGGGGGTCACAAGTTCTCACCTTTGGGAGCGACTCTGATGAAGAAATGGCTCTGGGCCCTCTCTTTAAAGAATCCGTTTTAGGGAAAGAGGAGAAATCGGAGGCCTGCGAGAACATTCAGCTGCGCAATCGCACACTCCCAGAAAAGAATCTCGGGCCCGCGAATAGAAAAGATAAGGGAAAGGAAAAGGTCACTGAGGATATCACTTTAGATGACCAAGTCATGAAAAAACTAACTACCAAAAACCCTCCCAGGAAGGGTAAGGTGGCTGCGCAATCGCACACTCCCAGAAAAGAATCTCGGGCCCGCGAATAGAAAAGATAAGGGAAAGGAAAAGGTCACTGAGGATATCACTTTAGATGACCAAGTCATGAAAAAACTAACTACCAAAAACCCTCCCAGGAAGGGTAAGGTGGACTACAACATCCCAGCGCACCTAAGGAAGCTACCTTCTCAGCTTAGCATTCTCGATGCCCTCCTATTATCAAAAGAAGCGCGAGAGTCACTAATTAAGGCGTTACAAGAACCTGAGCAATTCCAAGCCTTCCTCGCCACTGAAAGGATGAAGGATGAACTGGAGGAAGTGCATACGGCCGACATCACTTTCGGTGACGAAGACCTCCTTCTCGGGACGTGCGACCACAACCGCCCCCTATATATCTCTGGATACTGCCATGATATCAAGATAGGCAAGATCCTGGTGGATAATGGATCCTCCGTCAATCTCCTTAATGTTCGGGTGTTGAAGGAAATCTGCATGAGTGTGCAACACCTCGCTCGCGACAAAATTACTATCTCCGGTTTCGATTCACAATCGTTACGGACTCTCGGATCCGTGATACTAACATTACGCTTTGGACTTCTCGTCATAGACATCAAATTCCATGTCATTGACGCCAAGACCTGCTACAACGCCTTGCTCGGTCGTCCTTGGCTACACGAGTACAACATCATCCCTTCTACACAACATCAGTGTATGAAGTACTTTAAGGATGGTTTCGAGTATACCGTAACATGTGAGTTGAACCCATTTTCCGTGAACGAAGTCCGCAAATACGAAGATGCGAAGTAATTTTTGCCAGATTTCAAGGATACAGAAAGGTGTCGCAACCCGGAGAACAAAGCCGCCGCCACCATCCCTGTTTTCGGGAGCGATACCGAAGAAGAGGAAGAGATAGTTTATGCCGGGCCATCTCAACGCAACAACCTGGGGACGTCCGCCCCCATGTTGGTCTTCGGAAGTGATTCAGAAGATGAGGTTAATGCCGTGTTCTCCAATCGGCTGTCAATACAAGCACCCCCTAGCGATGATCATAGTTTGCAAATCACCATGGTACCGCGAGAACGCTACAAGGATCTCGACACACTTCGAGCTCACAATGTGCAAGACCTGCAAACGTTTTATGTCCCTCCCAGGCAAAGGGGTGAGAAGGTGATCCTATTCTACCGATCCTCAGAGTCGAAAGTAGAGAAAGAGATCTGGCATGGCGCGGATGCTACACTCGACATGCTCCAACCCATCCGTCTGCCCAGATACTATACAAATGGACTAAAGAGGCTATTGAAGCGCCAAGGAGTACCCTTAAAACAGACTGTTCGACAGGCTCGGTTCTACAACAGGATTTGGGATGTCCCTGGGACTCAACGCAAATTTCCCAACGGGAAAATGGAAACACTTGGGCTTGGATACGCGAGAACTGGAAAACGGGAACGGGCCCACAGTAGCTACGCTATATATACCTTTGATGAAGAAGAGGACGCCCTGTCAGGAAATGCCAACCCCTCATCAAAACTAGACCCCGCGATTGAAGTGCCGAGTCCGTCGTTTGAAGAAAGAATGGACAAGCTTATCAGGAAAGTGGGTCAAAAAGCCCGGGAAGACCACAACCGTGAGATGGCCATCTACGAGAAGGCCAGGACGCAACGTCTGTTTCAACAGGCTGCAAAAGACAAAGATGCTCCTCCCTGTCAACCCGTCGTACGCAAGGGCCAACGCAGAGACGGAAATAAATCAAGAAGCGGAAGGAGGAGCCGATAACAACGACGCAGGATTAGAGAATTACGTGATCAGGTATTGCACGGCTCGGATTTGTCCCTCATGAAGAAGATGAGTCGAGCGTACTCCTTCCCCCGAGACAAGACGGAGAGGTTACTCAAGCTCGCTATAAAACATCAAATGATCGCGCTTCCAGAATCTAGACACCCTGAGCAAGCTAACAAGGCTTCTCATCTGAGCTATTGCTCTTATCACCGAGCCATAGGACATCCTACCGAAGACTGCTTCACCTTCAAGAACTGGGTCGAGGACCAGTACCAATAGGGCAGATTCGCTTTATCCAACGGATGGAGGGTAACGCCGCCACAAAAGCACGAACCCAAAGCCGCAAGAGCAGAACCGGATCCACCTCAGTCCTGGAAGCGGATTCGCACCTGTTACATGATTACGATATTAAAAGAAGAGCCCGAGAACATGGATGAGCTTCCCTGGTGCTTTGAGAACAGCGATGATGAGGTGGTCTCAGAATTTCCGCCAGCTCCAAAAGAACTGGAAGACGACATACATACTACTGCAGATAACCTCAAGAAGATTGAGTTGGGATCGGTAGATGACCCACGACCGACATTTGTCAGCGAGCTGCTGTCTGAAGAAAGGGTGACTGCGTTAAAGGACGTGCTTCTACGGCATAAAGACTGCTTCGCGTGGAACTACTCCGAGATGCCAGGATTAGATCCGGAGATTGCTGTGCATAAATTAGCAATATCCCCAGATATCAAGCCAGTCAAGCAGGCGCCAAGAAGGATGCGACTCGAGCTTGAAATGAGCATCAACGCCGAAGTCAAGAAGCTGATCGATTCTGGATTTATCCAAGAAGTCCATTATCCCGACTGGATCGCCAATATCGTCCCGGTAATGAAGAAGAATGGGACGGTACGCATATGCGTGGATTTCAGGGATCTCAATAAAGCCTGTCCAAAGGACGATTTCCCCGTACCAGTAACCGAGCTAATGATAGATAACACGTCCACTCACGAGGTTTTCTCCTTTATGGACGGTTCATCAGGATACAATCAGATAAAGATGCATCCCGAAGACCAGAAGCATACCGCTTTCCGGACCCCTTTGGGTATATTCTGCTACAGGGTTATGCCCTTTGGTCTAAAGAACGCCGGCACTACCTATTAAAGGGCCATGACAAAGATCTTCGACGACTTCATACACGACATCGTCGAGTGCTATATCGATGACCTTGTAGTAAAGTGCATGTCATACGAAGAGCATTTAAAGCATCTGGAGACTGTATTTCAACGCCTTCGGCAATATAATTTGAAGATGAATCCCCTCAAATGCGCGTTTGGAGTCTCCTCGGGTAAATTCCTGGGATTCATCATCCGACATCGAGGTATCGAAATAGATCCATCTAAGATCAAGGCGATCATGGAAATGCCTCCGCCAAGAACCCTCAAACAGTTGCGGTCTCTCCAAGGGAAGCTCGCATACATCCGGCGGTTTATCGCTAATCTTTCAGGCAAATGCCGTCCTTACAGCCACCTGATGAAAAAGGGAACTCCATTCGTTTGGGATCACAAATGCCAAGGTGCAATAGACGAGATCAAGCAGTACTTGCAGAATCTTCCGGTGTTGGCCGCGCCGGTTAAGGGAAAACCCCTCATTCTTTATACAACCGTCCTCGAAGGTTCCTCAGGCGCATTATGGGCACAAGAGAACGATTAAGGGAAAGAGAGAGCACTCTACTACTTAAGTCGTGTTCTACTGGGGGCAGAAAGCAACTACTCTCCCATTGAAAAACATTGCTTGGCGTTAATCTTCGCGATAACAAAGCTCAGGCACTATGCGTTGGTACATGAAGTCCGTCTCATCTCGAAGGTGGACCCTCTTAAATATTTGATGTCAAAGGCTATATTGACGGGTCGACTCGCTAAATGGGCTCTACTCCTGATGGAGTTCTCAATAACGTATCGACCTCTTAAGGCAGTGAAAGGCCAGGCCATTGCCGACTTTCTCGCTGAGCATTCAGTGCCTGCCGGTTCTCCTCTAAACTGCGATTTGCCGGACGAGCATGCATTTGATGCGATCGGCGGCGGTAGTACCCGATGGGAACTCTATTTCTATGGAGCGTCCTCCGTGAAGAAGCGGAAACAAGGTATCCCAATGATCAAATTGGGGATAGGCCTCATCTTCGTAACCCCACAAGGAGGGATAATGCGCTTTGCTTTCTCCTTAACGGTATCGAGGACGAACAATGAAGCCGAATACGAAGCTTTGATAGCAGGCCTCGAGATCGCCATCGACATGGGAATTGAAGACCTCCTTATATACGGGGATTCTCAACTGGTCGTTAGTCAAGTAAATGGTGACTACCAAACATGTAAACCGGAGTTGGTGAAGTACGGCGAAAAGGTGCAACAACTATTGACCCAAATTCCCTCCTATACTTTGGAGAACATACCACGCGCGGAAAACAGCAAAGCAGACACGTTGGCCAAACTTGCTAAAGAGCTGGCTGACGAAAACCTCGATGATGTAAGAATCGTGGTACAAAGCCGTCGGGTGCTCGCCCCAACGGAAATATCTCCGGAATCATACGAAGAAAAGGGAGCGACTGAGCAGACGACTCTACAAATAAAAGACCATGAGAAGGCCGAGGACTGGAAGGAAGTCTTCATAGACTACTTTAAGTCCCACCGAATGCCCGAAGAAGCGTCCTCAAGACATCAGCTCATGAAACGAGCTCTATCTTTCGCTTTCGTCAACGATACTCTATACAAGAGATCGTTTGATTCTCTATGGCTGAGATGCTTAGGACCTGACGAAGCAGAAAGAGTCGTTCAGGAAGTTCACGACGGACTTTGCGGTTCTCACCAAGCAGGCCCAAAGATAAAGTTAAAAATTAAACGGATGGGTTACTACTGGCCCACGATGATCCAGGACTGCCTCGAGTATGCGAAGCAATGCCACTCGTGCCAGATTCATGGAGACTTTATCCACCAACATCCGAATCCACTACACCCAACGGTGGCTAGCTGGCCATTCGAAATGTGGGGGACTGACATAGTCGGCCCCATCGAGCCAGCATCGTCCCGGGGACATCGTTTTATCCTGGCGACAACTGATTACTTCTCCAAATGGGCAGAAGCAGTACCACTGAGGGAAGTGAAGACGGAGAATATCCTCCACTTCTTCATGACGCACGTCATCTATCGGTTTGGAACCCCACGGCGGATTATCTCCGATAATGGGCCAGCCTATAGAAGCCATAAGATTAGCCGCTTCGCGCAGCAGCACAATATAGACTGGAGATATTCTTCAGTTTACAATCCACGAGCTAACGGTCTGGCCGAGGCCTTCAATAAGACCTTGACGAAGATCATAAAAAAGACCGTTTCCCGGAATAAGAAAGACTGGCACGAGAGGCTGCAAGAGGCCCTTTGGGCTTATCGAACTACATTCAAGACGGCCACGAACACAACGCCGTACGCGTTGGTATTTGGGACGGAAGCAGTGCTCCCCCTCGAGATAGAGTTACCCTCTCTACGAGTGGCAGTCCACTACGAGCTGACGGACGAAGAAAATGCTCACCTTCGGCTTGAGGAGATTGATGCCCTCGATGAAATCCGGCTCATAGCGCAACAAAATCTAGAGGCCTACAAAGCAAAGATGACACGCTCGTATGAAAGATTGACCAGACCGAGGACATTCCGCCAAGGCGAACTCGTACTAGTGGTCAAAAGACCTATGATCCCCAATCGTGCCAAGCGGGGAAAATTTGAGCCGAACTATGAAGGCCCATACATCATAGACAAAGTCTACCAGGGTGGAGCCTATCTACTCATGGACGTGCACGGTGAAAGGCCTTTCAGGCCAATAAACGGCCGCTTCTTAAGGAAGTACTATGCTTAATGAGCCACAGCCTGGGTCAATGATAGATGACGACGACTATGTCCGCTCGCTATCTTCCTAAGCTCAGACTTTACAAGCAGTAGCCGGCCTTCCCCTGAACGACGGACCGAAACGTCCCTAAAACTACTACCGCAGCATCTTTAGGCTGACGAGATAAAAAAGAGAGAGAGAAAGAAAAAATAAAAAAATATATAAAATAAAATAAAAAACGGTATGTCCATAAGCAAAATGGGTACGGATGAAAACCCGAAAGGGCTCCATGAGTAAAAACAGCAGGGCTGTCGGCGAGTGTTTGTGAAAACCTGAAAGGGCGCAACCTCGTTAAAGGACACTTACAGAGTCCTCTCGACCTTGTAAGGAGAAACCACCTGCGTGAGATCCTTATGACTCACAAAGGAGCAACACACTTAGGGATCCTCACGATTCCTAAGGAGAAAATGCACTTGCGAGATCCTTACGGCTCGTAAGGAGAATTCTCTTATGGGACCCTCACGGCTCATGAGATTTGAAAGTCTTAAGCTACAGAAACCTAAACCTGTTCTTAAGCAAATCCTCCACAACCTTCGATATTGCCCTACAAGGGGCTCAATACTGACCCTTGTATACAATCCACGGGCGCAAATAAACATTTCCCCAGCAAAGTCCCACCCGTGACTAGGGATATGTCCATATGATGAGCAACCCTTGTAGGTCCTCTCGACCCATAAGGAGAAAGCCCTCTTGTAGGATCCTTACGACTTGCAGAGGAACATACACTTAGGAATCCTCAAGATTCTTAAGGAGAAAATACACCTACAAGATCCTCACGACTTGTGGGGAGAAATACTTTTGTGAGACCCTTACGGCTCATGAAGTCAAAAGCCTTGGTCGACAGGACCCTTAACCCTGTTTGCCAAGCCATCTTTGTTCAACATCGACAGAGGCAAATGATGATTCGCTCCTGGCAATATTCCAGTTGTAGCGGTGCTGATGCCGAAATCGGTGCCTAAAATCCAAGCTTGCGGCGAAAAAGCTAGCAAGCCACACATGCCTACGAAATAGCCGAAATGATGGGGCAACTTGCAATAAAAAGAGGCAAGTAAAAATGAAGGCATAAAAAAATAGCCGAAATGATGGGGCAACTCGCAATAAAAAGCAGCGAGTAGAAAATAAATAAATAGCCGAAATGATTTGGCACCGCGAAAAATAGCCGAATTGATGGGGCAATCGCGACCTTCGCGATATAAAAGCTGAAACGATAGAGCATCGCGGAAAATGAAACAAAATATAAATAAATAAAAATAAAATTTATGCCCTACAGGTGATGTTCCATCACACCCTGTACACATTCCAATGGCGTAAACAAAAAGGGAACATACCTTCCCCCCAGGTTTCACCCAAGAAAGAAGCTAAGTCTCGACGGGCCACACGCGACCTAGAGATCATCCCAACATTCGTCCCGTAACGACGGACACAACTTCAAGCTAAGCGGAACAGCGGCAACTCCCAGTTCCATGGCTCGGTGGTATACATATCGCCAACAGTCAAACCTCCATCCCGTGAAATGCGGATACAATCAGCAAAATTCCTGGTTATGCGGAACGCGGATAACGTCACTCTTTGACCCCGTGGAAAACGTCCAGAGCGGATCCTGGTCATCGCAGAGCACGGCAGTGAACCCGTGTGAAGCATCCAGAGCGGAGCCTAGTCCTCGCCGAGCACGGCAGTGAACCCATGTGAAGCATCTAGTGCAAAATTCCTGGTTACGTGGAACGCGAATAACGTCACTCTTTGACCTCATGGAAAACGTCCAGAGCGGATCCTGGTCCTCGCAGAGCACGGCAGTGAACCCGTGTGAAGCATCCAGAGTGGAGCTTAGTCTTCGCCGAGCACGGCAATGAACCCGTGTGAAGCATCTAGTGCAAAATTCCTGGTTACGTGGAACGCGGATAACGTCACTCTTTGATCCCGTGGAAAACATCCAGAGTGGAGTCTAGTCCTCACCGAGCACGGCAGTGAACCCGTGTGAAGCATCTAGTGCAAAATTCCTGGTTACGTGGAACGCGGATAACGTCACTCTTTGACCCCGTGGAAAACGTCCAGAGCGGATCCTGGTCCTCGCAGAGCACGGCAGTGAACCCGTGTGAAGCATCCAGAGCGGAGCCTAGTCCTCGCCGAGCACGGCAGTGAACCCGTGTGAAGCACCTAGTGCAAAATTCCTGGTTACGTGGAACGCGGATAACGTCACTCTTTGACCCCGTGGAAAACGCCCAGAGCGGATCCTGGTCCTCGCAGAGCACGGCAGTGAACCCGTGTGAAGCATCAAGAGCGGAGCCTAGTCCTCGCCGAGCACGGCAGTGAACCCGTGTGAAGCATCTATTGCAAAATTCCTGGTTACGTGGAACGCGGATAACGTCACTCTTTGACCCCGTGGAAAACGTCCAGAGCGGAGCCTAGTCCTCACCGAGCACGGCAGTGAACCCGTGTGAAGCATCTAGTGCAAAATTCCTGGTTACGTGGAACGCGGATAACGTCACTTTTTGACCCCGCGGAAAACGCCCAGAGCGGAGCCTGGTCCTCGCCAAGCACGGCAGTGAACCCGTGTGAAGCATCCAGAGCAAATACCGGACTGTGGAGTCCTTAAAATCCACGGACTATGATGTCCTTAACGTCGACCGTGATGTCTTAAAACTAACGATCAACCACCCCGATTCCCTACGGATTCTTCCTTGGTTTAAGGGTACATCTCTTCACTCCTTTGATACCTGGCGTTGTAATTCCTCAACGTCTTCAAAGAGGTGACGGGTCCCCGCAACCAAACATCGGAATGTGGAGTCCCTAAATCCACGGACTATGAGGTCCTTAACCTTGACCGTGATGTCTTAAAACTAACATCGGACTGTGGAGTCCCTAAATCCACGGACTATGAGGTCCTTAACCTTGACCGTGATGTCTTAAAACTAACATCGGATTGTGGAGTCCTTAAATCCACGGACTATGAGGTCCTTAACCTTGACCGCAACGTCTTTAAACTACGATACCTGGAGAAACCCCTGACTCCATAAAACACGGACAAGGGTGACCACATCCAGCACTTACAAGTCCTCACGACCTGTAAGGAAGAAAAAACTCTCTTGTGAGATCCTTACGACTCTCAAGGGAAAACCCGCTTAAGAATCCTCACGATTCTTAAGAAGAACTTACACCTATGGGATCCTCTCGACCTGTAGGGAGAAAAACTCTTCATGAGACCCTCGTGGCTCATAAAATGCAAAAGTCATAAGAGGCAGATCTTAACCCTGAATCCTGAGCCATCGCTGTCCTGCCAAGAGATCAAGATAAATTGTCCGTAGAACACATTCAATAGAAAGAGGACACACCATTGAAGAGAAAAATATGTCTTCATTTATAAACCTCCCTTCGACAACAATACTCAATCCAAGGCCAGCGCAAGCCACCCGATACGGGAGATAACAAAGAAAGTTTCTGATCTGTATCCTATCAAGCGCGCATTTGCAGCTGTGCGAATGTTTAAAAGGAAATGTTACCCGAGGCACTGACGCGCATGCAACGTAACGATGGTGCTCGCAATTAAAGAAAATTCCCATGAGAAAAACATGCAGCTCGTTTACGCAAGCAAGACATACGTACGACTATCTGACAAACATGGAAATTCAACAGAAAGCATGCAAACCGCCAATGATAAAAGGAGTACATTGATTCAAACATACTACACTACAGGGAAAAGATCACCAAACAAGGGGTCAGAAATGCAAGGGTTAACAAAGCAAAACACAAAATTCTCCAGCTCCCTCTCTGCTTTCTCCAGCACGTCAAAACGACGGTTTTCACGAGGAGTCGCTTCCCATCGGTTGGAGCCGTGCTCATCAGCGAAAGCAGACATGACGGCCCGACGGGCTCTTATCTGACTCAGTATATGAACTGAGTAATCCTTCAGAGCCTGAGTGATTAGACAAGCCTCGTGAAAGCACTCAAGCTTGTCCTCCGCCGCGTCAAGGATCGCCGAAGTCATCTCCGCCGGATGAGGGGGGATATCGGCAAGCACAGACAGGAGGATCATCCGGAGCCAAATGGAGCCCATGGGAAGAGGAGAGCCCCGGCGAGTCAGTAGCTCGTACATCACCGTGTCACATTGAGCGTCGGTGAGGGGATCCGCCAGCCGCGCCGCGAAGCGAGAGATTATCTCCTCAAGGGGCACCTCCCATGGTTGCCGACGAGCATGGGGACGATTGCAAGCCATGGCGATTGATCGAGTTCTCAAAGATGACCACCTTAAGGTATGAATGGGTTTCTCTGTGAAGAAGTAAGGCATGTGGTTCAGGTTATAAAGGGGAGCATTTAATACCATGCACAAAAAATGATATGCATGGTGGGACTATTCTCAAAGCCCGGAAAGAAGGGGAGAGCGTTGGAAATGAAATCCAACGACGCATCGGAATTAGGTTAGGGAAATGAAACGTCCCCATCAAGCAGATCCCTGCATGCGCAACACGTGAACACTAGCCTTTGATTGGAAAATAAGGTGGCACTGCACAGACACAACAGAAAACTAAGCTCTGAGAACGAGAATCAAATTCTTAAAAGAAAGGTTTGAAAAGAAGAGGATGAAAAAGTGAAGGATCTTCTGAAAGGACAATTCATTTACCCTACTCCTGAGAGGAATCCAACGGTCACAAAAATGACAGCGTTGCACTCACGTGCAAACACGTGAGAACAACGCTGTGGGGGCATTTGTTTCCTGATTTAAAATCAGGAAAGCCTACGGAAGAGGCTTCAGAAAAGGGTCACGTGCTTACACGTGACCAGCAATCATGTGTTGGCACGTGACATCTAAAAGTATCGGCAAGGCAGATCCAGCTAAAGAAAAGGGCTTCAGAAAGGGTCACGTGCTCCCACATGACCAGGGTCATGTGTCGGCACGTGATATTTAAAAGCAGCGGCAAAGGCACATTGGTTCCCTGATCAAATCAAGGAAAAGGATTCAGAAGAGGTCATGTGCTCCTACGTGACCAGGGTCACGTGTTGGCACGTGACGCTCAAAACATCAGACTCATTCTCCGGTTAAATCAAGAAAAAGGCTCCAGACGAGGGTCACGTCCTCACACGTGACCAGGGGTCACGTGGTGGCACGTGACAGCTAAGCAGCGACCAGAAAGCAGAGCGCAGAAAGAAAGAAGAAAGCTCGTTCCAAGGGGGTCACGTGCCCACACGTGACCAAGGGTCATGTGGCCACACGTGACCGGTTTTCAAAGCCTATCTTTTAACAGAATCAAATTCTGAGGAGAGATCACTTAAATCTTTCCAAAGGAAAAAGATTATAAGCAACCGATTAAATTAAAGATTTAGAGGTGATTAAATATCATCTATCTATGGGAAAATCTCGAATTTGGAAAGATTTCCCCTTTAAATCTAACCGAAATAACAAAGGAGAATCTCTGGATTTAAAATCCAATGGTGAATAAAATTCACCTAATAATCCAAGGGTCCAAAACGAATGATGGATGCAAATCAAATCTCTCAATGAAAGATTCATCAAAAACTAATTGACTCGGCTGCTTCTCCTATAAATAGGAGCCAAGAGACACATAAGAAATATATATGTGCAGAGGGAAGAGAAGAGAGAGAGCCTTGATACTTTAGAGGAATTTGGATCTTCTGCAAAAGAAAACCCTAGGTAAGAAAGGGAAGGTTTCATTGAAAGAAAAGAGAATTTAATTCTCAACAGAGTTTAACTCTGATATAAAACAGAAGGACATATTTCTTCTCTCTTTGATGGAGGATCTGTAAAGTGCACATCTCCCCTTGAAGTTGAGAATTTAATTCTCAATGGGTTGAGATCCTGCCATGCAGATCCAAAGCATAGAGAGGGAATGGAAGCACGAGAATTTAATTCTCACAGAACTATAGGAATTTAATTCCTTTAAAATAAAATTAGGGCTTGACCCTGTGTTATGGGAATTTAATTCCTTCAGAACAAAAAGAAACAGGGTTTAACCCTAGTTAAGAACTTAGTCCTGTTGAAACAATGGGAATTTAATTCCCTTAATCATAATTCTTTAACAGAGGGTGGGAGTTTAATTCCTTAAAGCTTTTATTAGGGTTTAACCCTATTCAGTTCTTCACATATATGAGGAATTTAATTCTTACAGAAAATTCAGAGTTCAACTCTTTAAAAGGAAGTAAGAATTTAATTCCTCTGAAATTATAGTTAGGGTTCAAACCTACGAGGAATTTAATTCCTGAAAGGGATTAACAGATCTTCTAAACAACATACATAGAGGCAGGGTCACGTGTCACCACGTGAACCCTAAAAAGATCTACAGAGAGCCCCTTTGAGGCAGTGCCTCACGTGACCCACGTGACTCTTGGCAGAGGCTTTAACATACTTCATTTAAACACCCGTCATGTGATGACACGTGATGCTCCAAAAGACGTGATCTTCTCAGCAGAACGAACGATGGGAGGGCGCCCTCACGTGCTACCACGTGACCCCTCTTGCCTCAGCGTCTAACGCTAAATTAGAACCCCTGAATCCAGTGTTAAAACATTGTTTGGCCTTAGTGTTCAACACTAAGCAAAGAACTTTATTTGCAGTGTTCAACACTGGTTACCTTAGTGTTCAACACTAATTTGGGATTTCTGTTGCCAGTGTTTAACACTGGTCTGTTTTAGTGTTCAACACTAATCTGAAAGCCTTGTTGCTGGTGTTTAACACCAACTATTATTTAGTGTTAAAACACTAACTTATCAATCTCATTCCCAGTGTTCAACACTGATTGGTCTTTAGTGTTTAACACTAGGCATTGGTCCAATTGGCTAAATGGCCAGAGGCAAAGCCTCTCCTTCAATGGACCAACATGAAGCCAATATTCCAGACCTGATTGGACTTAGCCCAAGATGGCCATAAGTCCTCAATTCGTAATTAACTGGGCTAATGGGCTCATAACATAATTAATTGGTCTTGATCCCAAATTGGGCCAAAGACTATTTAATCCACTCCGGTTCCAGGGTACATCTCTTCACTCCTTTGATACTTGGTGTTGTAATCCCTCAACGTCTTCAAAGAGGTGACGGGTCCCGATGACCACGCATTGATACGGACTGTGGGGTCCTTAAACCCATGGACTACGACGTCCTTAACCTTGACCGAGATGTCTTAAAACTAACAATGGACTGTGGGGTCCTTAAACCCATGGACTACGACGTCCTTAACCTTGACCGAGATGTCTTAAAACTAACAATGGACTGTGGGGTCCTTAAACCCATGGACTACGACGTCCTTAACCTTGACCGAGATGTCTTAAAACTAACAATGGACTGTGGGGTCCTTAAACCCATGGACTACGACGTCCTTAACCTGGACCGCAATGTCTTTAAACTACCCATGGACCGCAATGTCCTTAAACTACCCATGGACCGCCATGTCCCTAAACTGGAACAATAGAGCCCACGTCTGCTCTTTTATCGGATCTAAACGATCCTGTTTAAGTTGATCTTAGCCTTAAATATGGCTAACGTATCCTTAAACCTTTCAAACAGACTTTAGTCCCAAACTGGACTATAGATCCCCCCAATAAACTCTGGTTCGAGGGTACATCTCTGAACTCCTCTGACATCTGTCGTTGTAATCCTTCAACGTCGTCAGAGAGGTGACGGGTCCCGACGGCCATACATGCAATGGACCACTATGTCCCTAAACTGGAACAATGGAGCCCAAATGCTCTTTTGTCGGATCTAAATGATCCCGTTAAGTTGATCTTAGTCACAGGCTAGACTAACGTATCCTTAACAAACGTTTGAGTTGATCTTGGCCTCAAATATGGCTAACGTATCCTCAAACCAAACCCCCAAACCCAAATCTAAGATAATACGGATTTGGACTAGTCCATGCCCTACGGGCGACGACATAACTCGGTCTCCGTAAACAATCCACGGGCAACAAAACATAAAATAAACACACACGACACGAAGTGACCATCTGGAGAAGGAGAAAGTGGTTACCGCGATTCGGTAGCGTAATTAACTGCAGGGGCTGGCGCCTGTAGGGAAGAGCGTCCCCACAATCAAAAACCCCTCAAGCGAGGGGGAATCTGACGAAGTCTGCTACATCGGACGCATCCGTTCAAACCTCCGATGCATGGTGCCATAAATCAACTTGGCATCTTCGGAGAGGTGGAAGGATAGCACCAATTAGCATCTGCCCCGAACCCCAGGCACAGACGTCCCCGCGTCTCGGCCGCCGTTCGGAGTGGAACAAATGCAAATGCCTTATGTGATTTCTGGGGTCCTGGGAAGGGTGATGAAATCTCCACTCAATCTGAATTGGTCAAAAGCCCCTTAAAGTCCGATTAAAGATATACAAAACGGTAAATCACTTGCAATCAAATCTTTTTATTTTATGCACGGCGCAAAGAATCCTCCAAAAAATTTGTTATTGAGAAGGGGGAAGATTTTTTTTATTTTTTTAGGCGGAAAGAATCCTGCAGAAATTTGATAAAAGATATATCGAGAGATTCAGAGGAGAGAGAAAAGATCTTACAGTGCAAATTTGGTCAACAGATGAGGTTACCAGAGCGCGGATCCACGGCCCAAACGCGTTATTGCCGCGTTTTCGCGGTTGAAGTTGAGGTACGGTTCCCGAGAATTTTTTCCACGCGATGACTCCACAGGCTAGCCGCGGTTCCGCGGTCTGAGACAGGTTGCGGCCGCGTTTTCGCGGTCGGATCTCGGGTTTAGTTCTCTGAAAAATTTCTGTATCTCTGCTGTTTCAATCCTCTTCTGTTCTGATATATCTTTTTCTGTTTCGCACTCTGGATTTTTCCAGATCCGTCGATCCTGCAAAGATTCACAAAAATACCCTTCAAATAATAAATGATAAAATTTTTATAAATTTTTTTTCCTGTTATTATGATTTTTTAAATTAGATTAACCCGAAATTGCAAAAAGGAAATACTACGCCATCCCCGGCAACGGCGCCATTTGATTTGAGAGATTTTATAAATCAAAAATATACTTACCGCAATCAAGAACGGCGTCTCTTGGTAGCTAGCCGGTGAGTACGGGTAGGTCCATAGGGATTTTGTGTTTTCCTAATCGCTCAAACGAGTTAATTCCGATGGGTGTCGGATTGATTATTTCTAAAATGCTAAATTAATTTATACTAAGATTATCTAGATCTAAGTCTTGCTAGGGTTAGGTTTAGGGGAAGTTGAGAGATTAAAGGTTTCCTCACCGCTTTCAATGCCCTATTATAGATCTATTAGGTGTTATGGTAATTATCAATAAAGTGGATTAGAATCATTTGGGAAGATGTTTCTTCCTTTATCGATCCTTACCCCTAACCTCCATTGAAAACACGCGCAACCGGTCCTTTATACTACGGTATCACCATTACCTCGAGGGGTAAGGTGCCGCAGGGAGCGGTGTGTGCGTGTATGCATGGAGTTCTAATTGTTATGTGTGAAGGGGCAAGAAAGGGGTGAGAGATCTCATCTCTCAAACCTTTCCCTAAAGCTAACCCTAACAAGCGAGAAGATTACTCACTCATTAGGGAATTGAAAGACATTCTAAATTAAATTAAACTAAGGCAAAGAAATAAAAGAACTTACTAATTTTTATTGATGGCTCTCTCCAAACATGAACACAGTACAGATCTGAATTTATGAAGTGAAAGAGGCATGCCTCATACAGAATTTAGAGTTCCTATTTATAGAGGATAGGAAACCCTAGGGGTTACAATGACTCGCACATCTGCTATTACAAAAATACCCTTTAAGAAAAGACCTAGTCAACGATCGCGCACCACCACAGAAGTTCGCACCGACACGTGCAATAGACGGCCGCAGAACCGCAGCCCTAGGCCTGGTTTTTGCCGCGGTTCCGCGGCCAAAAGAGGGAGTTGGGCTTTGCAACTTCTGGGCCTGGCTTCTCTTGACTTGTGATTTCTCTTTCTATATGTCCTTTTTCAATTGGGCTTCTAGGTCTTCTCCAGATCTCCAGTGAAAATTGTAGCGGACTTTTGCCGTTGCTTCGTGACGAAGTCCTGGACCTTGCGCTGTTTTGTACTGATTTCTGTGTAGGCTTGATCAAGATTCTCTATTTGTTGGTCAAAGTCTCACTTTTGCATTATCTTTTATCTTTTTCACTGTTTTATATCCAAGAACCTGTAACCTGTAATATGTAGCAGACATGTGTCAAAAGCACCTGTTTATTTCTAAAATGAATAAGAATGGGAAATATAATAATGCAATATTATGGTATGAACACTTGACTGTGAGGTCTTAAAACTCACGGACTATGATGTCCCTAACCTTGACCGAGATGTCTTTAAACTAACATTTGACCGAGATGTCTTTAAACTAACATTTGACCGAGATGTCTTTAAACTAACATTGGACCGAGATGTCATTAAACTAACGATGGACCGTAATGTTCTTAAACTAATCGACCGTAATGTCCCTAAACTAAACAATAGAGCCCAAATGCTCTTTTGTTGGATCTAAACGGTCCCGTTAAGTTGATCTTAGTCTGAAATGAGACTAACATATCCTTAACAAACGTTTAAGTTGATCTCAGTCTCAAATGAGACTGACGTATCCTTAAACCCAACCCCCAAACCCAAATCTAAGAAAATACGGATTTGGACTAATCCACGTCCTACGGGTGTTCATATCATAATATTGCATTTTATATTCCCCATTCTTATGCATTTTACAATAAAACAGATGCTTTTGACGCATGTCTGCTACATATTACAGGTTACAGGTTCTTGGACAGAAAACAGTGAAAACGATGAAAAGACGAAGCAAAAGTGGACTTTGATCAACAAACAGAAGACTCTTGATCAAACCTACATCAAAGATAAAATTCATAAAGTACAAGGCAATGCAAGGTCCAAGATTACAAAGCGAACGGTTAAAAGTCCACCGCAATTATTCACTGGAGATCTGGAAGAAACATAGAAGCTATTTTAATAAAAGAACCAAATAATAAGGAAGCCCAAAGATTCAAGGCCCAATACTTCCTTTTAAAGAGACAGAGACATAAAATTTTACCAAAGCTTGGAGTCTACTTTGACTAGGTCTTCCTAAGGATATTTTGGTAAATGTAGACGTGCGAATCAATTGTAACCTAGGGTTTCCTATCCTCTATAAATAGGAACTCTAAATCATTGTAAAGGCTATACCTCCCTATGCCTCCCTATGCCTCTTTTCAGTAATAAATTTTAGAATTCTTTTGGAGAGCATCGGTGCCTCTTTTCATTTCATGAATTCAGATCTGACAACCCTGTGTTGATGTTTGGAGAGAGCCATCTGTAAGTAGTTTTATTTAATTGCTCTAGTTTAGATTTTAATTCCTTGCCTTAGATGTTAGCTTTGGGAAAGGCTTTTGAGAGATGAGATCTCTCATCCCTTTCTTACCATCACATAGAATCAATAGGACTCCATGCATACACGCACACACCGCGCCCTACGGCACCCTATCCCTCGAGGTAGCAGTGATACCGTAGTATAAAGGCCCTGTTGCGCGCGTTTTCCATGGAGGTTAGGGTAAGGATCTCTAAAGGAAGGACAAGAATCTAGAGGAAGGAACACCATCCCGAATGGATCTAATCCCCTTTATTGATAATTACCATAACTCCTCTTAGATCCTAATTTGAGTATAGAAAGCGTTGAGATTTTTTTACATTTCCAAACCATTCCTAAACCTAACCCTAGCAAGATTTAGATCTAGATAATTTTAGTATAGATAGATTTAGTTTTTTTATATTTAATAATCAATCCGAACACCCTTCGGAATTAACTCATACGCGCGATTAGGAGATTCACAACATCCCTGTGGATCGACCCGTATTCACCGGCTTGCTACAAGCCACGCCGTTCCTGATTGCGGTTACTAGATAGTTTTTGAGATCAATCAAATGACGCCATTTGATTAGTCTCAAAAACAATCTATTACCGCAATCAAGAACGGCGTCGCTTTGCAGCTAGCCGGTGAGTACGGGTCGGTCCAGAGGGATATTGTGAATTTCCTAATCGCTCTTACGAGTTAATTCCAAACGGTGTGAATGGATTAATTAAATCTAAAAATTAAATTAATCTAGGGCAATTGAATTAAAGATCTAACTATCTAACTAGGGCAAGGAATTAAATTTAATCTAGGGCAGAGAATGAAAAATTACCTAGGGCAAGAATTGAAATTAATTACTTACTTTACAGATGGCTCTCTTCAAACATCAACACAAGACTTGTCAGATTTGAATTCATGAATTGAAAAGAGGCATCGATGCTCTCCAAAAGAAATCTAAATTTTATTGATAAAAAGAGGCATAGGGAGGCATAGCCTTTACAATGATTTAGAGTTCCTATTTATAGAGGATAGGAAACCCTAGGTTACAATTGATTCGCACGTCTACATTTACCAAAATATCCTTAGGAAGACCTAGTCAAAGTAGACTCCAAGCTTTGGTAAAATTTTATGTCTCTGTCTCTTTAAAAGGAAGTATTGGGCCTTGAATCTTTGGGCTTCCTTATTATTTGGTTCTTTTATTAAAATAGCTTCTATGTTTCTTCCAGATCTCCAGTGAATAATTGCGGTGGACTTTTAACCGTTCGCTTTGTAATCTTGGACCTTGCATTGCCTTGTACTTTATGAATTTTATCTTTGATGTAGGCTTGATCAAGAGTCTTCTGTTTGTTGGTCAAAGTCCACTTTTGCTTCGTCTTTTCATCGTTTTCACTGTTTTCTGTCCAAGAACCTGTAACCTGTAATATGTAGCAGACATGCGTCAAAAGCACCTGTTTTATTGTAAAATGCATAAGAATGGGGAATATAAAATGCAATATTATGATATGAACAAATACCCCCAAACTTATCTTTTGCTCGTCCTCGAGCAAACTTATTTTTTATTCTCTACAAAAAACCTAACCGCACTTTCGCAGGGAAACGCGATTGCACTGAGCACGTGCAACAAGCCGTTAAACCTCTAGGTGTCCCTAGTAGGAGGAGTGTTGTCTCCTGAGGGTTTTCAGCGGATACTACCCACAAAATCCTATCAATTCGGCTTTTCGACTTTTGTTCTCCAATTAGGTTTTCTAACAAGGAATTCTATTATCGTTGACTCGTAAATTATCCACCCATATTCTTCACACTTTCTCATCATCTAACTTAAGATTATATATGTTCTATAGACTTACTTAGCTTTCGGCATCTCTTAAGTTTTCCTTCTAGGGTTCCATCTCCACTTAGGAATTTCTATCAACTCTACTAAAGATACAAGTTCTATTCTTCACTCCTTTCTCTCATCTAAACTCCAATCACATATCCCTACGTGTATGTATAAGTCACCCCTACACTTGGAAATTCAAATCAAGCAATCATACACTTGTCCGTTGTCCAAAGTACTTATTAATTGCTGAATTTTTAATTGAATTTTGCTTACACATCCTTCATGCGACCGTTAATACTTCTTGAGGTACCAACGACCGATTACAAAATGCGTTTGCACTTTTAAAGCGTAATTCCTAGTCTTGCAACACCTAAGGCTTTAGCAGCGACTCCCAAACCAGTTGGTCTAAGGCACTAGGTGATGAAGCACCCTCGCTAAATATTTTTCTATTTTTGCAGCCTTAAGTAATCACAAAAACCAGTGTTCATTTTTTTTCTTTATTCACATTTTTTTTCATTTTCTTCGTACTAAGGACTTTAGACAAGAGCATTTCAAGGTCTCTTCTACTATTCCAACTTTCAAGGTGCGTGATTGTGCAAATTGTAGGGTATACATTTTCAGAATCTAGACTTAAGCTAGGAATTATTTTTCAAACTTATACTCTAATAAAAGTATCAATACTTTTCCTTCGTTTCGACTTAGCCTAAAAAGTGAACTTAAAATTTGCCTATTTCTAAATAAACTACAAGGCATATACTTTCTATCGTTAAAGTTTAAGGAAGGTTATTTTTAGGGTTTTTAATTTACTAAGTTTAAGATCTAGTTGTTCCTAGCCAGTTAACCTATTTGTCAAACTCAAGTCAATTAGCCAAAATTGAACACAATAATTTTTATAAATTTTCAAAATTTTTCAATTTTTTATGGGTTTTCAAATAAGTATGCAAATGCAAAAATATGTACATATGAATGCGAAGGAAGAAGACGTACCGAGCATACCCCCAAACTTAAACTTGACAGTGTCCTCACTGTCATGCTACACCAAGAGGGTCAAAATTGTCGGCACTCCCCTGTTTATTTATTTATAATTTTTTTTTTGAAATTTTTTTAATTTTTTTATAGAAAATGAAAACAAAAAATATATGTACATATATACAACAAGGTTCCCCCCAAACTTAAGCTTGGCCTTACACAAGCCAAAGGTTAGCACCAACCATTCAAAGATCTTATCGTGGTAATGGTAGGGTTGGTGAAAGAATGGGGTGTAAAGGAAAGAAATGAGAAACACACGAGACCGTGTTGGAAGAAGAGTGGAATATGGTCTCGGTGGAGGAGAAGAATGGCGGAAAAGAGAAAGAAGTGGATCACGATCTTGAGGGTGTAAGTCGAGCGAATAAATTAGCACAATTTGTGATGACCGATGTGTTAAAGTGATTGTGCTAATCTATCAACCCGTCGAGAAATGGGGTCAAATCCCTCAAGATTCGCAAGAAAGCATGGGTACATCGAAATTGGTATAGGAGATGAAAGCGTAACGGTCTCTTGCAAGGTCGGAATGATAGGAAGGACGAAAGGGAGTGAATTAGGGATAGTCTCATTCTCACCGTAGGAAACTGTCCCGAACTTGAAAAATTCCATCAATGGTTCGAAACGACTGTAAGCAACCGAGTCTGATGGTTCAACTAACTCATATGAAATTTCAAAGGACTCAAACTCGGGCGGTGAGTCATCAACATCGTCCGAAAAAGTGAAACACTCGTAAGTGTTATCGGCTGTGAGAACTGTGTCAGATTCAAAGGAAAAATTTTCAAGCTCACAGTTATCAAGCATGATCTTGTGCGTGGTCGGAACGATGGAAAGGAGGGAGGGTGATATAGTAGTTAAAGGTTCAGGAGGATGAATTGGAAAATCCGACACATCAAACAAGAATGGTTCAACCTCAATATTATCCTCAATACTCTCCTCAATACTATCCTCATAATTCTCCTCAATATTTAACTCATCCATGCTATTATCATCAAAATCAAGACGCAAATGAAGTTCGGGAGAAACATATAATGACTCGGGATGATGAATTGGACATAAAATTTCAATCAAATCGACATGTTCATCATCCGAAATATTCCCGGCGTCTATATCCTCAATCAAGTGAAAATCAATTTTTTTCTGACACCTCCTCAAAAGCATAGATCTTTATCAATTTAGGTTCTAAATTGGAGGTGTAAAGATCAAACGGATTAGGTGCGATTTCACTCGAAAGGGGTTCCTCATAATCTGGAAAATCAAGCACTACAAAGTCGCACAACTCATCATTTTGGACACATGTTTGAAAATTGGAGTTGTTGGATTCAATTGGGTATGGGTAGGTTTGATTTGGAAATCCTCTCAAATTCGCACTCTGTCCAACCGCCTCCTCATACATTGGAAAATTTGAAGCTAGTTGGAAACTAGCTGCCGGTTCACTAGGTTGCATAAGGGCGGCCATGGACGCTTCCACATTCCTAGTCATTTTATTTGTTGCTGCAATATAAGCTTCCAATGACTGTTCCAAACTAGACTTGGGTGGTGAGGGGGTTTCGGTAAAAGATTCGAAATTGTTTGGATATCTGAAACTCCCAAAAGGCTGTGTAGAAACAGTGTCTAGTGACGATGGGAAAGTCGGGTAGGACTGGTAGGAAGTGGGTGGTAGGACAGGGGTAGGGTCAACATGTGGATAAAAAGGTGAATAGTCTTGTGGATCTCTAGAACTAGATGAGTGGAGAGGGGTGAAAGATCGGCTATGAGATTGAGCAATATGCTCAGCAATGGACATCGGTTTAGGAGTTACAGCAGGACTTGAAAAAGCGGTATCAACATATGAAGGTGGTAACAGTTGACTTGGTTGACACAAAGTGGGTTGCAAAGTCGAACTGTTTCTCCTAGACGTTTCTATTTGATCTTTCAAAGATATTTTTGGCATGGAAGGATTTTCCTTAAATCGACCGAAACAATTGACATACGAGGCAAAGTTAGGTTCGGGATACCAAAGTTCGGCAAGAGATTTATGATGTGGGGTACCCATGATAGAAGAAAAAGAAGAGAAAGAAGGTAGGTGGTGCAAGGATTTCTTAGCGGCAAAATTTTGCAAGTTTTTATAAAAGATTTTTCCTTTTTCCTTTTTTTTTTATTTGTTTGGAACTTTTTGTAAAAAGATTTTCGAGAAAAGAGCTAAGACACACTTTCGATCAACCAAAAATGCATAATCAGGCCTAGATCTAGGGTCACCTAGGTCAGTTAGATAGCTCCTAACTGTTCCAAAGGGCTAGAAATAGGACCTCAAACCGCATTTTCACCGCCAATTGCGGCCAGGTAAGTGGGAGGCTCCCCGCTAGAAGTAGCGGTCCTAATTAAGTAACCACTTGCCTTAGACACACTTGTCTAGACATCGCAAAGTCAGGTTAGGATTAACGGCCGATGCCTATAACTAGTCCTCTGTCCTATTGAGCTCGAAGTCCTTAAGGCTGAGTCTAGTATTTTTTAATTAAGAATGGTCAATGCAAATGCCTTATGTGATTTCTGGGGTCCTGGGAAGGGTGATGAAATCCCCACCTAATTTGAATTGGTCAAAAGCCCCTTAAAATCCGATTAAAGATATGCAAAACAGTAAATCACTTGCAATCAAATCTTTTTTTTGGTGAATTTCAAAGTTTGCAAGTTTTCTAATTAAAATTTTCCTTTTTTCTCTTGCTCTTTATTTGGAAAGATATTTTTAGCAAAAAGATTAAGGATATGCAAATCAGAAAAGATCACTTGCAATCAATTATTATTTTAAGCATAGCGTAACGAATCCTGCATAAGATTTGTTATTTGGAAAGGAAAAGATTTTTTAAGCGCAAAGAATCCTGCATAAGATTTTACAGAAGATATATCGAGATTTGCAGAGGAGGAGATCAGAAGACTTACAGAGTTGTTTTTTTTTCCAAGCCCTGAATCGACCAGTCCACGGCGGTTCCGCGGCCAGAATGGGGGTCGAGCGGCGGTTCCGCGGCCGGTTGGACGGTTCAACAGTTTTTTTTTTCACCGGATCTCCGCGGTTGACTTATAGACTCGGTCCTCCAAATTTCTTCTGTTCCTTGGTTGTTGTGATCTTCTGTTTGTTCGGATTTGATATTTGCTGTTTTGATCTCTGTAGATTTCCAGATCCGAATTTGTTCGTAGATCCTGCAAAATTCACACATAAATACCCTTCCCAAAATTAACAGATGATATATTTTTGTATTTTTTTGATTTTTCAGATTTTTATGATTTTTTTAATTTTGATTAACCCGAAATTGCAAAATGGAAATAACACGCCATCCCCGGCAACGGCGCCATTTGATTGGTCTCAAAAACTATCTATTACCGCAATCAAGAACGGCGTCGCTTTGCAGCTAGCCGGTGAGTACGGGTTGGTCCACAGGGATGTTGTGAATTTCCTAATCGCTCTTACGAGTTAATTCCAAACGGTGTGAATGGATTAATTAAATCTAAAAACTAAATTAATCTAGGGCAATTGAATTAAAGATCTAACTATCTAACTAGGGCAAGGAATTAAATTTAATCTAGGGCAGAGAATGAAAAATTACCTAGGGCAAGAATTGAAATTAATTACTTACTTTACAGATGGCTCTCTCCAAACATCAACACAAGACTTGTCAGATCTGAATTCATGAATTGAAAAGAGGCATCGATGCTCTCCAAAAGAAATCTAAATTTTATTGATAAAAAGAGGCATAGGGAGGCATAACCTTTACAATGATTTAGAGTTCCTATTTATAGAGGATAGAAAACCCTAGGTTACAATTGATTCGCACGTCTACATTTACCAAAATATCCTTAGGAAGACCTAGTCAAAGTAGACTCCAAGCTTTGGTAAAATTTTATGTCTCTGTCTCTTTAAAAGGAAGTATTGGGTCTTGAATCTTTGGGCTTCCTTATTATTTGGTTCTTTTATTAAAATAGCTTCTATGTTTCTTCCAGATCTCCAGTGAATAATTGCGGTGGACTTTTAACCGTTCGCTTTGTAATCTTGGACCTTGCATTGCCTTGTACTTTATGAATTTTATCTTTGATGTAGGCTTGATCAAGAGTCTTCTGTTTGTTGGTCAAAGTCCACTTTTTCTTCGTCTTTTCATCGTTTTCACTATTTTTTGTCCAAGAACCTGTAACCTATAATATGTAGCAGACATGCGTCAAAAGCACCTGTTTTATTGTAAAATGCATAAGAATGGGGAATATAAAATGCAATATTATGATATGAACAACGGGCGACAACATAAATTAGTCTCCGTATACAATCCAAGGGCAACCAAAAACAAAACAAAACAAACACACACGACACGAAGTGACCATCTGGAGAAGGAGAAAGTTGTTACCGCGATGCGGTAGCATAATTAACTGCAGGGGCTTGCGCCTGCAGGGAAGAGCGTCCCCACAATCAAAAACCCCTCAACGAGGGGGAATCTGACGAAATTTGCTACATCGGCCGCATCCGCCTAAATCTTCGATACACGGTGCCATAAATCAACTTGGCATCTTCCGAGAAGTGGACAGATAGCACCAATTAGCATCTGCCCCGAAATTTAGGCAAGACGTTTGTCTTCCCGTGTTTCGGAGGGAAACAGATTCTAGCACGCCCGGTGGGACCTTTTCCTCTTTCCACTCCACACTTCGTGTGTCGTGTTCGTGAACGAATCGCGGTTTACTAATGGTTTCCCTTGGGTTTGAGGTACTAAGATTTGGTGTCTTGCTTGGTGCAGAAAACGAAACATCAATGGCGTCTACTTGCGCGAAGTGTTCCAACTGCAATTGCAACTCATGCTCCGCCTCATCTGGAGGCATAGCTTACGGGCCCCAAGCGGCCTCCCTGTTCATAATGCCGGTGGACCAGGTGACTCAGGCTCCTATTGGATTGTTTTTCGGGACCATGCTCCCACTGATGAGCTTCAGCGCCCCTGTGCCATCGTAAGAAGCTCCAAAGAAGTCGGTATTTGATCGGCTTGCCACGACTGCGGCCCCTCTCAACGGGTCTCCCAACCCCACTGCATCAGTTTTTAACAGATTGGGCCAAAGCTCCAACAGGCCCGTCAAGAAGCCCAAGATACCTGAAGCGGCCATCCCAAAGCGGATAACCATGCGTGCTCTTGAGGTCACTAAAGAACCTTCTCCCGTCAAGGGATCGGCCTTTACGAAGTTGTCCACCCCGGCTCCCGCTCCTGCTCAAAGGTCTGTCTTTGACATATTGGATCCCGCTGCTCAACGGACGTCGGTCTTCAAGAGGTTGGCACCAGCAACGCATCACTAGAACATGGGGCATGACAAAGCCATCCCCATCACCGAACCAACACCATCAGCTCGACACGCTCGACGTCGCCACTGGCGCCGAGTAAGGAAGGCTGGGGCAAGTCCCCCTCTGGGCTAACTCCATTAGCCCAACGGTGGAAGTCAATGCTGCTGTTCCAACTGGGAACAACTTGGAATTGCTGAACAAGGTGCGCAGGAACTCTCTTACCGCCGTACTGAAAAGATTTCCTCCATCGGTGGAGAATGTTACAGAAACAAAGCCGGAGTAGCCCCCTCAGCGGCTGTCCTCCAAAGTTTACAAAGCCTGGCGACAGGTCCAGGAGTCGGTGATTGATCAAGATTACTCTTGCCGACAGAAAAAGGCGAAAGTTCAGCAGGAAGACAACCATCCTGTCAAGCCACAAAGGACGACAACTACCCGGGTGCCCGCTGCAACGGCCCCCTCAACGTAAACTGCTCAAAAGAGAAGGAGGCCAGAGAAAGCCCCTGTGACTACGGCAGACTACAAAGACGCTGAGCCTAAACGCCCCAAGTCTGGGGGCATAATGGTGCATACTGTTTATATGGCTTCTGGAAAAGAGGAAAGCCGTGCTTCGACGGGTCACCGACCGCTCACCCGATCCGTGACAAAAGCCCAGGAGCAGCAACAGAAGCTTCAAGGAATGCTAACGCAAATGGCCGCACTCACTGGGCCAAAAGAAAATCCAGAAACCTCGGAGTAGCGTCATGAACATGAAACCGATGCTGACTTCCTCTGCAGAGTCCTCGAGAAGAGGGACAGACAAGCGGCAGAACAAGCGGCTAATATAAAACGAATGGCGCTTCTCTTCCAAGACATGGTCGGGATGATGTTACAGCCGGATCCTCCAGCTGAAGACCCTCCGATCATCATTGAAGACGATAGAGGGGAGACATCGAACCCTCCTCCGGCTCTTTCAACAGCCAAAGAGGAAACCATTTCCAAGGCTGCTCTGGATGACTACATTGCTCAGCAAATACGAGCTCACCAAGAGAATAAAGTGGCCGGCCAAGTTGTAAAAACTGGGCGACCATATCCAGGCTGGTATGACCAAATAAAGTACCCGCCGGGATATACGATCCCTAAATTTCATGTATACAAAGGGACGGGCAATCCCCATCAGCATGTCGCCCAGTTCAGGGCTCTATGTGGCAACACCGGAGGTGATGATAAATTGCTACTTCGCCAATTCATCGGCAGCTTGTCGGAGACGGCATTCGAGTGGTATTCTGAACTTCTAAACGACTCCGTCAAGACTTTCGCGGAAATGGAGCTATTATTCACCCAGCGATTCGCAAGTGCTAGTGAACGCACCCCAATAACGGCATTGATCAATGCCAGGGTGAAGCTAGGTGAAACGTGGGTGCAATACGCAATACGATGGCGAAACTTATGGTCACAATGTGAGCAGCGCATCGAAGAAGCGCCGGCAGTGGGCATGTTCATGGGTACTCTCGACCCTCAAGCGACCATCTCGCAATTCATGATGTTCTTCAAGCCGACCACCTTCCAGGCCTTGATTGACAAGCTGGCCCAAATGGACCAGATGGGCCATAGGCTTTCCTCTTCAAAGACGGAGCCTTGGAATGAAAAGGGCAAAGGGAAAGCAACCTTCGTCGCCAACGCTCATTAACAGCCGAGCAACTCAAAGCCGGTTGTTCGCCAAAACAACGTGCGTCCACGCCCATCCCTCGAGGAGAGACTGGGACGTCCTTACTCGTTTCCTATAAAACGAGGAGACTGTTCGAGCTGGCAGTGCGCAACATACTCATCAATCTGCCGGATCCAAAACGTCCGTTGCAGCCAGGCGATGTCAACAATCCTAATTACTGCCCTTACCACCAAGCAGTAAGCCATCCAATCGAAGATTGCTTCGTCTTCAAAAGCTGGATTGAGGACCAATACCAACAAGGCAAGTTCGCATTATCCGAAAATTGGAAGATGAACCCACCACAACCTCACGCCCCTAAAAAGGTGGACATGCCGGGGGCATCGTGCTCATTCATAGAGAAAATCCCTTGGACCGAAAAGTCCGTAAACTAAAAACCCGCCTCAAATGCGGCAACGATGGACCGAAAAGTCCGTAAACTACAAATTTGCCTCAAATATGGCAACGATGGACCCCAATGTCCTAAAACTTGCAACGGACCGAAATGTCCTAAAACTAACGATGGACCCCAATGTCCTAAAACTTGCAACGGACTGAAACGTTCTTAAACTAACAATGGACCATTATGTTCTAAAACTGGCAAAAGATCGAAACGTTGTTAAACTAACGATGGACCGTAATGTCCTAAAACTTGCAACAGACCAAAATGTCCCTAAACTAACGATGGACCGCAATGTTCTAAAACTTGCAATTGACCGAAACGTCTATAAACTATTACGGACCGCAGCATCCTAAGGCCGACGCAAAAAAAAACGGTACGTCCATAAGCAAGATGGGCACGGATGAAAACCTGAAAGGGCTCCGTGAGTAAAAACAGCAGGACTACCGACGATGTTTGTGAAAACCCGAAAGGGCGCCGACTCGTTAAAAAAAACGGTATGTCCATTAGAAAAATGGGAACGGATGAAAACCCGAAAGGTCTCCGTGAGTAAAAACAGTAGGGCTACCGGCGAGTCTTGTGAAAACCCGAAAGGGCGCAAGCTCGTTAAAAGACACTTGCAAGGTCCTCTCGACCTTGTAAGGAGAAACCACCTGCGTGAGATCCTTACGACTCACAAGGGAGCAACACACTTAGGAATCCCCACGATTCCTAAGGAGAAAACACACTTACGAGATCCTCACGACTCGTAAGGAGAATTCCCCTTTGAGACCTTCATGGCTCATAGGATTCAAAAGCCTTAAGGTACAGGGATCTGAACCTGTTCTTAAGCCATTGCAATCCCCAGATTGCCCTACAAGCGGCTCAGTGCTGACCCTTGTATACAATCCACAGAAACGAATAAACATTTCCCTAACAAAGTCCCACCAGCGAATGGGGATATGCTCACATGGTGAGCGACCCTTGTAAGTCCTCTCGACTTATAAGGAGAAAACACTCTTGTAAGATCCTTACGACTTATAAGAGAACACACACTTAGGAATCCTCACGATTCCTAAGGAGAAAACGCACCTACGAGATCCTCACGACTCGTAAGGAGAAACACCTTTATGAGACCCTTACGGCTCATGAAGTCAAAAGCTTAAGTAGACAGGATCCTAACCCTGTTTGCTAAGCCACCTTTGTTCGACATCGATAGAGGCAAATGATGATTCGCTCCTGGCAATATCCCAGTTGTAGCGATGCTGATGCCTAAATCGGTATCAAATTCCAAGTCCTTTCATGGAAAATGATGATTCGCTCCTGGCTATATTCCAGTCGCAGCGATGCTGATGCTGAGATTGGCACCAGATTCCAAGTTCCATACTCATGATAAAAAATCAACGAGCCAAAAATGCATATGAAATAGCCGAAATGATGGGGCAACATGCAACGAAATCAGCAAGTAAAAATGTATGCATACAAAAAACAGCCGAAATGATTGGGCAACTCGCAATAAAAAGCAGCGAGTAAATAAAACAAATAGCCGAAATAATTGGGCACCGCGAAAAATAGCCGAAATGATTGGGCAATCGCGATTTTCGCGATGTAAAAAGCTGAAATGATAGAGCATCGCGAAAAGAATTAAAAAAAATGAAAGAATGAAACTTTTTGCCCTACAGGTGAGATCACATTGATCCCTGTATACAATCCAGGGGCACAAATAAAGAGGGAACCATACCTCCCCACCAGGCTCCATCAGAAAGCGAAGCCAAATCTCGACGGTTCATAGACAACCTAGAGACAACCTCGACATTTGTCGCAATATTGCAGACACAATGTCAACAAACGAAGCAAAGGAAGATCCCTAGCTTCAGGGTCTCGACGTCAACATCGACGACTTAGAGATCACCAACGGCGTTCCTTCGCAGTCCAGCAGGATGCAGACGCAACGTCAACAAAAAACCTCACGGTTAAAACAAAGCGGAGTGACGGCAAAATCCCAGCTCCACCACAACATTCGTCTCGTTACAGCGGACGCAATGTCAACAACGGCGTTCCTTCGCAGTCCAGCAGGATGCAGACGCAACGTCAACAAAAGACCTCATGGTCGAAACAAAGCGGAGTGACGGCAAAATCCCAGCTCCACCACAGCATTCGTCTCGTTACAGCGGACTCAATGTCAACAACGGCATTCCTTCGCAGTCCAGCAGGATGCAGATGCAACATCAACAAAAGATCTCATGGTCGAAACAAAGCGGAGTGACGGCAAAATCCCAGCTCCACCGCAGCATTCGTCTCATTACAGCAGACGCGATGTCAACAATGACGTTCCTTCGCAGTCCAGCAGGATGCAGACGCAACGTCAACAAAAGACCTCATGGTCGAAATACAGCGGAGTGACGGCAAAATCCCAACTCCATCCCAGCATTCGTCTCGTTATAGTTGACGCAATGTCAACAACGGTGTCCTTCCTCCAACAGGATTCGGACACGCCAAAGCAAACGAAGCGAAGGACAAATTCCTAGCTTCAGGGTCTTGACGGCAACTCATATAAAACCTGAAAGACTAGCGGAGATCATCCCACATGGAGTGGTCACCCCCTCGACGTTCGTCTCGATACAGCAGACGAGATGTCACTACAGCGTCCTTCCTCCAGCAGGATTTGGGCACGCCAAAGCAAATGAAGCAAAGGCAACATTCCTAGCTTCAAGGGCTTGACGGCAACTCATATAAAGCCTGAAAGACCATTGGAGATCATTCTACACCAGCGCAGAGTAGTCACCACCTCGACGTTCGTCTCGATACAGCAGACGCAAAACCAACAAACGAAGCAAAGGCAATATTCCTAGCTTCAAAGTCTTGATGGAAACTCATATAAAACCTGAAAGACTATCAGAGATCATCCCACACCAGCGCGGAGTGGTCACCACCTCGACATTCGTCTCGATACAGCAGAAGAGATGTCCCTACAACATTCTTCCTCCAGCAGGATTCCGACGCGACAATCAAAAAACGGAGCCACGGCAAAATCCCTAGTTTCAAACCTCGACGGTTCACCCGCAACCTAGAGACAACCGCGACATTCGTCTCGATACAACAGACGCAATGCCAGCAAACGAAGCGAAGGCCAATTTCCTAGCTTCAGGGTCTAGATGGTAACTCATATAAAACCTGAAAGACTACCGGGGATCATCCCACATAGAATGGTCACCATCTCGACGTTCATCTCGATACAGCAGATGAGATGTCACCACAGTGTTCTTCCTCCAGCAGGATTCCGACGCGACAATCAAACAACGGAGCCACGGAAAAATCCCTAGTTCCAAACCTCAACGGTTCACCAACAACCTAGAGATAACCGCGGCATTTGTCTCGATACAGCAGACTCAATGCCAGCAAACGAAGCAAAGGCCAAATTCCTAGCTTTAGGGTCTTGACAGCAACTCATATAAAACCTGAAAGACTATCAGAGATCATCCCACACCAGCGCAGAATGGTTATGACTCATCGGGGCTCCCCAAACCGAGCCTAACCTCAAGTAAAAAGCGGCATGGAAAAATTCCTAACGCTTGCTCTTCCGACGGTCAAACTGCCTGAGAAGATTGCTTAAAGACGTCTTGTCCAGCCCCCGAAGGGATCAGAGACACGACAGTCGCAAGGCTACTCGAACAGCAAGATTTCCTATCGAGGGATACATCAGCCAACGCGACGGTACGATGGGCAAAACCCTAGTACCACAGACCCTAACGGACCTCTGTCGTAAAGAGCAAAGATTAACTGTGACGTTAGGACATTCTTACGAGAACTTCTCGACTCGTGAGGAAATTGGTGTCTTTGCGAGAACTTCTCTAGTCGTCTCGACTCGCAGGAAAAAGCCTTAGGCAGTGGGGATTAAAAAAAAACCTGTTTCTTAAGCACCGGGGCCCTGCAAGTCGGTCTAAAATGGACTCTTGCATACTATTCACGGACCACACTCTCCAAAGTCGAATCTCGACAAGGAGGGAAACAACCACTTACGAGTTCTCTCGACTTGTAAGAGGGAAAATTCTCTTGTGAGATCCTTACGATTCTTAAGAGAAACCACACTTGGGAATCCTCACGATTCCCAAGGAGAAAATACACCTACGAGATACTCTCGACTCGTAGGGAGACAAGTCTTTATGAGACCCTCACGGCTCATAAAGTTGAAAAGTCTTAGGCAACAGACCTGAACCTGTTTCCTAAGCCATCGTTACCCTGCAAAGAGTCCAAGATGGACCATCACTTACTATCTACGGGCCACATTTGACACAATTACATGTCACTGGAAAGTCTTAGGCTACAAGGATCCTAAACTTGTCTCCTAAGCCCTCAATTCTGTGGCCATGCATTATTCTGCACTACTTCACCCACGTATATACTTACGTGGGCAAAATAACGGGGGGCATTTGTTCCCGCCAAAATTTTGGCTCAAAACCCATTCCCTTATAAAATAATAACAATAAAATAAAAAAATACAATAATAATAAAATATAATAAAAGGAAAAACTCCACATGCAAAGAATGTAACAAATGCTTCAAAGCCAAGAGTTAAAAAATTGAAGCAACGCTTCAGATCCAGCGCTAGGCGCGCTGCGCGCCACGTGTCAAACACGGATGCGCTAGCGCCAGGTGCGCTGCGCCCTAGGCAGTGCACCATGTGTGCGCTAGCGCTAAACGCGCTGCGCGCCACGTGTCAAACACGGGTGCACTAGCACAAGGCGCGCTGCGCTCTGAGCAGCGCACCACGTGTCAAACGTAGGTGCACTAGCGCAAAGTGCGCTACGCTTTGAGCAGCGCACCACGTGCAAAGCACGGATGCGCCAGCGCTGGAATTATAAAATTTCCCACCGTTAGATCAAAAGATCTAATAATGATAAATCATTAAATTAATCAGAATTAAAATTCTATTATGGAAAGATCTTTCCAATCTTGTTAAAAACAAGAAGATTGCCTTCTGTAAAACAGAAGCCCTAGGATCAAAGATCCAATGGTGGGGAAACATCCCCAAATCAATCATAGAAAGATCTCTTTAACTGATTCAACAAATCAATTCGCCCTATATAAAGGCCCCAAGACTTCAAGTCAGAGATAAAGAGACCCCCCTACAAACTTTGGGAAAACTAAAAAGAAAGAAAAGCAAGCTTTTAGCAAGAGAAGATCATTTCTTCAAGGTAAAGAACATGATTCTTGAACACAGAGATGAAATCATCTCATGAAAAGAAGAACTACCTTCTAAAATAAAAAAAGAGATCATTGATCTACAAAAGACCAAGGTCTTTTATAAAAAAAGAGAGATCAAAAGATCTCATCATAAAAGAAGTATTTACTTCATTTACAGATCATTGATCTACGAAGGCAAAGCCCTTTCAAAAATAAGAACTGTTGTTCTTGAATCTTGAGGCAAAGCCTCCTTTAAACGAACATAAATTTGTTCTCTGATCATGAATTTGATCAAATGCGCTTTACGCTACTGAAAAGTGCCCTGCACTCATGAACTGCGCTTCTGCGCTCCTTGGACCGGCGCTCAGCGCCAAGACGTGCCACGTGTCAATCATAGATACAACTTGTGCTTTGCGCTTCTGAAACAGCGCACTGCGCTCATGGGCCGGCGCTCAGCGCCAAGCATGCCACGTGTCACTCACTGGTGCGCCACTAAACTAGCGCAATGCGCTCATAAATTGAAAGCACAATGCGCTCATCATCTGGTGCTTAGCGCTAAGCGCGACACGTGTCCTTTTTGTGTGCGCTATTTGGCAGAAGCGCAATGCGCTCTTTAATTGACGCAAAGCGTCTGGCGCGCCACGTGGCGCGCTATCAGAATACACATTGTTCTGATGAATGCCGTGCATTCAATACAAGACAAAAAATGTCAGGATCTAATGCTCAGCATTATTAAAAGGGCCAAGCCCGAATAAAGGCTCAACAGCCCAGAAAGAAATGTTAAACATTTTAACCTGATTGGACTTAGCCCAATATTGGCCATAAGTCCTCAACTTATATTAATTGAGCCCATCTGCTCACGAATATTTAACAGATCTCAGTCCCAAACTGGACTACAGATCTTTTAACCAACTTACACCAGTTCGAGGGTACATCTATTTACTCCTCTGATATCTGTCTTTGTAATCCTTCAACGTCTTCAGAGAGGTGACGGATCCCGACAACCACACATTTCTACGGACTGTGGGGTGCTTAAACTCATGGACTATGATGTCCTTAACCTTGACTGTGAGGTCTTAAAACTCACGGACTATGATGTCATTAACCTTGACTGTGAGGTCTTAAAACTCTCGGACTATGATGTCCCTAACCTTGACCGAGATGTCTTTAAACTAACATTTGACCGAGATGTCTTTAAACTAACATTTGACCGAGATGTCTTTAAACTAACATTTGTCTGAGATGTCTTTAAACTAACATTGGACCGAAATGTCCTTAAACTAACGATGGACCGTAATGCCCTTAAACTAATCGACCGCAATGTCCCTAAACTAAACAATAGAGCCCAAATGCTCTTTTGTTGGATCTAAACGGTCCCGTTAAGTTGATCTTAGTCTGAAATGAGACTAACGTATCCTTAACAAACGTTTAAGTTGATCTCAGTCTCAAATGAGACTGACGTATCCTTAAACCCAACCCCCAAACCCAAATCTAAGAAAATACGGATTTGGACTAATCCACGTCCTACGGGCGACAACATAAATTAGTCTCCGTATACAATCCACGGGCAACCAAAAAAAAAACAAAACAAACACACACGACACGAAGTGACCATCTGGAGAAGGAGAAAGTTGTTACCGCGATGCGGTAGCGTAATTAACTGCAGGGGCTTGCGCCTGCAGGGAAGAGCATCCCCACAATAAAAACCCCTTCAACGAGGGGGAATCTGACGAAGTCTGCTACATCGGCTGCATCCGTCTAAACCTTCGATACACGGTGCCATAAATCAACTTGGCATTTTCGGAGAGGTGGAAGGATAGCACCAATTAGCATCTGCCCCGAAATTTAGGCAAGACGTTTGTCTTCCCGTGTTTCGGAGGGGAACAGGATGCTGCGGTCAGTAGTTAGTTTAACGACGTTTCGGTCAGTAGTTAGTTTTAGGACGTTTCGGTCCATTGTTGCCATTTTGGAGACAATTGTTTCGCTGGATACTACTTATAGCGTTAGGGCTTGGGAAGATAGCGAGCGGACATAGGCGTCGTCATCTATCCTTAACCTGGTTCGTGACTCGTCAAGCGAAGTATTTTTTCAGGAACCGGCCGTTTATGGGCCTGAAGTTCGTGACTCGTCAAGCGTAGTATCATCTGACGGTTCTAGGAGTTCCGGTTTGTTGGAGATAGTGCCCTCAGAGTCAATTATTGGATCACAGGCACGTGATTGCAATGATTGAGGGAGGACCTATCCCAGTAGGACAGTCTTACTCAAGATGATAGTATGCTATCTGATTTACCTTTATCATCGTGTACTGCTTTAGGTGACCTTACGAGTCGCTATTGCACGTTGATAGAGCCCCTAAGATTCTTGCTTGACTACCAGCAGTATGAGGGCGATCATATAAGTGAGAGCTGTAGTCTATAAACACATCCTTAAATGGTCCCTAGTCGTGGGAGTTTCGAGACAGGGCATCGATACTCCAGAGTAGACTAGTGTATACAGTCGAGACCCCGACGAGGGGCGGTGGCCGGTCTCACAAGCCACTTGTGTCAGTTGGTTCACCTAAGATGTATACAGGTGCTCATTGGGTTATGAGTACACCGGACAGGACTCGCCGGGAACCTTCTAGTTGGGTTTATACCAGACGTCAGATAGCAGTTCCCTGGTGACATGTGTACAGGTTAGTTCATCGACCTGGGATCGTCATTTGTCTCGTGTGAGTTCTCACTGTGCTTTGATTACTACCCTACCACGGCTCAAAGGAGTCGTGCAAACAGGTTTTAGTTGGGTACAGTCCCGAGCCACATGGAGATAGTGAGCGGATCTGCAGGGGTTCGTCTCTCCCGGTATTGGGGGTGAGGTCGCGCTGTGTCGAGGAGAGCCAGAACATGAAAAGTCCTTGGTCAAGGTAGGAGATTTGCTGGTAGGTATTCCAGTAGTATCTCAGGGTGTTCTGGGCTACACTCCGACACGACTTGTACCGCTTTTGGGGGTCTGACTTTTACCAACCCCTTAGGCCTGCCATGCGATGCTCATAGACGAACGGACCGGACTGTACGGATATTGTCACTGACAGGCTCAGTAGGGTGTCAGGATGAGTTCGCTCATCGATGTCCCTTTTAGTCAGTATCTGGTAGCCCGTTACGTATTGGCATATACCTCTGACGTGCTAGTGGTTAAATCCACAGCCATAGTATTGACGAGTCTTTAGAGTCCACCACACTCAGTTACTCAGGTTTCGGGCGAAACGCTGTAGAGGCCGTATGGAGATATGGTAGGGTTCGATCAGATACGTGCGGTATTGCACGGATCGTGATCGGACGGATTTTACTAGCCGGCTTTGGCTTAAGCCGGATCCTAGTATTTGATAGTGTAGTTTTGTCTCTTTGCATTTGTGTTCAGTGGGAATACAAATGCGGGCATGTATTTGCAGTAGTGGGGTTTTCCTGTAATTTATTACGGGATCAGTTTTCTGAAGTTGCCAGTTTGAATTCCGTTCCGGCCGGTTTTCTTTTATTCCTTCACTGCCGGACTTTCCGATTGTTGGAGGGGGTTATTTGCAGTTTGCAAATAACTCTTTTGTGGAGGGTTTTATTGCATATGTGCCTTTATCATCATGAGATTCCCTTTTGGTCATTTCCATTGCCTTTTCTTATGATGGATGGTGAATGGATGTGAGTAGAAATTGGTGTGACCTTTTTCTCACACATTCATTCCCTTTTCTTCTTTTACATTATTTTTCCATATGATTCCACCATGAGAAATGGCCGGCCACTTTTTGGAGGGGTGAGAATGAGAGAGCTTCATTTGTGTGTGAAACATTATCTTCATCTCATTCCTTGCAAAATTGAGAGCTCCAATTTTTCCAAAGCTCATTCTTTTCTTCACCTCCACATACCATGGCAACTTCAAGAACCCTAAAGAGACATGGCTACTACACTATTCTATAGCAAGTCTTGGACGCGTCGGCTAGCCAACTTCACGCCCGAGTTGCCTTAGTCAAGAGGCGGGAGCCCGTAAAAGATTCCGGCTACGTGGTGTTTTTCCGACGAGCGAGGAGGTGACGAACTTTCCGCGGGAGATCGGAGTGGAGACGAAGACCGAAGGACACAGATTGCTTGGTATACTTCTCTACTCTTTTCTTGTTTGCTAGTTAGCTAGGTTAATGGCCCGATCCGGGTGAAAAGTGCACGTTGGTGCTGGTTGCAAGTCTTGCAAAGTTTTTGTTTCCGCGTTTCCGGCGTCAGATCGACGGCTGGGGCGCCCCCGCGGGCTTACATTGGTATCAGAGCCACGCCATTAACCTAGCCTAGCTTGCTCTAGTGTGTTTATTACTCGATCGAACAAAAATCCCTAAAAACCGTATTTTCCTATGCATGTGTTTTCTGTCGAAAATTTTCAAGCTCCAAAAATTTTTCAGGTCATTGCAGAAAGACATGCAAGAAATTCTAAGAATTCTGGTAAAATTTGGTCGCGAGATCACTCCATACCGCCGCGGAACCGCGGCCAAACCCATGCTTGGGCCGCGGTTCCGCCGCGCTTTTAACTGATCAGCATGCCAAATTTTTCTAGAGGGCTTTAGACTTGGAAATAGGGGTTTTGGGATATTCTTTTTGGGCCCAGATTTTCTGTAAGTGCTACAGTACTGCTTAGGGCCCACTTTGA